>OZ018319.1:192619958-193819958 GCA_963969495.1 Ceratothoa steindachneri | reverse complement strand
CTTATGTTCTTGTACATTCTCTTTCGAATAATATAATTGTCACAGTGCTCCCAAGGTTAGCCGGGGAGATTTTTTGTTTTGGCAATATCATCATAACTACTCGGTCTATTCCAAGGAAATTTAAAACCCTTTTGTTGTTTTACATTCTCTTTCGAATGGTAGCATTGCCAAGATCTTCCCAAGGTTAGTCCAGGAATTATTGAAAGATTTGAAGATTGTAAGGTCATAAATCCGAATAAGTGAGAGCAGTGACATTTTGGTCAGCAGCTTTTGTTATTAATGAAGTACATGATCGACTTTTAATAAATTTGAAAAAAATGCAGGAATGCTGTCAATTTGTTTAGATGTGATTTCAGATGTTATATTTCATGTCAGTCCAGCAATTTTTCAAACTTTCCTCTCAGAAATAAAAAGGAATAACAGAATTAGGAGCAAGTATAGACACTAATATTTAGTCAAACCTCTAACTCAAAAAAGAAGGGAAGGGGTGAAAGTCAAAAGTGAAGGATATGCCAAGGCAAGCTATTCCAAGTCTGTGTTATTTTATCTGAAAATAAATTTTAAGTTAGGGCGGGGTTAATTAAATCTGTTGATTACTAGATTGAAACCGTTATTTCTAGCCGCTGCTCGGTTATCTAGCTCAAATACGAAGTGATGATTTATATTACTAAACCCATTTGTCATTTTAAAGGCTTCAATAAGTTTGCTGCCCAAATGATAATATTCCAGTAAAAAGTAATGGAAGTTCCTCTGCTTTTCCTCGTGCGATCTATTGCTAAATTCAGGAATTATTGTCGACGCTCGAGCTGGATGCGTTCCAATATTACAATCTACTGTCTCATGTATAACACCTGAATTGCACCACATTCTCCAACGGCTTCTTATAAGTGCTTTATATAATAGAAAAAAAATTATATCTTTCGATTTAAACGCAACAAGTCTCCCTATGTATGGTAGAACCCTATTCTTCCTTTTGTGAAGCCGAAGTTTAGAAAAGTTTAGACCATTCGAGATTAAAACACCAAAATCTCTTTACATACTGATTGTGTTTAAAATTTACCCACCAGTATTGTATGATCGATGCCTACTTACTGTATGTGCATCACCTTATACTTGTCCTCATTGGAAAGATCTAATCAAATTGATTATACTTCATGAGAAATCTAGAAGTCAGGACATTAAAAATGCAATGACAAAGAAATTTATTTAGCTTAGTATTAATTTCAGAAATAATCTGTGATGGCTGATGAAACTCTAGGTATGATTGGAATTTTTAGTCGCGGGCTACTCTAAGTCTCACTGTGGCGGTTGGTCCCCGTTTTTCCTTTTTTTCGTTTTTGTAATGACATCATAATTATTCGGCTGATTCTAACAAAATTCAAAACTCTTATTTTATTTTCATTCTCTTTCGAATGATAAAATTGCCAAAGTCCTTCCCCAAATTAGCACAAATATCATTTTTTGGGGGCAATAACATCATAACTCTTCTGCAGATTCTGACGAAATTTGAAACCCTTATGTTGTTTTCCATTTTCTTTCGAATAGTATAATTGTCAAAGTCTTCTCAAGTTTAGCCTAGGAATTATTTTGTTTGGGAAATAACATTATAACTATTGTTCCAATTCTAACGAAATTTGAATCCCTTGTTGTTTTACATTAACTTTTGAATGGTATAATTACCAAAGTCATGCCAAGGTTAGCAAGGGATTTATTTTGTTTCGACAATAACATCATAGGTAACTATTCGGCCCGTTCTAACGAAATTTGAAACCCCTTATTTTGTTTTACATTTTTTTTTAAATGATATAATTGCCAAAGTCCTCTCAAGGTTAGCGTGGTTTTTCTTCTGTTTCGGCAATACATCATAACTATTCAGCCGATTTTAATGAAATTTAAAACCTTCATGTTGTTTTACATATTCTTTCGAATGATATTATTGTCAAGGTCCTCCAAAGGGGGTCAGGGAATTATTGGATTTTTTTAACGTCGTGAGGTCCTAAATCAGATTAAGTGAAGGTATGCGCTTTTTTTGACAGCAGACCTCGTTCTTCCAGTATTAATATTAATTCTTCTTTTTGACGTAACCTCCGTTTGATAACATACCCTATACCGAGCCTAATTGTAACAACGAGAGGTTCTGCGAGATGGCGTGAAGGTCGAATTTCACCCCCAGTGCCTCTATATAGATAAAGTAAAATTCATTTCCGGTGCCTCGGTAACTTTCACTTCCGGCGAAATCGTATAAACAGTTAAGCGTTGGTCTGGATAAGATTGGTATTTTGCCAAAGAGGACGCGTGGCGGAAGAATTCTATCGCTCGACCTAACTTATCTCAAGAGAGAGAAAACAAGAAAATTTAATAAGAAGAAATAAGAACTAGGAACGAAGAGATTCACACACTGCTGTATTAGACTCATCTTAGCCACGGCAGAATACTCCCTCGATCCCTCCTTTCGAGGCTGGCAGTGGTTGGTAGAAGACAGGGTGTATTCTCCTTCATAAATTCAAGGAGGCCAAGTACTAATCGGCTAAGTGTAAATCCAACCGTGCCTTTGTAACGCTATTGAGCCCGAAGCTCGCCTCTTTTCCTCAGCCTTTCTCTCGGGTATAAAAATCCTAGGGCGGCAGATCCAACCGGAATGATCGTTTTCCTTTTGTCGGTCGCGTATGTTTGTGTGTAGCTTCTTACGGACCCCGCCTGGAGCTGTCGTGTGGAAACCTTTTGCCCATTTAGTTTTTTTGCATTTTGTATCTATTATTTTATTTTTGTTTGTACAGTAGCAAAGATTATTTTGTTTTATCTAGTTTGAAATCCAGAAAATTCTAGTTAGTGATTTAATTTGGCTAAGGATAAATAGTCACTATTACTTGATTTAGTAGAAACCACGTTTAAATTGCATTATTCAAGGCAAGTCCAATCGCAGAGTGTGCTGCGGGCTTGCTACGCTACCTTCCGAGTCAAAGGAAACAAGCAGAGGTCAGGAAATCTAACCTAACATACGGCATAAAATAATATATATATATATATATATATATATATATATATATATATATATATATATATATATATATATATATATATATATATTGTGGATAAATTAAGATCACGAGGATAAACGCTTGTTTGTGTACACAGCGTTAACAGTAACGTTCCATATGGTCCGCTACTTTATCCCCTTCCCCATTGCCCCGCTGAACCCTAAAATCCTCGAGATGGCTCGCAAAGAAAAGAAGGAGTACCATCAGCAAATTTCGTAGTCCGTTAATAGAAACATAGGAGGGTGCGATAGCCTTTAGAATAAAAAATCTATGAACAGGCTCACTGTCCCCTAAAATTGTTTATGTATATTTTTGCCAAATAGACGAAATTTCACTTTCTCTCACGTAAACCAGAAGCGCAAATGGTTACAACATTTAAAAGAGTGCCCAAGGAGAGAAACGTAAACCTGGGCCCTCATCTCTTCTTCCCCGCCCGGGATAATCAACGTATATATCGTTCTATCTGGAGAAATAAAAAGGAGAATCGAAGAAGAAATCAGGAGAAGAAGACGAGTCTCGGAGGCAAACCAGAAATCAAGAAGAGAGTGGAACCGAGCGGGATTTTCCTTCCCGAGGCTGTTCCTGTGGCCACATCGAAGAGTAGACCAGCTGTATCGAGAATCACTCTCATACCAATCTGGTTCAGAGAAACCCCTTACCTCAATTTTCTGAATAAAAACAGAGATATCCCTCACCATTGAGGAATACCAATCTGAAGTTACACTGGAAAAATATTCACCTCTCGGTCAAGTCTCATCATCGAGAAGCCCGCAAGTTTTACCAAGGGATTGGATCACCGTACATCCACAATCCCCTCACTTATATCTTCAAGTCAAGAAGCACTGCCACACGCTCCACACTTACCTCGAGATAAGCAGCCGAGAGACGGACAGCCGTTTTTCCGAGTCCCTCTCACGTCCACGAGTATATTACTATACAACTTGCCTCTAATCATCGCATCAAAGAGGTTTTCGTTCAAGGTCATTCAACATCAGACTCTCTCTTAGTTAAATGTAAAAAGAATCCAACTTATTTATGTTCTTTAGTTATCATTCCGTACTAAAGTTAATTTTTGCGTCAACCATCGCGTAGTTCTCATTAGTAGTATTAATTTTTATTCAAATCTTTTTATTATAGCATTAGCATATTTAAAGTTTTAATATTTCATTTTTTATGTAATTAAAAGTATATTTTTGCCCTAGTGGTCTAATTAAATCACCGAAACGCTGCATATGGCACTATATATATATATATATATATATATATATATATATATATATATATATATATATATATATATATATATCATATTACGAATCCTCCATGGTTAAAGAATCAAGAGAAAAGTAAAAAGTAAAGCACTCTTAGGAGAAAAGTGGAACGGAGTTATTCATGTACAGAACAAACGTACATACATACTTAGCCGTATACCACGACATTATACAATTGATGTCAGGTTTTTAAGGTATTTACAAGAACTCAATAATAATTGATTGTGTTGCATCCCCTTGATTAGTAACAAATTTGTGCCTAAGCGTTCGAATAAAATTAAACATAATACGAGGATCAAGTCGGTCTATATTTTTTGTTAATTGTCTGTGGTTAGCCTGCTAATGGTATTAATTAGTTTTTAGGTGGTATTTCAATTAACAGAAAGTGTGGGTGGTAGGGTTGGGTTAGGCAGTTCTCTACTTGTATACGTACCATTAGCTTAAATCGGTGAGCTTTTGACAGATATAGGTAAAATGACGTTGTTCGAAAGATTCAGCCATCAAGGCCAAGTACTTTGACTAACAAGCCAATTACTAATTGCTTACATCCACGAACAAGAAGATAGACA
This sequence comes from Ceratothoa steindachneri, assembly GCA_963969495.1. Taxonomy (NCBI): domain Eukaryota; kingdom Metazoa; phylum Arthropoda; class Malacostraca; order Isopoda; family Cymothoidae; genus Ceratothoa; species Ceratothoa steindachneri. The sequence continues at coordinate 193,815,080 of OZ018319.1, read as the reverse complement.
AGTAGAAAGAGATACAGAAGAAAGAAGGATACATATAGATATTAAAGTAGAAGAAAGAGTAATACATATGAAAATTGAAGTAGAAGAAATAAGAATACAAATGAAAAGAGAAGCAGAAGAAAGAAGAATACCGAGGGAGAGAATAGCAAAAGAAAGGATAATACAATTGATCAGATAAGCAGAAGAAAGTAGAATATAGTTGAAAAAAGACGCAGAAGAAAGAAGAATACAGATAAAAAGAGAATCAGAATCAAGAAGAATACGGATGGAAACAAAAATGAAAGAAAGAAGAATACAAATAGAAAGAAAGCAGAATCAAGAAGAATACGGATGGAAAGAAAAATAAAAGAAAAAAGAATACAGATAGAAAGAAAGCCGAAGAAAGAAGAATAAAGACGGAATATAAATAAATTAAAAAAGAATTCAGATGGAAAGGGAAGCCGAAGAAAGAAGAATACATATGAAAATAAAGCAGAAGGAAGAAAATACAGATAGAAAAGAAGCAGAAGAAAGAAGATATCAGACGGAAAGAGAAATCGAAGAAAGAAGAATACAGATGGAAATTAAAGCAGAAGAAAGAAGAATACATATGGAAAGAAAACAGGCACAAGCGGAAGGAGAAGAGAGAGAACGAATACTCGCACATGAAAGGGCACTGAGCAAGGATCAGGTGGAATTCAAGGCCGTTCTATCCCGGCCTAGAGCTGCGCAAGTACCTTCGACGAAACCCAAGCAAAATATTTTGACGATGGATAAAGAAGGAACCATGGAAGCTATGTACCCATGTGAACCTCTGCAGGAGGTTAACACGGTGTATGTAGAGTCGGATAACGAGTATCTCCTACCCTCATAGACTTCATCCAGGACGCGTCCATTGAGTTAGATTTAAACCCCCACCTTGGCCCGCTCATAGATTCACTATTGTTCGCTAGAGTGAATAAAAAATTAAGTTCAGCCGCCATCACTCGACTACCTAATGGTAGTCGAGGAATGAGTTGTGTCCTGGTACAAAATAAAGACGATGGTACCCCTGTTCCCATAGCTTATGCAACTATAGAATGGGAAACGCTAGCCATAAGTTGGGGAAAGAAGAAATTCAATTTTTATGTAAAAGGTAGTGAGTTTAACGGGGAATTCAATCACCGGCCTCGATCATATTGGCCTAACTGCAAATGCCAGAACGGCAGAATCATGTGATGGACTCTATTGTTCATGGAGTACCAATTTAAGATACACTATATAAAAGGCTCCGATAATTGTATAGCCGATAAATTCATCATAAACTATATAAAATGCTCCGATAAGTATAGAGCCTATAACTTGAGCTGAAACTCCACATAGGGAAAGTAAACTCCCTTTTGTCTTAAGACCAATTCTTTTTTGTGTAGATATTGATGTGCTAAGGTTTATTTGTGTACGGAATTAACTGCCTAGGTAAGGATTAATAGTAAGTTTGTTTTTCTTGTTCTTTGTTATAATTGATTTTTTTTTTTAAATTGAAGTTTTGTGATCCGGACTACATGTCCTTACGAGGCAAGGTTAAAGTCTGCCGTTCACCTGCCTATGTACGTGCGCACGTGCGTACAATGTCAATAAGCCTTAGTTTAGTATGATGGTTTACCACTGTATTTTCACTGTAACAGTCGGACTCGGAATTAAATTCCAAGACAGGAGTTTTTTTTGTCGTTTATCTTTTTTTTTGCACTTAAGTTCTCCCCGCCCTTATTAACTTCATTAGAGGAGAAATGCAACAAAATCAAGATCACGAGGACAAACAAACGCTAGTTTGTGTACACAGCGTCAACAGTAACGTTCTATATGCTCCGATATTCCCCTGCCCCCCCCCCTCACGGTCGGATTCTTTTTGATGTAAATTCCGTTTGATAACACACCCTATAGTGAGCCTAATTATAACAACCCGAAGTTCCGCGAGATGGCGTGAAGGTCTAAATTCACTCCTGGCGCCTCTATATAGACAAAATAAAATTCACTTCCGTCGCCTGGGTAACTTTCACTTCCGGCAAACACGTATAAACAGTTAAGCATTGGTCTGGATAAGATTAGTATTTTTCCAAAGAGAACGCGTCGCGGAAGAATTTTTTCTCTTGACCTCCCTTACCCCAAGAGCCAGAAAACAAGAAAATTTAAGAAAAAGAAATAAGAACTAGGAACGAGGAGATTCCCCCACTGCTATATTGGACTCAGCTTCTCCACGGTGAAATACTCCTTCGAACCCTCATTTCGAGGCTAGCAGTGGTTGTTAGAAGATAGGTTGGATTCTGCTTCAGAACTTTAAGCAGGCTGAATACTAATCGGCTAAGTGCAAACCTAACCGTGAATTTGAAAAGCTATCCAGCCCAACGCTCGTACTACCCTGGACCCAAACCTTTCTCTCGCGTACAAAAATCTTCAAGCGGCAGATCCACGCGGAGCGGTAGTTTCCCTTTTGTCAGTCGTGTACGTTTGTGTGTAAGTGCTCACGTATCCCACCTGGAGCTGACGCATGTAAACCTTTTTATTATTGGGGAGGGGGGTACTTATTATGACTTTTCTCATTTATCATTTATCAATCATCTTGTTGATTTTCTGTATTCGTATTGATGTATTATTTCTAAACTGAAGATGCCCCTTCAAACATTGACTCCATTTATCTGACTCTTATATTCTTGTAGGCTGAGATTCTTTTTTCTCTAAGTTGGGTTGGCTGAGTTAATTCTTGATCTTCGTAATTCTTTCTTTTCTTGATGTATCTTCCAATTAACTTGCATTTATCTTGATGTGATGATTCCTTCCAAATTGTTGATGACGTGATGAGTTCTTCTTGCTCATTGATGACGTGATGATTTCTTGAGAGTTGAGATGAGAGAGCCCTTGAAGTCGTTTTCTTTCCGTTTTCCGTAAGATCGGTTTTCTCTTGAGTCGATTTCTTGAGTTGTCGATAAGGCGTTTCCCGTTTTCTTCTGAGATCTTCTCCGTAAAAATTGTGGACTGTGTGGGATCGATCTCGGGTCTTTGAATCCAGAGGCCAGTACTCTGCCGTGGCGCTACGGCCCAGTCCGCCCTGACTTGGTAATTTAACGGGCTATTTATATTCTTGCTTTGGAAGGAAGTTTTTCTCTTATACATCTTCGCACCCCTACACAGGTCCCTTTCTAGATGGATTTCTTAATCGAGGATTACTAGTAGCTCTCCCTGCCCGACCTCCGCGTCTGCGGGATAAGTGGAGTTAATTGGGTGGGATTAAGGAGAGCGAACGAAGCCTTGTCTCTTAATCAATGAGTAATAATAGCATCTCCTTCCCGGATCTCCTGAAGTTCCCACAGAACCTTTTCTTAATCTCTAGTAGGAGAGCAGGTGCAGTTGTAACGAAGATCAGAAGATTGTTCGGCCTTTTGAGGGTCACCAGTTATTGAGGGGGGGGGGGGCTCTTCTCTATTTTCTAATGTGACTGAATTTAGCCCCTCAAACATGGTCTTGCATTCATCTGACTCCATATTCTAGTTGGCTGAAATTCCTTCTTCTTTAATTTGGCTGGGTTAATTCTTGATCTTCGTAATTCTTTCTTGATGTATCTTCCAATTAACTTGCATTTATCTTGATGTGATGATTCCTTCCAAATTGTTGATGAAGTGATGAGTTCTTCTTGCTAATTGATCACGTGAAGATTTTTTGAGAGTTGAGATGAGCTAGCCCTTGAAGTCGTTTTCTTTTCGTTTTCCTTGACATCGGTTTTCTCTTGAGTCGATTTCTTGAGTTGTCGATAAGGCGTTTTCTGTTTTCTTCTGGGATCTTCTCCGTAAAAATTGTGGACTGTGTGGGATCGATCTCTGGTCTTGAGTCCAGAGGCCAGCACTCTGCCGTGGCGCTACGGCCCAGTCCGTCCTGACTTGGTAATTTAACGGGCTATTTATATTCTCGCTTTGGAAGGAAGTTTTTCTCTTATACATCTTCGTACCCCTACATTATATCCAGAACCTCTTTATTAGTTTATTTAATTCGACCAAGGATAAATAGTAACTCTTACTTGATTTAGTGCAAACCACGTTTAATGTGCATTATTCAGATTCAGGCCAATCGCAGAGTGTCCTGCGTGTTTGCCACGCTCCCTTCCGAGTCAAAGAAGCAAGTGTAGGTCAGGAAATCTCATCTGGCCTACGACAAGGTTATTCTTTTGCAATGATTTACACTGTTTTGTGTTCTCATGTACACACAGGTTGTAAGATTGCATTAGGTTTTGTTTTTTTAGGCTTCTGCACACCCTTTGCCTTGTTGAATTTGTATTTTGTTGTCCGTCTTTCTTTTGCACCCTTGGTCTAGACAAGATTAAATTTTTGTGTTTCTGTCATATGTACACTTCGTCTTGTACTTAAATGGTTTGGGAGAGATTACTATTTGCTTTGGTTTCGTTTTTCTCTGGTATACACACTTAGACTTAATAAGATTTGTCTTTTGTTTTATTTTCCAGCTCGTGTGGATAATTTAGCTTAATGAGTTTTCTATGTTTTGCCTACTCTCTCTCATGTCCACAATTGGTTTTAATAATATTTTCCTTATGCTTTCTTGTGTTTTATTTTTCCCATTTTCCTCTCAAAAACCAGTAAAGTGGGCAGGTATTAAGGAGATTTGCGCTATTTCCATCTTCAGAGCATCTCCAGTAGTCTATTTTCACTCCCCCAAACTTGAACACTCTGAAAAAAAAGAAAACCAACGAAGGCATGTCCGCCACCATAGTTTTTGAAAAAGAGTTCACGAAGAAGGTAAAGTCAAGACGTATGGAAGATACATAGCCTAAGCAGCCAAAAGAGGGAATTAATTGGGGCATCCTAGGCTTAGAGCGTACTTAAGAGTTCTGTGCTCTTTGTACGAACTCCTTCCAAATGGGGTTGGGGTTATAATACACCACTTCGGTCCCCATTATCTGTGGTCGACGAGGTTTGCTTTCACAATCTTTGTCCTCCTTATTTCTTTTATTATTTTTGTTTTATTTTTTATTCAGCTTTTCTCTAGTTCTGCCTACACTCAGGAAGTGAAGATGCCCTCTTTTCTTGCATTTTTTCCCATAAAAATCCTGTTCCAAGAGCACCGGTCTTCCTGATTTGTGGCCAAGTACAAAAAATGTGGCAAGAATGAATCCACTGATAAAAATTAATCTATGGATAAAAATAACAGCGGAATTTCTACATTAAGTGAGAGTGACACTTTGGCGAGAGAAGCGATTTTATCTTCCTTTCAAATCGAATAGAGCAACTCAAACTGCAGCAGCACTCAATTTCTTGAAAATATCAATCTTTTACTTGAAAACACAACTCAATCTCTCCTCACCTCAGAACTCAATCCCTTGAGAGCAGTGCTAAATCTTCTCCTTCAAATTAAAATTCAATCTTCTCCTTAGCAGCAGAACTCAATATCTTATTTGACAGTAGAACTTAATCTCTTGTTTAGCAGGAAAATTCAATCACTTCTGTGATACTATAACTCCATCACTCAAGTGAGATTGTACTCTAATATTTTCATTGAAAGATAAACTCATTCTTTACCTTGAAACTATAACTCAAACTTTTCGTTTGCAGCAAAACAAAATTTAAAAAAATGAAAGAAAATTCAATATCTTCCTTTGAAGCATAACGCAATTCTTCCTTGACACCAGAACTCAATATGTATTTTGATGGAAAAGCTCATTCGTCTCTGTCGACGAATAGGTCACTCCCCAGAAAATACGTCTATATATTGGTTGGGAGGAAAGAGATAAAAGCAACGAGAATATGTATATATACAACTACCTACACATATTTCCTCTAATGTACGTACCCGTCCTTTGCTACGTACAAGTACGTTCACTTCGTAAAAATAATCCGTTGATTACGAGGTATAAGAGTGCGATTTTATTACTGGGGCTGATAGCGTTTAATGAGTTTATCAAGTTGCAGTTCAAGGATATATTTAAAGAGTGAAAACAAAGATATAATTTTAATAAGTTACTAGTTAACATATATATAGATACGGAAAATATAGGAAATGTAAATAAGGATAATACTGACAGACTATAGAAAATTAGCAAACGGGTAACGTTACTTATTTGTTAATTAGCTTTTAAATGGAATACAGTTATACAGAAGGAATATTTAAAAGTCGGAAAGCGGGTCGATTAACGGGAGATGTAATCGTTTTACCCTAAAGGGATTCCTCGAGGCAGAGGACTCCTTTAGCGAGTTGGCGAGGAGAAATGGAGACGAAAAATGGTCGTGATTCTCGGCCGAATATCCTAACGGTGACGAGGATAAAGGACGGGGGGACAGGAAGACGAGTTCACGATCCTCCTTGAAGACGGACGAAGGCATCTCTGCTCAAGAGAAATGAAACCTCCAAAAATCGAGACTCTGACGCAGCTCGGCGTGAAATCTCACACGGGAAACTGGGGATCCGTGAAGGGGGGATTTTGCTGAGACGAGAAGAATCCCGGCCAGTCCTTCGGGGACAAAGCGATTCAAGGCTTTGCTCTGAACAGAGTAAGCCTTTACAAAAGAGATTGATCTGCCTGGTGGGATGTAACCTCGATGGTATACGGGAATAACAGAGACTTGGGGAAACAGATAAACGATCTGAACCGAAGGTGACGAGATCTCAAACTCAATCTCCCGATCTTTGAAAAACCCAGGGTATTTATATGGCGGCCATTTTTATTGTGCTCCTTTGCTGCAGGGCACAGACGTCTGAAAGAAAGCTTCCGGTGCCGAGAGGGATTAGCTTTTGTCGTTCGACCCCGGTATTAATCATCTCCAACGATGTGGGTGGGAACTTTCGGCTATCCTTTTCCCGACTACGGAAATTAACATTTCACTGCCGAGGTGCAAGCTTTTGGCGGCCAGCTTAACTGGTATTCAAAATCTTTCTTCTTTTATCTTTCTCCTTGAATACAGAGCTTTTTACTCCATGTTGAGTTAAAGTTAGAAGAGATAGAGAGGGAAGGAATTTGAGGAACAAAAGAAGGGGGCATTCTTCTATTGATAAGAAAATTCATTAGTTTTTACTAAAGCAGATTTACTCTCTTAATTTCCCCAACTCAATCTCTTTCTTGAGATCTGAACTCAATCTCTACCTCGGCACATGAACTCAACTTCTCTTTTATGACACCTAAATTCCATCTTTTCCTTTACAGCCGATCGCGATCTGATCCTTGCCTGTAAAACTCAATCAATAATATAACAACGAAACTCAATATCTTCATTTGTGGCATAATTCAATTCCTTCATTGAGCCCTGAACCAAATTTCTCCCTGAACAATACTCAATCTCGTCCTTGCCTTCATAACTCATTCTCCTCCTTGACAGAAGTAACAGAATTTAATATCTCTTTTGGCAGCTGAACACAATCGCTTTCCTGACTTTTTTTCTGCAGTAATTCAGAACATAACTTCCCCGAAATAAATTTCAAAGTAGAAAAAGTGTAACATTCCTATGGGTCAATATTTACGTTATCCCGTATGTCAGGTCACAATTCTCAAAGCACGGTATAGATCCAAATCTCAAGCATGGATTTTATTATTTTAAAGGCTAAATGGTTGTAACAAAGCGTCTTAAGTCCTTAACTTGCCCAGTTGATGCCAACATGTTCTTGCGCATTCTACCTGATTAGTCTCATCATATGGTTAAATTTTTACTATCCGAAATTGTTTAGTCTTGGTTTAAGGAATACAAATATGATTTGACGGTTTAAATCCTTGATTCCATTAAGGCAGGTGCAAGATTTCTGGGCCATTTTCAGAGGAAGTTCACAAAAAAATAAGAACAAAATTCCTTACCTCAACAAATATTATTTGCCCGCACTTTCTATCAATTTTTGGCCACCTCCTTCCCATCGTGAATTTGTCTGGCAAACAACAGGAAAAAAGGCAACCTAAATAATATATTTATAATAATAATGATCAATTCTCTAGGCACAGGTCCTGAAACCAAATATTTAATGGGTTCGAAGATAGAGGACGTGCGGTCCCTCAGTAACTTTTGCTATTCTAATTTTAGATATATGTTAGCGTCCCAGTTCTTAATGGAATTCGTGGAAACCATGCAAGCGAATTGTCCTTAAAATGGAAATCCACTCGAAAATTAATTTAATTCTTCCTACATTCTCAGTTCAAGGCTCATTTAATTAAGCTCTATCCTTTTAGAGTCTCGACTGACCCCTTCAAAATTAGCCGATCGCAATAACGTGAAGCATCAGGAAATGGGAGTGGAATTTCTAAGTGCCAACGAAAGAAAAACGTTAAAAACTTCATCAACGCATCGAAATAGATAAGAAAAATGTGATTTAAAACTCTCCTCATTCAGGAATTGTCTAAAACCAACCAAAAAGTGATGGAACCACATATTTCTTTTACCTGCGGGTACCTTACATGCTTAAACACAGGTTTATAACTTTATTTAATCCCTTAATAAATGAAGAACAGTGCAATGTACCTAAACCAATAGCATTAACCACTTCTTAAGCCCCTCCCTACTCGGAATAAGGGGAAAAAAGACAAAGAACAATGTTTCCAATTCTTAAAAAATACGTTTTAACCAAACGTTATATACACGATCAACAAGGTCAACAGACCTAAGTCGCGTGCCCTCAATTATTCTGACTTATGACCTCATAAACATATGACCTTACGACCTTCAAAACTTTCAACAAGTAGAGAAATCCGACCCCATAGTTTGTTTTAGTTTAATAATTAGTGGACTAACCTTGGGAAGACCTTGGCAACTATATCATTCGAAAGGGAATGTATAACAACATAAGACATTCCAAATATGTTGGAATCGACCGAATAGTTACGATGTTATTGCCAAATAACCAAGTGAAAAGTAAAATGGTTACCATCCGACCGACGACCTACGGGACGACATAATAACTTATAGTGTCGGGTGAACACGCGACTAAGAAGACTTAAGAAATCGAAACTTAACACTGAGTGAAGGTGATTAGAGAGCCAACAATCCAGAATCAAGATAACCAAGCCCCCCTCCCCCCCACACTCCCTTCTCTCAGTAATGTGGGGCTTAAGCGTGCATATGGCACAAGTAAAACTAAATGATTGGCACTCAAGTGCCAACTGTCTATGATTCGTAATCAAAGCTTTGAGGCGGATTGTTATAGAAAGAAGTCCTTCATCTACCGTTTTGGATGGTTTGAGGGAGTTTCAGACGCGTTGAGGGTTTCATTTGAGTCTTACTGGATGGGGATGGGGGGTCTCTTCCCTCTCGGGTGGATTCGTACGACACACAAGGTGGCAAACGGAGGATAGTGATAATTCTCTCTCTTCGACGATAATTATCACCTTAATTTTCTTTACTCAACTTTTGAGAGCAATAGCATCGAGGCCGTATCTATAAAAAAAACAGTGAAGATAGACGAGGTAAAAATAGGGCAAGATATAGAGCCACGGGTCTTCCACAGGGCATTAGGGCCAGTAAGGTGCAAAACTGAGGGAGGGCATGTCATTAAAAATGTGAGGAAGATGTTAACAGTAACGTTGTGCTGATATATTGAAATGAAATGTGGAAAAGAAAATGAAGAAAATATCACGCTTAATATAACACATTGTAAATAACAGACATTTTTAAAACATGAGAGTACCTGGGTATATCTTGGTGGCGCTGATGCACACCAATCCCATTTCGTGGGAAAACGAACACAGTTGAAGGTTGAAGGAAAAATTGTAAAGTTTAGGGCCTAACTCTTGAATCACAAAATAATGTCAGGTTGCAAATCTTCATGTAAATGTGCTTCAGATCTGTCATAGGTAATGAACATCCAACAGCTGAAAAGTAAAAAGGATTCCGAGGGTTTTTACTTTCCTTAACGGATGTATTTATAAAGAGAAAATCAGTCGGAATGGTCTTTGCTCTTGTTTGCAATTATTCATCATTGAACTCCGGTCCCCATTTATGCGTTAATAAACTTTCAAGTCGAAACTAACATGTACTGTTTGTTATATGACTGCATGAACAGTATTTTGATAAAGCAATTTGAAAGTCCTGAATATTAATGGGAAATTAGTAAATTTGAGACATAAATTCAGATGTATTGAAGAAATTAGTGACTCGAGACGCGCATATCTCAACACAAACAAATGTAACAAAATACTTAGCGATATTTACATTGTAGGGAAAAATTTAACCCTTTGTCATCAGAAATGAAAGTAGAAACGAAATGAGGAAACCAAGATCAAAAGGCAAATTATTTCCAAAGTGTTGAGGTAATTAATATTAATCTATTTAGGAATGAACAAAGGAATCCCCATGCTGCCCCCAATCATCTTAAATATACCCAAACTCCCCGTGGGATGGCTGACTGCCCGCATAAAAGTTTACCTATTTGTAGTTAGAGATGCCTTTTAGAAGCGGAGGACGAGGCGAAAGAATCTCCATTAAAAAATGGATAGAAAAGATCAAATCGGCCTCACAAACATTTTAAAACGAACGCTCTTTATCTACAATCATGGCCAAAAGTTTTGAGACTAATATATATTTTTTTATTTTTTTCATTCGTTTGTTTTTTCAAATGTGATAAGAATAAATATTCCAGTATTTAAATTATTGCTGCTTTATTAAAAAGTCAGCATTTCAACCCAAAACATAAAAACCCTTCATTCATTTGCTGAATTCAAAATTACGCTCTGGTCCTGTTCATGTAGGAGGTGAGTTTCAGTTTCTGAATCTTTTCTCTTCGATCAAAAGGGTAAAATGACGACAATTATAAGTTGAATGAATGATATTGGGTAATTATAATCTATTTCTTAATATTTTTTGTAAGAAAATCATTTTTATAATCTTTTTTAATTGCAGAAATAACACTTTATAAAGAAAAGCGTACAACCGTGGTTGCTCTGCAACAAAGTGGCTTAAAATGAAAGATGATAGTTTCTATGGGTATTGCATTAAGGAACACCATTTTTAGGATCATAACTTACTTTAAAAGACTGGTTACACTCTTGTGAATAAGTCTTCTTGACCAATTATAGCTTCAAATAAACGCAAAGATCGCTTCCTGGTAAGGTCCCAGCTCAAGGATCGGGTTTCCTCTTGTGCCAAGGTTGCTCACGAATGGAAAGTAGCAGATCTGAATGCTTCAGCGCCCTAAGATAAGCAGAGACCTTTCGACAAAGTCTCAAGTCAAGAAGGGCTGCGATAAGTCATTAAAATTTCACCAGTTTGGGTGTTTATTGAACAAAAATAGAGCAATAATATCATCACAGATTTTATCTTCAATAAACAAAAACGAATTTAAATAGTCCTGAAGAACAAGGCAACATTATAAATAATTACTCCCTTCATCAATTGATGGCATTTATTAATTAAATTCTTTTGAGCTCTAAATATTTGTATATTTCATCTTCAAATTATGATACAAACCTACTAAAACAAAATGTAAAGTTTGATTATTTCTCTTGATTATATGAAAAATATATGTCTCAAAATCTTTGGCCATGACTGTATGGAGGACAAGGAACGATTATAATCTTTCTTAAATAAAATAAATTAATCCTGCCATAAGATGCTTGAGAGCTAATGAGTTGGGAAGGTTTTTTCAATTAGAAATTAATGGGATTTTTCTTCACCTTATATTATGTTGCCTTTTAGCATAAAAGTCGTAACGCTCAATCAATTAAATTAAATTAGCGAATCTATTAATACCCACGAAATATCTTTACTGGTGTTTCTACTTGATTTTACTACATAAGTCATAATCAAAGTCATTATAACTAAGTCTTTTCATTGCTTCTTCTTCTTGATTTTACTACAAAAGTCATAATCAAAGTCCTCAAAAGTGTCTTCAGTTTTGCTTCTCCTTGATTTTACTACAGAAGTCATAATCAAAGTCATTATAACTAAGTCTTTTAATTGCTTCTTCTTCTTGATTTTACTACAAAAGTCATAATAAAAGTCCTCAAAAGTGTCTTCAGTTTTGCTTCTCCTTGACTTTACTACAGAAGTCATAATCAAAGTCATTATAACTAAGTCTTTTCATTGCTTCTTCTTCTTGATTTTACTACAAAAGTCATAATCAAAGTCCTCAAAAGTGTCTTCAGTTTTGCTTCTCCTTGATTTTACTACAGAAGTCATAATCAAAGTCAATCTAAGCTAAGCCTCTTCTATTGTGCTTCTCGTTGATTCTGATGGTAATATCTAAAAATGATGATCTCTACAGTATTTTACTCTCATTATGCCTATTATGACGTCTTTAGATGAAATTAATATTACAAGCATTAAAAAGGAACTTTTATTTGCTATTAATTAATAGTATGGAGTGAAAAAGAAAACATCACCGCTTGAGTGTATTAAGATATATAGTCACCTGCATCATAGTTGCCCATGTAACGCCTGGGCTTCCTTTGCAAGTTCTAAAGGAAGCAAAAAGAAACCGACCACTTCAATATACCAATTCAGAAGGCCCAGAAAAATTCATAAAGAAATAGCCTTCTATTTCTTTGAAATTTAAATGTTACTATAGAATTTTAAAAAAATATCAGGAGAAAAAATAGTATTCTTTGTTTAAATAATGAATTAAATAAAGTCTTTCCAGCCATTTAAGAATGGCTCTTGTCTAATTGAGTTAATCGACTATTATAATTTCGTTAAGAAATCAATCGTATAAAATAAGGCTTGTAAAAAGGTCTTCGATATAATAAACTATTAAATATTTTAAAAAATAGACATTCTTGTGAAAGTCTTGATTTAATATGAAATACTTGTAAACAATTTAATTCAAACTATCGCAGCCATTGACCGCTGGTAATCCCACAATGGCGAGACTGTAAACTTTCCTCCATTTCATCCTATTTATAATGGCACTCTAGAGACTTATTTTTTTACATATTCACCTCTTTTGCCATTATTATGCCCCTTAGGGAAGATTTTAAAGTACCACCCTTCACAGCAACTGACAAAAAAGCGTCTATCCACACGAGGTGCGAACCCGCCAAATTGAACCAACTAGGAGGAATTCTGTCTCTAGAACTTTTCAATAAATATAAATTGAACGCATCTTTACTTAGCCAACTGATACAAAACTGCAACAGTAAATGTAATCATATAAAATAAAAGAAAATTTGTAGTGGCATACCCCAGGTCAAAGGTATGTGGGTCCAATTGTATTTCTTACCGAATCACAGAACGGAAAAGACCCTAGATCCACTTTAGGCGATGCAAAGAAGGGACAAGAATGAAGGAGAGATCAGAATAGACTGAAAAGGAGATAAAATTATATATCAATTATAGGCAATGTTACTTTAAAAGTAATTTTATATGTTAATAATATTTAGTTAATCCTTTCTTGAGCAGATTGACTGCAGTACTTTCCGTGATTTGCAAAGATAAGGTATTCCAACTCTGAATAATTTTATAGGAGAAAAATGTTATACTGATTCAACTCTTAAATCTTTTGTTAATAAGTTGAACCATTATTTATAGTATCTTTTGGTTATATATACATTAAATATCAAGTCATACTTTATACTAGTGAAACCTTTTATTATTTTAATTCAAAACCTTGGTGCCCTTTCCGCGCAAACAACGACTTTCCAGTTCGATCAAATTACGATTTCTCGATCTGGCTTCCCATAATTTATTTCTAAGTTCAGGAAATACACAGTTTCATCGCTTTGCGATGAAAGCTTTCTAAATATATATTTTACAAAAGGATGAGACCAAAGTTGAACCGCATATTCCAAATGAGATCTATAAAGCGCTTTATATGATGAAAGAATATCTTTCGATTTAAATGCAAAATTACTAGCTATGTAATCCATAATTTTGTTCGTTTTAGGGGCTACTAAATCACATGTTTATAATCTAGAGTTCGCTCGCTATTATACAGACAAACATTTTTCCAACATAACTGGTTGAGATTATTAGAGATTTTGTTGCATTACTTTACACTTATTGACATACAAATTCAGCTGGCATATTCCGGCCCATTCTTCTACTTTTAATCGTTTTGTAATTTCTTTTTCTTAATTTTGTATTACCCATAAACTTTAAAATTTCCTAGAGCTAATAGGGGTAACACTGACCCACACCAAATTTATTGTCTAAGGTATTTTTTAGCTGAGTTAGTATAATTATGTTGTGAATCCAGAAATCACATTAATTTTGCTCATTCAAGTCAACCTTTTGATTTAGCGCAACATGATTTTTTACGGTTATTTTACATGTACGAGTATTTTATATATATATGATGCAAACGTATTCTGATGAGTTTACATGTCGCAAATTTGCCTCGTAATGGGCGCGGCGAATTGCCATCCTGGCCACCGTGCTGGGGGAATCCAGCGCTCCGTCCGGCCCCAGCTTAGCCTCTCTTCCTTCCTTCAGATAGCCTGTATTTCTCCCCTACTTCATCACTATTCATACAACCTCTCCCACAACTTTCTCTGGTCAGCCTCTAATTTCCAAGGGTAGATGCTGACCTTCTTCTCAAGCCAACCGTCCCGGATCGGGGCTGAGGGAAAAGGAGACAACATTCCCTAACCCCTGAGCTCTGGTTCGGGATGGGTCTTTTTTGACAACCTGCTTCATCCCCACCCATACCTTCCTCACATCCCTTTTCCTCTCCTCTTCACAATCTATCTTTTTACGCCACGTCTGAGGGGGAGCCGCCATGCCGATGGACTGCCAGGCCACCAGGCCGAAAGGGTGGTCCCAAATGGAGGCGCCTGGCTCTGCCAGGCCTGTAAGCACTTCTTGCAGTGCGGGCAACTGCGAGAGGTGATGAGCGATTGCATCCCGTGAAACAAATAGGGTCACCATGCCCAATGATAAGAAACATAAAAATCTCCCCTTAATTTCCCCTGCGTCACCAAGGAAGCCGCCCTCGGGCATCTCCACCGAAAAAATGGATGTCCTCGCCGCGCTGAGCTTGCTCAGGGGACCCTCCATATCTCTCTAACCGGAGAGGAGGCTTACTCTTCTCCTTCACTTACGGGTGTAGAGGACTCCCCCTCACCCGCTTCTCTAGAGTTGCTTTCGGGCACCTCCCTTTTTCTAGCGGCAGTCGCCTCTGTTCTTTCCAAGGGGACTGCCAAGAAAGCCATCAGGCAGCCCTTAGCCAGCCGCTCCACATCGAAGCGGCTCGGTAGGGGGAGAGGGAAGCCAGGCCCCTTCGGACGCTTCCATTAAAAGACCTGCTGGCAAGAATATTGAACCTTGCTGGGTTCAAGGCCCGTGCCTCCCCACACAAGACTAGTGACGATATTGCCAACGGGACCTGCTAGGTCTTGGGGAGGGGGGGGATGGCCAACTGGAGGCCCCCCTAAGATAGACATGGTCCTTGAGGAAACCCAACCTCAGACGGTAGGGCCTTCCATGTGGGGGAATCCGGGCTTGGTTCCAAGCACCGAACCCGAATCCGCCCCTATGCAAGGTCCTCCTCAAACGGCTAGGGTTTCTGAAGCAGTACAAGGAGCGGGGGGATCTCCTCCGACTGATCACACCACGACTACCAGGACCTTCTCCGTTTAGGAGAAGGACCTGGCTGAGGTCGGTCCATTTGGCCTGGGGGCTCCTTCCAGCGGAGATGAGAAACGGGTTTATTCCCCGCCTTCATCTCCAAAAAAGAAAAAGAAAGAGACTAAAAATACAAAGAACACTCGGGGCTCCTCTCCATACGCGGGGGCTACTGGGACGGATGGGTCTGCTGCCACTTTGGCAAGTGACCAAGCCAAGATCGGCTCATCCGGCCCCTCTGACCCCCGGTTGAGGAGCCGCTGACTAAGACCAAAAGTGCACAGGGTGGAGCCTCGATGACATCGGGGCCCCCTCATTCAGAGGTTACCTGGCATTTTCGAGCCCGCTGGCTTTAAACGCTTCCTCGTTATTCGCTCCACTGATGGCATCATGTTGGCCAAGGGCAACGTGATCCATCAGAGAAGAGGATTAGCTAGTGCAATTAGTAGAGAGCCAAAAGTGACCCGTTTCTCGGATTGGAACCTTTTGGCGAATGCGGCGAATGCCGCTGAGGCGGGCAAGATAAGTGCTCTTCGGACACTTTATGGCACCCCGGTGAGTAGTTTAAGCGAGGGAGCTCGTTGACTACTCCATAGAGGAGATCACCTTAGAGCTGGCCGACCATGGGGCGGTCGAAGGTCGAACGTGTGATGAGAAAAAAGAGAGAGGCCTCGAGACCCACCCCTACACTCTTCGTCACGTTCGACTGTGACAAGCTCCCTGAGTCGGTGCGTGCTGGTTGGTACTGCTACCGCGTGAAGGCATTCGTGCCACTGCCGCAGCGGTGCTATTACTGTCACCGCTTCGGCCATACAAATCGATTTTGTAGACGTGCAAAGTCGGGGTCACCCGAAGTCTGTGTAAATTGTCATAAGGCCGCACACGATAAGTCTAAATCATGTGTGGCCAAGTGTGTCAAGTGCGGAGAGCCGCACCTCGCTTCTTCGAAGCAATGTGGTGCATATCTCCTTGAGAAAGAAATCATGGCTCTTCAAGCCCATGATCAAATCTCATTCTGCGAGGCTAAAGACTTGGTCCTTGCGCGCCCGGCTCTGCCTGGCACGTCATATGCCTCAATAGTTAGAAAGGCACCCTTTGCTTCTGGCCCATCCAGGCCAAGGAGCATGGTTGTTTCCAAGCCCATTCGGACCCCTTCTGCTGGCTCTACTCAAGCCAGGCGCTTTTTTGGTAAAGCTGGCGGCAAAAAGGGTTCATACCCAGCCCTGGCTAAACCAGGGTTCCCCCCTCTTCCCCCAGCGTTACCGTTTCCCGTAAGGCGAAACGGCCAGGCGCCTCCACCGAGTCGTTAGACTCACAGGGGGCAAGACCCCTAAAGCTGGTCGCCAGGCCATCTTCCGGGGTTCCTAAAGCTGTCCCTTGAAAGTAGGACAGCAACAAAGAAGCTTTGGCTCCTTTGCCCACGCCTAGAGGTGGTGCGGGTGGCTCGGAGACGGTTGTTCCTCGAAAAGAGGGCCCCCTGCTTTCGAAGCTGCAACACCCGCCTAAGGTTTCGAGACGGAGGGAGGAAAAGACTCGCATGGCGAGCCCAAACTCCTCCAATAAGTCTCCGAAGGCGAGAGCGCCTTCAGCCCTTTGTCCGGCCAACAGCGCCCGGGGTTCTGCCTCCGGGAAGCGTACGGTTATTCCCGTGAGGGTCTTCTCTTTGAGGAGGGCCCCCGCGTCTCCTCCGAGCTAGGCCTGGAGGGCATATTCCTTCAATGGAATTGCCGTGGACTCAAAGCTAACTGGGAGGAGCTGCTGAGGCTCGTCTAGTCCCGTTTCCCGTTAGCTATATTTTTGCAGGAGACCATGCTAGGCGCGTGCCCCCGCCCGCCCTTCTGGGGTATAAGGGTCTTGCGACCCCACCACCACGGGATTGACAAACTGGGGGATGCGCGGTTTACACCCGGCATGATGTCTCCGTTTTTCCTTTCTCTTTAGATACCTCCTTTCAGGCAGTGGCTGTGCAGCTGCACCTGGATAGGAGGTATACTAGCATTTCTGTGTACATTCCACCGTCAGCTGACTTCGACGCGGGGGACTTCCGCCGCGTCGTGGCATGGTTGCCGAGGCCCTTTCTCTTGCTTGGAGATCTGAACGGCAGGCATCCTCTCTGGGGAGATTACTCCATAAATCCCCAGGGGACAAGTCCTTGCCGATCTGATTGAAGAGCTTGAGATAGGTGTCCTAAACGTGGATGAGTTTACGCATCACTGTCCGAGAATTGCTTCATTTTCTTGCCTTGATCTATCTTTATGCTCTTCGGATGCACAGCCTGATTTTGATTAGGGGGTGGTCGATGACTTCCGTGGTAGTTATCAATTTCCCATTGAAATATCATTTTCAGGGACACTGCCGCCTGAGAGCCCACCTCGGTGGTGCTTGGCGTAGGCGCGGTGGCCTGCATTTCAGGAAATGACTGAATTACCTATCTCAGTCGATGAGTTTAGGTTGGTAGATGAGGCTGTTGAGTTCTTCTCCGGCAACCTCATCGCCGTGAGCCTGACTACTATTCCTAGAACGTCTCGCCGTTTTGCTCCTTGACCACTCCCATAGTGATCGGCCGAGTGTCAGACGGCCCTCAAACAGAAGCGTTATGCCTACATGCGCTATAAGCGCCGCCCGAACGATTTAACTGTCGCATTCTATAGCTGGGAGGCTGCTCCGCCAGCATTCAATGCACGTCGTGATGTCCCGGAAGGCCGCCGCCTGGACTTTATCTCTAGAGGTGGAGAACCCTTCAACGACAGGTTTACTGTGAGTGAGTGTCGCTCCCCTCTCGCTTCGTGCGCGAACACCGCCCATGGTCCCGACGATGTCCCGTACGCCATGCTCCGATACCTGGGAGAGCGAAGCATGGCCATTCTGTTAGATTTCTTCAACAGGATCTGGGTGGAGGGTCTTCTCCCAGATTCCTGGCGAATCGCTAGTGCGCTCGCCTTTCGCAAGCCTGGGGAGAGATCACACTACCCCGACCGGTTTCCGCCCAATCTCTCTAACCTCTTGCGTGTGCAAGTTGATTGAAAAATTGGTAAATGTTAGACTAGCCTTTTTCCTGGACAGCGGAGATCATCTTTCTCCTGCACAGTGCGGCTTCCGTAAGTTTCACTCCACGTCGGATGCTCTGCTCCTGCTGAAAAAACCCGTCTGCGAGGCTTTCCTTTGTAGACAGCACTACGCCACGGTCTTTTTCGATCTGGAGAAGGCCTATGATACCGCATGGCGATACGGTATCATGGAGACTCTCCACACGATGGGGCGAGTGTACGCCTCCCAGTCTTTATATCTGAATTTTTGCGAGATCGTCGATTCCGCGTACGGGTGGGGGGAGCTCTCTCCAGCCCAAAGGAGAAGGAAGAGGGTGTACCGCAGCGAAGTGTCCTCAGTGTCACATTCTTTGCCCTGAGCATCAACGGCATAACCTTGGTGGTGCCGGAATATGTTCTCGCTACACTCTACGTGGACGACCTTTCGATCTCTTTTGGCGCGGCCCAGATGCCAACTCTGGAGCGTCGACTCCAACAGGCATTGAACCGCGTCTCTCGCTATGCCGAAGCGCACAGGTTTCGGTTTTCTTTGGCCAAGACTAAGGTGGTGCACTTCTGCCGCCATCCACGGCTCCACCCCGGCCCAGATTTGTTTATTAATGGGGTGCACCTGGATGTGGTTGAGGTGCACCGTTTCCTTGGTCTTGTATTCGACCGACGCCTCACCTGGGAGGCTCATATTCGCAGCCTTAGGGTCTCTTGTACCCGCGCCATGGAAATTCTCTGTTCCGTGACGTTCAGCACTTTGGGCACTGATAGAGCTACTGCCCTACTCTTTTATCGATTCTTTGTTCGTTCAAAGCTCGACTACGGATACGAGTTTTATGCATCCGCAGCCGAGCGTTTATTGCGGAAGGTGGATTCGATCCACCACACCGGCCTTCCCCTTACGACCAGAGCCTTCTGCACTTCTCCAATTAAGAGTCTGTTGGTCGATGCTGGGGAGGTTCCACTTGCTCTGCGCCGCGTGCAGGGCATAACTCGCCTGTACGCGCGAGCCCGGCGCTTCCCTCAGTCACTAACAGCTTTCACTGCATCCGCAGCTGATCTCGACGGGGCCTTTGCCACCGAGAGACGCCAGTCATACCCTAAGCCCTTAGGGTTTAGGGCCAGGAAACTCCTTCGAGAGCTAGATATAGCTCTCAGGCTGGTGGCGCCCCTGGTTCTGCCCAGGACGCCACCCTGGAGGTTACCACATTTGGCTATTTGTCGCTACGCCTTTGCTCCAAAGCTTGTACGGCGCCGGGAGTATTGCGTTCGACCTTTTTGGACCACACCTCGTTTCACGCATGAACCGTGCCAATTTATACGGATAACTCCAAGTCCTAATAGGGGGTCGGCTTCCACGCCGTATCCCCTCTGTTTGAAGTCGGCGGGGCTCTACCAGGCGCTGCATCTGTCTTCACGGCCGAGCTGGTGGCAATACATCACTCGGTATGGGGGATTACGCGACGTGCCGGGTTTGGAGACTGGATCGTGATCTATAGCGACTCACAAAGCGCCCTGAGTGTTCTCGGGGCATTGGAATCTCCGCATCCCCTGGTTCGCGATATCCGTGACGCCACGGTTTTGGCTAGCCGGGCAGATGTCGAGATTATCTTCTGCTGGGTTCCTGGACATTAGGAATTGCGGGGAATAAATGCGCCGATGCGGGCACCAAAGAGTCCGCGAGGACTCTGTGCCCGCTGAGTGTTTCGCTCTTCCTCTCACCAACTACATGGCAGGAATACTGGCAGCTCTTCGGACTGCTTGGCCACGAAGATGGAAGACGGTTGAAGGGAACTTAAAGTTGTGTGCCATTGCGCCGCGACTGTTTCCATGAACCTACCCCCCAATGCCGTGATGGCTTCAGGTCGCTTTGTATCGTATCCGAATTGGGCATACTCGTGTGACGCATCGCTATCTGATGGAGCGCTTGCCTGCGCCATATTGTGACGACTGCGTCGTCCCCCAGACTGTTCGGCACATTCTTGTCGAATGTCCCAGTCTAGGTGATATTCGCGCACGATACCTGTCCTGGTACCGGGATGGGCGGGGTCGCTACCGCCTGTCCCCTGTACTCGGGACAGATTCGTGCACATTGACTTGTGCACTTGTTGACTTTTGGGGGAAGGCCGGGCTTATCCCCTTTATTTAAGTAGGTTCTATTTTTTGTTTTTGTTTTTCTTCGTAGGTTGCACGCTCCTGCACCGGGGTGACGGGGACCTCCCCCCGATGCCGGAGATTGCTTCCTAATTGTTAAGTTTTTCCAATATTTATCATGGTTATTTTCCCATAATTTTATTTTAAAGTAGCCTAGTTCTATGCTGTCGTATTTCCGGCGACTCATGCCCAAGTGGGCAGTCGCCAGATGGGCTCTAAAGGGGACAAAAAATGTCGCAAATTTAGGCTGACTAGTGTTTTACTTCTGCAAGTGAATGAGATGGATTCAGCCAGAAGATTTTGCAAAAATAAGCCCGATATATTCTGGGACATCTGCGGCGAA
Source organism: Ceratothoa steindachneri (assembly GCA_963969495.1). Classification (NCBI taxonomy): domain Eukaryota; kingdom Metazoa; phylum Arthropoda; class Malacostraca; order Isopoda; family Cymothoidae; genus Ceratothoa; species Ceratothoa steindachneri. The sequence goes on along the minus strand of OZ018319.1, from coordinate 193,794,063 downwards.
TACACTGGTTTTCTTACAGGCATACCATAAAAAGTTTCATAAAGCGTGATTACCATGCTTCTTTTGGTATGAAACTTAGTAACTACGATAAAGATTGGGTACCCAACATGATATGCAAGACATGCAGCGAGTATTTGCGTTATTGGACCAATGGGAAGAAGAGTTGTCGGAAATTTACAATTCCCATGATTTGGAGGGAGCCGATAAACCATGCCAGTGACTGCTACTTCTGCTCTATTGATTTGACTGGGATCAATAGAAAGAACCGGAGCAGCCTCAAGTATCTTGATATTCAATTAGCACGTCGTCCTGTAATTTATTTTGATGAAATTTCGTTACCTAACTTTGGAGAACTTCCTGAAATTAGTGACGAAGATTCCCCTAGTGTTGAAGAAAATGAAGGAGAAGTGGTAGGGACCGAGCTTAGAATTACACGAAGAAGGACTGGCCTGTACGGGAGGAATTGGTTCCTTCCAGATCAAGGCACGTAATACGCAACCCTCTGATGCTCAGAGACAGGAAAGTCTTCTCACCGCTGCACATCAAACTCGGCCTGATCAAACAGCTCGACAAAGCACTGGACAAAGGTGGTGACGGCTTCACTTACTTGTGTCACGCTTTTCCAGAATTGACCATAGAAACTTGAAGGTTGGCATCTTTGACGATCGTCACCAACTCTCTCAGCTCATAAGAGAAAGAGTTTGAAAACTCAATGAACGAAATGGAACTGGAAGCGTGGATGGCATTTGTTCTGGTCGTCAAGTACTTTCTTGGGAACAAGAAGGCCAAAAACTACAAGAAACTTGTCATCAATATGCTGACTACTTTCAAAAACTTCGGATGTAATATGAGCATCAAAATGCATTACTTATTCTCACATATGGATCGATTTACTGAGAATTCGGGATCAATGAGCGACAAGCAGAGATACTGAATCCATCAAGACATGGAAGAAATAGAAACCGGGTATCAGGGACGCTGGGATGCAATCATTATGGCTGATTACTGTTGGACTCTGAAGAGAGACATACCTACCGCTGAACTTTCTAGTAGTTCTAAGAAACGGAACTTTGTGCTTTGAATTCTGAACAATGATATTTAATATAAAATTTACATGTATTTGTCTTAGAAAACGATTTTTTAATATATTTTTGGAAAATCGAATTAGAACAAAAACTTGACCTGATCTGAGGAGACGGTTGTCATTTCCCGATTCAGCGGTGCACACTTGTCCTAAATCTATCTTGAAAACCTATTTCAGGTGAGAAATATTAACAAATTCCCCCGAAAATGCCACAAAAATGTAATCAATTTAGTTATTAGATCATTTTCTTTGAAAATCCTGGCCTGATCTGAGGAGACAGTTATCATTTCAAAATTCAGCGGTGCAAACCTTTTCTATATTAGTTGAAAAAAATTTACCAAACTTACAAGGAATATTTTTGTAACCCAGTGTAATAAACCACAATTGAACAAGAACTGGTCCCCCAGGGACATCCCTAGTGACCAATTCCCAAGTAAAGTCAATCCCATTTACCACAGCTATTTGATTGCTGTCGGCAAACCAGATTTCGACAAGTACTCTTACATCTCCCCTTATTCCAAGAGCCTCGTGTGTGGATCAGTATCAAACGCATTCTGAAAATCGAGTCAAATCTATATTGGTTAAAAGTTGAGTAGTATTAATTAAGTTTCTAAATTCAAAATACTCCACTATTCTTTTTAATAATATTAAGAGCTTGCCACCAAGAGAAGTTAAGGAAATCTGCTTCAAATTTCCCGGTATAATTTTGATGCATTTTTTTTAATCAATCACAATTGCCTAGTTAAATCTCAATTAAAACTATTCCTTCATTAGGTGATTTGCTTAAATGTTACAAAAGGGTTTAGTTAATTCCCTTTCTTCTTGCTTTATTTGAATAGAATATACTCTATTGGAACCTGACTCTTTGGTTAATTTCATTACCTTTATATAGATACATTTCGTTTTCGGTTATATTAATATTCTAAAGAGAATTTAAACATCAAAATTTATTACTACGGGGTTTGTAGGTAAATTTATGGTGACTTCGACGATACAGACTATGGCAAAATGATTATTTTTTGCCTTCACTACATCGATCATTTCGGCACGTAGCAAATGTTTCGAATCATCCATGGAGAGACTGCAATCCCTGATTATTATGTTACCTATATAAAAACGATAAAAAATATATAAACTCCTGTTTTCAACATTATTAGTAGTTTTTTATTATTTAGAGTTCTAGTTATATTAATATCACTAGAGCTAGTTCAACATTTAATAGTTTACCAAAAACTAACAACATAAAAATTACGAACCCATTTATTTAGTAGCACTCACTATTTAAATTAGCTACCAGTAAGAGTCTAATTTTTAGGGATCAGCAGACTTGTTAAAAGTGGGGCTCATTTCACAAGAGCTTTCTTTAATTTTACTCAGTACACTGAGTAATATTTTGATAAATCCATATCTAAGTTCTATTCCATATATTTTCTAAAATAACCCATTAACAACAGTTCCAAAGCAAAAATTCTATTTAAAACTACCCTATTAAGAACATTTGACCACTAAATTAAATAGAAACTTAACAGATACTCTCAAATTTGACATTTCCAATGTCCGTTTATTTAGATAAACTCCATTTTTGTCACAGTCTCTTCTAAATTGCTTGTGATCGTGTGTCATCTAAACTTTAGCTGTTTGACCTTCCAAAGTAGTTATATTGGTCGAATAGGCTTTCAATTGAGATACAGGATCCCTAAGCATTTGGAAGTCTCTCACAGGAAAAATATTCCTGTCTCAAACCAGAAATTTACTCAATAAGATAACATTCATAAAACCAATCCTCCTCCTAATTCGGACTCTTTCTCTGTCCTATCTTCTGCTACCAATTTTTTATACTTAATATTTTTTAAGCACTTTTCATTAAAACATTAAATCATAATCTAAACAATTACACATTTTCTCTCAAATTAAATACAGTTTAAATACCACATTCTCATTAAAAATAAAAAAACAACTCATCACCTCAGTATATATAATTACTTAATATTTATTCTTTCTTCAGTTGCTTTCAATGACTTTCCCTCATAAAATCAGTTTTCGCTTCGATTATTTGAAAATTTATTATTATCATAATTATTTTTTTAATTCTTACACATTTTACCTGCCCTTTATGTTTATTTAGATATTATCCATTCATACTGCTTTTAGGACTATTTTAGCTGCTGATTTTACGCTTATTTGTTCGATTTCACTTGAAATGACTTTTTGCTTATTTTTAATTCTCTTTCAATCAGTTTTTTTTTGTAATTTTAAATTCACATAATTTCCTTAATATTCGAGAACTGATGGAGCAACGGTTGATCAAAGATATTCCCTGAAATATTAAAATTTATAAATTCGCCGCAGGATCAGGTAGTCTGAAACAGAGTACGGAATTTACATATTAAATTAGGTCACCTCATATTAAACACAAATGGTAGAGAATCAGTTATTAATTATAAACAGGAAAAATATATAGATATATATTAAACTAAAGACAAATTATTGAAGTTATTTCATCTAAAAAAGGAAAAGCAGTGCTGCCATCTGCAAGAAATTAATTCTTCCGAAAATTTAAAATTCATAATAATTTAGTTCCTGGAAAAATAAGAATGACGACCCGGCAAACCAATCGTTTCCGAGAAATGTTCAATTGCTATTCAGAACAGTGGGATTCAACCAAACAGATACAAAAAACTCGGCATGTGATAAATCTAAATATTTCCGTACTAGCATAGTAAAACACCACATACAGGCACAACATGGAATATTTTTTCTAGGATTATACGTACAATGACGATACACTTAACAAGAAAGAAACATTTGACAAAGAAACATTTCATTGTGACGATATATCGCGAGTCATTTGAGAGAGATTTAGCAAATGGCTTATAAGATAATCAGCAAAGTGGCAGGTAACGGAATGAGCAAAGCATCAGAAGGTAGTGAAATTAGTAAATCATTGAGTTGAAACAATGAGGAAAACCTGCAAGTAAAGGAATAAGCAAAGGAAAAAGTAGTGGAATAAGCAAAACGACAGTCAGCGAAATGACATTTGCAGGTGACACCCATGTATATCGTTAAGGAAAATAATCTTTTAACAACATTACCCTCCAAAATGACTTTAATAAATTTTTTGATGATTATGTTATGAAAGAAACCTCAAATTTTATGAAATTAGACGAAATAATGATCTACAAAAATATACAACTTTAGCAAATGAATCGTCATCCAGGAAAGCACCCCTTACACTGCAAAAGTCAAAGATCTCGGATCAAAATCACAGAAAATGTCTTTTAAATGCAACATAAAATCAGTTTTCGCTTCGATTATTTGAAAATTTATTATTATCATAATTATTTGTTTAATTCTTACACATTTTACCTGCCCTTTATGTTTATTTAGATATTATCAATTCATACTGCTTTTAGGACTATTTTAGCTGCTGATTTTACGTTTATTTGTTCGATTTCACTTGAAATGACTTCTTGCTTATTTTAATTCTCTTTCAATCAGTTTCTTTTAAAATTTAAAATGAACTTTTCATATAAGCACTAATCATATAATGATTACCCTAATATATTCCTAATTTATCCACGTATTGAATGCTCCTCCTCCTCATGGCTCTCCGTTCAAAAAGGTCTTCAAAAATTAGAGTCTATTCAATGCTCATTCACCTTCGGTGTACGAGTTATATCAATTAAATTATTGGCAAAGACTGAATAAAGTTGGGTTATATTAAGCAGAATGCCACATCTAGCCAATAGTCTCAATATATGTAGTCTGAAAAGGATGGCAGATTACACAGGAATGCGTTTCCCCAAAAACGTTTAATTAGGTCGTAGTTTCTTTAGCTAATTATATTTTTTATAGTTTTTCGATGCATAATTATAATTAAAATATATTACTAGTTTTCTTCAGTCAGATCTACTTTTTATTCTATATCATTTATTTTATCAAAGCAATACTTATCCTATTGAATATTGAAAATATATGTGAATGATAGAAGGCATACGATCAGTGAGGAAGAAAATGACTTTTTCATAGGTTTCATTTATCTTTCATGTATGGAATCTCTCTCTTGATACACCAACAGTATTCTGCAACCATGTTCCTATTTTAGTGGTTCTAGTACCTTTTCTACCATTCTAAAAGTGGATGAAAAAGCTCTCTTAGCTCCTCACTATCCTCACCACAGTTTTCTAAATAATATTCTAACTTTAAGCTTAATAGTCTGTTTCAGTGAATGTCCATGAAGTTTGGACAATCAACTTGAATGAAAACCAGCCATCATTATCCAGTATGAATTTGTCAAATTCACGTCTTGCCGGAGCCCCGTAATTTCAGGATAATAAGAAATACCTATTTCCACTTTGGCATTGCTACGACGTGGAAATTTCTCTTTCAGAAAAGTGAAAACAGCTTACTTCGTTGAGTGCTCGGAAAAATTCTTCCTTAGTCCAAGTTTTTATTTGCAGTGATGGAATTAAAATTTCTTGTAAGTTAACAAGAAGATGTGCTAAATCATTGTATAACCCAATTCAAAGTTCAATTCTTGCTGGCCAGTCGCATCGTTTGTAGTGTTCTTGGGTGCTGAGTTGTCGGCCCCCCAAGACAAAAAATAGGAGACTTTATGTAGCCACATGGCAAACCCAGTAAATTGGATATAACTAGTACAAAAAGTTCGCCGTTTTTAAATAATTTTCATCATATCTATATAGAAACGTACCTGATTATTAAAAAAAATAGTTACCTTTCGAATCCCGTATACAAAATTATAAGAATAAAAGAGAAAAATCTCGACAAAAAATATGCCGGATTGTGCAAATCCAATCTGTCAAATTATAGAGCACATCTCCCAAACTCCCTCCTTCTAAAATCATTGACATCAGTGTTCCAGTATAAACATCTAAAAACGTCTTAATAAACACAATGCCCCTTTGAAAACCTTATATATTTTCCCCACGTTTTTACTTCCTCAATCTTCCCCACCTTCTTTACAGATCACTCCTTAAAAACCCTCTGCCTGATACAACCTCGCTGCTAATCCGCTTTAAATTTCGAGAAACAATAATAAAAAGGCAACAGAAGGCTAGTCAGGGGGCCACTCGTGGGATGGCACTCTTGAAGAAGAATAAATGGAAAAGATTCCTTCCAGTGCAAACCCTCTAAATTAAATGTATCTAATAACAAATCTTACTATTTAAAAGCTTATAAAAAGAATTTCTAAAGATTAAAGTGATACCAACGTAGAGTATATGGAGAGGCCTTGCACAATATTATCAGTTTTGCCCAAACTAACATCTTTCACTTTAGTGGACTTATAGAGACGGAGAGAGATGAAATAAAGGCAAAAATATTGTCAAAAATAGAGGCTCTTTGCGGCCATGTTGCTTGTCGACACCACGAGGTTAGGCTCGAAGTCAGTCCACGTGAGCAATGACCATGAGAGCAGTCAGAATAACAAACTATTTTCCGTGATAAGCAAGGGACTAGAATCTCAAACGTGCTCTTCTGTCTTCTCCTAGGGTGTTATCAAGAAACTAACGCGGGAGTACTTCCCATCCCTCAAGCGCCGTGTTGGTTCGTGGAAAGATTCCCCTACGCTCGCGCTCCCTTGGCGGAGGCAGTAACGGATTTGGTTGGTCCCTAACTATTGTTGATCCCAATAGTGCATTGAGAGTATAGGCCTGCCTTATACAACGAAACACGCCATTCTCGATCGCGCTCCTTCTTTTCTCGACGAGCCCAAGGCTAGAATTGACCCATCCTTGGTTTCAGTACATTTCGTTTGGCACGAATACTCCCTCCAGTTAGTGTTACTACTAGAGGTTAAACTTCCCGTGGTTAAAGCCCCTTGAATAACCATCCGATCCCCCGCTTCATCTCTTAAAGCCTCGAATCCAAGCCAAGCTGAGACGAATCATATGTGGCTATCCTGACAGACATCGCCATAAAGCGCGCTATGAGTAGTTCTGATACGTTCAATTCTTGGATACATAGAGTATCTATTGCCATTATTTCATTTAATCCATTTATTGTGTATAATTGTGTATATATTAAAGTTTATTTTTGTACCTACTTTTTCATAAGCCTCGTAGCCGGACCCTTCATTAGTTTAATATCGGCCAACTGCACCCTAATCTTTGGAATTTAAAATCCTTCGCACTTGACCGCCTCCCCCCTCACTTCTATCCCCCATCCCTTTCGTGACCAGAGTAGAATCATGGTCATGCGTTGACTCTGGGCGACCACGCATATTGGGTATAAGTGACGGATATGTCTTGGTCATTCTATTACAAATATTATACAATTAAAAGGAAAAAAGAACTCCACAAAAAAGTTAATTCGCAGAGTAAAAAGTTATAAGAAAGGTAAGAGAAAAGTATGTATATGAAGAACAATAACTCCACCTTAAGATAGAAGACAAATGGAATTGTGAGCTCTTTTGAGCAAAATTAACGCATACACGAACCAGGGTTTACTCTCCTAGTCATCGACTTAAGTAAGACATGTCATTTAAGAACTGTAGTGATAACAGATTTTTACTATAACGATACCCGCACGTCTCTTAAATTTCGTGAATATTAATAGATTCGTTGACTTAACACTTCTTTTGGCATTTTCTGTTTTTATGCTTGATGGCAACTACATATGATTTGAAAATAAATTCATTGATCTGCAACTATACAAAGCCTCCTACCTAATTAAACCTCAATTATCATATGGTAGTGTTATTTGCTGCCTGTTTGATATTTTCTCTATTACTTTTTATTTTAATTGAGTATATTTTACCTTTTCCTACAGTTTTATAATACGTTGTATCTTCCATAATTTCGAAAGCAAATTGCTACACTTCAAAAAGTTGCTCCTAGCGAATATCTTTCCCTATTGCCATCAAAGATCGGGAAGTCTATGTAGTATTTGGGGCGAGGAGGATTTCATGAGGGACCCTTGAAGCCAGGACGTGCCTCCTTGAGTATTTTATTTGGCGGTGAGAAACTCATTAAAATGATAATGACTGAAAAGATTTTTCAAAGTAAATGCGTCAATAATCTTATTTAAATACAGACGCGGCAAAAAGTTTACGAATAAATTTTTTTAAAATAGGAAAGTCCCCAAAACAATATATCATCAATGAACATATAACGAATAAAAAAATGAAGCTCTGTGAACATTACAGCGACACCAGCCCTGATACAGAAAGATCATTTGCGTGTCAAGAGTCCCTCGGTAGTGATGAGAGCATTTATTTGTCGAGATATGCTCTCTACGAAGATTTGAGGAGTCATGCTGGCCCACTCCTTGGTGATCACGGCCTTCAGTTGATCATTGAATGCTGGATGACGACGTCTTATGACCTCTTTCAGGTCCTGTCAGATGCTTTATAGTGTATTCATAACGGGAAACTGAGGTGGCGGATCTATCACCGTGATATTATTGTCCTGGAACAACTGTATAGTGGATACAGACTTGTGACATGGGGCATCGTCCTGCTGGAAAATCACATTCCAGCATGTAATCTCACATCGTAGCTTGGCACTTTTCTGAATTTATAATACTTTCACAAACGGTGACACGACCCATTGCAGAGCAGCCACAATGCTTTACTGCTGGCAGGCACTATGCAAGGTTGATTCCACTACTCAGTCCCTTGCTTCTTGCGGACTCTAACGTTGCTTGGCATCGAGAACAACTGGAACGTGGACTCATTGGACCATAAGGCACGGAACCACTGATGCCTGGTCCAGTTGTGGTGGGCACCTGCCCAACAAGTTGACCTTACTTTTGCTCTAGGATGATCAGCTGCTTCTGGCCGACTTTACATGAATTCGGGCCTTGCATAAACAGTCTGCAACGGACTATTTTGACGGAGGCATTAACCTGGCCACTCTGTGTCCATTTATGTTACAACTGGACTTTGGTTTTCTTATGATGTTTAAGGCTCATGTGATGCAAAAATTTGTCGTCGCATTACGTACTGACCTTGAATCGTTCAAAACGACATCGGTCTTGGATGTTCCTACTCTCTTGGATCCTCTTCAACACTTCAACAATTTTGGAATATGATCCGCCAACATTCCGGGCAATTTCTTGACATCTGAGATTCTCCTCGTGCAGAGTACGTATCAAGCTCTTTTAGCTACGGTATAGTTAAGAGCTTCTGAAATTATTATATCAGTATCAGATCCATTGGACATAGAATATCAAAGTAATCAACAAAATAAGATTTTATATATTAACACATTTTAACTGTAACCTACCGCATACTAATTCCAGGATTTGATACATTTCAAAAGCATCGCCATTTTAGATATTTCCAAAAATGTTATAGAGAAGCTTGTACTATTATTTTGCTTTACAGATGTGTTAGACACATGCATGCAAACCTACACAGATATATTCATAGAAAACCGAATAATTAGAAAAATTCCAGGTGTCCGAAAACTTTTGCCCGACTTTGTACATTCTTCACTAGCGTTATCTAAGGATATTTACCTTTGCCCAAACTACAATTTTTGCCTTGGAAATGATAATTTAATTTCTTTACCCGCAAGCGTAGCCTGTTACACAAAGGAACTAGAAGTGCACACGTCCCCCGGCTCCATGTCCCAGCAGTCTTAAAATAGATGGAAGACACCGGGGCTTTTTTCGTCTTAGCCATCTTCCTTACATTCTTACATGCGTATATCCTTGTATTATATTTGAATACAGTCTAGTAGGCATGGTTGTTAAAAATAAACCAACCTTTTCTTATTTTCATAGGTTTTTGTACATTCTTCCTTCCTTTTTGACCTGAAAATGTCACATTGGTACATACTAAGATGTCAGAAATATCACAAAATTCGTTTGCTCACATTCAAGACAGACAGGACGCCTTATTCATTATAGAAGTTTGAAATTAACATTTTGTTACGCGGTTAATCAATCAAGAAGTAAAAACTACATGATGATTAATTTCATAATGATATTTACTGTCGGTTGTTACGAGTTTGTTTCTTGAAGCTATCAAAGCGGCACCTGTTGAACTCCATAGAACGAAAGAAATAGTTTCTTCACTTGGAAACATTTTTTAGAAAATTTTTAAACTCGCTCATCATCTTAATATGACATCCAGCAATGACATTCATTGCATTCATATTATTAACATAGTCCAACGCTTTTTTATAGTCCTCATTTTGTGGCCATGATGGGATAGGTTTCAGAAGCTACTCGGATCCAATGTTAAATGTGGCCAGTAGGAAATGCGATTCTGGGTCAATGAGATTAACCAGGGTGGTTTTAGTTATGACTCTTATATAGAGGCTTTCTTGTTCAGAAGCTGTCTGGTTTCTCAGTCACATATAACTGAACAGCAATATCGAGTCTAAATGAGTCACTAGTTTACTACTGAATAGGATAAATGGCACAACTTTCTGCGTCAGGTACCATTTGTGTTTTTTGCATCCTAGTGATTACTGAATTAGCAGCTCTAGGTCAATTTTCTTTGCTTTAACATGTCCTGAATTAAACTTACATCATTCACGGAAACAACTGCAGAAGGTATTAACATCATCCGTAGGTGTGTAGAAAAGTGCAAGGAAGGTATTAAGTCTTTTTAGCTCTGGTATATTTTCTTCTTTGTACTCCACTTAATCTGCAAACATCAGAGTATTCATAAAGAATGTAATGTTTCTGAGCATCAATTAGGCCTCATGAATAGTGCCTAATCGAGACAGTAAATACATCGAGGAGACGTTTTTCTAAAAAAGTGACTGTCAGTTCAACCTTTTCTCTGTAGTCGACTCTTGGAAGTTTTCTGATGGTAAAATGTATTCGAGTATTTCGTCACTGTTTTTTATCTTTTCCTTGAGCCATTTGCTATTGATAGCCAGTATCTTTGGATTTTCCTGGGACACACCCATTCAAATATTCCTCAAATGCTCAAACCAGAGATTATCACGACCCATTATCTTTATAAAGAGCTACTCTCAAACTACCCATACTAAAATTACTAGGATGTGATGTTGACAGGCAAGATTAAGCACCTTTTTGTTTACCATTTTCTCTAGCAGTTTGTCAGATCCTCTTTGAACTCCACTGTTACTAAATGTAGTGTAAAAACAAGACTAGTAACAGTCCGTAAGTTCTCATGTCTTTAGTAATTCCATTGAACCCTCAACCTGAGCTAAGCCAGAATAATTTTCGATAATAGATTCTCCCAATAACCTTGATTCACTGTATGAAGGTGGATAAGACAGTAGCACATCTAAAGTATTTGAGGTACCTTCAGGTTAACTGCCCAAGACATCTTTGAGCAACTTTCCATCCCAGTGTAAGGCTTCAGTGGGTTTTAAGACCTGTATATTATACTTGATAGTTTAACTAAACATCATTCTGTTGCGACAAGTTGTTCAAGTTGAGATGAAAACTTTATCAAGATAAGCGAGTCCATATTAATGATTAACGAAGACGATCAATTATATTGCAGATGACATCACATTTTATTGCCTTCCTTGGAAATGTCAAAGTCACAAGTCAAATTGTCTTGATGGTGAGCACACCCATGACGAGGATGATGGTAACCCGTGTCCTCTGTGTTAGCGTCGTTGTCAGTTAAAATCCGCTGCAGCTGTAAAATATTATAACATTTTAAGACACTAATTCTTAAGTAAATGCTAAATATCACACTGGATTAAAACTTAAAACTTTTGTGACATTCAAAGTAATTAGTTTTACCTTGTTCTTGTCTATGCTTGTCGTCTTTCATTCCAGACATATGGCCTTTTCTCTCATTATTTTGGTCTTCATAGAACCGGATATCCTTATCTTACTTCTCTATGAATAATAGTCAGTTGTTATGTATTTACTGCATTGATTCGGATCTCGTATGGATATCGAACGTGCTGTCTTATTCCAGCGCAAATGTTTCTCTTTTTCCTTAAGGGTTACTACTTGCTCTTCAATTGCTTTTCATCAGAATACTATGTTTCTCATCTAGTTTCATGAATAGCAGCATTGCGTTAGACTTGTTCATTATCTTGATTCTAGCCATCTGCCAGAATGGGATGATAGGTTCAATTGTTTCATTGCAAGGTCTTGAAACTTGGGCCTCCCTGCATTTTTCGATAAATTCTAAAGAGTAAGGCGATATTGGAAAGCCTGTCTGTTGGTGGGAAGCTGGGAACCAATGATAACAATTGAAGGCAACCAATCAGAAAAGCTTCAATGAGAGATTTGGTAGATGGCCTAGTTGATTTCCCTCTGCGAACAGTACGTGGATGTTCTGAGATCTCAACTGTACCCCAACAGAGCCACCTCAGCACCTTGCTTAACCTTTAAAAGCGCCAAGCTAAGAAAATGGAAGACGCCTTCCGCGCCGGAGAAAAACTACCATCAGGAATACAATGGAATTTTCCATAGGTCTCAAACCATAAGAGGACCAATTGGTTCAAGCGGCGATTGTACACTCGGGACCCTTTGGTCCGCGCTGCGCTTTAAGGGCTAATGCCATTGTAAAGTTATAACTTGAAGATGTTTTTTTAGATTTTGATCGAGTTTCTGTTATTTCCTGAAAAATCATAGATAATTATTATAATTCTTTATTTAATATTATTATGATTTGTTATTATTTATTTATTATTCAATTTGTTTATGGTATTTTTCATTTGATACCTAATTCGTTCCTCTATCTTGTTTAGATCCAAAGTTATATTGCAAAACATTATTCAAGGGGCAGCGGAACTGGTGATTTTGTCCGATTTCAAGGCAAACATCTTAAAGCTTCATGCAGCAATGTTTCACTAAATTTTAGGTCAAAATAGTGGTGATTTGCGGCTTTGTCAGGTCAAAAAGCATTGGTAAATGCACAGAAACCTTTGAAAATAAGAAAATTTGGAATTTTATACAGGGCTCAATTCCATTGGTAGAATACAGCACAAGGTTGCTACCTACTGCGTGAGCCAGATCTCCAAGTACTGGGAATGTATCAGTTGCAGAGTTTACTAGGCTCAAACTTTCTTCATTGCTTGAAGGACACATGCATAATGACTACACTAACCCAATATTTTATTGGACAAAATTCTAGGACAAATTTGTTCGGGTTGACGAGGTTCATCCTAGGTCAATAGCTCATATCTGAGGCCCACTATGTGTAATTGATTATAGTATGGATGCTTCTGATCATATGTGGACTTTTACTCTAGCTTCAAGGCAGCGCAATATTAGTAAAAAGAGCTCCGCATACAAATGGTGCATCTTCTCAACTTGATCGAGGTGGAAAGAGGACAGGAATAGCGGCACAACTTTGACTGGTGCAAGGGTCTCAGTTGCCTACTGGGTGATATGCAAAAGCACGACCATCCTAAGGCATGCACGATCCAAGATATGGAGGTTGAAATGCCATATTCTCAGCAATAAGAGAATTTTGTCTTTCAAGCTTCTGCTCAAGGCTATCTGCCCAAGGATACCTGCGCCAAGGCTACCTGCAGCAGAAGGCTTCTGGGCAGAAGGAGACGAAGGTTTTTGCGCCATGTCCGATATCTTCCAGTAAACCATCATAAGCAGCAGCGCCAAAAGCGAAGTCCGCAGTCAATACCACTCAGAGCTCTACCTCCAAGAGGCCTACAGCCATTTCGGTGATAAGCTTCTTCTTGAAGCGGACCAAAATATATTCTAATTACACCTAGATTGCATTCTAATCCAATGTAATTGCCCTGGACTCGTCTCTTCCAATTCCCCTATAGTTGCCTTCCTTCAGGAGACCACGTTGATTGCCTTCCCCTCCCCGCCCTCTCGTAATGCTTCGCAATCGTTTTTTTACAGTTTTATAGCAAGGATACTGCTCCACTAGTATTCAAAGTGCATTGCACGTTGGCTGAGAGATGCTGACTATACTTCCTAGCTTGAGGGGGAGAACCCTTAAACAACCAGTTTTTGTTGATCGAGCCTCGCTTCGCTTTCGGTTCGTGCGCGGATATTTACCCCTGTCCGAACGATGTCCCGTACGCCAAGTTCGAGACTTGAATGAGCGAGAAATGGAATTTCTCCTGATTATTTTCAAAAGGATCTGGTCGGAGGGTATTTTTTCAAAGTTCAGGCGAATGGATAGCGTACTTGCTTTTCGCAAGCTGGGAAGAGATCATTCCACCTCGGCTGGTTTTCACCCAATTTCTCTAACATCTTGCGTGTGTAAGTTGATGGCGAAGTTGGTGAATGTTAAAATAGCTTATTTTTGCACAGATAACGTTACTTTTTATTAACACGTTGCGGCTTCTGTAAGTTACGATATACTTGTGATGATCTGCTCACTCCTAGAAAGTGCTCTCTTGCGAGGTCATCCTTCACTACAGTGTTTTTCAAAAAAAAGAAGGCTTAAGGTAATGCGTGGTTATACGATATCATGGAACCACTTCATTCTATAGGTGCAAAGGTATGCTTCCAAATGTTTTTATCTGAGTTTCTCTGACAACGTTGTTTCTGTGCAAGGGTGGGTGGAACAGACTACGAGCCCGCAAGGTAAAAGGAGGGCGTGCCGCAGGGAAATGTCCTTAGTATCACTTCAGTACTTCAGGAAGATGTCCTAGCTACGCTGTACGTAGAGGTGCATTCGATCTAGTTTAGCGTGGTTCAGATGTTTACACTAGAGTGGCTACATCAACAGACTCTGATCTCCCTGTCTCAGTATGCCGACGCGCACGGGTTTCGGATTTTTTTTTGCCAAGACCAAGGTGGTGCAATTCTACTGCCAAAACATTCATCAGCCAGATCTGGAATTGTTCCTAAATGAAGCTTGGATGTAGCTGTGGATTCGCATCTTATTTCTCCGTATCCATAAGTCTAGTGCCAAAGGTGAAAACAAGCCACTACACTGAATTTCGCTTTGTGATCGGTGCCTACCCCGCGACCCCAATTTACATAAAACCTCCTTGTCTTTGCAGGGAAGGTGACACTCGTTTTACATCGTGAAAAATTCACTTTGCATTTGTACGCGCAAGTTCTGCGTCTCTCCTAGTCGCCAACTGCTCTAATTTCGTCAGTGACCAATTTCAACGGTGCCTATCTCGATTAGAGAGATTAATCATGAGCTAATTCTCGGCTAGTGGTTCTGCCCATTACGCCACCCTGGATGATGCCACCTTTGAACGTTTGCGCTACTCCTTTAATTCCAAAGCTTCTAAAGTATTAGGCGCATCGCTTTCGTATTTTTCGGAGCACATATCGCGTAACCCTGGAGCCGTGCCAGTGTATACGGATGGTTCAAGTCCGAAGTAAGATTTGGCTTCAATGTTATTCCCAGCCAGGTGGAAACAGGGCGAGGCTCCCCCAGATGCTGCTTCTGTCATCCCGGCCGAGCCGGTTGTAATATTACTTTTCATTACGTGGGATTATGCGTCTTCTCGGGATCAGTAATCAATTACTAATTCATAGCGACTCACAGAGCACACTAAGTGACCTTGAGGTTTTGGACTCTCTGAATCACCGAGTTTGCAGTATATGTAACGCCATGGCTGCGGTGATTCAACAGGATGTTGAGATGTCTTCTGCTAGATTCTTGGACACACACACATATATAAAAGTTTCAAGAAATGAGGGCGCTGACGAAAGCATAAGGCTCTCTGCACAGACCGAGGGACCAGGCAAACCTTTTTCTCTAACCAACACGAACTACATATATGACAGGAATGAGGTTAGCCATTTTAGCCGCATAACAAAGAAGCTGGAAGATAGCGGACACGAATTTAAAGATGTCTGTCTACCATTAAATGGCGACTTTTCCAATGGATCTACCGAAAAATACCTCGTCAGTATCATGTGGTAATATGGAGATGGTCTTTATTGGAAAATTAATTCGATCTCAATTTTTCCGCTAACTTACATTGCTTTTGTTTGATTAATTCATATTCCAAGAATTGGGAACGGTAATTAACTAAATTCTGGGGCTAAATTATATCAATTCTATTATATACACTTTCTCTAGTTTCCCTTTTTCTCCATTTTCCAAAAATTCCCGTGATCGAAAATGCAGAAATTATTCCACCTCGAAACCATTACTTGTTAAATTGCGTTCACTTAATTATTTGCATTAAAAAATGGCATTTTAATCGAGTGTCTGCGGCATTTCGATATTTCTTTGGGCTTTAATTTTTTTAGCCTCGACGCGCCGGAAATTGACCGTCCTTGTAATCAAAGAGCTTTGAACTAATTAATTTAGGTGGGATGGGGGGGGGGGAGCTTAGATTCCATTTTGTTTGGATTTCAAACTTATTTACTAAATGGTAGGGAATATACAGGGTGTTCCGAATATCTTTATGTACCCAGAAGAACAGCTATAATATTGTAATTATTTATCTATTCATCTTTTCTATAAACAATATGGCTATAAAAATTAAGCATAGAAATAGTTTTGCGTTACCTAAATTGTATTAGTCTCAGAGTTGTTGATCAGGAGGGTAACAAGACATTCAGAACACCCTGTAGTATTACTGAAATGTATTTTGTAGATTGTTGCTGAATTAAACAAATAATTCGTGCCCCAAATTATTGGTGCAATCGGCTCAAGTGGTTCTTCATCGATATACTTTATTTCTTGAATTTAAAGGGAAAACCAACGAGGGCATCTCCCTCAGAAGCTCTGTATGGGTAGATCTAAGAGAGTAGTGGAGATAGGGGAAGTGAAAATGTGTAGAAGATATACAGTCTCCAATCCTCCTGAAGGCATTGAAGCCCAGAGGATTAACAACTTACGTGCGTTGGGGCCTAGAGGGCACGCACTCCTCCAGATTGGGCAAAGAGTAGATGTAATGTACCGATAATTAAAAACTCTACCTCTGAGGAAAGCCACAGAGAAGAGAGAGGTAAACCTCAGCTTCTTCCCCTTGGTCACGGCCAGGGATGAATGGACGATAGCTGGTCGGCGACTAGCCTGCAAAATTAGCGAATGGCCTCAAAAATAGGTGAGATGAAGTTTCTATAGCCAGTGTCGAAATATTGGGTTAAATAAATCTAGAATAAATAAATTCTAGGTAGTCTCAATCAATTCCGTTACTATCGGGGGTGCTTGGGGGGCTTGCGCTACTCCAAGTCGCCTCGTTCAACTTTACATTCAAGAACGTCGAAAGTTCATATTCTTGAATCGGCCTCCAAATGGAGCAGACCCGAACCACAGAAATCCTTCGGCGGTTTACTGGTTCAAGAATGGGGTAAAGACGTCCTAAGTAGAGATCGGAATCAGAAGCGCAGCGTTTCTGTCGGGAGACGCCGTAGGAATCCCCGCATTCGGGGAAATCTGGTGAGTCGATGTCCACTACAATGAAGGAGTGTATAAATTATAACTGAGTGGGATATTTTTCGTGATACTAATGGCTGTCACACACTGTTTAGTATACCCATATTCTTGCCCATATTCAGCGAAGGTGCATTCCCTATGGTCAATTGGGCCGCGAGGACATTCAGGAGGTCGTGCTGGTCTTCCTGGTTTCAGTTGTAGCAGTGATGGTAGCTCCGACTACATCATCCATGTACTCGCCGGTAGAGAAAGGGCTGAGGGTGGTAATCATAGATAAGAGTAGGTGCCAAAGGGGGGGGACGTGCCACCTCTCCCAGGGCCCCTCAAAGAGTTCGATTTAGCCCAGTGAGAGGGAGCTTTCCGATTTGCACGTGGGCCGGATGGGCGTCCTGCTCCTCCAGGTACCAATTGTAACAGTCTTATACTGAGCAACCCCCTGCGTGGACGCAATCTTCTTTATGTCAGCTGCAGTAAGGCGGGCCACCCTAAACGTAACACTCCCTGTGAGTAATGCGTGCATTACTTAAATCTAGGAAGCAAAAACTAAAGAGGGCATTTTCACCAAGAAGAGATGTGTGAATAACGTGCTAAAGAGGAGGAAGGATTTAAATGTGTGAACTACTGTCATTGCTTTTTAAGCGTCTTCTTCACCCGTTTAGACCAGATAAACTTCTCTTCTTATTGCGGGGTAGGAAGGTGGAGGTCTGGTAGGCTATTGCTGGAGGACTCTGTGTTTGGGGAGGTCCTCGCCGACCTTCAGGACAGAGGGGGGGCGATTCGCCGGCAAATAATTCGTCACCCCCACCCCGACAGTCCATAAATGGCGCGCACTGGGGGGGGAGGGGAGGGGTGAGAGGGGGTAATGAGCTTCATGAACTAAGAGCATTGAATGCAGCCGAAGACTTTGAGTTTGGTGTTACCGAAACATGGATCGAAAGCTACAGCGAGGATGTAACGGAGAAGTTGGATTAATTATATTGAATAATAAAAGATAAGAAAAAACGTTGAGAAAGAAACAATAACTAAACGCGAAAATGAGGGGTAGTATTAGCGGTTCTCCACCCTGCCTTTATTCAGGCAGATCCCCGATCGGATAATGAAATAGACATAAAGGTCAGTATGACAGTCGCTAGAGACCCGAGGGCACCAGGGGTTGGTCTTCTTTAGGGAGAGATGCCAGGAAGTATTATGTTTGTACATCAAACAGCGTTCAGGTGGAACCTTCGTCGTTCCGGGTCAGAGGGACCTGTTCCACGTCATAGGTATGTGGATATAGGGATCGAACCCCGTACTGGGTGTTAGCAGACCAACGCCGTTTCCACTCGGCTAGCAAGAGTTCGAAATGAGTGGTAACTCTTGATGTAGGCGACGATCTTTCAGCTGCTCAGATCGAGATTAATCAGGGGAAACTTAATCTTGTTTTTGTGTTTTCACCGCCGAGGCTTCGAGGAAATGAAGCTGGACCAAGAGCCTCAGCTGAATGCGGCCGCGTTAATTTCGAGAACGGGAAGTTTGATGACGAAATGGCGGACAGTGAATGAAACTTGTGCATTTTATAACTTTCTTCATTACGAGTTCATGAATCAATTTGACTTTGATCACTACTGAAAATTGAGTAGAAAATGTACAAGTAGGTGAATCAATGGGAAAAATGATCACCATAAATCGTTTCAATATAATAAAAGAATTAACACTGTGATACAAAGAACTTTTTCTATTACGAAATTACTTGGATATAGAATTCTTTACCCTCGTAAGTCGCTTAAATTAATTCAGTCAATATTACTTTAATATATAAAATTTATATAATAGTATCATTGCGTATTATTGATATATAATTTATTTTCCCCTTTTCCGTTCATTCAGGCCGCTCCCTCCCCTCTATATTCTTTCTTGGTTTTCCCTCCAGTGTACCTTATGGTCATGGCCGATCTATAATCTTCTAGTGAAAATGTGTCAAAGATAACGGGTGACCCAAAAGTTACTTCACATTTTTAAAAATTAATAACACAAAAACTCATTAAGTTATAAAAGTGGGTCATATATAAAATGAAAAACCCCATGATAATTCACGAGCAGCCTCTTCATGCACAGAAAGTTACGGTCTGGTGCGGCATAACCAGTTCGAGAATCATTGGTCCCCACTTCTTCGAGGATGCTGACGAAAAAACAGTGACAGTAACAGGGGACACTTACAGAGAAATGATACATGATTATTTATTGCCAGAACTGGAAGATTTAGATATGCACGATATGTGGTTTCAACAAGATGGGGCGACACCACACAGCGAGAGAAACCATGGAAACACTAAGAGCAGACTTCCCTGGTCGGTTAATTTCCCGTTTAGGTGGCGTTTCTTGGCCACCACGATCACCTGATTTTATCCCTCCAGATTTTTTTCCTTTCGGGATACCTTAACAAAAAGGTATACGTAAATAAACCTAATAATCTTCAAGAATTTAAACGAAACATCATTGAAGAAATCGACAAAATCACTCCTGATGTTTTGGAAAATGTCATGGAAAATATGGTGCAAAGAATCCGCCTTTGTTTTAACAATAATGGATAAAAGTTGAAGGATATTTTATTTAATTAATGAAAATCCAAGATCTCCTTTTTCATTTTATATATGGCCCACTTTTATAACCTTATTAGTTTTTGTGTTATTAATTTTTAAAAATGTGAAGTAACTTTTGGGCCACCCGTTATAAAGATATATATGGATGGCAAACAATCCTACAAATGTCAGCTGCATCAAGTCAAGCCACATCGAGCGTAGTTAGTCACTGATGAAGCTACGATTCCTGTCTTCTTCACAGGGTCTTAGATATGCTGTATATATCCTTGCTTCGGATACTACGTTAATCAGTATCTCACCGGTGCGAAAATAAAAGATATCTTTAGTGACTGCAAATCGGTATTAAAAATAATTTCAAAACTAATCTATTTTAATTTCCTTGTCTGTTTTTATATCTTAATCGTATTTTCGTATCTTTGAGATTTTCACTAAATGGCCTCAAAAGGCCACTGTTAGGCAAATTCAATTTATTTCGATCAAATGACCACCTATTGTAGCAATTCTCTAGCAATAAATAACGAAGCGGCAATTTAAGTTTGACAGAACCATTTTAGCTCATCACGGGAAATTCAATCTCGTGCATAATGCTTAGCCGTCCAGAGACACTCTCAATTCCGCTTCCCTCTTTCAATACTTCTCTCTCTCATTGTCTTGGCAGATCTTAACCGATTATTATAAGAATGGTTTATTTGTTGAGGTAATCCAGTAACTTGACCTCTGGGTCACCAATACAACTGGCGTAATGATTGAAAATTACCCTTAAGTTGCCGCTTAGTTATTTTGCTTTTCAGAATTGATACACAACAGAGTCCCAGGTGAAGATGGGCGTCAATATTTGACCTTTAAAAATAATAATTCGCGTGCTTTGGGGGCTGGGAGAACCTCCAGCGTCGTGTTCTGATGGGTATCTTAAAAGGTGACTAACTCTGGATGCGGGTCGCTGCTCTGATAACCCACTTCCTCTGAACTTCTTCCCCTGACGCTGGATCATGGTTTTGCGGCGTTGTTAGGCACATATTTTTGCGTGACTGATGAGAAAGATAAAGGTGATGATAAGGAAGGAAATAAAGAGCTTTACCGCACAGTGTGGATTTTTTTGTCTTGACTTGTTGCCGAATAAATTTCATAAGAAATTTATTCGCCCCCATAATTTTGTCCTTTTCGGATCATGTCGAGAATGGCGAACTCAGTTTTACCATGTCAAGAATAGCGAACTGATTTTTACCATGACAAGAATAACGAATCCAATATGAAGCATGTCAAAAATAGCGAGTTAAGTTTTACCATGTCAAGAATACCAAATGATTTTTAACATAAGAATAGCGAGCCCAAAATTAATCATGTCAAGAATAGGTAACGCAGTTTTACTATGTCAAAATAACAAATTTATTTTAACCGTGACAAGAATGACGAACCTATTTTTCCATGTCAAGAATAGCGAACTGATTTTTACAATGATAATACTAATGAAACTAAAATTAATCATGTTAAGAATAGTAACGCAGTTTTACTATGTCAATGATAACGAATTGATTTTTACCAAAACAAGATTAACCTACCTACTTTTTCATGTCAAAAATAGCCAACTGATTTTTACCATGATAAGAATAACCAACCCCAAATTAATCATATCAAAAATAGCAAACTCAGTTTCATCTAGTTAACAATAACAAAGAGAATTTTACCATACCAAAAAGAGAGGCAAAACCTTTATCATGGCAAGAATAGCGAATCAAAATTTGATCATGACAAGAATAGCAAACTCAAAATTAATCATGACAAGAATAGGAAACTCAAAATTAATCCTGAGAAGAATAGCGGACCCAAAGATAATCATATCAAGAATAGCGAACCCTAAATTAATCATGGCAAGAAAAGCGAACCCAAAGCTAATCATATCAAGAATAGCGAACCCAAAGCTAATCATATCAAGAATAGCGAACCAAAAGCTAATCATATGAAGAATAGGGATCCCAAAGCTAATCATACCAAGAATAGCGAACCCAAAGCTAATCATATCAAGAATAGCGAACCCAAAACTAATCATATCAAGAATAGCGAACCCAAAACTAATCATATCAAGAATAGAGAACCCAAAATTAATCATATCAAGAATAGCGAACCCAAAACTAATAATATCAAGAATAGCGAACCCAAAACTAATCAAATCCAGAATAGCGAACCCAAAGCTAATCATATCAAGAATAGCGAACTCAAAACTAATCATATCAAGAATAGAGAACCCAAAACTAATCATATCAAGAATTGCGAACCCAAAACTAATCATATCAAGAATAGCGAACCTAAAATTAATCATAATAAGAATAGCGGACCCAAAGATAATCTTATCAAGAATAGCGAACCCAAAGATAATCATATCAAGAATAGCGAACCCAAAGCTAATCATATCAAGAATAACGAACCCAAAGCTAATCATATCAAGAATAGCGAACCCAAAACTAATCATATCAAGAATAGAGAACCCCAAAATAATCATATCAAGAATAGTGAACCCAAAACTAATCATATCAAGAATAGCGAACCCAAAACTAATGATATTAACAATAGCGAATCCAAAGCTAATCATATCAAGAATAGCGAACACAAAACTAATCATATCAAGAATAGAGAACCCCAAACTAATCATATCAAGAAAAGGGAACCCGAAACTAATCATATCAAGAATAGCGAACCCTAAAATTAATCATGACAAGAATAGCGAGCCCAAAACTATTCGTATCAAGAATAGCGAACCTAAAACTAATAATATCAAGAATAGAGAACCCCAAACTAATTATATCAAGAATAGTGAACCCAAAATTAATCATGACAAGAATAGCAAGCCCAAAACTATTCTTATCAAGAATAGCGAACCCAAAACTAATTATACCAAGAATAGCGAAGCCAAAACTAATCATATCAAATATAAGGAACCAAAAACTAATCATATCAAGAATAGCGCACCCAAAATTAATCATGACAAGGATAGCGAGCCCAAAACTATTCGTATCAAGAATAGCGGACCCAAAACTAATCATATCAAGAATAGCGAACCCAAAACTAATCATATCAAGAATAGCAAATCCAAAGCTAATCATATCAAGAATAGCGAACCCAAGGCTAATCATATCAAAAATAGCGAACCTAAAATTATTCATGACAAGAATAGCGAACCCAAAGCTAATCATATCAAG
Organism: Ceratothoa steindachneri; assembly: GCA_963969495.1. Taxonomy (NCBI): domain Eukaryota; kingdom Metazoa; phylum Arthropoda; class Malacostraca; order Isopoda; family Cymothoidae; genus Ceratothoa; species Ceratothoa steindachneri. The sequence goes on along the minus strand of OZ018319.1, from coordinate 193,770,957 downwards.
AATAGCGAACCCAAAACTAATCATATCAACAATAGAGAACTTCAAACTAATCATATCAAGAATTGCGAACCTAAAACTAATCATATCAAGAATAGCAAACCCAAAATTAGTCATGACAAGAATAGCGAACCCAAAGCTAATCATATCAAGAATAGACAACCCCAAACTAATCATATCAAGAATTGCGAACCCAAAACTAATCATATCAAGAATAGTGAACCCAAAATTAATCATGACAAGAATAGCGAACCCAAAACTAATCATATCAAGAAGAGCAAACCCAAAGCTAATCATATCAAGAATAACGAATCCAAAACTAATCATATCAAGATTAGAGAACCCAAAACTAATCATATCAAGAATAGTGAACTCAAAGCTAATTAAAAAAGGAATAGCGAACCCAAAACTAATCATATCAAGAATAGCGAACTCAAAACTAAGCATATCAAGAATAGCAAACGCAAAGCTAATCATATCAAGAATAGCGAACCCAAAGCTAATTATATCAAGAATAGCGAACCCAAAATTAATCATGAAAAGAATAGCAAGCCCAAAACTATTCGTATCAAGAATAGCGAACCCAAAACTAATCATATCAAAAATAGCGAACCCTAAACTAATCATATCAAGAATAGAGAACCCCAAACTAATCATATCAAGAAAAGCGAACCCAAAACTAATCATATCAAGAATAGAGAACCCCAAACTAATCATATCAAGAATAGCGAACCCAAAGCTAATCATATCAAGAATAACGAACCCAAATCTAATCATATCAAGAATAGAGAACCCAAAACTAATCATATGAAGAATAGCGAACCAAAAACTATTCGTATCAACAATAGCGAACCCAAAACTATTCGTATCAAGAATAGCAACCGAAAACTATTCGTATCAAGAATAGCGAACCCAAAACTAATCATATCAAGAATAGCGAACCCCAAACTAATCATATTAACAATAGCGAATCCAAAGTTAATCATGTCAAGAATAGCGAACCCAAAACTAATTATATCAAGAATAGCGAACCCAAAACTAATCATATCAAGAATAGCGAACCCAAAGCTAATCATATCAAGAATAACGAACCCAAAACTAATCATATCAAGAATAGTGAACCCAAACTAATCATATCAAGAATAGAGAACCCAAAACTAATCATATCAAGAATAGCGAACCCAAAACTAATCATATCAAGAATAGTTAACCCAAAGCTAATCATATCAAGAATAGCGAACCCAAAACTAATCATATCAAGAATAGCGAACCGAAAGCTAATTATATCAAGAATAGCGAATCCAAAACTAATCATATCAAGAATAGCCAACCCAAAGCTAATCATATCAAGAATAGCGAACCCAAAACTAATCATATCAAGAATAGCGAACCCACTGTAAATCGAATGGAAATGAAAAAGTTAAAAATATCCAATTTTTATTTTATTTTATAAGATTAAATGGATCACTTTAATATCCAACTCCTCAATGTAGCTTTTTTAACATCCGCCCCTTAATGTATAATGTAACCATTTAACATACTCTCCCCTACTGGGGCTATTTCAACATCCTTCCCCCCAAAGTTTTGGACTCCGTTAAGTATAATGACTAAACCGAAAATCCCCCTCGATGACTTGCTCTTCCTTCTCCAATTTATTCACTCCAGTAATTCAGGACATGAATCCAATGCCTCAATTAATGTCTGGATTTGGCCTCCCAAAATACAGTTCCTATATGAAGATTTGGCTTTTCCATGTAACACATCTGGAATTTTTCTTTATTTGGACCAATTAATTTTTTAGTACTCCTTGGAGTAGGTCCTTCACAAGCTAAAAAGAACCGCAGTCTGGAAGGTTTTGTCTCTCAATATTACCATCAAGAATGGGAAACCCAAAAGCATTGGGTTCGCTATTGACATGATTCCTGTTTCTTTACGAATTACTTTGCAATTTTTTTTTTTTAAATTAGTAAAACTACATTTGCCACTTCCTACTGATTGGTTACTTGCTTACTAATCCAATTATTTTTAGTTACTGTATATTGACCTTATGTTTTAGCAATGAATTTAATAACATGAATTGTCTAGTAATTCACTTACATCCTAATGTTACAATTGATTGTGGGAAAATTGGAGCAAATTTTGACCCAGATTTGTTTTTGAAAATTAGGCTGAGGATTATATACCAAAATTATAATAATTATATTAAAATTAGTGTGTTATAGCTTAAAAAACTTTATTATATGTCCTTAAAAGACTATGAATAAAATAACATTGTGGATAAAGTGTAGTAGAATATTTTCATATGCAAATTCTTAATTTATTTTTTCGGTTCTTCTAGGTTACAGCAAGTGGATGCGGGTAAATACACTTGCCGCGTTGACTTCACGTTGGCGCAGTCTTCCAATCAAAGAATCCTCCTAAAAATCATAACCCCCGTGAGCTCGGTACAAATTTTGGACTCTCAGCGAAGACCCATCTCTTCAGTCCTCGAGCCGATTCCTGAAGGAGGAACCTTGAATATTACTTGCACTGCGAAAGGAGGTAATTTTTCGTCTCATAAACAGAATATTAATATTTTACTCCAATTTCTTTTAGGCAATTTTTTGTTTCATATTCAGAATATCAGTATTTCACTGCAGTAAAAAATAAGTATATATACATATATATATATATATATATATATATATATATATATATATATATATATATATATATATATATATATATATATCATATGTGAATAAAAGAAACCAAAATTATGAATCAGATTTGATTGAAAACAGAACTAGTTTAGGCTTCGTCATCGTCAGCTATGAAACAATGCAGTGCGAAAAAACTATATAAAGGCGGTAAGCAAATGAAAATTAATAGAATGGTTAGAATAAAATAAAAATATAATAAGAACATTAGGGGAATATAAATATTGGACATAGGGATCGGATGGCTATAAGAGGCGCGTTATTAATCCCTCAGATTGGTGGTCTTGAGTGGTTTTTAGATTGAGGAGGTAACTCTATTAGATGTATATTTATTGAATTTGTATTATCCCTTAGACATATTATGATTGTATACAAAAACAATTAAAATATACTCTGCAATACGTCTTATAATATAATCATTAGACTTGCATATAATTTTGCCTTGTTAAAATCGATCCTATGTTCAATGTCTTGCATGTGAATAAGATTTTTAAGGGGTTATAGAGGGGCATAGGGAAGGATTATGCATTTTTCGAATCTATCTTTTCGGATCCATGCCTTGTGCACCTTTCAATGACAAGAAATTGTTGGAAGGAGCACTTAGAGAAGAGTTGTTAAGGTTGACACGGCTCAGTCGTGTCGACCAGGAATTGATTTGTGCAGTTCTCCACGGATAGGAGGGTGTATCCCATTGGATTGAATTGACCGGCGCAGATAGGGGTTAACTGTACTAATAAAAGTTTTCCGTGAGAATTTTATCTTGTGCTTCTTGCTAGAATTACTGATGATAGATGATAGCAACCAGTCTGGTAAAAAGGAAGTGATCCGAGAGGTGTGAAGACACCTAATGACGCAGGACACGTAGGAATCGTGACCGACCATATCGTCTAAAATCCTCCATTTCTAATCACTTTAGTGAGGTTGAGAGCTTGGATGAGCAAGTTAATCAAGTTTTACAACTATATTTTCCCTGTGATTTACAAGTTAGATCTCTGCAATAGTGTTCGCAAGTCTTTTGGCTGATTAGCTGTTGTATGGTGCCATAGAACGGACGGATAATGTTTTCCCGAACATATCATTTCTGCCGTCTCTATATAGATATCCTCACCAGCTTTTGGGGATTGAAGGGCCAGAGAGATATATAGATAGAGAGAGAGAGAGAGAGAGAGAGAGAGAGAGAGAGAGAGAGTTAGTTGGCAGAGAAACCTTCCATGAGTTCGGATGAGAGAAGTTGCGGCCTGCCCTTTACCGTATCTGGCACAGGAACCGACGGGTTCTTGCTTTCTAATAGGTTCTGCCTTGTCAATCTCTTTTCTGGTTCTAATAGGGTGCGTGATATTTTAGTACAAATATACTTGAATAATCCAAGTACGCTTCTACTTGGGGCCGTTAAACAATGTGTCCGCCCCATTACTTCCGTCAGCAAGTGGGAGAACCCAAAAGGTAATTCGACTATATGAATCCCGATCCTCTATTTACCAAGAGAAAATTAACAGAGAAGCCATTGTTTGTATACCCAGTTATCAACAAGGACAATTTGGATGCTGAAACGCTAAAGTCCTGTGAACGATGCCGGGATTCACCTCAACATCGTTTCCATTTATAGCCCTGTCTCTTGCTCTCTAATGTCTCCCATTCATTTTGCTGCACACAGTGATGGCGGGACAATGAGACTGAGTTAAACGTGTTGCAAAAGGAGCTGGAAGAGTAACAGAACGGAGTCTATAGACATTATAAAAAGGGATTATTACGACTAGTCATCAACGAAAGCAATTTAGATGCTGAAACGCCCAAGTCCTGTAAACGATGCCGGAGGTCACTTCAACGACGTTTCCACTTATATCCCTGAACCAATTACTCTTTAATGCCTCCCATTTATCCTGGCGCATTGGAAGCTCGAGTATGAGAATCTGGCTCAGACGAATAAAGAAGTCGGCAAAAGACTGAGGGAAAAAAAGGGGGAGAAGGGAAGACCGAATAAGTGATCTCACCGGGGTTAAAGAGGGAATGATCTAGAGAGAGAGAGCGAATGATCTCTCTTGAATATCTATCGCTGTTGGTCTGCGCATGAGATCAGCATTTGCTGCCTCAGTTTGTGGTAGTTGTCGCCGCAAGGAAATTAAAGTTCGTACTTTTACGCCAAATTGCTCTTTGTACGAACTTGTCCCTAGAGGTTTATGATCCTTTCACACGCCAAATCAGGAGAGCTGCCTTCATTTCAGAGATTAGACTGGTCCAGGAGAGTTGCGCGTCGTACCCGCCGCGAGCACTCCAAATAGTCTCCTACGTAAGCCGCTTCAGTTAGGTACTTTTTATTTTCGAAAAGATGCCATCCTTAGTTTTCATATCTCAGTTTCAAGTTAATAATATTAATAATCATAAAACAACGAAATCAATAATACTACTACTAATCCCCACTTATTTATTATTGGTGGATGACCAAATTTCTTATAGGTCTTTAAAATGTTCAAATCTTTTTATTTTTATCGTTCTCAATATTTATTATCCTTTTCCTTCATTTCTTCTTTCTTTCATTCTTTATCAGCTGAATGAAAATACCCTCGTTGGTTAGATCAGTTTTCACTATTAAAAGCATTATTATTGGCAATCACTTTGCATTCGTTTCAAAGGCGTGCATGCAATCAAATTATTGATTAATAATCGCATGAAAGTATGAGTCTTTTAAGGTACACAATAATCAATTTAATGCATTGAATCGAATAAGCGTACGCAATTACATTATTGTGTCCAATTTCAATAATGTATACAATAATATGATTACATATTATATATGCAATTGCTTTGTGACAAAGGTCTGTTGTTGAACACATTTGTCGAAAATGTGTGTAATCATAATTGTTGCAAGTGTGTGTATGTGTAATCTCAACTAATGCAAAGGTTTGTATGCAATCATATTTTCGCGAGTATGTCCATGCTATTGCTTGTTGCAAAGGTGTTTATAAAATCGCATAAATTAATGCAACCGCATTCTTGTATCCAATTACATCGTCACACAGGTGTTTATGCGATCACATTAATTGGCAGTTGTTTGCAATCGCATTTGTTCCTCAGCAGGTGTACAATGAATGCAATCAAATTTCTGGATATAAATCCATTAACAAATAGAAAAATATCAAATGTAATTGAAAATACTCAGCCTTCGTTCTAAATCCCCTTCACTCCTTATAAATCCCAAATTTATTTGTTTATTTCTCCCCTCCGTAACTTGGCAATTATTGGACCTAATCCACAGGAAAGCGAGAAATACGGGGAGCGGTTTGTATCACATTTTTTCCTTTTTCCGCCGGTGAAGTGAATTCCTCGGTCTCGCGCGCTTTTTTGACAGTTTTTTCTTGGTTTGTTTCAATTTTGTCTCTGGTCCTTGACAGAAGAACCAAAGCTAAGATTTTTAAATAGAACCAAAAATCAATGAGTAAAATCCAATATATATTATAAAGAGAGGTTTAAGACAATGTTAAGGTGAGGTGTAAGGAAAAATGTATGAAAAGTATATATTACTGTGTAGCTTAAAGTGAAAAGTACTAGATAAAGGTGCAATTTGTGTCACATTTTGGCCCCAGTAAATAAATAACCATAAGTGCACACTGTATATGGCATGAATATATATATATATATATATATATATATATATATATATATATATATATATATATATATATATATATATATATATATAAATAAATAGATATATATATATATATATATATATATAAATATATATATATATATATATATATATATATATATATATATATATATATATATATATATATATATATATATCTCATGAGGGCCAGAGAATGATGAAATACGAGTAAATCCAACTTCACCGCAGGAAAGAGTAAACGGAATAATTTTTCTTCGGAAATAGTTATTTCTTACTTCAAAAAAATCTGAGTGGGGTTGGGATTCGAACCGTGCACATTGAGGCAGCAAGCAACCGCTTTGATATCAATTAAATAGCCGAGTGGTCTAAACCGAGTGGTCTAAAGGGTGGTTTAATTGAGATCAAGGTGGTCGCTCGCTGCCTCAATGTGCACGGTTCGAATCCCAAACCCGCTCAGATTTTTTCGAAGTAAGAAATAACTATTTCCGAAGAAAAATTATTCCGTTTACTCTTTCCTGCGGTGAAGTTAGATTTATATATATATATATATATATATTTCGAATAAATAACCTGAAGAAGGTTGAGGGGGAATCCAAAAGAGCAACCAAGAGTGGACTTAAATTTTACTGATTTTAACATTTTACAGTATTTTACAATATTCAAATGACGTATGAGCTTCTCATCCTCTAAACCCACGTAATATCACTAAGCTTGTCATATCTTCTATTTCCTGGCTAGAATTTGATTTCAATTTTTCTTAACTTTTAAAAACTGTATTAAATGCTGGTCTCCGTCCCTAGAAAAAGCCATTCTGGTCTTTCATTACACATGATCTCTCCACATTTTACCTAACTTTAATCCAAATGTAATTCCTTATTTTTATCCGCTCTGTTATACTACTTTGCAGAGGTCTTCCCCCCAAATTTCCTCTAATTAGGTCCTAAAATTTTAGCACGATGTAATAAAAAATGCAAATGTTAAGATATAGCTTCATTCTGCCTTATATAAGACGTTTATGTGTATATATATATATATATATATATATATATATATATATATATATATATATATATATATGTGTGTGTGTGTGTTTGAGGGGGATTAACACTGGAATTTTACTTTTCACACAATCTAAAGGTGCGACTCTAACAAAATATCTCGCATCTTTAAAAGGATTCAGAAGAGAGCCTGTCAACAAATCACCAGAAATATTTCATGAATATACTTATGTACATCCAATTATTCTTCTGTATTTCAAAACAATTTAGATATTATTATTTTTCACTATTCACTAAATTTATTGATATATAATACATACCAGAGATGAATCTATGGTCAAATCTGTCAGGAAGTGTTCGCTCGCGCCGCATTGAGGAGATTTTAATGGAGCTCTTCTACATTTAAAAAGGCTTGGCTCATTTTCCGTATTTCTCGTGTTCAGTTTCTTATTATTGTGATGAAGTACTCACTTTTTTTTAATGAATTATTGAACCTAATACTATGAAATACATGTTCTGGAAGCAAAGTTTAGGTGTAGTAAATTCAATGAGGTATAATCAGGCCTCAAGTATGATGAAAAAAATCAACCTCCATTAGGATCAAACCACCTCTTTCATTTATAAACTACTCTGGAGGCAATAGTGTGAAACTGGATTTTTTCAACAGAAAAAATAACCAAAACGCGAGTGTGGAGAAAGAAACACGTAGGAGATTTTTTATCATTGCAATTGGCATATCTCTTCTTGGAATTTAACATGCTCAGGTGAGGTTTCCTTCTAAGACCATCCTGGGCTTATTGCTAACAACCGCACTTTTATTGATGAGATTGTTAGATTAAGTCTTGGTTGAGGTGGATATTTTGTAGCATCAGATTTTAAATAGGCAGTAATCACATAGTAGGAAAAAGAAGATTAAAAATGAATCTAACTCTAGTTGCTTCCAACGTTACGAGAAAACATTAAACATACATAAGCTTGGCAGCCCAAATCTTCATATTACTAGTTATTTGCTAACGTAACTTAACGTATCACTATTCACAACCTATTCCGTTATATTTTTGATTAGGTTTTCTTGAGAAGCCTAAGAGTCGATCGTAGATTAGGTAAAAGTTGTTTCCTAGTGCAATTTGAGAGGTATCCTTATATGTATTTTGATCAGAACAGAAATTTTAGTGGACCAAAACAACTACCCTGAGGGAATCCAGAAACTTCATTTCTGTAATCAAGATAGTGTATGTTCAATTTGTATATAATTACTATCAAGATGATGCAATTAAGTAAATTTTCTATCTGATTAATCGAGAGATATATTATATATACACTGGTAATTAAAAATATTAGAATAACATCAACTTTAGAAAATGGCTTTTTATTTAAGACAAAAAAATCTCCCTCGGCCCAAACCATCCAAAGTATTTGCGTAAGACAATTCTTGTAGATGATTGCAAGACCAACAGGAGCCAAAGGATGTTTATTACGTTTTGTCTACCTGAGCTACTCACTACATCACTAACTCCTCCTACTCACCTTCTGCAGTTGTACTCCACCTAAAGGAACTAATTCTACCATATCATATTCCCAACTGATGACGTGGTTGAATTTCTGTCAGTTTGAAAATCTATTGTTGTGGTTCAATGTTAAGAATTTTGTCGCTCGATGAAAGAAAAGGATTTCTTTTAGATTTGAACAGGTGAAAAATAACTTGAATGCTCCCATGAAGAAATGTTGATTATGAATAAAGGTAGGGAATGAATAAAATTGTTTATTGAGGCCAACGAAGCATAAATCAGATTGAGTTGGATTAAATTTATTATTGGCTGATGTCTGATTTATACAACAAGGCAATTTTCGCTCAAAAGAAAAACAGTGTAAGCTTGAAACAGATAAAGTGAGGTGTAAAATAAGGGAAGAGTTAAAAATTTCAATAAAAGGTTAGCGATGACAATAAACTGCAAGAGATAACCTCGTCGACCACTAAATACTAAGACGAGGGAAAGTGGGCTGAACATTATAACTTCCAAGAACAGGTCGGACAAAGACTAGTCTCAGCTCTGGTTCTTCATTACGTTAGAGAATTTGGTATTCCTAACGCTAAATCTGAAGTTCAGAGCCTTTCCACCGACGAAACACGTTTAACACAAAACAAATTCCTAACTCCTCGCAGGTTCGAGTCCTGATGAACAGAATCCAAAATCTTAACACCCCATGGATTAGCCCTGCAACGCTTTACTGGTGACAAAACACTCACAGTCTCTTCCCACTTAATTTCGTGTCCTTGCTTAAATAGACCAAGAATTTCGAGGTTTCTTCTAGAATTGTATTTTCAAGGGTTGTTCCAATTCAGTGTGATAGGTTAGTTCTATGTTTGTGTCTGGTTCCAGGTAAAATAGTTGATTTAAAAACAGGACCAATAAAATAAAATTCAATACTAGCCCGGATCTTATAAACTAAGATGTCAGGGTTCGATTCGCACTACAAGATTTATTTTTCTTGTTTGACTTGGAAAGGTACTCTAGAATCAGCAGCAAAGAGCACCAAATATTTCCCTCTCCAAGCATTGAGATACGAACCCTTCGTTAATTTTCGCTTTTCCTAACCTGAATATTTCCTCAATACCTTCTTCAAAAACCTTGGAAAGGAAATACTCACTTAGGTTTTCGATTATTGATATTAAGTAAATAATAATTAGAAAAAGTAATATACGAGTATGTGTATGTTCAATTTGGTTTCGCAGAAACCAAATTACTTTCTCGTTGCATCTTCGTACCTACATTCATTTTTTCTAAATTCACCTCTTTCTTCAGTAATCCCTCTTTTCACACGTTCTGACCTAAATAATTGCATAGGTTTGATAAAAAATAAATAATATCATTTCATAACCTGACCAATTTTATCCACCTTAGCTACTTAAGGGTAGGAACAAGGGAAATATTATCTTTACCAGGTAGTCAATTTCTCGAGACATCAAACGGTTACGACCAACAAACTTCCTTCTTAAATCATTCCATCGAACATCGTTTCAGGAGCATTTTAGGCAATAGTTACCTGCCGCACTAGATTTGGTCAAGTTCGCTCTTGAAGAGAGCCTCACGTTTTGGACTCCCTATTATTTTTTTATAAGAATATATATTTAAGTAATTTTTGCTGTTTCATCATCATTATCATAATCACCATCATGTTTCAGCCCCCTATTGCGCAAATTGCTCCCCAAGAAGCTTTCACTGATCACGCTCCAATGCTCGAGTTTACCACGCTACTCCTAGCATTGATCGACCTTCATCTTCCCACCTTTAGCGAGGTCGAGTTTCGGTAATCTTTTAGCAAATTTCTATCGTTTTGGGGGGCGTTGTGTCACGCCCCTCTTCCCTATAGATGTCTTTAGTGTGGGTGAAATTGTTTAGGCACTTTAGGAAGGAGGTCAGAGTGCTCTTTATTTATTGATTTACCTCAACTTCCGCCGGTGTATTGAGACGAATATCCGGCAATGGAAAGCGGCGTCCCTAAAGATCGTTTGCTTCGCCGGACCCACCGGGGCTCGAAAGAAGGAGCTTTATCATGACTTTGCTTCTTTTACCCGAGCTTACCCAAGCTTATTTCTGTCTCAGGTGCTCTCGATGGTTTTCGCTATATTTACTCTTTTAAAAAATCGGAATAATAATACTCACCTCAACAACTCTTCACATTTTAGTTTCATCGAGATTAATTTATTCAACCACACAATAAACTTATCCAACCTAGCAACCAACATGGGTCTACAAGTTCGTATATTTGAGTACGTGCGTCTCGAATACGAACCTTTTCCTGGATGCTTCAAACGTGCCTTCCAAGCCCCAGTATTGAGAGTCGACGATGTTTCCTATCGCACTCTTTATCATTCTTAACTTTCATTACAACTTTCTATTTATCCAAATATTACCCTCATCTCTATCCTTCCCCCCACATTCTCTCTCTTTTGAGGGGAGATTCCCTCGTCCGTCACGCCATTTTCCTTTATCTGAATTTATTAAAGATAATTCTCCCCCGGGTGAAGTGCCTTCATCCGAGTGGGGTGAATTCGTGATGGCGGAGGACGAAGATGGATCTGTATTTTAATGTCGGAAGTAGAATTAATTTGACGAGAAAGTGATCCTTCGTTACACGCCACCAGCCCCGTCACACACTACAAATTATAACCTTTTGACTATGACACTCTTATTTCGTTGCCAAGTCACAATATGAGTGGAAATTATGATTAAAATATTACTATAGTATTATTATTAGTTATTTATTATCATTATTATTAGTGTAAGGCGATGGAAATATCAGAGCTCTAATTTAGGTATTGCAAACCCGTTTAATGATAAACAGTGTGGGAGTACATCAATAAGAAAGCTCCGGACGAGATTTTTTGAGTAGACGTTTGTTAAAGTGGTCAGGTTAGAGGAAGCGAAAATATGAGTGAAGGGGGAATACATCGTCCAAAAAATCTACCCACGTCGGATTTTATGTATGTTCTACCGAGTATTAAAAAAACTCCGCAATATGCATGCAAAAATGCAATATTTACTCCAGATTGCAATTTTTTAGTTGTATGAGTTATGGCAGATTTCATATAATGCAAATTGTGAGAGACGCGAAGGAAGAACGATCGTGGTGGCTTCGGTGAAACGAAAAATGTTGAGGGACGCCGCTTCCCAGTGGCGAAAATTGCATCAATTCAGCGGCGGAAGTTGAGGTAAAAAATGTAGCACTCCGTCCGTCTTCCTTAACATGGGGAGAGATTAGGAAGCTACTCTCTTTTGTAAATAGAAGACTAGGGTAAAACACAGCTCATATTTCACTAATTAGTTTAATAAGCAGGCAAAGGGGTTAAATTTTTATATGGGGTTTTCTTCAAATTTATTTCAAGAAGTTTTAAATACTCCTTCCCACATCCAGGTCTTAAAAATGGCTTATTTTTGATCTTGTAACTCTGTTGTTTTTATTTTTATTGGGTCTGGCCTGTTTTCCTTCTTTCTTCCAGCGATTTTGTTAATTATAAAAATAAATGTGTAATTTTGAAGGCTGAAGCGGACTATGACAACAAGACCAGTCAAGAAGTGGTGCGATCGAATACAAATTCAAAAGTATAAATTTGAGCGTGATACTTCGCTAAACTTCTCTCCCATGAATACACTTCTCATTCTCATTCACCATTACTCATATTAGAAGAAATCGCACATTATCAGTCAGGATTTTTCACTATACAGGGTAGCCCTAGGATCTGGATATAGGCAAAATACATATTTTAAATAAAACAATTTGAACTAAATTCTATTTGATTGAAATATTAATAAATAACATCTTCAAAGTGGTTTCCACCATTTGCGGTGAAAAATTCGATGCGTTTTGCGACATTCAGCCGATGAACCCGATCCGATGCATTAACTCTAAATTTCCGTCAATTTGAGCCCATTCATTTATGATGCGCTGTTTCCTCACGTGTCTCGGATCTTTAATTTTGATTGAGTTATTAATTATACCTTCTTCTTCAGTACTCCAAGAAAAGAAAAGTCAAGTGGGTATAATAATATCTGGTGAAACTTCTCCTTTAGCATACCCAGGAAAAAGAAGTGAAAGCGGTTAGTGATGTTTCCTAAATGTCCAGAATTTAGGCACACCCTGTATCGAAGCAACACTACGGTTTAGTATTCTGAATGTAGTAAATTGCCAAATCGTGTCCAGTAGTCATTTTTTTCGTCTGGTTCAATTAAATGGGGGAAAACAATTTATTTGTGGGGGTTTTCACGATTGAAATACCGAATTGGACAATAAAGACTTACTGGGAAGTTATAACGCCATGAGATACTTTGTATTCTCTCCCATTACCTTGATTTGGTGGGCTTGTTTTTGCTCTTGTTTTTCTTTCCTACTCTTTTGGTGGATTTTATTTCTTCTATCTTGGATGTTCGTGTGCTTTCGTAGATGTAGATTAAGGGATTAATAGGTTTTATAGATCGGTTAATCAATCCTCTGTTGGTTGTCGTCATGACGAGATCTTAAAATTTGTAAAAAATCCAATTCTACGAATTAATTATACAAATTTACTTCAGCTCCAAAGGAAATCTACCTTTTTTTAGAATTCCCTCCCCCCCTTCAAGAATGGGGTTTTTAGGTGTAGCACTGGTGACCATAATGCAGCTGACATCTGAGGATTGTGTGCCATCTCGGTTCCAATGCCTTTAGGAATATCTGTCTATATATCTTTCATACATCTCCACTTTCTCTCGCTTAACCCCTTTCCTTTCAGATTTCTCCCTACAAGCTTTCTGGCGGTGATGCCCTCGTTGGATTTCGCGTGTTAGTTTTAAGTAAGGACAAGAATAACTAAGGCTAAGGGCACCATCCGACAACTGACCGCACCCTATGTACCTTCAAAGAGATCTTGCTAGCCGAGTGGATACAGCGTTGGTCTGCCAACGTCGCAGTACCGGGTTTGATCCCAGCAAGAGCGGACACAAACGTCAGCGCACGGAGATATCCAGCTACCAATTAGGGGACGCGCTGTGCTCACCCTTGTATTCGGGTGGGTAGATCTTGCACTTCTCATCGTACACACAACACTGCTTTCTTTCCTCTCCTGTCTTCGCAGCACAACCTTCACACAGTCTCTGTTCCAAGGAAGCCTGCCGATGGGTATCTATATCCACATACCTCTGACGCGGAACATATCCCTCTTCCCTGGGTCAACAAAGGTTCCACCTGAACGCTGTTTGCTGTCAAAAACATAATAATTCCTGGTACCTCTCCTTAAAGAGGACTGGCCCCTGGTTCCCTCAGGCTCATACTGATCTTTATGTCTATGTACCATTTCCTCAGTTACACGCCCCGAGTAACCAGTCAACATAACTTAGTCATTTGTTTTTTCCCTTCGTACGCCCTCCCCCTTTTTATATCACTACTTTCCTTTCATTTTCCATACATTCCGGCATAGATACCCCCCTCCTCATTGGTTTCAGCTTTTAAACAGATAAAAAAGGTACCTGAAATAATTTGGTAGGAAAGCCAAAAATGCTCCTGGAAGGTAATCATCATTACATTCCCGCCTCCAATTCATTCGAGAATAAAAACAAAATGGGAGAATCTTCCAACACGAATAACCAATAAGTCACTAAACATACAAAAGATAAACAAAGTAGTGGCATAATTTAAGGCAAGTGGCAAATACTGCGATCCTAATATCCTAGTTTCCGCTCGAAAATAAAAGGAACCAGAGGGGCAGAGGCCCTTCTGGTTAAACTTCACTGCTTATTAAAGACTGAACAACCTATAAAAATACCAGTATGTTGAAGAAAAGCTAAAGCCTTTTTGTAAAAGTGCTGAAAGCAAGTAAGAAGAGAAATCACCGTATTTTGTTTTGGGATACATAGAAAAGGGTCCCCCGCCCCCGCGTGGTTAAAATGAAAGTGCCAGTGTTAATGTTTTCGTATGGATTTGTGTATGGAGTCATGCACCCTTTGGCCCTAGCATTTAAAGGAGAGAAAAATGTTCTGCCAAAATCCGTTTTAACTTTGTTTTGTAAGTTTTCGCCTTCTGTTCATTACCTCCAAATGGGACCTGCCATTGTTGAATATGCGTGTGAAGGGGGGGGGGGAGGGAGGATTAAGGAGAGTTCGCAAGAGCGAGATCCCCAGATGCCCCCTCCCCATCTCCGGATAGAGAAATCTGGTCGAATCACTGCTCAGGATTCAAGAGGCAAAAGCGCCTCCTTTCATTCGATGGAGCAGAAATGGCTGAAAGGCAATT
Organism: Ceratothoa steindachneri; assembly: GCA_963969495.1. Taxonomy (NCBI): domain Eukaryota; kingdom Metazoa; phylum Arthropoda; class Malacostraca; order Isopoda; family Cymothoidae; genus Ceratothoa; species Ceratothoa steindachneri. The sequence continues at coordinate 193,755,871 of OZ018319.1, read as the reverse complement.
TTATCAGCAGGCTTACGGTCCATAGAGAGGGAAGAGGATTTTTTAAAATCGACCTAAAATATTAAGTTTATTTTTCCATCAAATGTTGCTATTTTCACATTCAATGAGAATGTATATAAAATAAAAAAATGGAATAAGAACTCTCGAGGATTTGAAGACGGCAGAAAATAGAAGAGTTCAGACATTGGGCCAAAAAAATATCGTCAGGTGAGAGACGTAGCTTCATGTTGTGGTGTGGAAAAATGTGCCACTTTGTCATTTCGACAAAAAACAACTGACTGTCGATGATTGGTGCTTAAAGCGACAGTTGGATTCCGTGATTCGCTCTTCTCATGCATCACTTCTTTCGTTGTTCGTCCCTTTGCTCTGAGATCCTTTAGTATTCAGTTGGTCCTCGGGCTAACAAAGACATGGGTTCCTGCGAACGGTTTTAAGTTGAATCGATAACGAACGAACTGTCGAACATCTCATGTAATAATAATAATAGTTAAATCTATTGAAGATAAAAAAGGGGCATTTTAGAGTTATGGGGTATACAAACATGGAAGAAGAGGATGGAGATGTGACTGGTTCAGAAGCCTATCCTTCATGAACTCAAGTACCCCAACTAGACTCCTCTCGAAACCGGTCGTAGAAAACGCTATTGAAACCACCTAGAATATAACTGACTTGGGTAAGATTCGAACAGACAAGCCACCTACACCATACGGATTGTTTTCATGCACGCACGTAACTAGTTCCTCGTTCGTTAATACGAAATATATATATATATATATATATATATATATATATATATATATATATATATATATATATATATATATATATATATATATATTAGTGTAGATGAATAGCAGTCTTTCTTGAATGAAAATTTTGTTGAAGACCATGGTATATTTCGCCTTGATCAATTTCCTTTGGCAACTTTTTATTCTTTTAACTCTCTTTTTTAGTCAATCTTGTAGATGGTAGATCACCTGTCCTGTATTCATATTTCTTTTTAATAAATGGGTTTAGTAAAAAACAAATTAAATTGCTAAGGTTTTGATCTTGTTCGATCATCTTCGGAGCGTCTTTAAGTATTCTTTCCTCCTTTACCGATGAAGTATGGTGGAGTCAGAATCAGGCTGAATGAAAAGAAGATAAGATAAGATGGATAAAGTTAAAATGTGTAGAGAGAATGAGATAGGATAGATAGAAATTAAAGTGTGGTGTGTGTGTTAATGTGTGTAGGATGATATGTGAAGATAATAGAGATTTGTGCCAGGTTGCCTGGCTAACGCTTGCATTTTTCTTTTATTTTTATTATATTTTTGTGATATATTATTATTTTAAGCATTTGAGCCTTTGTTTTCTTTTGCTTAATAGAGCGTTTGTATTATTTTATTGTTTTAATTTTATTTTTTTTAATATCAATGCTATTATATAAATATATTTATGTATATATATATTTTTTTGTCAGTAATTACTTTTAGTTCCTCATCGGGATTCTCATATGGGTTGTATAGTTGGTAGTCACAGTCGGTTGTCCTTTTTAGTTGTTGCATTCCTGGTAGTTACATGTATGTACTATAGTTTATTACCAATAGATTCGATTGACGTTTATTGACGTTTTTGGTCTTCTTGCACGATGGTTTGGTTTATTATATTATGTGGAATTGTATTTTTATTCTTTTCCCACAGCTTTCTAGCTCTCTTTTGTATGACTGTGTTTATGGGTTCTATAGTAGATCTGCGGTGGAGTTGTTCTGCTGGTATGTAATATAGTCTTTCTGTGTTTGTTATGAATCTAGTGGCTTGATTTTTAAATCTTTAGATCTTCTTGATTTAGGAAGTTACTTAGTGTATTCAATGGTACTATTGGGTATAGGAGTTAGGTTGTACATACTAGGACCAGGTATAGTTTTCTTTTATTTTTGGTTGAAAGTTGTCTGAATCTGTATAGTGCTGATAAGGTTGATTTTGCTTCTATGATTTTTTGTGGTAGGTGACTTTTATAGCCGTTCGTTGTTATTTTTAGTACAAGGACACGTACTTCTGTTGAAAAAAGATATGCCTCTCCATTTAGGCGGACAGTGGCTTTTTTCCTTCTGTTCATGGGTATTAGTTTGAACTTATCATTGTTAGTTTTTATTTTATTCCTTTTCTCGTATTCATTTAGGTTTTTAATTTCTATTCTTGTTCTTAGGGCGATGTCCTTGGGGTTTTTCTTATCGCCGGTCACTATCTGAGTGATATCGTCCACTAATTGTATGTAGATCGAACTTTCATCAGTCGAATGTGGAAGGTCCCTGGTATACACTGTGTGCAGCGTTGGTGAGAGGCAACCTTCCTGTGTGACACCCGCTTGCAGATTGATTGCATCGCTCGTTTTGCCGTTTATCTGCAATATCGCTTTCCTGTAGTCTGGATAGCTGCAGAATGTTTTGCAGAGGTTTATTTCCAGGTTAAGGTCGCAGATTTTGGCGTTTAGGCCGGGCAACCACACTTTGTCAAAGGATTTGGCAATATCACGAAGTACAATGTCAACTCTGTTGCCTCGCGTTGTTTCAGTAACAATTTTTTCGGTAATGATTGCTAGCGCGGTGTCCGTTCCTCGCTTGCTCCGGAACTCGTGCTGTTGTAGTTGTATAGGTTGTTTATGTTAAGATGGTTGATCAACCTTCTGTTAAGGAGCTTTTCTAGGACTTTGTCTAGAAATTCCAGGAGCGAGATAGGACCGAAGCTTTCGACTTGATGTTTCGGTTTGCCCGGCTTCGGCAGTAAAAATCCTCTTTGCCGTTTTAAATGCTTGGGGGAAGTATCCCATATTTAGGCAGGCATTGAAGATCTTCACTACCGATTTGTGCACATTATCTGGGGCATTAATTAGGTGAGCTTTGGATATCCCATTTTGTCCTGGAGCCATTTGTTTAAATGATTTTAATGCTATCAGGTATTCATTTATTGTAAATGGCTTTCCTTCCCCCAAGGGATTGTCTCTTTGTTTGTCGACGTTTCTAAACGGTAGAATATGTTCACGTTGTGTTACCAGGCTACGTATAATTTCTTCCTCGTAGTTTTGGTCGAAATTTTGATTTTTTTTCCAGGGAAATAGAAAAAATTTTATCCAGTGTGTTTTGAAATGTTCTTTAGTTCCTCATTTTGCTCTACTTTCTGGTTCTGTATTTTCAGGCTTATTTCCTCTTTTGAAGGGATCCGCGTAATTTCCTGAATTGTCTCCAGAATTTCCTTGGATCCTTTTCTATCTCCATTTCGCTTATTATATTATCCCAGAGCCTGCCTGAGTTTTCTTGATGAGGGTGTCTATCTTCCTTCTAATTATGGTAATGCTTCTGTACCTTTCCATCGTATTTCCCGATACCCTGATTTAATTTATTACATTTTGAAATGCATCCATTTCATCGTGGATCTCTTGGGTCCATCCATCTAGGTGCAGGTATGGTTCTGTATTCTATTGTTGGGTTGTGTAAACTGTCCACCTTTCTGATTTTACTGATAATTAACTCTAGTTGGTCATCTATTTGTTCTTTACTTTGGTTGTTACCGGATCCGGTTTCTATTGTGTTGAAGTATTGTTTGTATCCATCCCAGTTTGTTTTGCTGGTTGCTTTTCTGTGTGATATTTTTATTTGGATGGGCGAAGCTGAGATGGTGGTAATTATGTTTAAATGATCGGAGGGAGATGCGGGGCCTGGCTGTGTGTGGTGATTTAGATTGAAGTTTTGATTAGTTAAAATAATATCTGGGGTAGTCGAGAATCGGGCTGTGAGATACGTAGGGAAGCCAGGTCCTTCTCTGTTTAGTAGGTCTCTTTGCATTAGGAGTTGTAGGGTTTTTCTCGTTCCATTTGTATGGGATGTGTACCCTGCTTCCCTGCACATTGCGTTAAGGTCTCCGGCTAGAAAGGTTAAGGCTTGTCTACGGCATAGCTTGATGAAATTGGGTATTGGTAGGTACGAGCGTCTAGGGAATTGGTAGGCTATGACCAGGTCACCTGTAGACATTTTTATTTTCACAGCTAAAAATGATTCCTCTAGCTCTTTTATTTCTCTAAAGTGTATACCTTTTTTAATGCCTAGTGCAACTCCATCATATATTGACTGTGAGTGGTTGGTTGTTATGAATTTATAGTTGGGGATATTTATTGTTTCTGTATCTGTGGATATGCCATGTTCTGTTAGGATTATCAGGTCTGGATCTTCCTTTCTTACTATGTTCGAGTAGATTAAGCGTTTTTCCTTCCAGCCGTTAACATTTAAGGTCAGTATTTTAATCTTATGTTGATACGTGTCCATTGCTGTTTATATTTGCTTGTGTTCTCTACCTGACTGGTTTTTTATGGTCGGCCCTTGGGATCGAGTGTGCCCATTTCTTTTATTTTTAAATTCACCGCAATAGATGTTGCTGCATGATTCCTGGGCGATGAATAACATGCCCTGTTTCAGTGCCTTGTCAACTTCCGTTTATGAAGAGAAAACGGTTTTTAGGATATATTTATTCCACCTCGCTTAAGTGTATTGTAAAAGAAAACGAGCCAATCCGGTGAGTGCAATTTTTAGCTAGAACAACTTTAATGTTCGATTCCAGCTCATGGCTTGACTGTTGAGGGCCGGCTTTTCTTCGTGCATTTTTTTTACTCAGTCTGCACGCTTGCTCTCTTGCTTGCGAACTGGTAAAGGCTATCTCTGGTAAAAAAGGAAAAGTTTTAGAAATATATGCGCTCCTAAGGCTGATTGGAGATTCCTCCTGTTCTTTTTGAGCGAAGTGTCCCCCCCCCCCCACGAAGGGGTTGCTCTTCTTTATTCTAAATTCTTGGCTCTTTATTCATACTTTTTACCTCAAACCTACTTCTCACTAGCCCTACATAACTTGCTCACCAGCAAGGTCTGATTTGCAGTTGGTAGTAAGGTATAGTGAACCCCTGCAGGAGATCCTTTTAGGGGGGCAGAGAAGGGGGACCAATTCTCGGTCACGAGCCAGAACAAAACTGTGGATCGCTGTTAGGGCTAGGCCCAGATAGGTAGGGTTGACCAAGGAGAGTGCAAAAGGTAGAAGGTAAGCGAGAGAGAAATAGGGCAGATAGAGGGGCTCCTCCCACCGGACTTCAAAAGGATTCCCCTTAAACTCATATCCAACGAAAGGAAAAGATCACCACAGGAAGTAGTGCAATGCATATCTACTGATCTGAAAATACCACTAATCAAATGTATTGGCATTAATTAAGATAGTTTCTAAGATGTACAGCCGGGCTTTATTTCCCTCTTTTCTTTTAATTGTGGTGTTGCCCACAAAAATATCTCTAGTTAGCTTGATGTTGTGCGCGCTCTTTATAGGATTTTGAGGGCCTACGCGTTGCACATGCATGGTTAATCACCTCGAAATGGTGGTGGTTGTCATGCCAATATATTTTGAGTTATTATAAAGCTTGCAGTCTTCATTGGGACAGATAAACTCGTAAATTATGTTGGTTGTCGTTAGATTCGAGGAGTTTTAAAGCTGTTGTTTTTCATATGGAGATTGGAGATTCCTTTCTGTTCTCTGTGAGAAAGGTAGCTTTCCCAGAAGGGGCTACCCTTTTCCTCTTACTGAGACGCAGTTGGTATTAGGATATAGTTAAACTCTGCAGGAGACCCCGTTAGGGGGACAGAAAAGAAAGGTCGATTCTCGACTACGAGCCCCACCCATCTGCGGACTGCTGCTAGGAGTAGGCGAAGCTAGGTAGTGTGACCAAGGAGAGCACGAAAATTGGAAGGTAGCCAAGATAGGAGTAGGATAAATAGAGGGTTCTCCTACCTGTGGAACAAGATAATTGTTCTCTTCTAGAGTTAACTACTAGCAACCCCACAATAGTGGGGCATACTAGTTCCAGGATGGACCGACCCGAAGACCTTAAGAGATTGCCCCTACGACTTATACCAAATGGAAGGAAGAGGTCACTGCAACAAGTTGTCCAAACAATTTTTTACAGATATTTCGATACCCCTAATGGATTCACTGTAATTTGCCCCAAAGGAAAGGACGTAGAGCAGTTGCTCCCCACGGCGGGAAACATAAGCCTAAGAAAACTTGACCTGGAAGCCAACACCCAGCCGCAAATCACTTCTAACAGGAGCTTAGTCTGCAAAAGAGTGGAAGCATGGGTGGGTGCCCACACGTGTGAAAAAATAAAGGAAGAATTAATGGAAAAACAGAGGTGGATCAAGATTCAGAAGGTAATTAAATTCAAAGACCACACCCACCTCTTTAAGATAATGTGTGAAACAGCAGAGATGGCAGCAAAAGTACAAGAAAAGGGATTAATTACTTTCGGCTTGATGATTCCATCTGCTAATATAAAAAGAGACACATTGGTGAACATCCGAATGTACTTTAATTGTTACGCCTATGAGGAACACACCTCACCCAACTGCCCCCATAAAGGTAGAATCATTTGCTCTGAGTGCTCCACAAAATGACACGATTTCAGGGGCTCTAATTCATATGGAACTACCCAAATACAATGCTCAAGGAAAACCTAAATATACTACAGATTAACGTCAACGGATGGAAGAACAAAATACAAATGTTCGGAAACATTTTTAGAAGCCTAATTAGACCCGAGCATCATCTTAATTTCTGCACAGGGAGAAAACTTAGCAAACGATAATATAAAAATATTGATTACTATGTAATAGCCGTAAACCACACAAGAAAATCACACAGCGGAGCTACAATAGCAATCAAAAAAGGCATCAAATACAGAACTTGCGACCAAATGGACGAATCATACATCGCAATAGAAGTGAAATTGGAACTATCGAGGATCGTAATAGCAACGGGATATCAACCGTCTAGAAGAGATCATTTGCCAAATAATAACTTTATTTACATATTTAATAGCATAAACCTGGTAATACTAATGGGAGACCTCAATGCAGCAGACGATAAGGCTGCCCCCGAAACCACAATGAGACTATCAAGACTTTCACATGGACACCCGGAATGATACAGAAACACAGACGACTGAAAGAAATCTCAGGGGAAATAAGAAGGAATGGGCCGAAGAGGGAGCTACACGCCGAGTTGAGAAGGACTAAAAGGGAACTAAATATGGAAGTTATAGAAAAACAAAAAAATACTGGAATGAAACAATCTAGAAAATCGATAATGATGCACCAGTGAAGGAACTTTGAAAAAAAGGTAAAACCGATGAAAGGAAAAGCATGAGCAAGGAAACTGGTAATCAAAGACAACCAAGGAAATAACATAGAAGACGAGGACTTGAAAGGAACATTATTCAAAGACCACTGGAAGAGAATTTTTTGCATAAGCGAAGAAGATAATGAAGAATTCGACACAGACTTTGAACGAGACATCACTGCAGTGCTCAACGAAGATGCAGAGAAAATACACCCTAATCCAACTTTAGATGTAGAGAGAGACACCCTTGAAGGTGACGAGGCAAAGTTCACTGTGCAAGAGGTCAAGAATACTATTTCGCAGTTTAAACACAAGGCACCAGGAAGATCTGGACTTACTAAGAAGCACTAGGAAGAAATACCAGAAAGTATACTACATGATATTACTTTTGTTTTTAACGCTAGCCTGAATACCGGCTACTTCAAGAAGGAATTAAAGGTCGCCAAGATGATCTTTATCCCTAAAAAAGGAAAACCAACAACGAGAGTAGACAGCTATAGACCAATCTCTCTACTAGACTTCATCGGGAAGGTGTTTGAGAAGCTTATAAACAAACGACTAAGTGAGCACCTGTAAGGGAACAATTTACTGAATAAGTTTCGATTTGGATTCAGAAAAAAAGAAGAGCACGGAAATGGCGCTCATGGTCATTACCGAAAAAATAGCCTAAGCGAAAAAAGAGGAAGCTAGGGTTGACATTGTCTGCAGGGACGTTTCAAAAGCATTCGACAGAGTTTGGATTAGAGGAATGCAATTTAAAACACTACAACTACGTATGAATGACAAAATAGAAAGACTCATATGCAATTATGTGACGGATAGACGTGCATACATCGAGATTGGGAACCACTGAGGGAAAATACTTAAGATGGAGGCTGGTTTACCTCAGGGACGGTGCCTGAGCCCATCACTATACTCAGTGTATACCTCAGACATTCCACCACCATTTATACACGGATGCCTCAACATGCAATTCGCAGATGACGTCACACAAATCGTCCTCTGCCCCTACAGGATCCCGGAAATGCAGGCAAGATTAACAACAGAAGAAATAAGGAGGATTAATGTGTACGAACGGAAATGGAAAATAAGCACTAACAGAAATAAGTTCAAAATAGTGCCAATTTATAAGAAGAAACTCAGTGACATACACGTGGAAGGACAAATATATGAATACGCTAGCGGAACCAAAGTACTGGGACTGACAATCACCAGGGCGGGATACTCCAGACATGTTGAAGAAAGAGTTGAAAAAGCAAGAGTGGGAATGAGACTACTATATAGGCTTAAGTCCCTTAGTCGGAGAAACAAGAAAAAAATATATCAATCAATCACCCAGTCAGCCATGTATACCCAGTAATACCTATGTACACTACTTCAAGGAGTATAATGATGAAACTACAGAGAATTCAAAATAAGGCAGTATTAATAATCACCGGCATGGGAAGAAGAGACAAAAGAAGACAAAGAGACCTACATAGAGAAGTAAATATAAACCAATTTACATGATACTAGTAAAAAGAGTAAAGAAACTAATTCAACAAACCGGACAGGAAATAGTAGCGGAGGTCAAGAATTTAATGACACAAAGATAAGAGGGGAGAGCACATAGCCTCTTCCCCACCTATACAACTAGGTTCGATAAAGAAGAGGATGAATACTTCACGGGCTAACAGAGAGTTAAAGAGAGACTAAGTAATAACTTGATAACTTTAGAAGTCAGACAAAATTCAACTTATTATATACTATAAACAGAAAAAAGACAACAATCTCCCTATAAAACAACAGCTGCCAAAATTCCTCGAATCTAAAGTCAAGCAACATAGTTTACGAGTTTATCTGCCTCAATAAAGACTGAAAGCTTTATAATAACTCAAAATATATTGGCATGACAACCACCACCCTTTCGAGGCGTTTAACTATAAATCTGCAAAGTGGAGGGCCCAAATATCATATGGAAAGCGCACACAACATCAACCTAACAAGAGATATTCTAGTTGACCACACCACAATTAAAAGAAAAGAGGGAAATAAAGCTAGGCTAAACATGTTAGAAGCCATCTTAATAAACAAAGAAAAGCCGACCGTCAACAGTCAAGCCATGAAATGGAATCGAACATTAAAGTTGTTCTAAAAATTGCACTCACCGGATTTGCTCGTTTCCTTTGTCGATACGCTTAAGCGAGGTGGAATAAATATCCACCTCAACTTAAACCCACTGTCACTACGTATCTCTGAATCTATTTATACCAAAACACTATCTCCCTCACTCAATTCTGATTCCTCTTCTATTGTATTAAACATCCTTTGAACAAGCACTACTAGCGAAACTGTTATATTTTCCATCACTTCGCTACCACACCATATTCTCACTGGATATCAAAGATTCAAGGTATGTTTCTCATTTGATCCGTTTGGTTTTGTATTGATTTTTTTTGTTGATTTTTAAGCTTTTATTAGCCAGTTTTTTAGTTGTTTTTTTTTCTGTACAATTTTACCTTACTTCTTTCCTTAAATCGTTGTATTTTACTCCCCTGTTATTATAATTATAATTTGTGGTGACCACTTAACCTATTTTGTATATTTGTATATCTTAATCTGTTTTCTAGAGCCAGATGATGACCGTTAGGTAGAAACATTGCACTACTCAATCGTAATAAAGACGTTTTCATGTTGGATTTAAGTCTACTCCTCGCCATTGTTTTCTTATTGGAAATTTTATATATATATATATATATATATATATATATATATATATATATATATATGCAATTAGGTAGGTAAGGGCAATAATACGAAGTCTCCGGGAGTTCTTCAACCCTCTTCAGTAGCGTTATATATACGGCTAGGAAACCATATGCAACGATCCTGAAGATGTTTGAAGAAATCCAGTAGACTTTTCTAGCGAATTAAGGAATACTTATTATTACCCTTACCAAAACCGCATTGACTAGAACGTTATTGTCCATTTATATATTAGATTGAAGAATAAGTTCTAGCGTTTTTTTATGTTGTGTTGATTTAAGTTTTGTTGACGTGATTTGTGCACATATTAAGAAACAATAATAAATAATGAGAGCAAAATTTACAAAGGTTAGGCTACGTCTCTTAACAGCGTAGACTATTAGGCTTTTGCTTAGGCTACGTCTTGAAGTTGAGTAATAAGTTATTGCGGTTTATTTAAAAGTTGTGTTAATTTAATTTTTGTTCTGTCCCCTCAAAATGGAATGTCAAGTTGAAAGAAAGGCGCATTTTCAACACTTGTTTTTATTCATTTTCAATCGAGACGGAAACAATTCAAACACAACCAAAGCTCGTCGCGATATTTGTGCTGTGTACAGAGAAAATGCTTTATCAGAAAGGATAGCTCAATGGTGGTTCTCACGTTTCAAAAACGGTGCTTTTAATCTTAATGACGAAGAACGTTCTGGTCGCCCCATTAGGTTGGGTGAAGATCGATTGAACGACCTTCTTTATGAAAATCCTCGTCAATCGACTTGGTATTTGATCAGAAAACTGTATTGAATCACCTTCATTCGATGGGGAAAGTTAAAAACTCGGTGCATGGGATCCGCACGCTTTGAGCGAAAGCAACAAACTTCAACGCTCCACGATTGCCGCAGGTTAACTTGCTCATCACAAGGCTACTCGTGGATATAAGGACAGATTTGTTCACCGCATCATCACTGCCGACGAAAAGTGGTGTGTTTATGTCAACATGAACCATCGAAAACAATGGCTTAGCCCAATAAAAAACGAATTCCGCGATTAAAGCAAGGACTTCATCCACGAAAGACGATGCTGTGTGTGTGGTGGGATTGTGAAGGCATCATTCTTTATGAGTTCCTTGCAAACAACGAGATTGTCAATGCAGAACACTACGTTCAACAAATGTATCGACTCGCTGAAGCTATTCGTGAAAAGCGAGCTCATCCACGTTATGGAGTCCTTCTGCAACACAACAATGTCAATGTGACAAAATTGGCATTGTCACAAAAGACCCCATCCAAACGCTTAATTGGAAAATCCTGCCGCATCCTCTATATTCGCCATACTTGGCTCCATCGGATTTCCATCTGTTCCGATCGCTCTCCAACAATTTGCGCGGCGTTTCGTTCAATAATGATATGGAATTAAGAACCTGGTTAGACGAATTCTGCGACTCAATATCCAGAGATTTTTATTGCAGAGGCATCGAAAAACTCGTTGAAAGTTGGGAAGAAGTAAATAACAACGGATAATACATTATAGATTAAATTATATATTTTTATCAATTAAAAATAAAGTTTTTCTAAACTTGTTAATGGTAATGAATAGATTTGATAAAACCGCAAGAAATTATTCCTTCGAAGTAAGAAATAACTATCTCCGAAGAAATATTATTACGTTTTCTCTTTCCTGCGGTGAAGTTATATATATATATATATATATATATATATATATATATATATATATGGGTTGGAAAACATAATTGGAACACGTGTAAATTAATGGATATTTATTTAATACGGAGTTAGTCCTCTTTTTGTTTTCTGAACAGCGTTGATGCGCCTTGGAATTGATTCATGCAGCCTACTGACTTCATTGGGAGGAATTTTACCAATTCTTACAATACCTGCTCCAGCTCTTTCAACACGACGGCGGAGGTTAACGACTTCTAAATTATCGCTCAAAGATGCACCACAAAGGTTCGATAATGTAAGATTCTGGTGATTGTGGGGGCCACTCCATGTGTTGCAGCTCCCTCTTATGCTTATCATACCAATTCATAACCACATGAGCGGTGTGTATTGGGGCATTGTCATCTTGGGAAAAACACTCACCATCAACGAATAATGTTGGGACCTTGCGATGGACTTGATCTTTCAAAATATCCCGATATTCGTTGCTCTTGATCCTACCATACAGGGCAACGATTGGACCAAGAGAATTATAAGATATTGCTACCAAAACCATCACTGACCCTACTACGTGCTTCACAGTTGGAAGAATGCAGTCAGGATTGAAAGCTTCCCAGGGCTGCCTCCACACATAAACTCGCCCTGCAGTGTGGAAAAGAGAAAAACTTGACTCGTCAGAGAATATTGCCTGCTTCCATTGGTCTGTCGACCACCACTAGTCTTCTCTAAACCAGTTCAGCTTTTTCTGAATGTTTTGATGAGAAAGCAGAGGCTTCTTGATGGCAGATCTTCCAGGATATCTGGCTTTATTGAGCTGATGGCGAACAGTTATGGTCGAAACTAGGCTAGTGAGATGTTGATTTAACTCTTCCAGGATATCTGGCTTTATTGAGCTCACGGCGAACAGATATAGTCTAAACTGGGCTAGTGAGATGTTGATTTAACTCTTCCAGGATATCTGGCCTTATTGAGCTCACGGCGAACAGTTATGGTCGAAACTGGGCTAGTGAGATGTTGATTCCACCTAAGCTACTGCAATTCGAGCTCCAACAATTTGCCCTTTTTTGAACTCATTTAGGTCACTCATCTTAGAATATATACTACGATCTGAAAAAATAAAGAAAATTAATCATTAAAGTTAATAAATAAAACTATGTATCTACAATAAAAACATCCCATTCACAATGAAATTTGGATGGATATTCGTAATATAATGGCTGATTGAAATATTAGTGATAAATTTCTACTGTTCCAATTACTTTGTCCAACCTTTGCAAATATGCCACAAAACCCACAAGGAAAATCAAATGAAGCTTTCATTTACTTTCGAACTTCATTTCAAGTTCCTAATCCGTGAAATGCGTGAAGAGCATCGTCAATTTTGGTGGAGGAAGCGTTATGTTGTGGATCATAATTTCGGCGGTAGGTACTGGCACACTTTTTTTGCTTGTAGGGCAGAGTAAATGCTAAAGTGTATAGAAAACTTTTGTAAGCACATGCTGTGCCCCATATGAGAGATACCTCTGTCCAACCTGCCATTTTTATGCATGATAATGTAATGCACCTCCCACACCACACAGTTGGTGAAATATTTCTTGGGTTAGGAGGAAGTAAAAGCCATAGACTAGCCTACTCAGAGCCCGGACCTCAATCTGATTGAGAATTTGTGGAAGACGCTAGGAAAGAGAAGTAGGGTGAGAAACCCAACCCCGAGCGAAGAACTTTGGGAATATTACAAGAGGAATGGAGAAAAATAACACCAGAAGAATGTCTTCTGTTAGTGCGCTCTTGTGGCATAAAATATCAGTGCGTAATAATATATTGTAACAACCGAAAATTATTTGTTGAGTAATTCATATCATTGTACCTTCTCATCTACTTTTGCTGTTATCTATCCAGATCATTTTGACCACTATATTTTGGGAATTTAAAGTGCTCATTTGCACGTAACTTACAGTTTTATACATCCTAACATGTACATGTACAACTTATAGCTATCTCATGCCTATTTTATATCTTTAATTTATCATGCATTGATTACCATTATAGGTTTTGAAACTACTAAAGGTTTGTGATGGAAACCTAAGTGTCCAAATCATTATGGGCGCTACTGTATATGTATATATATGCCCTGTTTGCCCCTTCAGCATAGTTATTGGTACTGTCTTGCCTTGGAAAGATTATTGGGCACATATTACCCATCTCTGTGAGAAACAATGGTTTTCTTTTCTCAGTACCTCTCTCGTGTCGACGACGAATTTAATTGTCTTCAAGCCAATTTAAAAGCGGAACCAATTCCTCTCACAATTCCATTGCAAGAGCAGCAATGGGACGGTCAAGGTCATCATTTGATCCGAAAGAAAGAGCTGTTACCATTTTGGCAAGTAAAGCAAAGTCGGAATTCTTTTACATGAACCAATTAGACATATAATTTTTATCTGTTTTAATAAATTCTACACTAAATTAATGAGGCAGCTTCTGATTTCTACAGCTGTAAAGCAGTCGTTAATGGTTGCTAAAGCTGCTTACTCAAAATCATAGCTAATGGAATTGAGTCGTGTATTTGGTACCATCTCCATAATCATTCTCCTATAAATTGGAAGAGTGCATCTAGTGCGGGATGCACACTCCATGTCTCTTAGCCATGATGATAGATTTGACATAATAACTGAGACAATCGAAAATGTTCCATCGACGTATGAAATATTTGAAGTTGCTACCTGTTCCAACCAGCTCTCTCTCTCTTTTCTAAAAATGTTTATTCTTTGTTGGAGCTTTCCCCTATTTGTGGTAAGGGCTTCTTTATAATGTATTCGTGAGTCTATTCTCACTTTTAAATGGATCTTCACGTTTCAGGTACTTGATTGTCTTCATTCCGTTTTCGCCGAACTAGTTTACGCATTGCTTGTCTATTTGGTAATTGCGCCATGCCAGCTTTAGACACATTTGCAATGCATCTGTTAATAGCAATGCATAGAGGTTCACGTCTATTATCCGCCCGATGCCTTGCATCTATTTTTGCCTTCATTTCCATCGACCTCAACGGCAGAGTTTTTTTTATGGAGTTCACCTTCACCTGCCTGCATGACCATGAGTCGCGATAATCAATTAAACTTAAAAATTAGACTATATTAAAATAAAAAGAGGAAAAGGTAAAGTAAACAAAAGCAGACTGAGTTCGGTGTGGTGTAGGGTGGTCCAAAAACTGAAAATGTTATTTATTTTCTCCTGATGATGAATTTTATAACACTTCATGAAAATGAATCACACGTAAAATTTCCATCATTTAGACGTCGCCCCACTTTTATTTAGTAAGGCTGGTCTTTGGTGGTATCAAACTGAAGGTGGAGCGTATTCTAATTATCATTGTATTGTAATGAAATTTCGTACACAGAGAGAAGAATGCAACACGAAAAAAATGGTGTAGAGAAAGGATCAGTGCACTTTGAAATTTTACTCACGTTTTTTGGATCACCCTAGAGTGTGGTACATAAAGTCCACCTTCCGCAAGTCTTACTTTGATGGCAATGTATAAAATTCTCACCCGTGGTTGAACTTTGAACAAACACAGGAATGCTAAAACAACAAGGAGGTAGCCCAATCAGCACCCCTATTGAATATCCAAAAAGCATTCGCCAGAAGGCTCCCGTTCAAGAAATGAGCGACCTTCGGCTCTCTACCAATTCGCCTAACTAGTACTACTCTATGATGGAGCATGGAGTCTTTGCTAACATGCTGACATTAGTAGAGCAAATAACTAAAGAGGGTTTAAAGACAGCAGGATCGAAAACGACCAATTGTTTCACAATAGCCATTCCCGACCTCATAGAGGCTCCAATCCCCACAACACTAGCAAATATAGTCTTCGTCTGGGTCTCCCCAACTGAGAGCTAGTCTTGGTTTAGGAATCTGCTACAACAGCAGGCGACCTCTCCGTGTCTGGGACCCTCAGAAAGAAAGGAACGCATTTTTTTGTCTTCTTTTTATATTTCTTTTCTTAAGATACGAGGACGAAAAGTGAGCTCTCTTCTCTCTAGGCTTGGAAAATGCCATAATCATGGACGAGCCACCCCCAGCCTTTCCTTCTCCGAGATGGGTAAGCTTTTGGCCGAAAAGCGCTCACCATTCGAAGAAAGAGGTCCTCTCTGTCCTCATGAGTCATTGAGGACAGTGCGGCCACAGGAAGATTATGAACATTTGGGGAATTTGTCTTGGGAGAGTCTCCCACTGAGTTTATCTTTATATCTTTATATGCCCCTAGAGAAGACCTTGCCATATGGGTGGAGGCACTTCTGGGAACATTTCCACCTCAGGAGGAGCATACAAATGGCCAAGCCCCAAGGTTTCCGCTAGGAGATTGTTTAAGCTATCTTGAGACAGCTTCTTTACCAATACCGAGTGGTGAGAGGCGAGTTTCTTCACCACTCAGAGATCTGTCGTCGCCTTCTTCACTCACCCCAACACCAAGATTGGGCCGATTTTTCTAATAGAGAAATAGTCTCTCATTACTGCGTATATTAATTCATTGTTCCAGCTGTTGGGGCCCTACTTTGACCACCACAGGGGATCTGCATAGTTGGACCTCTTGCGTACGCCAGCCGATATTGCTATGGCGATATCATGGGTAGGTCGGTGTAGTGGATCCTGCTTACTGACTAGTGCCAGAGGGGTCAGGGACACCACACCAGAGATTTAGCAAGGTCGAAAAAAAGGCAGTTGTAGAAAAGAACAATGAAAAGGGCAAAGAAAGAGAATATTAAAGGAAAATAAAGGGACTGGTGAAAACGCACCAGCTCCCGCAGACCTGAACTCAGAGTGGAGATTCCCTCTATGGTCGAGTCCTTCCTTACAGGCACCCAGACATGGAAGACGTGCTGCTCCTTCAGGTACAAAGTGCAATAGTGTGTAGAGGGTACCTATCTACCATGTCGGAGAACGGGTAATCGTGAAACTGCGAAAGAGGGGGGGGGGATGCTTATGCTTGTTAATCTTCTTAAGTGCAATTTACTTTAATGTAAGTGTTCTGGTTTTGCATCTTTCATCTTCCTGGCATCGCCAAAAGTTAGTTTGATAATGTATTACTTAATTTATGAAATCCCTATTGATATCCCACATTGAATTGCTGGTGTCACATCCAAAAGTGATCTCCAAAGTGATGCAGTAAGTCAGCCACACTCGCCTGGCGCGCTGCTCTCTCTCTATCTTCAGATGCAAACGCGACAGCTTTCATCTCACTTCGCCATAGATTATACCTTTTATTCGTGGTTGCAGGGCCGAATTTTAAGTTTATTTTTTAGAATAAGTATTCTGTAGCTAACGTAACTATTGTTGTTAGATAAAATAAACATCAAAACCTTACTTTTAGTTATGTACAAAGGTACATTAATATTATGCACTTTGTATGCTCAAAAATTATACCTGATACATACGCTCTGAGTACGAGTAAGACTCAATGTCAGTTTACCGGTCCTGACACGGGGGCGACGTCAGACCGACGTCAGACTCTTGTTTCGATTGTTATCTTTAATCTTAGAGCATTTTTTATTTAATTCCATTACAAATGAAAGATGCCACTTAGCAACTGTGGTAGAAAATAGATTTATTGCATTTCTAATCCAGATAATTTAGACGGCGTTAGATTGTCTAGAATTGCTTTTTCAGTAACTTCCAGAATTTTAGAAAACACCCCGATATCAATATTCACTTGAGATATTAAGAAACATGAAAAAAAGGTATAGAATAAACCGAATGAAAACGAATACGAAGGCCTATGAATGAAGGAATCATATCATGTATACCATAAAACTGAAGAACGGAGGCCCAAGTCAAATAATTAAAAACAAATTCATACAAATAAAGACAGGATCCCCAAATTACGAACTTAAATTTTCTTGAGATTAACAAATCATGTATTGTTTGACCAAAGAAAAGATTTCATGATGATTAAATAATAAACTCGAGAGTAGTATATTCTTTCGTCCTCGGTGCCTTGCTCACTTCCAAAGAATAGTTGTCTCTATTTCTCAAATCCACTCCCACGACCCATACAATTTTCGACTCCATCTTCTCTTGTAAGAGTTAAGGAAGGAGTTTTACCACACAGTTTCCCCGAACACTTATTGTTAACTCGAAAGGAGGAGTCAACGGAGCTGACTCTTTTCCCTTAACGCTCATCTCCAAAGCTCTTCTCTTTGAATTCATTTCTGAAGGTTTGTAATACCTATTTCATTTTCTGTTTCTTAGTCGTCCAATTCTGTGCCCTTTTGATTGAACATAACCGGTTAGAGGCAAGATTTCTTTAGTTTTCAAATATCTCACTCAAAGTACTGAAGTCCGGGTGGTGTAGTTAAGCCAACTAATAATGTAAGTTGTTGGACAGGAAAATGTATTGGGGTTTAAATAAGTAGTTTTCTTGCAAAACTCAAATCATTTATTTATTTATTGACATCAATGCTATTAAAGGCTTTGTGATTGTACGGGAGGAGGTGTATGTCCCACTAATGGCAATTAGTGTTTATTGATGTAAAAAATGCACATGTACGATTATAGCAGAGGACGAATTATGAACGTGGTAAGCAATGTCACCAGCCGGAATACATTCAGGCAAGACATATTGGAAGTTTTAAGCGTTCAAATTCGAAGTGATTTCGATTTAAATTACTCATTCAACTTAACAATTGCTTTTAGGTCCAACCTGAACTGACATCTACGAGTCACCTCGCCTGAATAATGGACGAAAGTTCTCTCGATCGATTCAGTGTTTTTAAAAATTCATGCGGGCGAAAATTGAGCCGTTTAATATGGCTAAATCTGACATTGTTATGTTGTATTAGACACTAAATGTGTTCAAAGCTTCTTTCCAAGTTCATTAATATAACTTTTGTTATACGTCAAAACTTTCAAGTTAGTTAAGGTCCATACAAGCTCCTTTGCTTTTTGTTCAGCCTTTTTAATAACATTCGAAATACACTTTTCCACCCACATCAACACCGGAATCACGTTAAATACACCGTCTTCCTCTTACCCACCTCTGGCAATGCTGGAATTACGTTTAAAGCAACACTGTCTTCTTTTATTCCCTTCTTAGTGTCAATGGTATAAATGGATAAGTGCAATAATCGAATCGTCATCGTCCACAGGTAGATTAGCCAATTCTCCAGAGATCTTTAGATCAATTTTCATTAATAATACAAATGGTTTCGTCAGATTGGTATCTATTTCCATAATAATCCTTTTTTTCATAAGAGTAACCCAGGTTGAGTCTAGAAATTCAGACTTCAACTTTTAGAATTCTTCCTTCGAGAGAAATATGTTTTGTAAATATTTTAAATAGAATGTTTTCTTTTGATTAATTATATCGACACTAACTTATTTCTCTCTTTGAAACGTTTCACTTCTTGCCTAAGTCTTAAATCAAAGAAATTTTTTACACATTAATATTGAATGCAGCAGGTAAAAATTTATATATTGAAGGAGGAAATGTGTACAAAGAAGAGTGAAGTTTGCTTTTCTTTTTAAATAAAATAAAAATGGCGTAATTTAGCTAACCAAAGTTCATTCAGGGAATGAATGAATGGTGACAAAAAAAATGAGTGAAAGAAATGTAATATATATCGAAGATGACAAAGAGCGGGACCGATTCCTTGATTCAAAGAGCTCGAAGAAGATGAGGCACGCGAGCAGAGCTTTATTATCATGGTGGAAATCAGAGTTGCTAGATAAGATTTCAAAATATTCACCATATTTAAAAAAAGTAGCGAATTTGGTTAGAAAGTAGCTCAATATAATACGTAAATGGTAAACAAAAAAATATAATGTAGCAAACAGGAGTTGCGAGACCCTATGGTGATCGGATTATGTAATAGGTAGTCTACTGGCACCAATTTGCAGGATTCAATAGGCACAGCAAAAAACTCCACAAAATGGACGCGCGGTGGCCATATTAAATCCCAGCATATAAATTTTAGACATATAAAATATTATGTCTGAAATTGGAATAAGAAAAGGAGAATGTATAGATTAATTTGCATCTATAAATTTGAATACAAAAAATAAGGAATGTGTTACGGCACACTACCCTCGTTGTAGTTGTGCCCATATGTTACTATGTATTATGGCGCAACTCCTCGTAGTTGTGCCACTGGGTTACTACGGACCTGGGTTTGTCCAGCTGAAGACTCGTGCTCGTTGATTAGGGCACCTTTGTCCTACCTATACCTGATTTCAGCTTCTTTCACTGTCACCTACTTGACGTTACCTTTCCTTCGACGTTCGTTACTCCAGGTGCCGTTGCGATGCTTGCGGGAGGATATAGAGATACAGGCTTCTACTTGAATTTAATTGCTTTAAACTAGATTTAAATCTTTAACTACTGGCACAATATGGGGAGGTTCAATGGTACGAGGAACATAGTTTTGATGGTACGAACGCGGGAAAGGTGAAGTGTGAGAAGACGGGGTCCTCTCAGCAGGGAGTCTTAGTTATCCTCGAAACTTAGGGTAACTCACACTAAAATCAGAGTGTTACTCGACTAAAATCTCACCGGGATTTAATCAGGGATTTATCTTGAGGATTTCGAGTGAACGGGTGGCCAGTCGAGAGACTCCTGCACAGCTACCTCCCTCCTTTGGTTGAGCTTGTCTTTTATACCCGATACATGCTTTCCGGCGGAACTAAAGGAATTTGAGAATCTGACGGTAAAGCCGCCGTGGATTATAAGGGGGGGGGGGAATGCTGAATCAACTACTTGGCGTAAATGAGAATGCTGAATCAACTACTTGGCGTAAATGAGAATGCTGAATCAACTCCTAAGCGGAAATCAATCGCGCCTCCGTGTCGCCTCCCTCAAAACTCTGTTTCTGAGAAATTCTATTCGTATATATACAAAAAAATACAACGTTCTATATATAATGGTGAAATATGTTATACTAAAAAGAAAGAAAGTTCTTATACACACATGTGTATTCTTTTTAATAAAAGTTCTTATACACATATTGTATTCTTTCAGTTATGCATCGAGATCATGAAAAGCATAACAAATGTAAATTTATTGTTAATGTATATATATAGAAGGCAAGCGACCGTTGGAATTGCTCGCGGGACACCCAATGTACGAACACGCAAAAGGTAAGAAACACCTGTGTCAATAAGACAACGCATAACCAAACATTTTGCGTCTCAGAATAGATTTATCGAAAGACGGAAATCAACGAAGCACCTGGGTAAATAAATACACCCATTGACCAAAAGGAATTGTATAAAAAAAGCTGCGACAAGCGTATCCTTTTATATTGATAAAAGTTGGGATATACAAGTCATTCGACTTACACAGCTTTCGGTAGCTCCCCCTTTGGGTGGAGAACAATGGTTCTAGGCCACGCCCTCTAGAAAATAAGCATATATATATATATATATACATATATATATATATATATATATATATATATATATATATATATATATATATATATATATATATATAGTCCTAGCAGCTTAGTTAGAATGATTATTGTATTATTAGATTACTGTCGTTAAGAAGATTATCTCGTCCACGTTCCACCATTTAAGTTCACCAAGTTTTGAATATATACAGACTGCTAGTCGTGACGTGCGCTTGTCCCGTTAATGGCCAATATTAGAATAAATTATATTTGGCAACGTCCTTATTTACCTCGATTACCTGAAAACCTGCAGTAAGCCCAGCAATAATAAGAACACCGTGAAGAAATTATTTTTTGGAGTCAGATACTTAAATCCCCTTCACCATATACTGGTCACCCCTATAATCTGGTGCTGCTATAAACTTCTAATCCCTATAAATTGTGACCCATTTTTTTGACCGGACAGTGAATTTATAGGAGAAATGGACGCAACCATCTATTGTCAAGTATGAGAAGGTTAAGAGGACTTGGTGAACGCTGTCAACATCAAGCCGCCCATCTTCAACGAAACAGCAGTCACAAGTTGGTTAAAAATTGTGGAGGCCTAATTTCACATCTCGAGAATTAAAAAAAAGGAAACAAAATTTTTCCTCGTATTAGCCTCACTTCCTCCTGAGTCCGTCGATCGTCTTCCTCCAGCGGCCATTTTATCGGACTAAAATTATCCTCTTTTGAGCGCGGAAGTTATTGAGCTTTTCGAGAGGACTGAACCCGAGCTTTTCGAGAAGTTCATTGCATCCTCTACGCTCACAGGCCGAGCCTTCACCAATTTGGAAGAACTACGAAGGACTGCCCTGTAGATAGGAGTAGGTGAAGAACTTGTGAGACACAAATTCATTTAGTCTCCACCGGCTAACATCGCGCCCATAAGTACCACTCAGAAAGAACTCACCCTGACACAATTAGGAAAACTGGCTGATGAACTGATGACATTTGGTAGTGCGCGCTACCTTAATATAAATACTAGTAGTGAGTCGATAGGTCGCAGTGCCGTTTCCGTGTTCAACGTGTTTATGCCGTATACAAATAAAGATACGAGTGATAAGTATATAAATAATTCGGCGAGAAGTTTGCAGTCAATGCCCAAAGGTGTGTATCCTAATGGGAATCGTCCAAGTTATATGGAAATAATAGTGATTACAGTGCGAATAATATACCAGGGGGATTGCGGACCTTCCAGAAAAGCCAAAGACCTGTAGTTTGTCGTTCACATGTATTCTTTAGGGAAAACGCAAAAGTCTGCAAACCCTGGTGTAGGTGGCCCGAGAGAGAAGAGAAGGTATAGATGCAACCTACCTCCAGGCCATCTTCGCCAGCTCCGGCAGTAAACAAGGTGGGCATGCCATTGCAAGCGCAGACGCTGGTGTGCCGTCTCTTTTCACCGTCTCAGCTAATGTGTGTAATAATAAAGGTGATTTCTTAATCGACACGGGGGCGAGTGAATCGATAATTCCGGCTAAATTGGTGAAATCGGGTGAATTGCACGAATCTAGTATAAATATTTCGAGGGCTAATGGCGGGAAAATATAAGTGCACGGCGAGGTTCTTACGAACATAAAATCCCCAGTCTTCGCCGATCATTTTTGTGGTCGCGGATATTACTTCACCCTTATTAGGTATTGACGTTTTGAGGTATTATACTCTTTTAGTAAATTGTGCACACGGCATACTAATAGCCTTAATTATCAATGATCTGCAGCACCTACCGACCCATTGCAGAGCCATATTCGAAAAATATGAGGCTCTGTAGGACTCGCACCCACTCAGCTTTCCCCATCATCGCCGAACTCAGTGATGAATACGATCAAAACTGGTAGTGCTCGACTGACATTCGCACGGCCAAGGCCTCTTTCAATAGAGAAACTGCAGATTGACAAAGCAACTTTCGAAACACTATTGAAGGAGGGTTCGGGCACCCGTCAAAGTCACCATGGGCTTCGCCAAGTCACATGGTGCCCAAGAGGTAGCCTGGTGAGTACAGGGTGGTCGGCGATTTCTGAGCGCTAATTGCGATCACAAACACGACAGGTATCCACACCCGCGACTTCAAAGTATTACGAACCACCTCCATAGCAAAAAGATCTTTTCAAGGTTGGACCTGGTTCGTGCCTATCACACATAAAGAAAACTGCGGTCACAACACTATTTGGTCTGTGTGAGTACGTTAAGCTTCTATTAGGTCTCTGAGGTGTAAGCTGCACCTTCCAACGGCACATAGACAACCTTTTTTCGAGGATTTCGGTTCGTTTTTGTGTATATAGATGACATCTGGATATATTCAGACAATATGGACGACCACCTGAAGAATTTGTAGCAAGCCTTTAAAATCTTGGTCGAAAACGGTCTGAGAATATCCCTGGAGATTTGCCAACTGGCGAAGGAGGCAATAGATTTTTTAGGGCATCACATTTCGGTGGAAGGAATTTGCCCACCATTTCTCTTCTGTCATTCTTTCTCGAACTGTCTTTTAATTCCTCTTTCTCCTCCTCTTCCTCTAGTTTTTCTTCTATTCACTATCCATAACGTCACTCTTCTCTTTCATTTATTTTTTGTTGCTTTTCCTTCCCGAAACACTCTTCTTACTTTCTCTTTTATAATCTTCCTCCCGTAACTCTTTTTTTTCATCTTCCTTCCCGTAACTTTTTCTTTCTTTTATCTTTCTTCCCATAACCCTTTTCTTTCTTTCATCTTCCTCCCCTTAACTCTTTTCTTTCTTTTATCTTTCTTTCCATAACTTTTTTTTCATTTCATCTTGCTTCCCGTAAGTTTTTCTTCATTCATCTTCCTTCCCGTAGCTCTTTTCTTTCTTTTATCTTGCTTCCCGTAACCTTTTCTTCTTTTATCTTCCTTCTCATAACCCTTTTCTCTCTTTCATTTTTCTAGTCCAAACGGTGTTCTTTCATCTTGCTTCTCATAACTCTTTTATTTATTTCATATTCCTTCCCATACCTCTTTCCTTTCTATCATATTCTTTCCCAAAACTCTTTCCTTCGATTTCTATTCCGTAACTCTTTTCTTTCTTTCATCTTTCTTCCCATACCTCTTTTCTTCATTTCATATTCCTTCCCGTTACTTTTCTTTCTTTCATATTCCTTCCCGAAACTATTTCCTTCAATTTCTCTTCCGTAATCTTCCTTTCCGTAACTTTTTTCTCTCTTTCATCTTTCTTCCTATAACTCTTTTCTTCATTTTATATTCCTTCCCGTAACTTTTCTTTCTTTCATATTCCTTCCTGAAACTATTTCCTTCAATTTCTCTTCCGTAATCTTCCTTTCCGTAACTCTTTTCTCTCTTTCATCTTCCTCCCCGTCACATGTTCCTTGAAATGAAGCAAATTTTTCATGAACAATTGCTACTCCCCTAAATTTTGAAGGGATAAACTTCTTAAATCCCCTTATTTTGGATGATTATCCTTGTTATCGAAGGATGTATGTTATGTTGAGACTTTATTCGAGGAAACTTTCGTAACATCTTTATTCCGCTGTTAAGAAGGGAGCTCACTTACCCAAATGGCTTATTTAGTTCCTTCTAAATAGAGGCGAAGAGGAGTTTGGTTCTAAATGACAGCGTCCACACTTTTATATTCGTGTCCAGGTGGATTTAAAGGGAGACTCCGTCGTTGCAGGTATAGAAAGAAATTGAAGCTTACATTACGGATATTCCGGAGAACCGATATTCTATAGAAGTGTCTGAAAGGAGAACAAATGTTGTGAAAGAATTCTGACCTAGAAGTTGATATCGTTAATGTTTAGAAACAGTCAGAAAGAGAACGAATGGTGCGAGGAGAAGAAGAAGAAGAATGGTACAAAATAGACGAGTGCTGCGTAAGTCCAAGTGGGCGAGCTCGCAGTCATTTTCAAAAAGAGAGAATTCATTAAAATTTCAAATGTTCTTTAAAAGCATAGACTATGGTTAAAAATCTAAAAGATATATAAGAAAAAGGAAGAGAAAGTAAAAAGGTAGAAAAATAAATGCCTCTAGAATGCAATAAAATCAAAGTAAAATCATAAGACACGACACGTCTATCTGGTTCTAAAAATGATAAAACATTAGATTTCCTTTAAGAGATTTGTCTCTGATAAAAATTTAAACACTCAGTTCATGTTAAAGGTGCACTCATGTTCGGAAAGGATGCTCCTCAAAACCTGCTGGGGACACATCTCTTGGCAAATAAAAGGAAAAAGCTTTTGCCTCAGAGTATGTAAACGTAGGCATTCGGAAAATAGGTGGAGTACAGACATTGGTACTCTAAAGTGGGTTCACATTAGAGGCTGCTGAAGGCTTTCCATTAGAAAGCCATGTGTCAGACGACAATGCCCAATTCTCAGATGACATAGAATAACATCCTGAGTACGGGTCCTAGTAGTGCGTGGCCAAGGACGGACTGACTGTCTGATTGCATGCAGTTTAGTGGGGGAAGTTCATCCCAAGTCCTCTGCCACTGGCCGACCACATACTCACGGATGTATGGCATGGCATCACGGAAAGGAAGAGGTGCAGGGGTTCAGGTTTCTAGAGATGCAGCTGCCTTGGCAACAGCACCTGGTCTCTCATTTCCTTTTATACCTATGTGGCTAAGTACCCAACAGAATAAAACTTCGTGAAATGAGGATAAATAAAAAAATCCACTGGTGGATCTTTGAAACTAGCGGGTGATCTGGAAATAAAATAACTAAAGAGTGAACGCGGGTGAATATGAAAGAGAGGGGATTATCACAGTTATATATCAGGGGGTAATTAACTGTGTATCATATTTTAGGGTGTGGAGGACAATGAATAAAGTTTTCCCGTATTGTTTCTTTTTTTCGTACTTGAATCGCATTATTTTATATTCTAAATAATGAATGGCCCGGCTTATATAATTAAAGCTAAGTTTTTCTTTATCTTAATGGGCACCCATGCTGCAATTGACATCTGAAAGATTGCGTACCTCCCAGTTCCAATGGTCGCAAGTGCATCTGCGGTTATGTCACACATTTCCACTTCCTCCATCTTTACAGACTTGTCCTACCAAACTTCCTGCAGGAAATTCCCTTGTTGATTTTCGCCTTTACAGGATTTGTTATTTTTAGCAAGCAGGGCTAAAGTCACAGGGTTGGTGCGTCAAAAGGCCATAGGACGTTCTGTTACTTTTATTGAAAAATATTAACGATTCATTATTTTCAGTAATATTTTTGATGGGAAATTTTACTTTCAGTATTTTTTACAAGAAATTTTACTTCCAGTAATATTTTAATGGGAATTTTACTTTCAGTAATATTTTTAACAAGAAATTTTACTTTCAGTAATATTTTTAATTGTAAATTTTATTTTCAATAATATTTTAATGGGAAATATTTCTTTCGGTAATGTTGTTAATGGGAAATTTTACTTTCATTAATATTTTAATTCCAAATCTTACTTTCATTTATTTTTAAATAGGAAATTTCCATTCTTAAATGGAAATTTTACTTTCAGTAATATTTTTATGGGGTATTTTACTTCAGTAAAAATTTTAATGGGATATTTTATTTTCCATAATATTTTAATGGGGAAATTCTACTTTCAGTAATATTTTTAATGGGAAACTTGCTACTCCATCTTAGCTTCTGTTTGAATTAGAGGTTAATACATTGTTTTCTTGGGTCTCACATATGTAGTACTCATATCGTTCAGAAACGACTCCTGGTGGTTGATTTTATGAAATTGATGGATGAAAACAACTGTTCGAATGAGTGAAAGGAACCAAACATTATCAGTGGAGTTGAAGCCAAAGTTTTCATTTTCGCAAAAGAGTTTGGTAAAAGGTTGCTCCAGTCTGCGAAGAAGAGGTTATCTAATCCTCTTTTAAGGATTCTCGTTCTTTCCTTACATTCAAGACTGATTGATGCCTTTTATTAATACTTCCGTTTCAGGTCCATAAATTTTGGTATCCTCCCAGACATTTCTTGTCAATCAACTAATCCACTTCCAAGTTACTAATGCCAAGCCAAACGCGCCCTGATGAATTAAGAGCTTCAAATTAAATAAAATGCGGGTGACATCTATTTCTCAGAAGTAGGAAAATTTATATGAAAGTGAATATTTAGATTTCTTGATTACTTAAAAGTACTTTCGTTTTTTCCCTACTGTCAGTTTAAAAATTGGAAGTTGAGTAGTGATTCTATAATAATGAAAAATATCTCTTTTTTTTCTTCTACATCTTTGGAAAACTTCCTTTTCGGAAGGTTTTAACTGGAAATGAAACAACACATACACGGCAGTGCAATTTTCAATTTAAGGTCCTGTATTGCAATGTGACATCGGCCCAAAGATATGTAAGTCATTCAACCAATTCAAATTCGTGTTCTTTTTCACTCAAGAAAAATATTATTTCTTTAAACAACTCCACAATTAGGTTCATTGCACGCTCACAGCTTAACCACCTGATATTATTCAATATAACTAACCACAAAATTTGAGTCTCGACCTCATGCAATAGGTTGGTGAGTTGTTGGTGGTAAGGGTGTGGGCAACCATAAAGTTTGCACTCGTTGAGGTTGCTATGGCAATGGTAAGCTCCCTTAACACTCCATTACGCACACCTAATCTAATGAATACAGTCACTTGTTAGGCTTGGAGAGGAACGTCCCTCCAGTCATGCCAGATGGAGTGTAGAGGTGGGCTAGCATTGCTATTTAACTTAAATTTACTGTCCGTTCACAGCCTTTGTTACAAAGATAAAAGTGAATTTGAACAGTGTTTTGCTTCAACAGCTTCTTCGTGTAAAAAGGATGAAATTATACTAAATTGAGGTTTATTTTCTGTTTAAATAACCTTAAAAATCCGAAAATTTCCAATCATACCTGGAGTTGAATCCGTCGTCACAAATACAATCTTCCTGAAATTAATACAAAATTGAAAGAAAATCGTCTTCAATTCACCTATAATATCCTGACTTCTACATTTCCTATAAAGTGTCATCAATGTAATTAATTCTTCCTTGATTATATACCGGAAAGAAATCTTGCAATAACTGCTAAACGGACATGTGTACTGTAATATCTGTACTCTCATCCAAACGAATTGAAAACTTTCATGTATTTTTTAAATCTATCAAAACTTGATCACTCACATCTGTGTCCAATCAAATTTTCATTAACTTTATTTTTGACAAATGGCAACTCATTAAATTGTTTAATGATTTAATCTTTATTCTGAAAGTCTCCGGACCAAAAAATCTGAATAGAAGCTTACATATATAAACTTCTTTGTAATAATTACCAACCGAAAGAGCTGCCTGTATAAAGAAATAGTTCAAAATAACTACATACTAGCTGCTAAAAATCTGTGTTTTTTAAACATTCATTTCACTCTAATACATTATCACTTCTGCTCTACTTGTGCCTGAATATTTTCATTCCTTCCATCATCCATCACTTAACAAAATTTGAAAATTTGAATCCTTGTAAAGAGAGCACAATGAACTTTAATTTCCTTCAGTAACAATATATCTATTGTAACTCCCCTCTTCCTGAAATATCCTCCCATTTACCCTAAATTACGAATTAACTTTTTCTTTCTGTGTAGTCATTTTATAGGATATAATTCCAGCACTCTAAAATAAATTATCATAACTTTTGCAACTTCATAATATTGCTAGAGAATTGTAGACAAGCAAACACCTTTAGAGAATTCTGACGGACACTGAAAAATGGCCGAGGCAAGAGAAACAGAAAACTGTACAAGAAATGTCAAAAATATCAAATCAGTTAAAGGTGATTATTTGTCCCCCCACAAAAAACATTAAAGGATATATATATTGCATAATTTTTATAGGAATTCGAATAAATTATTGAATTTTAAAGATAAAGAATTCTTAGCAAAAAAACAGTAGAATCACAAAAGAGCAATTTATATTTTCAAGTTTATTTTCAAATTCTTCTTCCATAATCCCAAATAAACAAACTTATAATAATAACCTAAATAATTTTTTATGTCCCCCCCAAAACATTATGATATACAAAATTTAAGTTACAAAAAACTGATTTGTAGTTATGCCAATATTTCATGCACGACAACTCTGGTCATGCAAACGCGATAAAAATCTGTTTATTTTTATACAAAATTTAAATAATTATCAATCAGTGAAGAAATATTATTTTAAAAGTCAAAATATTGAAAGATACTTTCAGAATTAATGCAAAGTTTTAATATATATCAAAAGGTTTGTAAGTCAGGAAAATGTGAGTCAGTTCCTAACAGTGGGTGGCAGATCATGCAAAAAGATGAAAAAAATAAAAGAATATAAAAGAATATGCAATCACATTTAGTCGTCTACGACGCTCGTCTAAGACCATGCTTGGTACTTTTTTACTACCCCACTACAGGCGTCAAGCAAGTTTTAATCAAAATCAAACTCCATAATTCATAATCAAGAGAAACAAGCCTGTAACTAGTTAATATTAGTGTCATATATTGTTATAGTTAGTGACTGTGTTAAAATTTCATAGAGGTTTCCTTCTATGTGTCACACTCATAGAGTGTCTCTACGATTCTCTAATTTACTCCGAGTTACGAGTAACATATGTCGCTTATTTTATCCCTTTGCATATGCGAAAGGATGTTCGACGATCCCGCCAGAGTGGTATTCCTCAGACCACACCAAGTTCGGGTAACCCAAGCTTATCTGCATGATTAAAGGTTGCTTAAGAAAATACCGTGGTATTTTAGATGAATAGCAGTTATTGCGCCAGCAGTAAAGAGAAAGGCGCTCAGTAAAAGTACTTATGCCAGAAGTTGATTCTCATAAATATTATTATTTAAGTTGCCTAAGTATGTTGTTCTCATACGCCACAAAGTTGAAATGTTACTTGTAATATCATAGAAAATACTAAATAAAATAAAGTTCCATTGATAGGAAACAGAGTGCTGGGTAGAAGTTTAAGTTTCTATTGTCTTAAATGACCTCGAAAAAGGTCCCCACGAATTGAACCAGAAATGGTTGATGAAAGTGGAACCGCCAAACCTCAAAAGGGATATAACGCCTGGTTATTTTAGTCATAATGTCCTTAATTATTTCTCCGTTGAACCCGAAACAGTCCTAAAGACCCGCAAATTAATTCAAACAATAAATAAACAATAAATTCCAAAATTAAAAGGACTGTAAATATAGAGGAAAGAATGAACAGCTGGTACTCGTATAGGCTTGATTTCTGATCAATTTCATAGCATTTCAAAGCAGTACTCTGATTATCCAGGTCAAGCCCAGCTTTTTGCATAATCCCCCATTAAAATGGTAGAAATAATATGTGGTGAGGTAAAAATATTAAATATTAATGATGAAACTACAATGAATACAGTGTTCAGGTGCTTATTAAAAAATATACAATCATAATTATTGCAAAGCTTAATTAATATTACTTTATTTGTTAAATGTTACATTTTTTTGTCCGGCATGTTATCGTTTCAACAATGGTAACCCGTGACTGCTTAAGTTATTAAGTACCATCGAATATCTACATAAAAATAGGTTAAATTAACATTCAAATTTGTTAATGATATTGGAAGGTGACTTTAATGTACTTGTTCATTAAGATTGTAGTTTAATGGTTCATAAGCGTACTATTAAGACACAAAATAATTCGAACGTCTTCTTACACGGTAAAATTGCTCCTCGATAGAGCTAGTAAAATGCAAAACTCTGTTTCCATTTTTTTTCATATTATGAATCACTTCATTTAATTTTGCTCAAATTGTAATTTACCCATAAAAAAAAACATCTCTAGGATGCAAAATAGAAAAACCCTTCGATTTTTTTAACAGAATGTGGTCTGTTTGTCAAAATAATGTTTTTTTAACGTAAATGGCTATGAATATGAGCCGCCTCTCTGCCTATTTTCCTCGGCATAAACTATTTTTCAGACGAGTAAAGATGTGTTCAGTTTTCAGACAGTTGCTGTTTGGGCATTTGGAAATTACACAGCCAAGATTATGCGAATTTGTTATAAACAGGCTGAGATACATAATCAAACAGCTGTCTATATATTATGGTATTGGGAGGTGTTTAGAACAATGGATAGTTAGACTTGGCTGAGTGCGTTGGTAACATTAACCGGGAATATACATCTCCATAATTAGGGTTACGGAAGGCTCATAATTATCGATTTGAATATCTACAAATAAACCTGCATATGTATGTTTGACGATCATCTTGATCATAGTTCAAACCTAGGAAGATCATCCTCAATCCTGATATATAGCTGCTACTAATACTTGTAAAAGAGTGCTATTTGTAAGTGTGATTGAACCCCATGACATACTACAGGGTGTTCCGAAAGTGTTTTCAGCCCCTGTGAATATTGTTTTAATTTTCTATTTCATATGGCTGGCACGAGCTCCTACATTTTGGAAGAAAGGCTAATTGCACATGTATGATCGCATGATCGTGTGCATTCTGGCAAGAGCATGGAGGATGTGCAACATGATATTATTATATTGTTCCTGTATTGAGAGTGAATACAATAAAACCAATACCTATGTTGTATATGATTATATTGTACTTCTATTCTTTGTATTACTTTTCGGTAGGAGTAACAAGACTTTCGAACCACTCTGTACAAATTCGGAGATAGAATGATGCAAAATGCTATCGAACCCTAGCTAAGGTCGAATCCGATCCCCAAGGCTACCAGTGTGTGATGCAAGTAGCGAATTGGGCTATTCCTAAAAATCCTCGCTAGTTCTTTAAACAAGTTTGCTAATTTCAACTCAAATTTTACCCATTCACTTTATTATATTGTGCTACTCTGTCACCAAATTTGCTACTTTTTCTCGAAAGATATCCCCCAGTTTTCTTGAATCTCATGTGTCAACCTTGCCTCACATACGAACCTCATAAAAATGTAGGCAACCCCTTTATCGACTTATCAAGTATTGGTGGGGGAGAAGGGTAAGATTTGATTTATCAGGTGAAAGGTTGGCATCGAGAGAGCCAAAAAGAGTCGGCGAGAAATCCAGCCATTACCTTCAGGTGAAAAAGAAAATGGATCAGGTTTTGAAGTCAAATGGTTAATGGCATTCCATTTGATCCAATAAGAGGTTCTTTTGAGGCTCTATTTTTTCTTCTCTTAGCTTCGCTCCCTCGGATAAAAGGGAATTAGATAGCTCTCCTTAAGGCCTCGTCGCTCTAAGAACGCCATTATGGCTGAAAAGGAGAGGAAGAGATCCGAACATGCACCACTAACTTATCCTACATTAAAATTTACCCATAGTGAGGAGGGGCTTATGTATTTTAATGAGAAATGAAACAGATGTAATCTAAATTACAGACAAGAAAAAGAAAATAAGATTCCGAGTGCTTTCGATTTTATTAAACTGACTCATATAGTAAATGAGGCCTGTAAATCTTATTTTCTTTTTCTTGCGGGTAATTTACATTCTTCGTCTCGGGGGATAGGATAATGTTTCTGAGAAGTGGTAATATAAACTTCGATGTTCAAGTTCCTACTTGTACCACACGTACACAAAAGTAAGAACTCGAGCTCATTTGTGAGGCAACAAGAACCCAGTTCATATTTTGGATTGTTGATTCAGTTCGAACTCGCTTCCCGAACCCCTGAATACTCCTCCCCGGTGAGGATTCTTCACCATTTTCCTAATCCCCCTTAAAGAAAAGGAGCCAAAATACCCTCCTTGTTTGTTTTTCTTAAATTAACTAAAATTAGGTTTTCTGTCACATTCCTTATCATATCCCAACAACTGTATCCACTTTGTGCTCTTTTAAGCACAAAGCACAGCATCGGTTTTTCTACTCCGCATTGATCTTCATAGCTATGAGGGACTATGCGCTGTAAACTCTCCCCAAGCCCCACGCACTCACCTTGACAAACCCCCTTCACTCTCACTCATTTACATATTGGGTCCATCTTTTACGCAATCTTCCAACTATCCTTACCCTATGACATCCCCCTTATCGCTGCTCAAAGGAATTAACACTGGATCAAGATAAAATCAGCGGACGAACTCACAGCATTCGTTTGGGTATAGTGCTTCAATATAAATAACAACAGTGATAGTAGTGTTCCGAATGCCAATAATACTCTAAATTCAGTACCAATTCAGCTTTTTAACAGAGTATATAATGTAAATAGTACAAAATCTATTGCCTGTTGATACGAATAATTCTTTTAGACTAAACTCAGGGCCAAAAAATCCGTCTTATCTTTATTTATAGATTTAATTCCGTACTCATAAGCTTTGTTTAGTAACGAAAAATACTGCCATACATACATACAGAGTAATGTACACAAAAAGTAGGGGTTTTAGCGATGAAGAGTGTCTGCTCCTACGAGCGAACGCTCAATTAAATGATAAAAGCTTAGCAGAACCTAAATTACACAGAGAACCTCATAATCCCTGAGCACTCTGCAATTTATGTTTTGCAGGGAAGAATACCAAAAAAATGAAATATGAAAGTAGATATAGCGTTATGGTGCGCCCACACAATTATACAAAAAACTTCAGAATCGTTGAGTACTTTGCAATTTATGTTGGAGTCAATAATAAAAATTTAAATAAGAAGCTATATATGAAAGTAAACATAATAAAGTTGTGGTGTGCGAACCCTTGACTTTTCGAGCTATGTCGGCGGGGGTACCTATCTTCTGGTACCGCTGGCAGGGTTTCCCTTGTCGATTTGGTCGGAAATTAGGTTCCAGACTAAGTGCGTCTTTCTTTATCCTACTCTATCCTTCCTCTTTTTTTTTTTACATTAATCCTATTTCTTCTACTTATTCAAAAATAAAAAAGCAACAAAAAAAAACCCTATTCCTATCATGTAACTCTTACCCTTTTTTCATCTATCTACATATAAGGACCTGGTAGCTACCTCATGCGTCAGAAGAGAGGCTTTAGAACCTCTATAAATAACGCCAATCGACGCTCACTGGTTGCGAGAGACTAAGACTTCAGGGGTCTTAGGCACTGGGGCACGTTGAATGGGATGAGGGTAGTGCCCCGTTAACCCCTTCCCTGGCGCGTAATTATTGACCGTTCCCAGTGCATGTTGACAGGTGCTAATGGTAGCATGGGCCGAGAGGACGGCCCTTCGTTCCCATGTTGGTTGCCAGGCCAATAAAAAGCCTTGGGTCGAGTCCCTTGGTGTGGTGGGATATCCATTGAACGCTATCCGAGATCCTGGCCGTTGTGAAGGGAACTAGTAGGAGTTTAGTAACGGGCGTGCTTCGTGGTTGTTAACCTGGTGACAACTCGAGGGCTCCTTCGGGGACCGTCAGTACTGCTTGGTTGGGAGCCACGGCCCGCCGAGGTTTGACGACTCGGTCGGACGAACAGCAGCACATGGAGCGTGCCTTCTGAAAGATCCGAAACCTCTCCAATCGATAGGCGGGAGCGACTCACGCGGGGAGAACTCACTAACCCCCGCGTTTTTATCATTGATTGGTCACGAATTTTCAGAGAGAGAGAAAGTGCTCAAAATGATAGGCAAAAAAGGTCCCGTTCGTCTCAAACACAACTGTGCAACATGCCAGTTAGAAAAGTGGTGCGTTGACTTTCCCTAGGGCTGCTACTCAAAATGCAGCCCTGAAAGTATCTGCACTACTTGCATATTGACGCGAGAGGTGGAGAAATTAAAAGACCTCTATAGAGCCTCAGAGGAGAGAGCTAAGGTCCTTGCGGGAAAGTTGGAGAAGCTCGAAGCCCTTAACGCAGCTCAGGTTCGATGCCTAGAAAAGGCTCCGCCCACTGACTTGTTGAAATCCCCTGGTAACCAAGCGGACATTCCGGCATCATCTGAGGCTAAGATAGCTGAGGCGAGAGAAAAAGAGAAAAAGAAGAAAGGAGAAATTAGGAAAAAAAAGAAAAAGAATAAAGTTGAAACAAAAGTAGAACCAAAATTAGAAGAAAAACAGATAAAGAAGAAGAAAAAGAAAGATAAGAATGTGGAGAGTAAAGAGGAAAAGGGGAGGCCTCTTCCACAACGGAATACACCGACTTCAGAGCCCAAGTGTCCGAAGGTCACCCTCATTGGTGACTCGCAAACACGGGATCTGCAGCTGCTGTTAGCGGCTCGCCTTCACACTAGCGTGAAGGTAAACTGCCTGTCAGGACTGGGTAACCACAACATCAGAGTAGAGGCAGAGAAAGCTCAGATTTCTGAGAATTCAGTTGTTGCTCTGATGGTAAGCGGCAACGACCTCTACCTCAGAGGGGGTAAGGTTGGCCTCAGTGGTAAGACCATCCAAACGGTGATGGGAGCCGTGGATGATTTAGGGCTTAAAACCCGCAAACGTGTGGTGGTTGGGATGCTTCCAAGAAGAGGCCCATCTCGAACCGCTCATGAAAGAAACATCGCAGTGAACAGAAGGTTGGCGGATCTCTGCACGGCAGAAGGAGTCTTCTTCGTGGACCCCTATTGTACCTTTATCGGTAGAGACTACCTCTACCAAAGGGACGGGGTACATCTCTCCTTTAAAGGGAAGGCCTTTCTCGCCAACCTAATTCAAGATGTCGTGGAACGCACCCAAAGGAGCGTTCGAAACAGAGCAAAAGCGCACGTTGGCCAGCATGCCCGTGTCACTCCTGGAACGACCTTCTCGGAGGTCGTCTAAAAGGGTGTGACTACGAAAACAGAGAAGCGGAGAAACGGAATAGCGTAGGGAGTCCTACACTAGGGGACTCCCTCAAAGTTCTTCTGTTCAATGCAAGGTCAATCAGGAATAAGTTTCTTGAGCTCCGTGGCCTCGTAGTAACGGAGTCGTGGATAAAAACCTCAAGCCAAGATTTTGAAGGTGAATTCACGATTCCCAGTTACCAGCTTTTCCTGAAAGATAGGCCAGACAGAGAGGGTGGCGGTGTGATGTTGTATGTCAAGGATACTCTCAACTCGACGGATTGCAACATCGTATCCGACCATGAACTACTAGGTGTTGACCTAGAGATAGGTCCTGCCAAATACAGGACCCTTCCGCTTTATAGACCTCCTGCCCAACTCGTTGAAAAAGACAGAGATCTGTACCAGCTACTAGGAGAACTTGTCGAAGAAAGAGTGTGTATCGTCATGGGTGATTTCAACACACAAGTTGACTGGGAAACCAGAGAACCCTGTGGCGAGAACGCACTACTCCTGGAGTTCGCGAACAACGAGTTCCTCACTCAATGGGTGAGAGAGCCAACGAGAGGAAACAATATCCTCGACTTGGTTTTCACCTCTGAGGATGACATCGTTGAGGACCTCTCTGTTGGCGATGAGCTCGGTGGCAGTGACCACCGACTAAGTAGATTTGTAGTCAAAGTTCCGAATGCAGGGCCTGCAACTAGTAAATCGAAGAAACTCGATTTGAAAAGAGCAGACTTTGCAGGTCTTCGTGTTGGACTGACTGATGCGAGACTAGAAGTGTGCGATGTTGTTGAAGACTCGTGGAACAGTTTCAAAACCACATTCATGAATCTTCAATCGCGTTTCATCCCTCTGAAATGTCCCCGTCGGTCTTCTGTTCAACCAAAGTGGTTTAATCGAGAAATCGGCCAACTGCTTAGGAAGAAGAGAACTGTGTACCGACAATCGAAGATCTCGGGTGACTTTGACGATTACCGGAGGCTAGCCAGGAGAGTGAAGTCCAGCATAAGGGCGGCTAAGCATTCTGAGGAACTCCGAGTAGCGAGACTCTGTAAAGAGAATCCCAAGGAGTTTTTTAGGTATGTAAACAGCCGTAAACCAATCCGTCGAACGATTGGCCCTTTAAGAAATGAGGAGGGGACACTAAAGCACTTAGATGCAGAAAATGCTAACCTCCTCAACGACTACTTCTCTTCAGTGTTTACTGAAGAGTGTGGTCCCATCCCATAGCCAATGGATTCCTACTCGGGGGAAAAGCTGGAGAATATGAACTTCACCGAAGGGGAAATAAAAAAGAAGATCAGTGACCTAATGACGAATAAGTCACCTGGCCCAGAATGGGTTTCTACCTAAAGTGTTGAAAGAAGTGCGCGATCAAGTGTCACGACACCTGACTGCAATCTTTAACATGTCAATCAGGACCGAATGCGTTCCTAGAGACTGGCGTGAAACGGAGGTGACTCCTATCTTCAAGAAAGGAGACCGAAGCCAACCGTCGAACTACCGACCTATCAGTCTGACTTCGATAGTCGGTAAACTAATGGAAAGCATGATGGTGGACAAAATGACGTCGTATTTAGAGTCAAACCTGCTACTGAGGAGTTCCCAGCACGGCTTCCGAAGGCAACGGTCATGCCTGACGAACCTTGTGGAATTCTTTCACTTCGTGTTCAGTGAGCACGATCGGGACAAGGCGGTGGATGTGGTGTACTTAGACTTTCAGAAAGCCTTTGATAAGGTACCACACTGCCGCTTTCTCCGGAAAGTGCCAGCGCTGGGCATAGACGGAAAAGTAGCCGGCTAGATCGAGAACTGGCTAAGTGGCAGACGGCAACGGGTGGTGGTAAATGGACAGGCTTCTGAGTGAGTGCCCGTTACTAGCGGAATGCCTCAAGGTTCTGTCCTGGGACCACTAATATTCATCATCTACGTCAACGACATATACGGTGACATGGTTGCCAAGATTTCTAAATTTGCCGACGATACCAAGCTTGGTATAAACGTTGCAAAAGACGGAAATACTGCCCACCTGCAGGAAGATCTTGGGAAGATTGGGGAGTGGTCGGACACGTGGCAAATGCCTTTTAAGTGGGGAAATGCAAAGTAATGCATATCGGCCACGGAAACCCCCAATCTCAGTATATCCTTAAGGGCACTGCTCTTGAATCGAGTGACACTGAGAAGGACTTGGGTGTAACTATCACTAGCGACCTCAAGTTCTCGAAACAGTGCATCGAGGCAGAGAAGAAAGCCCAAAGGATGTTAGGCTACATAAAGCGCCAGTTTGGATACCGTAACAAGGAGATAGTACTTTGTCTGTACAACTCCCTCGTTCGGCCGCACCTGGAGTATGCCGTACAATTTTGGACTCCTTCGTTTCGAAAGGACATCGCAAGGTTGGAACGCGTACAAGCTAGGGCAACCAAACTGATTTCCTCTATCTGACATAAAAGTTATGAGGATAGACTAAGGGAATTATATCTGTTCTCTCTGGAAACCCGTAGACTGCGTGGTCAGCTCATCGAAGTTTTCAAAATACTTTGAGGGTTCGACAATGTTGACTACCGGGATATTTTCACACTGAGTGAGAACAGAACGCGCAATCACGGCTTTAAACTTGAACTGAAGCGTTACAACCGCAATCTGTGTGGAACTTTTTTCACTTACAGTATCTTCGGTAAGTGGAACGCACTTCCAGTGGAAGTTGTCAACAGTGAATCTGTTGACCAGTTCAAGTCAAGACTAGACAAAGTCTTGAAAAGTGGCCTTTTAGGGACGCAAAACAATTGAGCAGCCATGTGCCTGCTCGATTGCTAGTCCAAAGGTACCCTCTTTGAATGGACCTTAAGGTCTCCTAGGGTACTTACTTTCCTTGTTACTCCTGCGTGCGAAAGCTCACATTGAAGTTATTGATGGTGTAGCAAAAACCAATCATACTTACATTGACCTGTAAGCTCCGCGTATGTGAAGGGGAGTATCTCTGGCATCCACATTGTAATATGGAATCAGAGAATCGAAGAGGTGCAACTTATGACTAGTAAACATACAAAGCAACAAAATAATAACGAGTGACCAAAGAAACTGCCAGACCACTTTAAGAAATGAGGAGAGTTGGTGCTAGGTCTTAGTGGTAATAGGCTCAGGGTTAAGACCACCGCTTTTCTGAAGCTCAGCATTTGGCCCAAAAAGTAATTAGTAAAGTTTATAACAATAAATACCGTCAAGATTATATTCGATATGTCCCATAACGTAAAAGAATAAACGACGTGAGTAATATTTTCTAACTTATATCATTTTGGTACCCAATTCATTATTTTGTCCCTAACTAAAGCATTTTTATCTCCACTAACTCGAGGAATTTTAGTCCAGTTTAAAAAAAACAAAAAAACAGAGGAATATAATATTTTAGGTTGAATAATGATAAAACTCTGTGTATACGAGTGTAAGTAATAATTACAATGTAATGGCCCTATATATTTAATTTAAATTATATGAATAAATTTTTGATAAAACGATTTTGACCTTGAGATCTAAAATCAGAGATATGGCGGCATTCGGTAACTATTGAATGGATGTTTCCCAGATGTCACCATTTCAGCTAAATAAATATGGCAACTTACTCTCTAAATAATTTTAATCATATAGAAAAACAATTAATTATTGATTATTTCTGCTAAAATGACTATATATTTAATTAAACCAACTTATATACAATAAAGTAAATTCCAAAAACCTTTATTTGAATCCACTAAATACTTTAATTATGAACTCATTCTATTAAAGAAATACTAAGGAAAACTATCTTATTCAATACGTTTGTGTAATTAAATAACAATTTTAAGAATCTATGAAAATTTAAGATATTGAGGTAAAATCTAATTTCAATGTATAAATTTATATTTATTTGAAACTCAATTTTAATCTACAAAAAAGATAATTCCATTTTAAATTCATGTTTAATGCGGGGTGTGCGGGCCATTGCTATAAGAAAAAAAGGTAAAAGTGGCCTAGGATAGAGATATCAAAATTTGAAGACTTTCCAATTTCCCACCGCAAAAAGAATACTGAATCAAGCGCCGATGCTTTCTTTCCTCTTAAACAATCCATGATCAGCTTTACCCAGCCTTAAATCAAGAAAGAAGATAACTCTACATCCTGTAGTCAGTGCCTTACGAAAAGCGCACTACACGAGAAATAAAATCAGTAGCCACCAAGCTGAAACAAGAATCTTATCTGTCAGTCCAGGAGTGGTACCAGAAATTCGGTGACAAATTACCTTTGAAACCTAACCACTCAAAGCAGGAAAACGACGCCTATACAAATCTCCTCATCTAAAACGCTTGAAATATTGCCCTTGCTGATGAGTCACCTCAGAGACGATTAGCACACAACTACTGTGAGGAAATGCCCTCAAAGGGCCGCCGTGAGAGGAAGCCCCCTCGGAAATACCGCCCTATTCTTTCAAGACCACGTGCGCCAGCGTAAGAATTTTAGAATGTTCGGGAAAGAATCGGTTCCTTGCTTAATCACCACAAAGCTGTGTTTGTTTTGGAACGCCATACGTCCCCCCACCCATCCCCTGCAATAACGTCATGCGTAGCCACATTAACCCTACTCTCTTTGTTTCGTGAGGCAAGTTTAATCGTCTGGAACAACGCGTTATCATGAAATGTGTTTGCTTAGACTGGCGACGAGAATCCCCAAGGGGCCACAAGGCCCTGAGGCGTCTAAAGGATCAGCCGCCCGGTTATTTAACCCGAAGCTCACCATCTCTCGAGAAGATTTAAAACCCGCCATCAACTCCGTTCAGACTGCCGTCTGTTTCCCGTGAACCCACGTAACTCGTCGTCGTACGTGGTCGAAGATCTCGTCAGCATATCTACCTTCGTTAAGCTTTGGCCCCTGTTCAGAGGAAAGCTATCGAGTATCCTTCTTCCCGGAGAGTTGTGTGGCCCTCTCATCTTTACGACCCCTTGAAGATTTCGGTTCTTTTGAGACTGAGACTCCCCCCCTCCCCCGATCCGCATAATCGTTTAGAGTTGAAATTACGTCTCTCTGGAGCAGAGAAAATCTCATTCTTCATCATGAAGTAATTCAACGCCATCTTCATGTCCTCCTCGTCAGGACTCTCCGAAGTATCTTCTTGAAGACAGGCGCTGCTGTCTTCCGCCTCCCCTATCCAATTTGTCTGCGCTTGAATGTAATACGATCTTGTAGGGTCATCCCCAGATTCCCACGTTAATCTTCACTTAATTCATTTAACTACCATAAGTAATTTTTCTCCCTTTCATATTTATATATATATATATATATATATATATATATATATATATATATATATATATATATATATATATATATATATATGTATATATATATATATATATATATATATATATAGATATATGTATACATATATATATATATATATATATATATATATATATATATATATATATACGTACATGAATAAGACGGAATTAGGTTCCGAATACTAATTGGATAACCAGGGTTATTAAATGGTTATAATGGGAAATTTAGTGTAGTGAGCGATTTAGTTCCTTTGAACCTCAAGAGTAAAGTGGGGCGAACTTAGGGGGGGGGGTGTCTTGGTGACCTTGATTACTCACGGGTGTAGCTGATTACCCCCGAAAAGGGTGGTGCTACTTTCTCCAAACTTTTATTTATTGAAATGCGGGCCTCTTTTCCTCAAGGGGTCACCGGACGAACTTCGAAGAGGGGAGGTGACTTCTCCAAACTCGGATCGAACGAGCTATCGGGCCTCTTGTCCTCAAGAGGTCACCTGTCGAACTTCGATAGGGGGGAGAGGATAATTTCCCCAAACTCGGATTGAGCGAGCTATCGGGCCTCTTGTCCTCAAGAGGTCACCAAAAGAACTTCGGAGGACGGCTTCTCCAATCCTTTATCCGAAGGCGGTTGAGAAAGGCTGACGTTGTCCTAAGAGACTCTTCTCCCTGACCCGAAGATACGAGTGTGATGTCCAGCTCTTCCGTGGCTTGCGACCCTCACTAAACACTTCTCGGGAGAGAGCGTCGTTGAATCGAACTTCTTTCGGAAAAGCGTTGTCTAACCGAACCTGTGGGTAATCCTTGGGAGGGTGCATATAGATCCGGATTTTTCCAAAACAGGGAGAGAGATGGGGGCCTTCTCGAACCCTTATTATTGGCCGGGACAACCGCGCGTGTCCTTACGGGAAAGTGTAAGAAGCCGGGATCGGCGGGTCAGAAGGAACGGCCAGCGGCTGGAGCCATAAATGATTTTCGAGGCAAACCTACAAAATAGATGAGTAATCTCCCGAACTGGGGTGAAGGGTGGGGGATTGAGACGGCGGAGAAGTAGCCTGCAATTGTCAGCGTCATGCCTAGGTGTGAATTTCTCAGTGACCTGGTGGTAAGTCCAAAAAGGGTTAAGTCGGAGAAGGGGGGGGGGTAACGGCTCGCTTTCTCTCGCGAAGTGATATCTTAGGAGGTTGGGAAATACTACTATTTTAGTGGAACCCTCTACCATATCATTATCTTTATCTGGTGTCAAAAATAGTTGGGCACTTTTTGTAGTGAAAACCCCCAGATTTTAATTATTATCCTTATCTTTACCTGGTGGCAGATAAAGTTGGGTTAATTTTGTTTGAAAGAACCCTTTTTCTTTTCAAGTTTCCCCCCCCCCCCAAGTTAAGTTGTTCAGTAACCAGTCTGCCAAGGTCGTTCAAGGATATCAAAAGAAAATTTGGTCTTTCTTTTTTTGATTCATCATTTTTTTTGTGGTGACCGTTTTTTCCCAAATTTTATTTTCGTTGTGTGTTGTTTTTTAGGTGGAAGATCTCCCCTAAAAAACTTCTACTAATCCCCGCGCAGGATTAAAGGCTTATAATCATTGGTCACATAGACACCAAGTTTTAATTTTTTATTTTATTGCGTGCAATCTTTGTGTAAAAAAAAAAAATCTCCGTTAGAGTTTTGATACGATCGTCAGAGCTTCATACTCTTTTGCGTAAGTTCCTTAGACGCGCCGAGCCGTCATACGCGCATTTACACCAACAAGATATCCCCATTTGAGCGTTTCTATCAACAAGGAGAGATCCTTGGGTTGTCCGGCAAAAATCTAGTTGCATATGTCCAGGAAGAAGAAATAATTAAAAGAGCAGTGAAACGAGAACAGAGAGAAGCTGAAGAGAGAAGAGAAAAAGAACTAAGAGAAGCTGAAGAGAGAGAAAGAGAAAGAATTCGTCAGCATAAGCGTGAGCTTAACAGGAATCATTTGAAGACCATTACTATTAACTCGAGAAATGAATCCCCCCAAATCCCTTCGGTAAAGTTGCCAGGGTTTAAGGACGGCGAGGATTTTAACTCAACTTAACTCACTTTGAGAAAATTTTCGAAGTAAACCACTGGGATATTGAAGGCGTGAAATCGCTCGACTACTTCCCCTCCATAATACTAACCTCCTAGAAATTTTCATTTCACTCCCAGCGGAAGCTACTCTGGACTATTCCTCCCTCAAGACGAATTATTATCGGCTGTTAATATGAATCCCGATTACTACATATAGGTCAAAGTTCCGCCAGGCGAGAATAATTCCCGGCCAGACCCACCGTCAATTTAGATTCACCCTCCAAAGTATTTTTCAGTTCTTGTCGGACTCAGCCCTAGTCCAACGCGACTACGAGTCCCTAATTGATTTCGTTTTCCAGGATCAGTTAATGAGTTAACTACCCTCTGAAATCCGCGCATTCGTGAAGGAAAGATGCGTGTCTTCTTTCGAGGAATGTATAGAAGAAGCGGATGTGTACGCATCAAGCCGCCATCTTTACCCGAAAGACCCCAAGAAGTCTCATGCCCCATCCCCAAATAGTAAAAGTAACCTCTCCAAATTTCCACCGAAGTATTCGCCCAAGTTATCGAAGGTACCTGGT
Organism: Ceratothoa steindachneri; assembly: GCA_963969495.1. Taxonomy (NCBI): domain Eukaryota; kingdom Metazoa; phylum Arthropoda; class Malacostraca; order Isopoda; family Cymothoidae; genus Ceratothoa; species Ceratothoa steindachneri. Next base: position 193,712,323 of record OZ018319.1, on the reverse strand, counting down.
CCCTTTAATACCAAGTACCATCCCCCGCCAGAATCGAGGGAAATTAAGCCCCTTATAAATAATCCCCCAGCGTCGGATTACCCTCGGAGGCCCATAATTTGTTTTCCCTGCGGTGTTTCCAGTCACGTGAAAACTAGTTCAGCTCCTAGTCATCAAATCCACCAAATAAGTGCCTCTTTTTCTCATCACCCAGCTCGCCTTGAAACGCCATCAACTTCCCCAACAAGTAGTTCCCCAGAACAGCAAGTTAATTTCTTTTTCAACCAAAGCTTCCCAGGTGGGCGTAAGTTTGAAAATGGAAGTGTTAATGATTGCCAAGTGCCAACCCTCGTAAGATACACCGGATGCACTTGCTTCATCGTCTCTGAAAACGTTGCTCCCTCCAGTGGGCCCCGACCACTATAAATTCGAGGTAGTCCGTGACTACTTGGGACTTGTCAATCGGTTCTTCATGGTCCGCTGCAATCTCCAATGCGAATACTTCACTGGTTAGGCCGAAATGATAGCAGCCTCCATTAAATTTTGTGCCTTGTTTATCGGCCAGAGCCCGCATCTCTCCCCTAAGCCCTTCGCGCAGCCTGTCATCATGATGGCCCAAGCGCTAAAGGACATTGTTGCCCCCGTGTCTTTAGAACCTTCTTATGCCCAAGAGTTTTCAGCCCTTTAAAACGAGACTTTTGCAAGTGCTCAAAAGGAATGCCCCACTCTCCAGTCATTGTGAGAAAAAGCGACAAGTGACGAACGTGGATCTGTCCGTGGTCAAAGGAAAGTCGCCTACCTCATTAGAGACGGCCTTTTTTATCGCTCCAGTTCGACTGAGGATAAAACCCCTACTCGCTAGTTGTGTATCCCCCGTTCCCAAGTTCCCCAAATCGTCCGACTCGCACACGATGGATTAATAGCTGATCATTACAGTCACAATAAAATAGCTCAGATAATCTTCCGTTATTTATTCTGGCCCGGTACTGCCAAAGAAATTGACGAGTTTTCCAGATCGCATGACATTTGTCAGAAGACTACAGCCAAAAGGCGATTACCACCTACCCCCCTCCAGAAGACCTCAACTGTCTCGGAGCCTTTTTTAGAGTGGCCGTCGATCTAATTGGCCCAATACACCTACCGTCTAGCGAAGGACACTTGTATGCCTTCACCCTTGTTGACTTTGAAACGAGATTTCCAGACGCAGTAGCCTTAATAAAATTGATAACATGACTTGTATGGGGGCCTTAAGTTCTATTTTTTCCCGCATCGGCATCCTGAAGGATATCTTGTCCGATAGAGGGGGACAGTTCACCTCTGAGCTAATGGAACACGTCGGAAAGCTTCTTACGATCAAGCTCTTGTTCACCTCCCCTTTTCACCCCGCCGCTAACGTCGTCAGTTAAAAGTTAAATGACATTCTGAAGACCACTCTTAAAAAGTTATGCCATGCTCAGCCCCAAGAATGGCATCGATACCTGCCGGTTGCCCTGTTCGCCTGCAGAGAAATCCCCATAGAACTTTGGGATTCGCCCCTTCGAGCTCTTTTATGGCTGAAATGTACGTGGACCAATGAGCATTTTGAATGAACCTTTTTCTAATCCCCGCTTGGATGAGGAGATCAAGTCCTCGTATTCTTACGTGGTAGATCTTTGGAACCGCTTGGAAGAATGCGCTGATATAGCGTACAAAAATTTGGACCTAAAGTTAGAAAAATTTAGGACCTATTTTGACGCTAGATCCAAAGAAAGGCGATTTAAGCCCGGTGGAGAGGTGCCTCTCCTCCTATCCACGGATCCAAGCAAGCTCTTTTCCCAATGGAAAGGCACTTTCCATATCATATAAGCCCGCGCTTCCTTAGATTACATAATATAGACCACCTCAGGGAACAAATTGTTTCATGTAAATATGCTTAAGTACTTTCATCGCCGTGCCTGCATTTATAATATAATTGCCCTTGACGAAGAGGCAGTAATGGAGGCCTCTAATCCATCTGAAACCTCTTAATTTAATCCAAACTGTATGAGTCGAAGCGGACGCGAACTACCCTCTCCCTTCGCTCCCCGGTTCCCGTCTAAACTCCACCCAGAAACTCGATTCAAACCCACAGTTGGAGCCCCCTCAGAAGACGCAGTTGGCTCTTTTGTTAACTGAATTCCCCAATGTAATTTTTGAGAAGCCTGGTTGCCCTAACCACCCAGGAGCCTATTAGATCTAAGACCTACCACGTACTCGTTCACTTGCACCCTAACGTGGAAGTGAAAAACTTGCTAAAGTTAGGAATAATTGAACTTTCCACGTCGAATTATTGATCTCCCATTGTTATGGTCAGAAAGCCGGATCAGTCTTTTAGCATGTGTGTAGAATTTAGAAAGCTGAACGCCGTAACAGTTTTCGACGCTGAGCCTATCCCTTTGATAAACCAGAGCCTACATCTATTTGAAGAGGCCAAGTTTATTTGAGAGATAGACTTGTGTAAGACCTACTATTAAACCCTCCTTAAAGATAGTGCCTGGAAATACACCGCATTCCTCACAGAAAAAAGCCTTACAGTTAAGCACCTACATTTTGCTTCACTTACTGTCTCTACATAGTAACTATAATCGAATGATGCGCAGGATACTGGATGGGCTGAGTAACATTTCCTTTCACTTCGATAACGTTTACGTGGCCACCCGTACATGAAAACGGCCTCACTATAGGCTCTAGCAAGTGCCATTTTGCCTATAGCACTATTAAATACCTCGGTTTCCCCATTGGTGACAATTAAATGTCCCCTCAGAAAGAAAAGGTAAAGGCCATCGCCGTTATACCCCTCCCGCGTACTAAAAAGCAATTACGCTCTTTTATCGGATCGACATCCTTTTACCGACATTTCGTCCCGAATCCGCCGCCTTAACGTCCCCCCTTAGCCCCGTACTAAAGAAACGTTTCCACGGACCCCTTCGCATGGAACGCCAAAGCGACCGCTCACTTCCATTAGCTGAAGGAAAGACTAACATCAGCTCCCATACTAAGACTCCCGAACAAGAACAAACATTTGGGGATACGAACGGATGCTTGTAATGAAGACATCGGTTGCGTCTTGCTCCAGTATAAAGAAGACGGCAACAGTTACCACATTGCGTACGCTAGCCAGAATCTCTCGTCACGAGAAAGGAAATATGCGGTCATAGAGCTTGAAGCTCTAGCGATCGTATGGAGTGTACAGAAATTCCCAACATATTTGTTAGGTAAGAAGTTCGTGATCAAAACCGATCATCGCCCATTGGCTTATTTAAAGAAATGTAAAAAGCCAGAACGGAAAGCTTATGCATTGGAGTTTACTTCTAATGGAATACCACTTCCGAATAAGGTGCATTAAAGGGATAGAAAACTGTATTGCAGACTGTCTAATTAGGAATATAGTCGATGATCTCCCCCTCCTGCGAAGTAAAATGTGTTATGCATTGTACTCCCGTGCACATAATCGACTTTGTGTACTCGTTTTGTTTTTATAATTCTAGAACTCCGTCTTAACCATGTATGTTTATGTTCCTTGGTTCTCATGTAAAATTTTTTTCCTTTTGTACATATTTGTCCTTTGCGTGTGTTTTCTTTTTTTGTATGATATTTTTCTTTATTTTTATTGATATATGGTTCCACTACCCTTTTATCAATGAACTTTTCGATTTTGTTTTTGTAACTCGCATTTATTTACCTTATGTGTGTTTTTTGCGCTGGTTAACTAACCTTACCCTTTTTAAGTATAGCCTGCGCCAGGGATTAAACGGAAGTAATTCATTGATTTAGTGACCGCTGTCTCGAGTTAAATTTAAATGTCCACCCTTATTGGGCACCTGTAAACTCAGGTAAATATTTTCCCATATCCGACTCCTCCCATGTTTGGGGATGCCCTTTTCCCTCCTCTTCAAATCAGGAAAACGTAATCTTCGGAAAGAAAGGCGTGTGAGGGATAGCCCTAGAAGGGCCACCTTGAGAGGAAGCCCCCAAAGAAATACCCCTCTATTCTTTCAAGACCATGTGCGCCTGCGTGGGCATTTTAGAAAGTTTGAGAAAGAATCGGTTCCTCGCTTAACCACCACACAGCTGTATTTGATTTTGCACACCATAGGCCCCCCCTGTTCCTTCCCTGCGATAACCCTGTGCGCAGCCACATTAACCCTACCTCCTATATCGCCGAGCAAGTTTCATCTCGTGAAATGAGGCGTTATTATGAAATGTGTTTGCTTAGACTGCCGCCAAGAATCCCCTATGGACCGCAAGGCCCTGAGGCTTCTATCGGATCTGCCACTCGGGTACTTAACGTGAAGCTCACCATATCTCAAGGAGATTGAAAACTTGCCCTCCATTCCATTCAGACTGCTGTCTGTTTCCAGTGAACCTCCGTAACCCGTCGTCGTACGTGGTCGAAGATCTCGACAGCAGATCTACCTTCGTTAAGCTTTGGCCCATGCTCAGAGGAAAGATATCGAGCCCCCTTAGCCCATACATCGAAGTATATAAATCTTCTCACTCTGTCCCTTTTTCTCTAGAACTCACGACTTACCTCAAACATAAATTTTTAACACAGTTCAACAGTTTCCTAACCAGTCCTTGTATTATTTGAAACCTCCATCAATTTTCTTCCAGATCCATAAACTTAACATATACCTGAAACCACTTATCCCATGTTTTTATTTCTATCTGGCTCTATTAATGTAACGGGTGATTACTATAACCCTATCCGGCCTAAACGTCCTTGTTCATCTACTAGCATTTCCTCGGTTATCCTTCTTGATTGTTCGATTATAGTTTCTCTATAGCCCTTAACCACGACACTAGACATTTATCCATATGTAGTTATTGTATTTAAATATACCTGTTTATCCTTTTCCTGTGATTTATACAATGGTAATACCATAGCAATATTTCACTCCTCAGTGACTATTCATTTTAAAGGCAATACGACACAATGACTACATGACTCAATACATAACTCACTTGTTATTTTATTAAATCACGACCGCTATATCATCTACACCAGCTGCATTCTCATCATTTTGTTTGCTTATTCCATGATACAGTCGTCTAGTACTCTTGCAATTTACGTTTGACATTTTCATAAGCACACAATTACCCAACCACTCTTCCAGCTATTCAGATTTGTTTCTCAACTTTTTCACTTTCTTTTTATAGCAGTTTCTATTCCTATCTGCATTCTCATTAATCTTTCGAGCAAATGATCAATTTGCTCCTTCCTTACTCTCTTAAATCTCTCCTTTTTCATTTCTATTTACATCCTTAGTATGTATTCATCTGAATATCTCTGACATTCTCCTATACACTCTTAATATTAGTCCTGCTCCCTTTTACTCTCCAGTATACGCTTCACATTGCTTTTAAAATTATCAGCCCCTGCACTCTCTTTGTAGTTCTACCACATACACTGTGGTGGTATTGTAAGGGCCGAGTTGGTGTACGTAGGTTGGTCACCTACTTCAATAACTTCTTTATTGCGTTTTCTCTAAGAGTGCTATATTATTTTACATTTTTTAATCTTTGAGGATTTTTAGTGCAATGTGCAGCGTTTCGAGGATTGAGTTAAACACTTCTAAGCAAAAATATATCTTTAATTACAACATAAAAAAGTGAAATCTTAAAAACAAACTATACATCTATGAATAAACGAGTCTATGTTAGAAATACTAATTTAAACCAAATGAATATAAAGTAATGATGACCCTCCAAGCTCACTTTAATACTGGACGCTAATGACACACAAAAATAATTGAATTTCCTCAACCTTTAAAAAAACACACGTGAACCGTTTGAAGAATGACTTTGGCCTTAGATCTTATGTAGACGGGAAAATAGTTGGCGGTTAGGCGCGTGGGCGTGTTCGCAGATGCCAAGCCGTTTGTCTGGCGAGGAGGCAGCCTTGGAGCAACAAGTGATTTCTGTTAGGGCGACGGATGGCGTTCAGCACGTTGTCTTAGTCAGATGATTTAGAAAACGGGACCGTGATGGTATGCTTTTCCGAATCTTCGGGTTAATCTTGAAAGGCTTCGCACTGACGAGCGATAAGCAAAAAAGTGAATCCTTTGACGACTGGAGGGGGAGGGGGGGGAGTTCACTTTGAGTATTCCTCAATTGAGAGGACTATCTCTGGTTTTTGTTGTAAACCGAGATAGGGGGTTTCTCTGAGGAGAGATGTATGAGAGTGATCCGCAATACAAAGGAAATTTTACAACAAAGCCGCAAAAAACGCAACTAAATCGCTTGCCCCACATCGCCGTTATTAAAGATTCAATTTCCGGGAAACCTGAATATCTTGTTGGATTAAGTGCGCGGTATCCTTATTGATAACCAAACTAAGGTTGAATCAGAAGTAAAACAACCGGGGAGCCGGCGGTAGCACTAATCATTAATGACCTCCAACAACTACCGCCCGGTTGAAATGCCATATTAGAAAGGTATGAAGTCTTGTACAGCTCCGCGCCCAATAATCCCACCCGGCCATTGCCTAAATCTGTGACGCATAGAATTGAGACAGGCAGTGCACCTCCAACATTTGCGCGCCCAAGACCTTATTCAATAGAGAAGCTGTAAGTTGCCAATGCAACGTTCGAAACACTACTTAAGGAGGGTGTCGAGTGCCTGTCAAAATTAGCATGGGCTTCGCCGATTCACATGGTCCCGAAGAAGTCCCCGGGACAGTACAACGTTATCGGCGATTTCCGCGGGCTTAATGCGATTACAAATCCCGACAGAAATTCGTTGCCGAGAATACAAATTGTGGCAAACCACTTCCATAGTAAAACAATTTTCTCTCCGTTTAACCTTGTTGGTTCTTACCATCAAATCCCATGAACTCGGCAAACATTGAGAAGACTGCGGTAGTAACTACGTTTGGTTTTAGAGCATACATGAAGTTACCCTTTGGCGTCCAGAATGCAAACTGCACATTCCAACGACACATGGATAACCTGTTTCTCAGGGATTAGATTTCGTTTATGTATATATATATATATATATATATATATATATATATATATATATATATATATATATATATATATATATATATATATTGCATGAAAGACTCAACGTATAGGTGAGAATGGATGGGGAGAAAGAAAAGTCCAGACACTACACAGAGCTCTTTATTGACGTTTCGCCTCTTGGCTTCCTCAGAATGGAACTGACAAGAGAGATGGAAGATCGCCGCTCGACCATTCGTAAAGTTAGTCTGGGTCGCGGTCACTTGCTCTCCCCCGGCCGTTTCCCCCTCGTCTCGACCCTTCCGCCTCTTCATTAATGAGCCTTGCCGCACCTGTCGCCAGCTTGAAGAAACCGTCCCGGTGATTTGTCGACCTATAGGAGAGAATATATGTAGCTTCAATAATCCTACGCTCACGTTTTGATAAACCTTTTTGAACTATACTCACCCCATCCCATTTGGGTAAATGCCCACATTCATCTATATGCACCACTAACGAGTTTGAAGTTCTATGTGCCCGGACGTCCCTCTTATGCTCACTAAGTCTAGTTTTAATGTCCCTACCAGTCTCTCCGTAATAACTCTTGTCGCACCCTTCACACGGAATCTGATAGATTATGCCCCTATCCGTTTGGGCCCTAAACTTTTTGTGCGAAACCAATTCCTTGATCTTCGTCCCAGCATGATCGGCAACTAGCAAACCCGTTTTCCTGAGGGCCACATTTATGTTCTGCGCAGCCTTGCAGTAAGGCGCTGAAAGGTACCTGACCCCATCCAATGTGCCTGTCAAAGTCTCATTATCCGCGGTCCCATTTGTCGTGCTACTCATTTTGCCTCTTTCCGATATCCCGACCGCTTTATACCTCAACTTTATTAAGAGACCCTCCGGATACTTTAGTTTCATAAAAGCATTCTTAATGTAGTTATACTCATCAGTTAAAAACTGTTGGCTACAAATCCGGATGGCCCTGAGGTAGAATCATATCACTACCCCAGTCTTCGTTCTATCGCTGTGTCCCGAAAAATAATGGATGAAGTCATCCTTATTAGTGGGTTTCCTGTAAACGGAAAACTCAGTTGCACTCCCAACCCTATGTATAAGTGTGTCCAGAAAAGGAATCCTGTTGTTAACTTCTTCCTCTACAGTAAACTGTATGATACCGTTTATTTCATTCAACCGCTCTAATTTCTCATTGACGTCAGTATTTTCAGGAATTATGGCCAGAACATCGTCTACATATCTCAACCACAAGGAGTCACCCTCCCCGAATACCCTCATCAATTTCTCTGTTTCAAGGACCTCCATGAATAGGCATGCCATGACAGCGCTAAGTGGAGATCCCATCGCCAGTCCCCGGTATTGTCGAAATTCTTCCCCTTCAAAGGTGAACGCACCAAAGCTCACGCATAGCGAAACTAACTTTATATAGTCCCTTTTACTAACGGGTAGGTCAGCGTCATTCAAGACGAGTAACAATTTTGCCACTGACCTACCCGTTAGTAAAAGAAACTATATAAAGTTAGTTTCGCTATGCGTGAGCTTTGGTGCGTTCACCTTTGAAGGGGAAGAATTTCGACAATACAGATGACTGGCGATGGGATCTCCACTTAGCGCTGTCATGGCATGCCTATTCATGGAGGTCCTTGAAACAGAGAAATTGATGAGGGTATTCGGGGAGGGTGACTCCTTGTGGTTGAAATATGTAGACGATGTTCTGGCCATAATTCCTGAAAATACTAACGTCAATGAGAAATTAGAGCGGTTGAATGAGATAAACGGTAGCATACAGTTTACTGTAGAGGAAGAAGTTAACAACAGGATTCCTTTTCTGGACACACTTATACATAGGGTTGGGAGTGCAACTGAGTTTTTCGTTTACAGGAAACTCACTAATAAGGATGACTTCATCCATTATTTATCGGGACACAGCGATAGAACGAAGACTGGGGTAGTGATATGATTCTACCTCAGGGCCATCCGGATTTGTAGCCAACAGTTTTTAACTGATGAGTATAACTACATTAAGAATGCTTTTATGAAACTAAAGTATCCGGAGAGTCTCTTAATAAAGTTGAGGTATAAAGCGGTCGGGATATCGGAAAGAGGCAAAATGAGTAGCACGACAAATGGGACCGCGGATAATGAGGCTTTGACAGGCACATTGGATGGGGTCAGGTACCTTTCAGCGCCTTACTGCAAGGCTGCGCAGAACATAAATGTAGCCCTCAGGAAAACGGGTTTGCTAGTTGCCGATCATGCTGGGACTAAGATCAAGGAATTGGTTTCGCACAAAAAGTTTAGGGCCCAAACGGATAGGGGCATAATCTATCAGATTCCGTGTGAAGGGTGCGACAAGAGTTATTACGGAGAGACTGGTAGGGACATTAAAACTAGACTTAGTGAGCATAAGAGGGACGTCCGGGCACATAGAACTTCAAACTCGTTAGTGGTGAATATAGATGATTGTGGGCATTTACCCAAATGGGATGGGGTGAGTATAGTTCAAAAAGGTTTATCAAAACGTGAGCGTAGGATTATTGAAGCTACATATATTCTCTCCTATAGGTCGACAAATCACCGGGACGGTTTCTTCAAGCTGGCGACAGGTGCGGCAAGGCTCATTAATGAAGAGGCGGAAGGGTCGAGACGAGGGGGAAACGGCCGGGGGAGAGCAAGTGACCGCGACCCAGACTAACTTTACGAATGGTCGAGCGGCGATCTTCCATCTCTCTTGTCAGTTCCATTCTGAGGAAGCCAAGAGGCGAAACGTCAATAAAGAGCTCTGTGTAGTGTCTGGACTTTTCTTTCTCCCCATCCATTCTCATATATATATATATATATATATATATATATATATATATATATATATATATATATATATATATGACATTCTGATATTTACGGAAAATCTGGATGACTATTTGGATCATTTAAATCAAGTTTTCAGACTTCTGGTTAAGAACATTGTTGGCATATCCCTGGAGAAATGCGAACTAGCAAAGGAGCAAATTGATTTTCTAGGGCATCACATTTCAGTTGCGGGAACTTGCGCGCCGGCCAAGAAAATAAAAGAAATTGGGGACATGCCGCTACTGAAAGATTACAAGGAAATATGGAGATACTTGGGCATGTTGGGATACTATCGAAAGATTATTCCAGATTTTGCTACAATTGCATCCCCTCTGACCGAGCTTGCACTCCTGCAACCCAAAGCTCGTGATTTCGAATACAACGATGATGAACGAGAAGCATTCGACAGTACTAAATTAGCTTTGATCAACTCCGTCAAGCTTTGTTTCCCGCTGTCCAATGACTCACCATATCAGCTGGTGAAAAATTGCTCCCAATATGCGGCAGGGCCTGCCCTTCTACATATGCTACATGGATCGCCGTAACCGGTGACATTCTTCTTGAGAAAACTAAGCCGGATACATCAAGCGTACTCAACCTACCACAGAGAGCTTTCAGCGGCTTCTCTTGTTGTGATACACTTCAGGCTTATGATTGAGGGTCACCATGTTACCCTATGCACAGACCTAAAACCAATAGTATCGGTTTTCTTGTCACCTCTGTGTGGCAAAACGGACAGGCAGCAATGCCATTAATGTTGGGCGGCGATTTTAGAATTCATCAGCGATCTCACCTACGTGCGTGGTAAAGAAAACGTAGTTGCTAAGTGCCTATCGTGGAACATCAATTTATTCCAAATTCACTCATTCGACCTCCGAGGTTTGGCGAGAGCGTAAGGTAATGACGAAAAAGCAGGAGAGCATCGGCCACAATTAAAATCTTTCCCTTTTCCCGGAGAAGCTCAAGCATGGTGTCAAGTAACATCAAAATAGCTACGACCGTTCGTCCCTAAGGTATGCAGAAGGACTATCTTCAGACAATTGCACAATTTGTCACACCCTGGGAGTAAAGAATACCTTCGTCTAATTAAGTCTCGATATTTTTGGCCTAATATGGACAAGGACATTCGCTCCTGGGCACGGGAGTGCATCTCATGTCAATCCTCCAAAATCGATCGCCACAAGAAATTTCCAATCCTGAACATTAATATTTCCTCGTCAAGATTCGAAACCCTGCATATTGATATCCTCGGACCACTTCCACCGTGCACGTTAATTGGACAGTCCTACTCTTCGCATAACGGACATCTACTATTATACATTGACCTGGCTAAAAGATGGATCGAAACGTTACCGATTCCAGCCATAAGTGCTGCAACGGTTACTTTGGCTTTCCTAGACGGATAGATTTCAAGATTTGGAGTCCCGTTATATGTGGTAACCGACAGAAGAGCCCAGTTTGAGTCCGAATTGTTCAAAGAATTATCAGCCCTCGTTGGTTTTTATCTTCTCCGCACCACGCCGTACAGCCTTCCACAAACGTGATGGCGGAAAGAGCACATATAATTTCGAAGTTCTCCATAATGGCCCGTTAGCATTCGCTCCTTGCCTAATAACTTGGGACTTTGGCTTTTCACAGCAGTGTCCGAAACCCTTGGTTTTACCATCGTCGTGAAAAAACAATTAAAAATTCATAAAGAAAATTAGCCACAGTTATAGCACAAGTCGACTTCACACTGGCTTCCGGGGGATACCTGCCTCGGTACCCAAGCCTCTCGCGCCCAAAGCTCTTCGTGAGGTAACGCATGTGTGGGTCCAGATAGATCGTATTCGCAAACCACTAAAAGTGCTATATGCTGGTCATTTCCCGGTGGTCGAGCGCGACGACAAGGTATACAAGTCAGAGTTTTCTGATGCAAATGGGACAGTGTCTCGGTGGACAGGTTTAAACCAGCGAAGCTCCCCCCCCCTCGCATTATGGCAATGCATTGAGTAATCAGCGCCACCCAAAGACTCCTGCAAATGATAGGAGAGCGAGCTCTTTCACTACACGTCAGGGGGAAGAAGGTGTCCACACGGCAAATAATTTTGTACATAGCACTTCGCCTGTGAAACATTTGTATATACCATGTGTATTGTAATCGTTACATATAGTATTATCAGAGGAAATAGTTGAAAAGTTAGAGAAAATCCGATTTATTAAAATATGTATATAGGTGTTAAAGCAATGGTAATGTGTAGCATTATAGATGAAACAAACTGTGTACTCCTCGTCGATGTATATTTGTTCTTCATTTATAGTACTACGTCGCTGGTTGGGGAGTTTTGTAAGGAATTGCAAGGTAAGGTAGGGTTTACAAGAAACCTCACAAATAAGCATCCTGTTGCACCTATGAAATCCGGATATTGGGCACACGTATTAATTACTGAAATAATATGGCATGTAGCAGTAATGAACCATTGTAGAATAAAGTGCATCGCCGCTCTCGATTTCTTCTGATGGGTTCGACAACTTTTTCGGGGTTGTGTCAAGTTGTTTCTTCGGGATAACTCCACAGCGCTTAGGTGACCCTCACGGCAGCCTAACAAAATTTGATTAATCAAACGAGAATACACTGTAGAGATGTGAAGAGAAAGTTTTTATAAGCTGCTAAGTCACATAGGAATGGAACACTTTAAGGGACTTCCGGGGACATGAAAAAATTTGGACCGTGCACCACATGGTCTAGGAACGGACTGTGGGTTTTCCAGGCTCTCCGGTCCTTATATACTATATGAGAACTTAGGAGGGAACAGGCATTAAGGTTAAATCACAATTGTACATGTGCAGTGACGCCATAATTGCAAGGTGAAGAAGGCTCAACGAGGGAGGAATCTCACCAATGAGCACCCTTTTGGACACATGAAATCTTGAAATTGAGCACAGATATTAACTACTGCAAAAACATGCAATTTAGTAGCAATGATCCAATGTAGAATAGAGGGAAATACTATATGACAATTGTACATGTGTTAAGAAAAACGAGTTCAAGAAAGCAAGAGAATAATTGGAGGTTCCCTCGCGAACATACAAACACACCCTAGTGAGGAAACCGCTGCAAAACGAAAGGTCTTCGATACAAGATAACGAAGGCAGCTGGGCAAAATTAGAGTGGTATCTGATCTGACCAGCCAGATTTTGCATGAACCTATGAAACGGCAGAATCACCCTTGCTATGAATGCCGGTTTGATAAAGCCACAATCAGGTGGCCAAATGCAATACACACGTGCCCACAATGAACACGCGCACACCCCTTGACACAGCTCAGCAGTCTTAACAAAGAACACACGAAGATACTTCTCAACATAGAATCTCCATCTCGCGTCCAGTTTAGGATAAATTAAGTCACGGCCCCTTAATTGGAATTAGTATAAATAAACGGGTTGAACATTATCATGTCAATTATTCATTCTTTATTATTCTCATTCTAATTTGTTTATTATTAGCGTCATGAGTCAGTTCCTCGTCCTTAAGTTCAGCCGTCCAGGCCCCAACTATCTAACGTAGAGGAAAGTTTTCAACAAATCCAGGTAAGACTCGACTATATCGTTTGTCCCAATTAAGGCAGACCTAAGCCAAGAATAAACCCTACAAAAGTCCATTTTCCTTTCGAGTACTTCCTTTAACCCAGTGATAGCCAAGTTACCTTTCGAACCCAGTATATAAACGGATTCACCGTAAAAAATTGGAGTGTCAGAGCAAAATCGACGGTGAGACCTAAAAGGCCTTCGTCTGACACTCCTTTATGGGTAACCGTGCCTCACGAATAAACCCCTTCATAAACTAGTGACTCTACCACCTCCGCGAGGCAGCCTACAAACGGGTAACGTGCCTATAAACTAAATTATTAAATATATATGTATAATTAAATAAGTTTAATTTTTTATGAAAATGTAAAATATTGAGGAAAATTAATCAAATTAAAATTAAAAAAATTATTGTTATTTGAATCTCATTTTTAATCTACAAAAAAATGAATTCCATTTAAAATTCATGTTTGATGCGGCGTGTGCGGGCCATTGATATAAAAAAGAAATTCGAAAGTGCCCTAGGATGGAGATAGCATAATTTAAAGACTTTCCAATTTCTTACGAAATACAGAATACTTGAATCAATCGCCGATGCTTTCTCTACCCTTAAACAATCCCTGATCACTTTTATCCAACCAGCAATCAAGAAAGAAGATAACTCTACATCCTGTAGTCAGTGCCTCACGCAAAGGGAACTACACGAAGAATCGAATCAGTAGCCACCAAGCGGAACCAAGAATCATATCTGGCAGCCCAGGAATGGTACCAGAAACTTGGTTACAAATCACATTTGAAACCAAACCACTTAGAGCAAGGCAACGACGCCTATACAAGCAGCCTCATCTAAAACGCTTTAAATATCCAGGTTGTTCATAGGTCATGTCAGACTCTTTTAGAATACCCCAAGCCTATCCACGCAACAAACATGAATATCACTTTAACCCTTTCTGCATTTTGTTTTAGCCCCGTCTACATACACACCCTGCCAAACGCTTCCTATCCACTCTAAGCTATAGCATCAACGTACCCGTGCTATTTCGCTTCACACTGACACTGCTGTCCCTCTTTTCTACCCCTTCTTCTATTAACATTTCATGCATAAATATATAAAAGATATATTAAACAGCCATAACAACATCTCCCCTCCTCCCTTGTTCCATACCTCAAAGTATATAAATCTTCTGACTTTGGCCATTTTTCTCTTGAACTCACGACTTGCTTCCAACATAAAACTTTCCACACAATGCGACAGTTTCCCCCCAATCCCGCCATTATTTGAAGACCCTATAACTTCTCTTCCATATCTATAAACTTACCATATACCTGACACAACTTATCCCTTGTTTTTTTTCTATCTGGCTCTATTAATGTAAACGGTTAATTGTCATAACCCTGTCTGGCCTAAACGTCCTTGTTTATCTACTAGCATTACCTCGGTTATCCTTCTTGATTGCTCAATCATAATTTGTCTATAGCCTTAACTAGGACACTAAACAATTAATCCTATGTAGTTATTGCATTCTGTTATACCTGTTTATCCTTTTCCTGTAATTTATACAATGGTACTACTATAGCACTATTTCACCCCTCAGTGACTATTAATTTTCAATGTCCATACGAAACAATGACTACCTGACTCATTACATAACTCAATTACTATTTTATTGAATGACGACCGCTATATTGTCTATTCCACCAGCCTTCCTATCTTTCAAACCTCTTAAAAAAAACAACATTTTGTTTTATCTGATAAGGAACTGGTCTGTGTCTTTCAAGTAAATCATATTCATATCTGCTTCATCATCAACAAACCCACGTTAAACCATTCGTATAGTACTCTTGCCAATTATGTTTGACCTCATGAACACAATTACCTAGCCATTTGTTCAGCTATTCAGTTTTTTGTGTATCACCTTTTTCATATTCTTCTAATATAACTTCATGTTTCTCTCCGGATTATCATTCATCTTCCGAAATATGATGATGATAATCCTTTCTCACTCTCTTTAATCGCTCTTTTCACTTTTCTGTTTGCATCTTTACTATTTATTTATCTGAATATCTCTGACATCTCATCTGCACTCTTACGAGTAATATTAAGCATTTGGAAGTAAGCCTCCCTTTTGCTCTTTATTACATGTTTCAAATCGTCATTCCAATTTTCAGCTTCCCGCTCTCTCTTTCGAGTTCTACCACATCTACACACAGCCCTTGTACTACCCACGATCAAGTTCAATTTACTTATTACCAATTCGTTGGTTACCTTTCAATATTTTATTTTGTTTATTCCTTCTCCTCATTGGCAAAGTGATTATGATCGCTGATCAGTGATCCAACGGCCTTACTTAGAATATCGGTTTGTCCCAACCTCCACTACTTTAATATTCTATTAAGAGGAGCTGTATCAGAATCCACTTTAAACTTTGATAGACATCATAATGCACAAATTGGTGTTGAAACCGACACCAAAACAAGAAAGAGCCTTGTGGCCGATCCTGGAGACTAAATTTCTAAGCACCACTGGCACTAAATTATGCCAATAGGACCAATTTACTTTGATTCACTTCCAAGACCAAAAAGAGCATTGAGTGGTAGGGGGGAATTTGAGTATGTGTAATGTATTCTTTTTACTCTGAAAGATTCCAAGAAAAGAGATTGGATTTATGCTTTAATAAAGAAAATAATCAATTTAATCATCTTAATTAAATATGCGAACTACTTAAGTAACTCATTAATGATGGACTTTCCTTCAGGAAAAATTACTTCTGAGAATTCAGTCGCTTTTAATTCACTGAATTTAATAGCTTCATTTTAAGCACTGAGGAAACATTGTAATGGGATACCTATACGGGAATAAAAAAAACAGGATTTTAAACGCATTTTTAAGTATGTGAAAGCGCGGACTAAATTAAATGGTCTTTAAGTTCGGTCAACTCATAGAAACGCGAGTAAAAAACTTGCTAGGAAAATGTAGAAGTAGCCTTCTATGCGACGAGGATATGTCGAGGACTCACTATACGAGACGAATTAAGGAGGGAGGCAATTACTTTGCCCCTAACCTTGAAATGTTTTTAGGCCGCGTTTAGTACCAGAATGTTACTATGGTTATCAGTGGTAGCTAAGAACGTCTCTTTTGCAGGCTTATGTAGTTTCTTCTCTGAGCGCAAATAAAAGTGAATTGTTTGATTCGTCTGAACTGAATGAATGAATCTGTCTTGGCAAGCTGGTTTTATTTTTCCCCAAATTAGGGGAGTCTGACATCTCTCCTATTTAAACAAGTGTTTCGTTCTTAGACAAGTTGATAGAGGTGGAAATGGGATGGATATTATCATCCTTCTTATCTGGCAAGGCACAGTAAATTGTCCTAACTCTCTCTTTCTCTATGGGCGTCTCCAGGTTGTGGAGAGAGAGAGGGAGAGAGAGCTTGCATGTACTTTAGAGCTTCCAATGTATTTCGTCGGTGGCTCTTTCGTCCCACTCCTGGTAGGGTTACCTTTGTCGAAATGGTCGGGTCTGAGGTTCCATACAAAGTGCTACCGTCTTTTACTTGTCTATCCTGTGATATGCTAAGCTTTTTCTCTCTGTGACCTATCTTTTAAAAAACACACAAAAAACGAGACAAAAAAAACCCAAACGAATACGACTGTTCTTTTAGCTCCACCTTTTAACCTTCTATCTAGAATATGAGGACCTGACAGCTACCTCATGGGTCATAAGGGAGGCTTTGGAACCTCTAAAAACAACGCTAATTAACTCTTACTAGTTGCAAGAGACTGGGACTAGATGGGTCCCAGGCGTTGGGGCGCGATGAATGGGATGAAGGTATGTGCCCCGTTAACCCCTTCCCTGGTGTGTAATTACTGACTATTCCTAGTGACCGTTAAAGGGTGCCTCTAGTAGAAACATTCCGTGGTGACAGGCCTTTGTTCTCAAGTTTGCTTCCAGGACAACAGAGAGACTTGCGTCGAGTTTCAGGGTGTGGCAGGATATCCATTTAACGCTACACCGCGATCCTGGTTGACCTGAAGGGAACTAGTAGAAGTTTAGTACGGGGCATGTTCTGTTGTTCACCTAGTGCGGTTGGATGAACAGCAGCAAAGGAGCTTGCCTTTCGAAAGATCCGAAACGTCTCTGATCGGTAGGCAGAAACGACTCACAAGGGGCAATCTCACCAACTTCTCTGTTTTTACTTATTGATTGGTCGCAAAGTTATTAGTGCTATAAAGTGTTCAACATGAATGTAAACAAAGGACTAGCTGCTTTAATGTACACCTGTGCTAAATGCTAGAAGGACAAGTGGTGCGTGGACTTCCCGGAGGGGTGTTATTCAAAATGCCACCCAGGCAGTATCTGCACCCATTGCATCCTGAAATGTGAGGTTGAAGAAGCCAAGGTTTATTGTAAAGAGTTCAGAGATCTCTTTAGAACATCCGAGGAGAGGTTTAGGGAACTAGAGAGGAAATTACAGACCCTGAATTTGAAGCACATGCGTCAGATTCACCATATGGAGAACAGGATCACAGAGTTGGCTTCAAGATTAGAGACCCAGTCATCTCGAGCCCTAGATGAACCTCTTACCGACGTAGGCAGTTCCGCTGACGGTCCTTTCACTCGAGAGGTGAACACTGCAACGCCATGGCCGTTTCAGCTAGGTGAAAAAAGGTGAAGAAGAGAAAAAGAAAAAGAGGAAAAACAGGGGTTTCGTTGCACACCATTATATACCATACACTACTCCTGTATTATGTGGGGGTGACTTAATCACCTACTGCAACGCGAACCGGTGAAGGACTATTCGCGGGTATTAACAACCGACTAGGAGGTCACACTTGAGGCGTTGGGTTTCGAATCCTTAATAATCAGATAGAGTACATAAATGGTTGGCTAGATTTACTGGAATAGGCCGAAAGTATCGTTCACGGTTAGTTAAAGATGAAACAACAAAAATATAATTTTATTTACAGAGATCAAAATAAGAATAAGAATAGGCAAATGGGAATTATTAAAATTAAAATAGTCTCTTGATAATTATTATGAGGAGGGATTCTCAAATGGAATTAATTGATTTATGTTACTAAGCTCAGATCAAATGAGGGAACTTGACAATACTAATAATGGATGGGGTTTCAGTCTTATGGGTGGGTAACTTCGAGGAAGGCCCTTCTTGCAATCAGGCAAGTGGGGAACGATCCGATGAGGCAGATGGGGCACGATCCGAACTAACCATCCGATGAAGCTAGCCAATCTTCAAATATGACGCTCGATGGGAAATGTGGAGTTACTTGTAATTCCACTAGAAGAGGAAACTTCTTTTCCTCAAAGGTATTCGAAGGAGATTTTCTTCGGTTCGATTAAACAAAGGGAGACTATTGCGCAATTTCAAAGGCTTGCCGTTCACAGAAGCTACCAATTGACTGAGGTAAAATCACGGTGGAGAAAGTTTTGTTGTCTGACGAACGATTACGGGACTTACCTAGACTTGCGACGATGAGGACGGCCTTGAGGTGCGGGCTGGACTCATCGAACTAAAATATAACCCGAGTATTGTATCCACGATTCTGAGGGGAGGAGGGGGAGTTTGGAGAAAGGAGTTACAAGCTTCAGACATCTTAATCCGGAGGCGAAGTCAATCATCATTTATTAGCAGGGTGCGAGAAATAGCGGATCTTTCTCGCCTCTCGTCACCACGGGTGGGGATGCGAGTTCTCAGGATTGTGGAATATTTCTCAAATGCGCTCAGGAGTCGAAAATTCGTGAATGTTCCGGGAGGAAATGAAGTTGTCCATGGCGGGATACTATCGAATGTGGTCTCCGATAAAGTCTGTGTGTGACGGGGGGGGGGGGGTCAGAGGTTGTTCTTCTATACCCCTCCCTTCCATACGATGGAACATTTCTGAGAGAGAGGGAAGAACAAGGGACATCGCAGATTTTAATAGGAGGAATTATTATTAAGGCGACAGCCTGATAAAAATAAACGGGAGACCTGACCTGTAATCGACAGGCTTACAAAAAGGCTATGATTTTGATCAAAATAATATATACAAGATTAGCTTACTGGTTTACAGGTGCCCTATAATTTAGAGGATTAGCCAGCATTTTCTGCTAATGGATTCCCGCTAAGATTATCAGCTATACAATTTTCGGTACCACGTATATACCAAACTTTAAACTGATATTTTTGGAGTATCAAAAGCCATCGCATTATACGTCCGTTTCGGCTCTTAGTATTACGGAGGCACGACAAAGGGCGATGGTTACTCTCGACAATAAACTCTTTCTATTATTAAATACATGCTAAATTTGGTAATATGTCATACTATAGCTAAAGCTTCCCGTTCTATTACCGAGTAATTACGTTCACGGGGCAGTAGCTTTCGGCTCGCGTAAGCCTCCGGGTTGCCTTCACTTTCGTCAGGGCATTGGAGCAAAACGCATCCAATTATTTCGTCACTCGCATCCGTCCGGGTTCCGAAGGGTTTAGAGGGATTAGGGAGCCTCAAGATCGGGGCGGAGGCTAGGTTGTCCTTGAGCTGCTGTAATCTGCCAGTAGCTTGTGGATTCCATAAGAGGAGAATCTGGAGATCTTTTCGGAAGGAGGGCACTTAAAGGGGCGGAAATAGACGCGAAGTTAAGGATAAATCTACGGTAGAAGGAGGCCGATCCCATGATTGACTTCAGCTGTTTCTTCGTACGGGGAAGGGGCGTCTCGATAATGGCTCTGACCTTTTCTTCCTGGGAGCCCATCTGGTTTTCCGTCGAACAGGCTCTTGAGTAGTAAGGACAATGTTATGCTGAAATTGATTGGAGCAACCGGAGTTCTCTGGGATGACATCTTCAAATACATTTTTCAACTGCTGCAGCTGGCTCTTTTGAAGAGGCGCTAGCCTGGGAGAAACATCCAGCTAGGGGCATGATGATTCCGGGGTCCAGGTAAAGATGGGATAGGGTAATCACCATTTTGTTCAATGCATAATACCTGCACAATATTGAGGGGGTCAGCGAGATGCACCGCTTTCAAAGGGGACTCTTCATCGAAGGCCACAATATTTTTGAGACACTCACGGCGGTGATACTTCTTCAACATATTGATGTGGAAAACCTTATCTCCTGAGGGAGTTCGAATTAGGTAATCCACTGGTCCTTTTAGATCTTAAACGGAAAAAGGTCCCTACCACTGCCTCAGAAGTTAGCTAATCTCTGTGGAAAGTAGCAACAGCACCTCCTCGCCGAGCTTAAAACTTCTTTTCTTTCGCCTTTAAATCGAAATAAGTCCGATACTTCTTCAAATTTACCACAGCATTTTGGTACGCGATGTCGGCACAAATCTCGAGGCGTTTTCGTAGGTCTAGGAGGTACGAATAGGACGATTGGATTTCGTCATCTATACGGAGATTGGTAAAAGGTTCTTTTAAAATAGCAAGGGGGCCTCTAACATTACGCCCTACAGTAATTAGAAGGGGCGAATCCTAGGCTCATATGGGGGATTTCACGACAGGCAAACAGTGCCACGGGTAAAAAGCAGTGCCATTCTCGGAGCTGATCTATACACAATCTTCTGCGGATAGCTTTCAATGTGACATTTAGCTTTTCGCAAACTCCGTTTGCAGCTGGGTGGTATGGGGTGGTAAACAGGAGCTTGCCGACATACTCCATAAGCTCGGAGGTAAGTTGTCTTCCTTGATCCGACAATACCTCGTTAGGAATACCTAACCGAGAAAAAATGGAAATGAGGGCCTCGACACACGAAACGCTATCATTGCGCATAAAGGAACTGCCTCAAGAAAACGGGTAGCGAAGTATACCAAAGTGAGAACGTAACTGTGTCCTTCACTAGACGGGGTACGAATAGGGCCAATAAGATCAATGGCCACACGAGAAAAAGGTTCCGAGATGATCGGACTTTTCTGAAGGGGGGCTGGCTTGAAGCGAACTTTTGCTGATATCCTTTGGCAGGCATCGCATGATTTGCAGTACTCTTCAATTCCTCTGGTTGCACCTGCCCAATAAAAATAATTAAAAACCCTCTCAAAGGATTTATTATGACTAAAATGAGGGAGAATAAACTATCATGAGAAATCTGGAGGACTTGGGAGACTTGAGAGCGGGGAGCACACAAGGGGTGTATTACAGGTTCGGTTCCGTCGGAACATTTACGATGTAACAGCTCATCCTTGACAAGGTATGATATGCTTTTTCCATCACGAAAAGACTCTTGCTCCTGTGTCCTGGCTTTCTCCCAATGGGGGAGGAGAGTTGCGCACCCCTTATGGGCGCGGGCAAGATCCTCGTTATGAAGAGTCTTAATCTCCGGATCGACGGGGTTTTCTAAAGGAACTGGTTCCTGGGAAGCCTTGGTGGCCTGGCACGGGTTACGATGGGTTGTGCTACCGGGCTACTTGTAACCTGAGGGCTCTGACCAATCAGAATAGAACAAAACTTGATTGGGGCTGCTACTATTTCGATCCAACCAGCCAAATACTTACATCCTATGTGGCATTTTACAATAGGGAAAAGATACGCTTTCCGAAGTTATCATGGAACACAGCGAATCTTTGGTGTTCAGGACCGTCGAGGGAAGTAAATTCTCGGATACCACGATGCAGGTACACCCAGTGTCACGTATAAGGATGGACACATGGCATCTGTTCAAGGCTCTATTTTCAAATTTCAAACCACCGGGGGAGCTCTTATTAGAAAGAAAATTTACTTGGTGACCGAAGTTATTGGTCGCCGAGAGAGACGTAGTGGTGTCCTGAAGAGACGGGGGAGGAGCAGGAGTGGCACTAACTCGGTGTACCTGATGGGAGGACACGCTTCTAAATTCAGAATTTTGAGGGTATTTCATGCGTACATGACCTTCTATTCCGCACGTAAAACAGATTATCTGTCTTCTGGGGAATAAAGACGCGGGGGAAGTGGTAATTATGGGCTTAATGTCTCTTAGTTCCGAAGCAGGGAGGTTCCTGGGTTTCGAGGGGCCCTGAACTTTCAGGAATTTAAGAGCATTTCTTTTAAGGTGCCTGGAGTTATTAATCTTAAACTTGGGAGGATAAGGGGGAGGACTTCTTATTAACCTTGGGATACAAGTTATGGATGCTTGAGTACACATTAGCCTCTTCTAGGCATTCTCTGAGCTAGAGCAGCGCTTGTCCTTAACATTGCACGTATTTCGTGCGTCAGGAAAGCTAAGAATTGATCTATTAGGACAAAGTTCAAAAGGGACTCGTACTCTTCGAGGACTTTACACGCATCTAACCAAAATTGCAGATGTTTCTGGAAGGTGTAGCTAAAATGGCGAAAAGTCTGATCAGGGTAAATCTTTTCGTGACGGAAACGGGCACGATAGAAGTCTGGGGTCATATTTACGGCAGCTAATAGTTCAGACTTCAAGGTAGAGTAGTCCACAGTGGACTCTTGGGGAAATGAATATGTCTCTCAACTGTGAGTTTAGGAGGGGGGAGCAATTTGGTGACACCACCTATCTCGATGTCCCAATTGTTGATTTCAAAAATCTTTTAGAAATGCGTAAAATATGATCAAAATTCCTTTCCTTCTTTAAAGACGGGTAATCTTACTGACGGAGATTGTGGAGTTTCGGTCCGGAAATTAATTGACATTAACTCCAATTGATTACGGCTTAATTCCAGTTCATGCTGCCCTATCCTCTCACGCTCTTCCATCCCTCGTTGTTCTCTTAGTTCTTTTGCTCTTCTTTCTTCAGTTTCTCTTAGTTCTTTTGCTCTTCTCTCTTCACCTTCTCTTATCTCTTTTGCTCTTCTCTCTTCAGCTCTTCTTAGTTCTTTTTCCTGCGCTCTTAGTTCTTGTTTCCTCACTCTTCTCTCTTCTCGTTCTCTTCTCTCTTCTTCTTGAATATAAGTTAATAATTCTTAGCCCGAAAGGCCCAATGACTCTACTTAACTCTTGAAACGGTCAAACGAAGAAGACATCTTGTTGGCTTACTAAGGGGAACGTAACACGCGAACCGGGCTATTGACGTAACGAAATTTCTCTTCAATATACGTGAAGCCTAAATTTTCCCCAAAATAAATATTCAAAAATTATCTCACTAAAATTACACTAAAACACTACCTACACGGTTAGGTCGTGTTAATCTTTATAATCCGGCTGGGGATTATTAACTCAAATATTCCAAAAAAAATGGAATACTCAAACTCAAAGAACGGTCCCAACTAATAATCTAAATTTTAAATAGTTAATAGACTAAAGTTCCACTGATCTAGAACTAACTTTAACAAACTTCCGCCCAAATATGACGCTCGACGGGAAATATGCGGTTACTTGTTATTCCACTGGAAGAGGAAACTTCTTTTCCTCAAAGGTAATCGATAGAGATTTCCTTCGGTTCGATTTAACGAAGGTAGACTGTTGCGCAAATTCAAAGGCTTGCCGTTCACAGAAGCTACCAATTGACTGGGGTAGAATCACAGCGGAGAAAGTCTTGCTGTCTGACGAACGATCACGGAAATTACCTAGACTCGAGAGGATGAGAACGGCCTTGAGGTGCTGGCTGGACTCATCGAACTATAATATAACCCGACTATTCTTATGCCCGATTCTGAGGGGAAAGGTCGAGTTTGGAGAAAGAAGTCACAAGCTCCAGACATCTCATTCCGGAGGCGGAGTCGATTCATCATTTAGCAGCAAGGTGCGAGAAACAGCGGCTCTTTCTCGCCTCCTTACCGGGAGGGGGGGCCTGGGACGAGTTACGAGTTCGCCAGATTGGGGAATATTTCCACAATGCGCTCAGGAGTCTAAAATCGTGAATGTTCCAAGAGGAAATGACGTTGTCCATGGCGGAATACCATCGCACGGGGTTTCCGATAAAACGTGTGTGTGTGTGTGGTGGGGGGAAGGGGGGGTCAGAAGTTGTTCTTTCGTATCTGGCCGGGAGGCAGCAATCATTGCTGGGGATTCTCAAAGGACGGACTTGACGAGTAGGCCAAAAGGGGTACCCAACGAAATGTGGCGCATACTTATCCTCTCAGCCAAGCAGACCCGAGATGTTAAGTAGGAATTAGACTAGTTACGGCTTAGACGGCATGAGATAACGGTTGTACCACTAGCCAGAAGAAACGGCCTGTTCTTATGGGAAGTTATTTCAGGCATCACCGACAGAATTATTAATGATGTGAAATACTTAGTAACTTCGGTGAAGGAGAAGTAAACCAGACCAGTCGTTGTTGGGATCATTCCTACAAGCACGGGAGGTGATGGGCCAACCAAAAGGCTCTGAACATCAACTGGAGTTTGGGCAAGATCCTCTCAGCAATTGACGTAGGTTTCGTCAACCCATTTGTTTAGTTCTACGGCCGGTCCAGACTTTCCGCCAATTACAGTACCCGTGAGAGAGGAGTGTTGCGTCAGCTTAAAAGGCCGAGGTTTGTACTCGGTGGAGAATTTCGATCGAGTGGGACGGTTGAGCGGGACCCAGTTAGGAGATTCTCCCGAAGTAGCTCCCTCAGCAGCTGAGGTCCTACACCACAAAGATAATCTCTCCTTTCAGTCCATACCAGCGAGGGGGCTGAGATGGTTGATTGCCATTCTCCGAATCCACACTCAGAGGAGAGGACACTCGACGAACCATCGGGAAACGAAAAATGTAGGGAAGTAGGGCTAGTGAACGCCCCCTAAGAGTGCTTCTCTTAAATTACCGCTCAATAAAGAACAAGGTCTGCGAGCTTAGAGCACTGATGTCATCCGTGAAACTTGACATAGTGGCCATTACGGAGTCGTGGATCCGTTCAGGTACTAAGAACTTCATCGGCGAGTTCAGTGTACCCGGTTACGCGACCTTTCATAGGATAGCGCTGACCGGAAAGGCGGCGGAGTTCTTGTGTTCGTATGGGCCATCTCTCTCTCGTTGAGCGCAGACCTGTTCTGGGGCATGAAGTGTTAGTAATCGACATTAAGGTAGACAATACAATGTCCAAGGTCTTAGTGGCTTACCGGCCTCCCCATCAGATAGTGGAACTGGATATGGACCTGTACCAAAAACTGTACTGTCCAATCTCTTAGACGATCCCCCGTTGCTGCTGATAGGTGACTCAAACTGCCGACTCGACTGTTGTAACCTAACACGCGACGGAAAGGCGTTTCAGTTTGTGGACTTTGCTGACAGCAACCTTTTGACTCAGTGTGACCTCGAGTATACCGGAGGAGGGTAACGTTCTGGATCTAGTATTTACCACCGAAGATGACCTCGTATTTGACGTGTCAGCGAATGAGTGACTGAGGGGTAGTGACCACAACATGGTCAGGTTTGGTGTACGTGTTCCATGTACTCAAGGTAAGAATGAACGAGCACGTAAGTTGGATCTCAGACCTGGAGACTTTGATGGACTTCAGATGGCACTTGGCCAGATACAACCATCTAACGACGGGATGAACTCCAAATGGAACGACTTCAAGAATAGTTTTATGGAGTATCAGGCTGAATTCGTTTCCACGAATACTGTCAGAATAGTGAACATTCAGCAGCCGCTATTAAAAATAGAAAGACAACGCACAGGGTATGGAAGAGAAGTATAAATGCAGCGCATCATGAAGCTTACGTGACTCATTGCAGAAGGGTGAAGGCACTAGTGCGTATGGCTAAGCGCAATGAAGATGTTCGTGTGTCCTCTCTCTCCAAAGAGAACCCTAAGGAGTTCTTCGCGTACGTAAAAAGACGAAGACCAGTGCGCCAACGCACCAGACCTCTGAGGGACGCGAACGGCGTTCTCCAGAACTCGGACCTGGAAATCGCCAACATACTCAACCACTATTTTTACTCGGTGTTCACGGGAAGAAAGGACGGAGAGATACCCAGGCCGCCGATTTTGATAGATGTTAGATTAGAAACGCTAGAGGAAATTACAACTGTCGAAAAGGTTGCCAAGATGCTCGGTCAGTTAAATCCGTACAAATCCCCTAGTCCTGACGGCTTCCAGCTAAGAGTCCTGCGTGAGGTGAAAGAACAGGATGGCACCCATCTTTCTGACATCTTCAACTCGTCACTCGATAGAGGTGAATTCCTTACAACCTGTTGAGGGTACCCATCGCGGCTTCCGAAGAATGCGCTCGTGGCTCACGAATTTGCTTGAATCTCTTCTCGTGATGATGAGCGAGTTTGACAGAAGTCGAACGGTGGACCTACTTTATTTGGATTTCCAAAAGACTTTCGCTAAAAACCTACAACATCGACTGATGACGAAAGTAAGTGTCTTAGGAATTAGAGGAAAGGTGGCCACTCCTCTCGGTGGTCATCAGTATCGTTGGTTATCATTTTGTATTTACTACTTCGTTTTTCACCATTTCTCTCCTTTCTTTTGTGTGTTTATTTCCCCTCCCTCATTCTTTCCCCACCAAATCACTTTCTCCATTTAATTACATCTATCTTATTCTCTTTTTTTTAATAAATAAAACCTGAAGTATTCAGGAAGGTACAAAGGCGAACAATCACAAACAACAATCTTGTCAGAATTGCCTGAAATTAAGGAAAAGAATAAATGCAAATTTAGATTTAATAATTCAGTTTAAAGATGGATATATATTTTTCTATTTAGACAAGTGTTTATAAGAAGAAATTAAAATAATTACATTTTAATTCTGTTTTATTAGAGCAATTAAACCCGAGCAACGTCGGTTATCCTGCTCATAATATATCTAAGCCGCTACACTTAGATAAATTTAAGGGAGTTTTTCTAGCACATAGGCTGCTATAAAAAAGACCCACCCCCAATCATTTAAGATGTTTTTATAAAATCAAGCCATTATTTTCTGCTTGGATTTTAATTTGGAAGCATAGCTAAATGCCAAAGAGAATTTCCATTTGACGAGATGTAGACCACCACAATTAACGAGGGCATCATGGGGTGTTAGTGTGTAGTTGGGGACAACCATCTTGAAACTGACCTGCAAGAGTGCGTGCTCTCTGTGGCCATAGATCCTCCCCAAATTGTTCATTTTCAACATTTTCTCTATAGATCTTTCCTTACAAACTTGTAGGCGGGAGATGCCATAGTTGGTTTTCTCCTTAAATTTAGATAAATATAAATGATAATTTGATGTCGTGTGAGTAAATACCACTAAAATTGAATTCTGACATAGTGTGGGAGGGATGGCAACTTGAAATCAGACTTAAATGTAGCGCTTGATAGAATTAGAAGTTAAAAAGTAGTTCTGAAACGTTGCCACTGAGGAAAATTACTACTCGTTTAAGTCTTCCTCCCCTCCCCCCCTAATCAACTAATGGCGTAGCAAAGCGAAAGACACTCGGAAAACACATAAAAAGCGCTTATGCACTGTGAAGGAAGACACATTGATTGAATCTAGTGTTTCACTTTAACGAAGGAAACCAAGCCAAGCAACTAACCCAAGATATTAAGTATTGAATGCGCTGAAAACAATACATTGTTTTGAATAATTTAGTTATCAGTCATTTCAGCTATTAAATGCCACAAGGCATCAAATCTTTCAAACAAATTACAGTTGCATATATTGAAAACTAATTTAAAGAAGAAATTTGAAAAGAAATTGAATGTAAAATATTTGTTATCAAATTGTTGCTACTTTTACCTAAACGGTACTCACCAAAATCAAAATGATTAATAGTGTCATGAAAATTATTAATTTTATTTATTTTTCATTTATCTTCAAATATTACTAGTAATTTCAATTTTATCTATAGTGCAATACTAATTATGATGTCATGGGCCACACCACTCCTGCTTTTTTCATAGAACCTGCCTACAACGTACACGGGCCTTCTCGTGCGACCTATGGGAACTCACGTACAAGTTTCGGACTCCCACCTGAGACGTGAGAAAGAGAGAGAAAGAAAGAGCCATAAGGAGTCACAATGAATAATAGTACCTCAAAGGACATTTACGACCATACCAAGGAGGTACTATTTGGGAAAACCCTAACCAACCTGTAGCGAGAGAAAAAGTATACCACCGTTGAAGGCTCTCCCCTCCCACCTCTTCCCCTCGCTTTTGCGGCTCTAAAAGCAGAAAAGATACCTGATTGTGATTTGAAAAAGGACGCAATCAGGAAATTTTAATAGAATAGCTGAATCCTTTTTAACTAACTTTTATAATCTACTTTATCGTACTTTCTATACATATTCATGGATTCCATCATCCAGTCTAGATTTGAACTGTTCTACAGACAAACTATTTACTATCTCCACAGGATGATTGTTCCATGTACCGCAAATCTTATACGAGTAGTTCTAGCAAATACTAGCCTGGTTTGGGCGCAAATCAAGCTTGTAAGTATGGTTACCAGTTGGATTTGTGTTCAACGTGAACATCCTTCCGTAGTCCACGTTTTCGCCACCGGGTTAAAATCTTGAAGGTCTCTATTAGCTGGCCACATAAGTGGCGGGTCTCCAGAGACAAAAGCCACAATTCTTGAAGCCAACGCTTAAGAGAGAGAAGAGAGAGAAAGAGAGAGAGAGAGAGAGAGAGAGAGAGAGAGAGAGAGAGAGAGATAAAAGACACTCTTCTGTGCCTCCTCGCAAGATAAGAGAGAGATCATAATACCCATTCCATTTCCGCTGGTATCAACCTGTCTAGGAACAAAACACTTCTCCAAATAGGGGAGATGTCAGACTCTCCCCAATTTGGGGAACAATATAACTTGCTTTCCGAGAGAGAGATTCATTCAATCAGTTAAAACTAATCAAACCATTCACTTTTATTTGCGCGCACAGGAGAAAGTAAATAACGCCTTTCAAACGAGACGTTCTTACCTCTCGCTACTAACCATAGTGACATTCTGGTGAACGCAGCCTAACTATATTTCAAAGTAAGATGGTGTCTAATCGTTCCACTCCTTAATTCATCGTCGAGTGACTCCTCGAAATATCCTCATCGCATCCAAGGCTACATCTCTATTTGCCCGGCAATTTTTCTACTCGCGTTTCCATTAGTTGAGAGAACTTAAAGACCATTTAATGTATTCCGCGCTTTCACAAAATTAAACATAGGGTAAAATATATAATTTTCGATTCATGTATATGTATTCAATCACAATGTTTTCTCAGCCTTTAAAGTGTAGCTATTAAATTTAGGGCATTAAAAGCGACTTAATTCTTAGTATCTCAGCGATTAATGTGTTACTACAGTAGTTCCCATATTTAATTAATACAGTTAAATTTATTATTTTTTTTAATGTACCATAAAATCCAATCTCTTTACTTGCAACCTTCCAGAGTAAAAAGCATAAATTAAGTGCCAATATATTCACACCGAGCATTCAATTTCCTTGTTGGTTTAGGAAATAAATCAAAGCAAATAGGTCACACTGGCATAGTTTAGTTGTAGTGGTGCTTACACGTTTAATGTCCTGAACTGGGTACATTCGGTGTCCAGAATTGGCCAGAAAGCTGTTGGTCGTTTGGAGACGGTTTTAACACCAATTCGTACAGTATGATGCTTATCAAAGTTGGGAGCCACAGTTTTAAATAGGTTCTTAACTAACTCCTCTGAAATAAAACCCACTTTTAGAATATTAAAGGAGGGGAGGGTGGGATGGTTTCATGCCTTTTGAGCTAAAGTGATATTCTAACCAAGACCGTTGGATCAGTGATCGGCGATGATTACCACTTCGACAAGGAGGCAAATGAATAAGAAGTAAAATAATCAAAGGTAAACGAACGAATTTGAAATAAGGAAATATATTAAAATTGAGCTTGATCTTGAGCAGTACAAAGGGTGTATGTTTGCATGTTAATGTGATAAAATTTGAAAGAGAGAACGGGATGCTGAAAATTGGAATGACGATGTGAAACGAGTAATGGAAAGCAAAAGGGAGACGTTCTTGCAAATGCTAAATATTACTAGTGCTTATGAAAATGTAAGATATATTCGGATGAAAGCATACTAAGGATGAAAAGAGAAAAGTGAAAGGAGCAAATTGAGCCGTTGGACGGAAGATGAATGGGAATCCGGATTGGAACAGGAAGTTATATTAGAACAAAGTGAGAGGGTTGAAAAACAAAACCTGAATAACTGTAAGACTGGGTGAGTAATTGTGTATATGAGGTCAAACGTAAATGGCATGAGTACTAGAAGAATGGTATAATGTGGGTATGTAGATGATGAAGCGCATATGAATATATTTGCTTGAAAGATCTAAACGAGTTACTATATCGGAATATAAGCAAACAAGTTTGTTTTTGTTGGAAGTTCTGAAAAATAGGTATGCAGCTTGTGTAGATGATATGGCGGTCGTGATTCTATAAAATGGTGATTGAGCTATATAATGAGTCAGCTAATCATTGTGTCGTATGACCTTTGGAAATGAAAAGTCACTGAGGCGTGAAATAATGCGATGGTACTACCATTGTATATATAACATAAAAAGGGAAAACAGGTGAATTCTAATGCAATAAGTACAGAGGGATGTGTTTATGGCTGTTTAATATATCATTTATATATTTATGCATTAAATGTTAAGAAACGTAGGAACTAGAAAGAGGGACAGCGGTGTGGAATTGAAGCAAAATAGCATGAGGTGGATGCTATTATCTTTGTTTATGCATTGGCAGAGAGTTAATATGAAAGTTTTACAAGCTATGTCTGAAGATGGGGCTAGAATTAAATGCCGAAAGTTCTGAAGTGATGTTTGTGGTGTGGATGGGTTGAAGTGTGATAAAACAGTCTGACGTGACTCATAAAGAAACGCTATATTTCAAATATTATGGTGTGTCTTGAGTAATGTTTCAAATGAGGCTGATTATAACAACAAAGCTTTGGTTGCTAGTGAAGTGTGGGGAGCGATCAGACGGCTAGTGCCAGGAAGATGCGTGAAATTATGCAGGGAGTGGGACTACCGTATGGAAAAATAAGGAAATCGTGATTGCGAGAACAGTGCACTTGGACAAATTTGTCGAACAGTCCGAGACAACACAGCCATCGCAGTAAGGTGCAAGTGAGCCCAATTCGAAGACGACAGAAAGCCCCCTAAAGCCGTCGCGTCATTGTAGAGGTTCGTTCATAGGAAAAATTGTGGTGCAATAGCACGCAACTTTAAGTTCACTTCGGCTTTCTCCCATTCTCTTTGCCAGGCTGCCCGGAGGGGCAGCCTTAATTCTTGCCATCGAGTCGATGTGAAGAAGAGCAAAACGCTGGTCTGGTCGCCCAGTCTTCGCGGACGCTTTGGCGCCTTCATTAGCACGCTCATCGACGCAATTTCCACACGTCAGGAATCCAGCAGAAGATAATCTTCACATCCGTTCGGCTTGTGGCAACCGCGTTTTTTTTTGTTTGTTTTTTTAAATTTTAGGAGCCCATCTGGCGACTGCCCACTTAGGCACAAGTCACCGTACTCGACAGGCAACCGTGATATCACGGATACCGCGAACCGGGGGCTGTCAGGATTACAATGCCTTGAGAGCACTCAGGGCGCTTTGAGAGTCACTAGACATCACAATGCGGAGTCCGAACAGGGCACAACACGTTTTCTCCCGTACTGAGCTGTGTATTGCAACCAGGCTTAAAACTAAGAAGAAAAATCCAACAATCTCCGAAAGAAAGTATGCGATCAGAGGTTGGTAAAGATAGGAGTGAAAATGGATGAAGCTGGAAGGTCAAGAGTAGCTTAAAGAGGAGGCTGCTCGAGACGTCGGGAAAGGAGAATAGGCGTTGGGGATAGCCAGGCTTCCTTCTTCTTTTTGCTTCTTGTTTTGTTTTTATTTGTGTGCTTTCTATCTTGTTTTTTATTCACTTTTGATTTCTTTGAGGGTTTTTTTGAGGTGGGGGGGCTTTTGCTCGTTTAGTTTTTAATCTTGCCTCGCATTAGGCTATAAGATGATTATATGGGGACTTATGTCCTAATAGGCAGTCACCAGATGGGCACTGAAAAAAACGTGATTAATCTTTCGCTTTACCTTTTCAAATAAAAAGGCATTAAATAATATTTAAGCAGAATATTTTATCAAATGTTTTTTTGTTTTTTTTCTAGTTGATTCATTTTTCTATTAATAACTGGCATTATTTTTTCATGAGAATAATTAGCGAAGTAAATGATTTTTAGTCGCGACCCGCATCTCACTATGTCGGTCGGCTCCCGTTTTGCTTCTTTTATTTTTTTGGTAATAACAACGTAACTATTCGGCCGATTCTAACGAAATTTGAAAAGCTTATGTTGTTTCACATTCTCTTCCGAATGATATAATTACCAAAGTCTTTCAAAGGTTAGCCCGGGAATTATTTTTTGGGGGCCATAACATCATAACTATAGCGCCGATTCTAGCAAAATTTAAACCCTTATATTGTTTTAAATTCTCTTTCGAATGATATAATTGCCAAAGTCCTCCCAAGATTAGCCCGTAAATTATTTTTGAGGGGCCATAACAACATAACTATTCGCCCGATTCTAACGAAATTTAAAACCCTTATATTGTTTTACATTCTCTTTCGAATGATATAATTGCCAGTCTTCCAAAGGTTAGCCCTGGAATTATTTTGTTTTGGTCATAACATCAGAACTATTCGGTCGATATTCTGCTAGACTAAATTAGGCTATAATATGCTATACGCTGCTAGGCAATCCTAGAATAGGCTATTATATGCTAGGCTATACTATGCTAAGCTATATTAAGATATATTGTACAATGGAAAGATATAGCATGTAATTTAGGCTATAAGATGCTATGCTAAGATAGCATATAGTAGGTTAGGCTAGACAATACTAAGCTAAGCTGGACTAGGGTATAATAGGATAGTATCCGCTATACTTCTCTAGGATAGTTAATGCCAAGCTAATCTATTCTAAGATATACTAGGCTAGATAGGGCTATACTATGCTATGGTAGGGTAGGGAGGGCTATGCTCTGCTATTCTAGGCTATGCTAGATAATACTATGTTAGACTACGATAGGATAGCTAAACAAGGCTATAATAGGCTAAGCTATATAGGCTTATCCTAGTCTATGCTATGGTATGCTATACTAGTCTAGGATATACTAGGCTAGGCTTTAATATCATACGCTTCGTTATATTATGTTAGGTGTAGCTATGCTAGGATAGGCTATACCAAGCTAGCCTATAGTGTGGTAGGCTAGGCTATCGTATGAAAATATATATTGGCTAGGCTATAGTAGCCTATTCTAGCTTGGATATACTAGGTTAGGCTACTCTAGGCGACCCTAGCCTAGTCTCTGGCATGCAATGCTAAACCATACCTGGTTAGGATAGGCTAGGCTATAGTAAGCTAGGTTACACTAGAGAATGCTACGCTAGGCAAGGCTATACTAGGCTAGGCTAAGCTAAGCTAAGCTATACTATAATATGCTAAGTTAGACCCGGTTCTATTAAGCTTGGCTAGGCTAAGCTAAGCTAAGCTATACTATAATATGCTAAGTTAGACCCGGGTCTATTAAGCTAGACTAGGCTAAGCTAAGCTAAGTTATACAATAGAATGATAAGTTAGACCCGGATCTATTAAGCTAGGCTAGGCTATACATACTAGTTTACGATAGGCTAGGCTATACTAAGCTTAGGCAGGATAAAGTAGGCTAGGTTGTATTAAACTAGCTAGATTATACTAAGCTCGGCTAGGTTAGGCCTGGCATAGCTAAGCTATTCTATTTTAGGCTAGGCCATTCTATGTTTGCCTACACTAGGCTAAAACAAAGTAGGTTATACTATGCTATACTATACTAGGCAAGTTTAGGCTAGTGTATTCTAGGCTATACTAGGTTATGCTATGCTATGCTAGAAATACTACGCTATGCTATGCTAGTCTATTCTCTACTATGTTAGTAAAGTATGTGGCTATACTATGTTATTAGACTAGGATAGACTAGGCTATGCTATACTATTTTGTGCTATTCTAGGCTATACTTTGCTATAATATATATTATGCTATGTTATACTATGTTATGTTATTATATGCTGTGCAATATTATGAAATGCTGTGCTATGCTATACTATGATATGCATTAATATTCTATAATATACTATGCTCTAATCTGCTATGGTATATTATGCTATACTCTGGAATACTGTGCTTTTAGTGTGTGTCAATCTTGTCAACGTTCTAATTACATAAATGAGGGGTTCTCAAATTGTGCTGCCCTACTTATGAATTCTAAAGTTATTCTTTTACTTTAAAATAATTTTAGTAGTACTTGGTTAGCTACTTAATGGTTTTGACTTAGTTTTGTCATCTTAGGGAATTAAATGACTACTATTGTATTAACAATTATATCTTTTTAACTTTTTTTTTCTTATTTCACCGTTTGAAACATATTCATCAGTCTGCTGAAGATTACGTGGCCTTCAGTACTACCATCCGACCAGTGGGATTTGACCTACAATTGCTTTTAAAATTAGGACAAGACTGGCTACATTCACACATTTGAACACCTAAAGTGAAAATAGATGAGTTATTGCCATCTCACTTCCAAACTCTAGTTGACGTTCTGAAATGTGGATGTGAGAAACTACCCAGCAGCCAATCTTGCAAAGGATATTTACCCTAAAGTGCTTGAAAAGTGGGAAGGAGGGAACAGTTCTTTTCTAGCCTCCGTTATAAATTCAAGAGTAACAATCTTAAACAGATCCAAAAGAACTTTGAGCAGGCCAAAAACATATCCCTTGGAAGAGCAGAGCTACAGATCTAAGACACTTTCATTAAAAAACTAAATAACTTGTTGATATCCTCAGGCGAAAGTGTAAAATTGTTTTTTTGCTGTGAATTTGGTTTCCCTGGTTGTAAAAATGAAACTCAAATTAATTTAAATCCCATGTGGAGATGAAGATCTTTGTGAAGGAACTTGCCTTCATTAAAGGTCAGAGAGAAATGATTACTTCTTTTGGACCACATCAGGTTTGCTTTCGAGATTAACTTGAGTAAAATAGACAAGTCAATAAGTAAAAGCTACAAGAAGGTGAAGGAAGAAGAGTTGCTTACTATAAGTAGGTCAATGTTTCAATACCATCAAGTGAAATAATTTTATCTCCTGAAGAAAATGAAAAACAAATGACTGATGTTCAAATGGAAAGGATTGAATTTATGAAGTGACATTAAAAATAACATCACATCTTCAAATTCCATTAAAAAGCAACCTGGGAATTAATTTGACGGGGCAATAACATCCTAACTATTCGGGTGATTCTAACGAAATTGGAAAATCTTATATCGTTTTCCATTTTCTTTAAAAAAATATAATTGTCAAAGTCCTCCCAAGGTTAGTCGGGGAATTATTGAAAGTCTTGAAAACCGTAAGGTCATAAATCAGATAAGGGAGGGCACGCGACTTTTTGGTCAGCAGACCTTGTTTTTAACATTTCCCCAAAATAAATGAATACACTAATGGGCATAATCTTCTTACAAACCTCCACCCGTTTCGAAACAAAAGGTACTTTTCGTACCCATGTTCCCACTGACAGAACAGAATTATATAATGGAAATTAATAACGTATTGTGGTTTTATTTATATTTGTGTTGTTTTTATATCAGACCTGTTTCCTACATCTTAGAAGGGCGAACAACCCGGGTTGAGAACCCCTGCCTTAAGAGAACATGAGCATGCAACACACTCCCTAAAACTTAAAATTTCTTCTACAAAATACTATTACTTCACAAGAGCCCCAAACTTCAAACGCCAATTTACCACCGGAACACTTAACAAGGAAAAGCGAGACAGAAAAACAAAAGGAACGTTTGAAAGTTAGAGATATTGAGGTAATCTACAGTTGTAAAAATGTGTTCGAGAGTGAAGCAGGAGAGTGTGCTGACAAGATCGCTCTTTGAGAGTTGGGATTTGTGTAAATACACGGTTGAAAAGACCATATGATCCTTCCATTAGGAAGTTGGAATGAGTGTTGGGTGGAGTGTTGAAAAGCAAAGGGAAAATGGATTGTCTCATGCGAACACAGAAAGAGAGCTTCCGAGGAGAGACTTGATGGAAGTTAATTATGGAAGACAGGAGGAGAACGAATGAGTAGGAAGAAGAGGAGAGCGATAATGATGTAAGAGGGAAGAAATAATAAGGAAAACAGGAAGGAGAATAAGTATGAAAAAAGGACAAAAATACGTACGTAATTAGGTAAGGAATGACAAAAATGTAGGGAAGAATAGAAGTAATAGTAATGTAAAAACAACTGAAAAGAGAATAAAAGGGATAAAGAGAAAGAGAGAATATAAATATATAATTATGGGAGAGGAGAGAAGGTATATGTGTGGAAAAGAGAAATAACAGAAATATTGATGAAAAAATTAACTATGGAAGAGAAGAAAATAAATAATCATGGAAAAGAGAAGAGAAATAAATATGCAAGGAAGAGGAACTGGATAATTATGTAAGGAACAACGAAAGTGAATAACGATGCAAGAATGAATAAAAAGGAATGAAGAAATATCGGAAAAGGAATAATTATGGAAGAAAGAATGCAAGAGAGAATGAAAAGGAATAATAATGGATGTAAGAAGAATGAATTGATATTTTTTTTAATGAACGAAAGCCAACGAGGGCATCTTCCTTCCTAAGTCTTGAGGGGTTCCTAAGAAAAATGTTGAAGTTAGGGTACGTGAAAATGTATAGAAAATAATTAATTGTCCAATTAGACTATTCTGTACCTTATGGATCCCGGGGGCGCGTATCTCTCCTTAACCAGATCCACAACGAAGACAAATCCCCGTTTGGTAGAAAGAATAGTAAAGAGGAATAATCCAACGGCGGTATCTCTTCATCGACGAAATGAAAGAAGATAATGAGGGTAAAAGAGGAGAGGAAAAACACGAAATTGCGCCCCCTTGTGTGGGGCTAAGAGGAAGACCAGAGTGTTTGTAGTTAAAAAGGAAATCCAACAAGGCCATCAACACCAGAAAGTTTATATTTTGAGATATGTAAAGATCGTGGGGAAGAAAGCAGGCGTGAGTAAGGTGTGGATGCTATGCAGCCGATCCACTTGTAATAGTTGAGGATGAGATGGCACGCAACTTTGAAGATGTCAGCTGCAGCCTAGTTTCCAAACTACACCTGACAACCATTTGAGCTGGGATGATGAATCATTAAAAAGACGAGGATTATTTGAGATCCCATGGTGGCGAACACTAGCAAGGGCAGAGCCACCCCGATACGAAACTATACGCAGAGATGCGAAATCAAATGCGTTAACCCCTCTGGCGCTGCACGACACAAAGTGAGTCGCTAAATATCTGAAATGTTTATCAACAAATTTCCCTAAAATCAAAGGTTGTCAAGGAAGTAATGTCGGGAGAGGGGAGGGGGAGGGGGGAGGGGGTAAAAGAAAAGGAAGCTAAAATAATTTTTAATATGAAAACAAAATATTGAGGAAAGAAGTTTCCTTCGTATTGGCCATGGTCTCCATCGGTGAAGGAAGCGGAGATTCCTTGAGGAGTTTATTCGGGATTTGATGGAAGATAGGATTCGACATCCTTTTCCCCATCCTCCTCCTCCTCAACATCAGATTAAACTTCATTGGATTCGATATTCTTTTCCACCTCCTCCCCTTCCTTCTCCTTCACATCAGAGATAAACTTTATTTTTTAGGTGGTTTTAAAAAATGGTGATTAGAAGGCGCTAGGTCGAGGGAATAAGGAGGATGAGGAAGAGCTTCTCAACCTTGCGCATTAATTTCTTTCTCGGGTCAATCGTGCCATCTGTGGGTGTGCATTGTCATGTAGGAGGGGAAGGAGAGCTTCATTTAAACGTTGCAACTGTTGAACATGTTGTGTTAAGTTAAAGATGAAGTAATATTCCCGCGTTGTCCCTCAGACAGTTCATGTGGCATCCAAACATCATTTTTGGAACATAAAAAAGGCATAGGATTTACTACAGCTCTAAACATTATACATATATGCGTTTATACATTATAACAGTTATCTTTAAACTCTTTCCAGCAAATTTGGAACAATTTACCAAAAATCTAAAAAGCATATTTTTATACAACTTCTTAAATCGGATTTTAGTTCGTTGACAACTAAGATCTTAAATCTAGTCGAATGGCAACAGAATTTCAATAAACCAGTCTCACAGTCGCGCTGAAAATTGACTTTTCAGAGACGAAAATAATGAGTTTTGGAGGAGAGAGACCAACCTCAATTGATGACCAAAGTTTCGATCAGACACAAGAATAAAGAGGGCAGCAGTGATCTCCTGTTTGAAGAAGGAAATCAAATTAAAAACAAAATTAAGTTTGAAAGCGGTAAGAAAGCTTAGCTACATCAATGCATCTTAACAGTTTTCATTTTTCCAAGTCAAAATTGGACAATGAACATGAAAAAATTACGAAAAATCTTAAGAAAATCCAGTGAATTAAGGAAAGATACAAACTATGAATAACTCACAGGGATTATGAAATAAATATATAGATAAGAAAACAAACACGAGTGTCAGATATAGTAAACAAAGTAAAAGTTATAAACTCAAAAAGAACAGAGCACATTGTTAGAATAAACTACAACAAAATGGACCAAGTAAACCCTAAACTAAGCATATTTATATATAAAGCCCCCCCCCCCTCCTCCACCCAAGATGTTGCAGAAGGTAGAAGGATAAATTTGCTCAAAAGTAGGAGTAACGTGGCAAACTCGAGCCCTGGATTAATGCGTAAAACGTCTTGGTAAGTCCTTTGCCCACAAGTGAGTTGAAACGAGTAGATGAGGATGACGTAAGAAATTTTCCCTCCACTCTAGAGGTGGAAGTCAATTTAATCTTAGCCCTCTCAACATTAGCCATACACTCAGCCATCAACAACTAGACTTGAAGAGTAGACAAACATTTTGTAGGGAGTTAAAATGTTTGGAACGGAGGTGAAAATATGTTGGTAGACGTGAAAGAAGAAAGCATATCACCTCCCCACAACCATTTCAAGCGACGCTTTCGTCACTTAGAAATTGGCCAATTATCCAAATCAAGTAGAAAACAGTTCAGAAGTTGAATATAATTTTGAGTTAGAGAGTTGCGTACCCGGATTGATTCTTAGAACGACAAGTGGTCGTTTATTTCCTCATGCAATTTACCTTACATTTTTTAAATACTTTTTTGGACATTTTCCGGGACAAATGCCTTCGTTAGTTTTCGCTTTATTTATTTACGCTTGGAATAAATCATTTACTTTCTATTTACAAAGTTGTGCACCCCTCTGATGAATAGCAACCAAAGTCTTCTTTTGTTCCTCTCGGGATTGCTATATTTTATCTCTTAAAAAAATAATCGCAAAAATGCCTTCGTCTGTTTGCGCTTTATTTTATAATAAATAATTTTTTCCAAGTTAAATTATTCTCCTATTCACAAGCAATGAGCATAAAATGAATGTGACCTGCAAGAAAAAGAAAACTATGAATCCGAGTGCTTTCGTTTAATTGAGCATGGCCCATTCAGGGAATGGACACGTAGAATGAAACATATAATTTCAATTCATAGCTTTTTTTCTTTTTCCTGTGGATAATTTCATATTTAGAAGAATCCCCACACCGTCTCCAGGTACTTGTCGTGAAACGCAACTTAACCTGGCTATGCGAGGCTGACGCTCGAATCCGGGCACCTGTAATGGTGGTAATGGATGAGGCAGTCGCGGCCCCGTCCAGTCATGCCGCTAGGAGCGACGATGCTCGCCATCACCCATGTGTAGAAAGCGGTCGTTCATGATAACATCATAACACCACGTAACTAACAATTTTGGCTGTCATCAAGTTCAGACTTTGCTTCTGACTTTATCAGATCAATGTATTGATTTTATACCATTTATGCTTATTAATTTTAGGGTTTTTCAGATATTTGCTTCTAAATCCAATGAATCCATTTAGGTATAATTTTAATTTATGTTAACACGATTATTATGACAAATTAATGATGAAAATTGAAGCCCCGAATTTAGAAATGAAAATAAAAATAAAACGACTAAGGTCTAATTATGTATTATAATGTCATTACAATGACAGTGATAAATTGCGATGATGCAGAGCGTTGATGAAGAGTATTGTCCTCTAAAGAGTTCATGTGCTAGCCAAACACCATTTGAACGCCATTTATTAACAGCACAATACATACTATTTACATTGTAGTTTAACTGGAAATATAAATAGAAAGTTGAATTAGTGAAAATCAGACGTAAGAAGGAATAGAGAAGGAATCTTCATTCGTCTAAATGATGGGTTGAGAGGGCCCCATGTAAACCCTTCAAGGAAAAGTCGTTAAATGAACGTCAATAACCACAGTGAACCAAAAAAAACCGAAAAGGGTGGCTTTTGGGGTTGGAATATTTTCTCTGAGAGAAGCTGCCAAAAATCCTGCGATACTTAGGATAGAATTAACCCGCATTAAAGAAGAAATATGTCCTAAGCACTTTTATTTTGATTTATCCAGGCCTTGACTGTACCTGCATTTAGACTCAAAATTGATGCACCTTTTTCCCTAGTGGACCTTAATAACTTTAGGAAATATATGTATATACAACCGGTGCAACACAAGACGAGTACAGTGGAATACAGAAGATTTATGTAGGTAAGCACAAAAATCAGACAAAATTGTCATGTCAAGCACACCGTCCCGATTCGGTTAAAAATGATAAATGGAATAAACGTGAAAGTGCGAATGAATGTTGCTCCTAATGCTTCTATTTAGCTCATTTAACTTGAAAAGGCCATTAATGTTCTAGGTGGAGATATTTTTCAACAGGTGTAAAAAGTTGGAAATCCTGATGGATCTGACTGAAAGTTGAGAGAAAATGAGTTAAGAAGATTATGTTTACAACTATCATCCCTTATTCATTAGTAGTGGAAATCCTTCCGCTACTCTTGTGGAAAATTGGAGTTACCTTCGTTCATATACTCCAAAACTACACTACCCCATCTTTGGGCATCTTTTTTTAATTCTTTAGTGAAAGCATCTGACCTGTAGATGGATGCGATGGAAGGAAGGTAGTGTAAAGCACAAGCAAAGGATGGGTTAATTGTTTAGAAACGACGCTGTATTCAAAGGAAAGTAGAAAAGGCAATTGCGAAAGACTGGAGAGAACAGAAAAAATGAAGAACAAAATAACCAACAATTAAAGTGTTATTTTTTTTTACTATTGAGTTTTAAGATGAGAAAAAAGACGTTGTTTTGGGCAAAAGATTTCACAAATATAATTTTTACTTAGGATTTAGGATTCGGTTATAACTGACTCACATCATCAGTCCTACAATCTTTACTTTTTACTTCTAATTAAACCTCCCCCTTTTTGGCTAGTACGGGACACGCCTGGGGTAGGCTCCGCATCCACGCGAAGCAAATGGCTGAAACTACAAATACAATTTAACAACCCTAAAAAAAACTTCAAGTGACTATTTTCACCGTTGCTTTTGTCGTTGCAGTACATAGGTGTTTGCACCCACATTTGGAGGCTGCCGTGGTACAACCACTCTATACCATACATTACTCCTATATTATGGGGGGGGGTGACTTAATCACCTACTGGGAACGCGAACCGTTGAAGGACTGTTCGCAGGGATTAACGACCGACAAGGAGGTCACACTTGAGGGGTTGGGTTTCGAATCCTTAATAATCAGACAGAGTGCATAAATGGTTGGTGAGATGTACTTGAATAGGCCGAGAGTATCGTTCAAGGTTAGTAAAAGATGAACCAAGAAAATATAATTTGATTTACAGAGATCAAAATGAGAATAATAATAGGCAAAGGGGACTTATTTAAATTGAAAGAATCTCTTGATAATCATTATTAAGAGGGATTCTCAAATGGAATTAATTGATTAATGCAACTAGGCTCAGATCAAAAGGGGAAACTTGACAATACTAATAATGGAGGGGATTTCAGTCTTACAGGTCGATGACTTCGAGGAAGGTCCTTCTTGCGATGAGGCGAGTGGGCAACGATCCAATGAGATGCTTTTTCCACCACAAGAAGACTCTTGCTCCTGAGTCCTGTCTTTCTCCCAAAGTGAAGGAGAGTTGCGCACCCATTCTGGCGCGGGCAAAACCTTCGTTCCAGAGGGTCTCGATCTCCGGATCGACGGGATTTTCTAAAAGAATGGGTCCATTGAAGCCTTGGCGACCTAGCCACGGGTTGTGCTACCATGTTACTTGTAACCTGGGGGCTCTGACAAATCATAACAGAGCAAAACTTGATTGAGGCTGATACCACTTCGACCTAACCAGTCAAATACTCACCGTCGATGTGGCATTTTGCAATAGGGAAACGATTCTTTCGGCCGAGCTAATCATGGATCACAGTGAACTTTTGGTGGTCAGGGCCGACTGAGGGAAGTAAATTCTTGGATACCACGATGCATGTGCACCCAGTGCCACGTACAAGGGTGGACACACAGCATCCGTTCAAAGCTCTATTTTCAAATTTCAAACCACCGGGGAAGCTCTTATTAAAGAGAAAATTTACTTAGGGACCGGAGTTGTTGGTCAACGAGAGAGAGGAAGTTATATCTTGAAAAGACGCGAGAGGAGCAAGAGTAGCACTAGCTTGGTGTACCTGATGGGAGGACACGATTCTAAATTGAGAATTTTGAGGGCAGTTCGTGCGTACATGACCTTCTTTTCCGCACGTGAAACAGATTTTCTGCTTTCTGGGGAATAACGACGCGGGGGGAGTGGTAATTATGGGCTTAATGTCCCTTGGTTCCGAAGCAAAGAGGTTCCTGGGTTACGAGGGTCCTTGAACTTTCACGAGTCTAGGGGTATTTCTTGGAGGGGGCCTGGAGTTATTAATCTTAAACTTGGAAGGAGACGGGGAGGCTTCTTATTAACATTGGAAAACAAGTTATGGGTACTTGCATAAACATCAGCCTCTTCTAGGCATTCCTTGAACGTAGAGCAGCGCATGGCCTTCATGAAGGCATGGATTGTGGGGGTCAGTGAAACTAAGAATTGATCTATTAGGACGAAGTCCAGAAGGGACTAGTACTCCTCGGGGAGTTTACACGCCTCTAACCAAAATTGGAGGTGTTTCTAGAGGGTATACTTAAAATGGCGAAAGGTCTGACCGGGGCGGATCTTTTCGTGACGAAAAGGGACACGATAGAAGTCTGAGGTCATATTTACGGCAGCTAATAGTTCAGACTTGAAGGTAGAGTAGTCCACAGTGAACTCTGAGGGAAGCGAAGTGAATATGCCTCTCAACTGTGAGTTTAGGTGATGGAGCAATTTGGCGACACCATCTACCTCGATGTCCCAATTGTTAATTTGAAAAGTCTTCTCGAAATGCGTAAGATATGGTCCAAAATATTCTCCTTCTTTAAATACGGGTAATCTTATTGACATGGAATATGGAGTTTCGGTCCGGGAGTTAATTCACATTGACTCCAATTCACTACGGCTTAATTCCAGTTCATGCTGCCTTATATCTCACGTTCTTCCATTTTTGCTTCACTTAGTTCTTTTGCTATTCTCTCTTCAGCTTCTCTTATTTATTTCCCCTACGCTCTTAGTTTTTGTTCCTTCGCTCTTCTCTCTTCTCTTTTATTTCTCTTTTCTTTCTGAATATAAGTTAATAATTTTTAGCCCGACAGGCCCAACGACTCTCCTTAACTCTTGAAGCGGTCAAACGAAGAAGACATCTTGTTGGCCTACTAAGGGGAACATAACACGCGAACGGGGCTATTGACGTAACGAAAATACTCGGCAATATACGTGAAGCCTTACTTTTCCCCAAAATAAATATTCAAAAATTATCACACTAAAAGAACATTAAAA
This sequence comes from Ceratothoa steindachneri, assembly GCA_963969495.1. Lineage (NCBI taxonomy): Eukaryota > Metazoa > Arthropoda > Malacostraca > Isopoda > Cymothoidae > Ceratothoa > Ceratothoa steindachneri. The sequence continues at coordinate 193,668,255 of OZ018319.1, read as the reverse complement.
CTCTTCCTACACGGTTAAGACGGGTTAACCTTAATAATCCGGCTGAGGATTAACTAAAATATTCCAGTAAATAGATACACAAACAAACAGAACGAGTCCCAACTAATTATCTAAATTTTAAATAGTTAATAGACTAAAGTTCAACTGATCTAGAGCTAACTTGAACGTACTTCGGCCAAAATAGGAAAATAAAAAAACTTCAATAATGAGAAGGAACTACTAAAACTCAAAGGGGATGTAGATCAACTAAACTGATTTACTATGTAATAGACCTCACAAATTTGACACCAGTTTTTATAATATAGAAGTAATAATATATATATATATATATATATATATATATATATATATATATATATATATATATATATATATATATGTCGTGGTACAACGACTCTATACCATACACTACTCCTGTATTATGTGTGGGGGAAGGGGAACTTAATCACCTATAGTAACGCGAACCGTTGAAAGACTGTTCGCAGGGATTAACGACCGACTATGAGGTCACACTTGAGGCATTGGGTTTCAAATCCTTAATAATCAAACAGAGTGCATAAATGGTTGGCGATATTTACTTGAATAGGCTGAGAGTATCTTTCAAGGTTAGTTAAAGATGAAACAACAAAAGTATAATTTTATTTACACAGATCAAAATAAGAATGATAATAGGCAAAGGGGAATTATTTAAATTGAAAGAATCTCTTGTTAATCATTATGAAGAGGGATTCTTAAATGGAATTAATTGACAAATGTAACTAGGCTCAGATCAAAAGTGGGAACTTGACAATACTAATAATGGAGGGGGTTTCAGTTTTACGGGTCAATGACTTCGAGGAAGGTCCTTCTTGCGATGAGGCGAGTTGAGAAAGATACGATGAGCCAAGTGGAGCATGATCTGAACCAACCTTCCGATGAAGATAGCCAAACTTCAAAGATGATGCTCGACGGGGAATGTGGGAATTCTCGTAATTCCACTGCAAGAGGAATCTTCTTCTCTCCAAAAGTAATCGATGGAGATTTTCTTCACCTCGATTAAACAAATTCAAAGGTTTGCCGTTCACAGAAGCTACCAATTGACTTGGGTAGAATCACGGCTGAAGAAGTCTTGCTGTCTGAAGAACACTCGCGGGACGAGACGATAAGGACGGCCTTAAGGTGCGAGCTGGACTCTTCGAACTACAGAATAGCCCGAGTATTTGCATGCCCGATTCTGGAGGGGAAGGGGGAGTTTGGAGAAAGGAGTCGATTCACCATTTAGCGGCAAGGCGCGAGACAGTGCGGCTTTTTCACACATCGTCACCGAAGGGGGAGGAGGTTTAGGACGAGTCTGCAGGATTGGGAAATATTTTCCCAACGTGCTCAGGAGTCGAAAATTCGAGAATGTTCGAACAGGAAATGACGTCGTCTATGGCGCGATACCATAGCAGGTGGTCTCCGATAATTTTTTTTTGGGGGGGGATCAAAGGTTGTTCTTTTACAGGGGCACACGCCATCCGTTGCTATAGCAACCACCAAATAGTACATTTAAATGTCTCCAGTAATAAAGACTGCAATGAAGTACAAATTTGATCACTTCCCCTTGCGTTCTCCTAAGGACTTTCCTGCCTTGAATTTAAAACACAGTGCGAAAGTCCCACCCGGAGAGTTTGTAAGGAGGGATCTGTTAATTGGTAAAGCGAGTAAAAGTGAAAATATGTGGAAGATTAGCCGAAAACCCTCCTACAGGCATTGGGGTAGGGAGGACCCCCAATCTTTTAGATGTCAGCTTCAGTGAGTTGAGACATACTACACATTACATCCCGTATCTCATAACAACCAGTATTGAATAATGATCAGAAAGCACTTCTGTCCTTCATTTCTATCTCTCTGTGTTATGTAAAACAGAGGGTATGATAAAGAAGAGTTTGATGTTAAAATGAATCATTATGCATTAATTTTTACATCCGATATTATCTCTTCTTGATGGAACAGATGCTATTAGAATAGAATGTAGTTTAATTAATGTTCAAAGAATGTTAGGATTCTGATATATACACTAGATCAAAAGGGATAATATATTAATTAGGCTTTTGTGTTATATTCCTCTTTGATATATAATTTCCAAAGGTGTGGGGAAATGTAAAAGTTTCAAAGCGTTGTTTTAACTCGATAACCACTGCCATTAATTATACGTTCGAAGAGAATCGGAATTATCAAAAAAATATGCATCCAATTACAATTCTTGTCTTGGAAAATTAAACTACGACTATGAATTGGATCTCACAAAGCAGCGCTTGAGGGGAGAAAGGAGGAATTTAACTTTCTTTGCATGCCTTTGACCTGACCTGACCCTTTCCAATTTAATTTTTCCTAGAAATATACCAATTACCGTTAGAATTGTTTTTGTTATAATGGCGTTTCCTATTGGTTTCGTCTCTAAATACTATACACAAAACTCACGCTTTCAGCTATCCGCGGTACCTCTTGTAGCATAGCGCCCTCGGATATGGTGGCACTACTGTAGTGTTATTTTGTTTTGTTGGTTTTATTTATTAAGAATCACTAAATTAAAGTTGGGAGGTACTGGAATTCGTGCTTTTTTTTCTATTTCCTATGGGTTAATCACTTTTATGACAATTATGTATATACATAGAAAGTAGCTTGACTTCTTACCAAGAAAGAAACCGCTATTCATTTAAATCCCCCTCCCCCCCCTCATTTTTATAAACAATTAAACTCAGTAATTTTTTTTTCCTTCTTCTCCGGCAGGCAGACCTCAGCCTCACGTCTCGTGGTGGTTTGAGAATGGAATGATTGACGATTCTTGGACGGAAGTTGCCAAGGGAGTTGTCGATAACAACCTCGTCATCAGCCCGTTGACGAGGGCCCACGCGCATGCTATACTTACGTGCAGAGCAGCGCCGGCAATGGTTGCAGTATCTACAGCCACAATTACCATCAACATGCACTGTGAGTTTTTATTTTATCTTACATGAATCAGGAATGTTTTGAAAGAGAGTGGATTAAGAATGATAATTTAGCGAGTGGAAGAGTAATACTCTAAATAAGCTGCGACCGGGTTAACAGAGCCACACTCTCATTCAAGATTATTTGTATTTCTCATTAGAGTGATCTAATGATTAAGCTGGGATCCGAACCGTGTGTATTTAACCCCATAAGGCAAGTGCCATGCAATCAATCCGAAACTGTACTCCATCCGGCGACTGACCACAGCAGGTGTGGTAAGTCGCCGTTAAAATTGGAAAAAAACTGTTTCCACTCGTCAGCCGATTTCCAAGTTATGTCTTTCAGATGTGGGTGAACGAATTCCTTCGGTGGAAATAATGAAATTACCTTAACGTTATTTATGGCGCGGGAAAAAAGTTCAATATCCGAGAAACAAGGAAAGGAGGATTTACCACTAAAGGTCCTTTTTCCTTGTCATTTCAGACAATTTTACATGGAAATTTTGTATATTCTTATGGTACTAAAATGATAGCCAAATATAGCTCGATTACTCAGTTAATTGTGATCCACTTTTAATTTTGAAAATCGATGGCGAAACAGAGGTGACACAATACTAGTATTCTTGCAAATGGAGGTGCAGAAAGAGTAGAGGGACAGTGTTTGGTCACCAACCAGAAAGCTTATAGCATATGTATTCATTATAAGAAAAGGTTTAATGTCCTATTTCGCTCTTAGTCTTGCCCTGCCTGCCAGGAGAAAGAACGGAATAAAAACAAACAGAGAAATAAAAAAGAATTGAAAATTCAAAGGAAATTAGAGGGAAAAAGAATTAACATTTGAAAAAATGAGAATTAAAAAAATTAAGAAATAAAAAGAATTGATACATTTAAGTAATTTAGTAAAAAAGAATGAGAATGAAAAGGAAACATAAAAAGAATATACTTGAGGAATAAAAACAATTGAAATAAAAGATTTGAGAAATAGAAGAATTTATACAGAAAAAATAATTGAGAAATTTTTTGTTAATTAATTTGATAAATATTAAATAATTGAAAAAAACAAAGAATCAAAGAGATTTGAAAAGTTTGAAATATGAAAGATAAAAATAATCTAAAATAAAAAATTAAGAAATATGGAAAAGTTGAGAAATAAAAGACTTAAAAAAAATGAAATGAAAAATAAAAAATTAGGAAAAAACAAGAATTGAAAAAAAATGAGAAAGAAAAAAGGAATTGATCAATAAAAGAATCTATATAATAAAAATTAAGTATGTCTGTGTGTGTTTGTCCATTTATATTAATAAAAAAAATCCCGTTCTTACACTTCTCTCCTCTCCTCCCTCCATCTCTTCCCCCTGTGCGCTCCACTCTATCTCCTCTTCCTTCCCTCTTTCCCCTCTTTCCTCTCTATCTCCACTTCTCCCTCTTCCCTCCCAACTACTCTCCCTCTGTACAAAAAGACATCGCTAATAAGAGAAAAATTATATCTCCCTCCCCTCGCTCCGCCTACTCCCTTTATCTTCCCCTCCCCCTTCTGTCCCTCTCTCCTTATCTACAAAAGGACATCTAAAACAAGAGACGAAAATATCTATACCCCTCTTCCTCCATCCTCCCCCCCCCCCCATCTATTTCCCCTCTACCCCTGCCCCCCGCCCCAACTCTCCCCTCTCCAACTCTCTTTTTCCCTCTCCTCCGCTACAAATGCACATCTAAACCAAGAGAAAAAAATCAAAATAATCTCATCCTTAAAATATAGTTATAGAAGAAGATACGTAAATAAAAAACTTTAAATTTCGCCTCTAGACAGCTCTCAAAACCTCATTTTTAGATTTAAAATGCCTATAACTCGGAAACTAAGCGAAACTTTAACAAAATAATTTGCAGCAAAATTAAATATCAATAAACACCAAATACAATGCTGAAAACCAGAGGTTGTTATCTCAAACAGAAGACTACATTTCCCATTCCGAGTAAATTTTGTAATGTGAATTAAAAAATTGGTATGGTAAAACTCTATTAGGGTCATGGTTACTTTTAGAGGAACCCTGTTTTATCATTGTCAACTCTATGTGAGTGCTCTATGTATATGCTCCACAAGGAAAAACTAAGAATATTGTTTACCAAAAGGATCTAGAGCGTTGCTGAACAAGATTAAGTTTCGTTCATAGAATGAGAATATTGTTTGTGAAGAATAAAAAAAAGAAAAATATCAAATATGTCTTAAATTATTCCCGAACGCACTTTTTATCCGTTCAAAGCCAGGGAAAAAATGCCGTCATAATCCTCCTCCTTCTCCCCCCAACTCCAACCTCACCCTCTCCCCTCTCCCCCACTTCAACCCCCATATCTCTCCCACACCAACCCCACTCTTTCCTCTCTTTCTCCACTCTACCCCTCTCCCTCCACTCTCCCTCTCTGTCTCCCCCGAAAAAAGACCATCGAAACCAAGAAAAAAAATTATCTCCCCCTCTTGCTCTCTCTCTCCCCCCTCTCTTACCTCCTCTCTCCAATCTTACCCAATCTCTTCTCCATCACTAAGGAGCCTGGAAGTAAATCCGCAACTAGTAATTGATAAATTAAAGAAAATGAACTCGTACAAGACTCCTGGTCCTGATAAATTTTACCCAAGAATCTTAAAACATGTCCATAATGAGTTAGCAGAGTCACTTGCTCTCATTTTTAACAAATCTCTCGAGCATGGGGTCGTCCCTGATGATTGGAGGAAAGCTATCGTCACACCAATCTTTAAGAAGGGATGTAAAAACCAGGCCAGTAATTACAGACCCATTAGCTTAACCTCAATAGATGGAAAGTTGCTCGAAACGATCATTAGAGACAAGCTAGTAGAATTCCTCGAAAACAATAACCTTATACGTGATAGCCATCATGGTTTTAGGTCTAAGAGATCGTGCTTAAAAAACCTGATTGACTTTTACCATAACCTTTTCAACCTATATAACGATACTAAATCATTAGATATAATTTACCTAGATTTTAAAAAGGCATTTGACAAAATTCCCCATCAGAAACTCATGAACAAAGTGCGTACCCTAGGAATTAACGGTAATATATACGGATGGATTAGTAGCTGGTTAAAAAACAGGAAGCAGAGAGTGGTAATAAATGGCGTGGAATCGGACTGGGTATCTGTTACCAGCGGTGTTCCCCAGGGATCAGTCCTGGGGCCTATTTTATTTATTATATACATCAATGACATAGAGGTTGGAATAAATAATATCATATCTAAATTTGCAGATGACACGAAAATAGGTAACTCAGTATTATGCGAAGAGGACAGGGCTAGCCTGCAGGCTGATATAAATAAAATTACCGAATGGTCTGAGAAATGGCAAATGCCATTTAATATCGACAAATGCCAAATCCTTCAGTGCGGAACAAAAAACAAAAAATACACCTATACAATGCAAGGCGGCTTAATAAACACAACCCCGCAGGTTAAAGATTTAGGAGTAATTATTACAGAAAACTTAAAAACATCAAACCAATGCGCAGCTGCTGCAAACAAAGCTAACACATCACTAGGATTTATAAAAAGAAACTTTACTTATAAAAGCGAGGAGATAATTATGCCACTATATAAAAGTATTGTCAGGCCCCATCTCGAATACGCTGTACAGTTCTGGTCCCCTTACTTAATAAAAGACATAGATAAATTAAAAGCTGTACAACACAGAGCGACAAAACTTATCCTGTCAGTACGTAACAAACCTTACCACAAGAGGCTAAAAAAACTCAATCTATTTTCCATCAGAAAACGAAGACTAAGGGGGCAGCTTATAGGCTGCTTCAAAATACTTAAAGGATTAAGCAACGTTAATGCCAATAACTTGTTCACACTGACAGGGGAGTGTCCCACCCGTGGACATGATTCAAAACTTCAGGGTAAAAGAGCCACTATGGATGTAATAAAAAACTTCTTCACTTACTCGATTATTAATGATTAGAATAATTTGCCAAACGAGGTAGTGGACAGCAGCACTATAGATTCATTTAAAATGATATTAGACAAACACTTAACAAATATTGGAATTGTTTAGCATAAGCTACAAAATAAAGTAATATTACAAAACTATAACTCTTTCAGGTGTATGTAAGTGGTTTTCACATTCATTTCATTTAATTACTATTCAATGCAAATTTCCTTCAGGTACTGTCTTCTTACACCTGCAAGGTACTTTTCCCAAATTATTTCATGTACTGCTTTTGCCGGAGGGAGTGGAGGGTGGGGAGAGCCTAAAACTTTTCTATCCTTTACTTCTACTATTCTATGTGTAAGTGGCAGTAGATTTAGGGCCAGATCACCTTAGTCTGGGCCGTAAGGCCCGTGTGATCTGTGTATCTATGTAACTCTATGTAACTCCTCTCCCCCCACTCTTTCTCCCATTCTCTCCCCAACAAAAGGACATCCAAACCAAGAGAAAAAAGTTTTAAAAATCCCGTTCTTATAATATTTATAGATAAGATCTGTCTCTGTGGCAACAACGTTGCTCGCTCATAACTAACGGTCAGTCACGCATGAGCGTAAACTGCCGGGCGCCAACGGACAAAGGTTTACTCAATTTAAGTATGTTATATGAAAGGAAGAGTGCGCATCTCTCGTAAATCTTCCTTCAACATATAATACTAATAATAGTCAACAAGTAAAGATATTTGAAACAATGTACATCTGTATTTATTTGCGAGAAGGATTTTTATCATCCGTCTTACTTTATTTCCGAACGCATATTTTACCCGAGCAACGACGCGTATCTCTGCTAGTTAAGAAATAAAAATAAATAAAAAGAAAAAGAATTGAGAAATAAAATTTCTTTGAAAAAGATTTCAAATAAAAGGATTTTAGAAAGAAAACGAATTAAGAAATAAAAATAATTGAAAAAAGGAATTTACAAAATAGAATTAAAATAAAAAGAATTGAGAAATAAAAGCGACTAAAACAGGACCAATTAATTATAAAACAAGAACTAAAAAGAATTGAGAAATAAAAAATGCTTGAGAGATAAAAAGAATTGAGAAATAAAGTAAATGTGAAAAAGAAAGAATCGATGAATAAAAAGAATTGAGAAATAAAAAGAAGTGAGGAAGAAAAATGAATTGAGACATAAAAAAATTGGAATTAAAGAATGAAATAAAAAATGAGAAATAAAAGCAATTAAGAAATAAAAATATTTAATAAATAAAGTAATGAGAATAAAAGGATTTGAAAAATAAAAGAGAATAGATGAATACAAAAGTAAATGAATATAATGAACTGTAATGAATCACATTTGAAACTGATCATAAGCGACAGGAATAATGTCAATAAAAATGTTTTGCAAGATACATAAAATGAGTATGGAATTGATACACGAATGAGCTTCATCGCTGACAATGATGGAGCCTCTGTTGAGGCAGGGCAACTTCAAAGAGATCTGCTACTGGAGTGCTTAGGGCTGAGTGATAGCATAAGCATGAAAGTCGAAATGTAAAGACGATGTGAACTTCATAATACTGAAAGAGTGTCTCATTTTAACTATAGTTGTATACGAGTTGAGACTCACTTTTTTCTCTAAAGCAGAAATCAACGAGGCAAGCGCTCGCACAAAGTTTGTAAGGAGAGAAATATATGAAAAAAGTAGTGTAGCAGGTTAAAAACGCTATCCTCAAGATATCAGCCGAGCTTACACTTGGCCTCCTCTTGCGATCAATGGGACTCAGGTTGGCCCTCATATTATGTAAGTTACGTAACTCTTCTTGTCAATAAACTCTAGGGAAAATCTAAGGAAAGGTTATTTCATTTGATTCGATTATAGTCGCCTGTCATCAAGCACACCTATGCCTTTTGCCCAAGTCGAAAGGAGCAAGAATATTAAACAAGCTGAAATTGAATTTGCCATGGCGTGAGTTGTCGAGGCGAAGAACTGATGAGGCACATAGAAGCGAGTCTCTCTTCTGAGAAGTCTTAAATGGCATCATCCGAAACTAATTGGCTCGTCTTTTTTCAAGAGAATTCTCTAAACTTCTTAAGCGCTATTTTTTTCAGGCAGAATCTAAGTTCATTATTTTATGCACAAGCGGAATCTTAGTAGGGTTTTGTCCCAAAAGATCGACCTACTCTTGAAAATGCCATTAACTTAACAGGTAATTTATACTTATTTGGGTTAAGTGTTCCGTACTATTAAACCCATTTTACAAAAATCAAACCTCCTTTATGTCTGCTATGATGACACATTTCGCCATAGAATTGCTTCTTGAAGTAGTTTCACTTCTTGTAATTTAATATTATAAAAAATAATGTCGCATTGGATTCTTTGTCTAAACTACAATTTTCTCCAATTTTTATTGTTTACTCATGCTTTGTGTCAGGTTGCTCAGTGTTTTCACCAGTTTGTACTAACAAAAAATTATTTCATGATACAATTTGTAATCATTATTAACACAACCTGAAGCATGGAGTGGTTTGATAATTTAATTCTCGATTAATTTCTTGGCTCTCTCTTCCTCGAGAGCATATATATATATACTTATGTCCTGCAGGATTTTGCACCCATTGATATTATATATATATATATATATATATATATATATATATATATATATATATATATATATATATATATATATATATATATATATATATATATATATAAAGGGTCTTTCAATAAGGTCGATCGATTTTTAAATGTAAATAAAACAAGTTGTGTGTGATATATGCACTCAATTTATTTTAAATTTGAAAAATCACTTTATGGCATTAAGTGTGGAATATGACGTCGTTCAAATGTCCGCTGCGGCTTCGCTTGGTGGAACGTATTCGGGTGGCCCAATTCTCGATGACTTTGTCGCATAAATCTGGCTGAATTTGCTGGATGGTGTTCGTTATATCGACTTTCAGGACATCAACTGTTCGCGGATTATTCGTATAGACCTGCGATTTAAGGTAGCCCCAAAGAAATTAGTCTAATGGCGTTAAATCACATGATCTTAGTGGCCAATTGATGTCACTGCAGCGCGAGATGACCCTGCCCTGAAATCGCTGGTGCAAAATGTCTATCGTGGCGTGCGCAGTGTGGCACGTAGCGCAGGCCTGTTAAAACCACATGTCGTCAGTATCCATATCAGGCACAGAATCCAGTTGAGGCCACAACAATTTGCTTATCATCGATCTGTAGGTCTCGCCGTTGACGGTTATGGCAATCCCATCTTTGTTCTCAAAAAAAAATACGGACCGATGATTCCGTGACTTTGTTGGGATGCAATTGGTGCTGGTGTATCTCATGTGGATTTTTTTCGTCCCAAATCCGACAATTTTGCCTGTTCACAAATCCGTTCATCCAAAAATGGGCCTCTTCGCTGTGGCGAGGATAGAAATCACGTAATGCGCGGAACGTTTTTCGAACGGAACACTGAATTTGATAATAACATTTGATGATTTGCACACGCTGTTCAACGCTATGACCTTCCATCGCGACTTGCCAAGTACTACTGAACAGTTCACAGTGAGGTTGCCAGATGTCGCTTTAATAACATGGCCACTATCACCTGACAAAGCTCGAGCTTCCTTGTTGAAAGACCCTTTATATATATATATATATATATATATATATATATATATATATATATATATATATATATATATATATATATAGTAGCGTGCAAATTAGTTCGGACGGTGATGAAATAATAGAATTATTTGATAATTGTTGCATATATTTTAAAATAATACGTCAATGATAAGATAAATGGTACATTAAATATGAATTATGACTGCCCCTTGCTTTTAGAACTTGCTTCACTCGCTCTGGCATAGATTCAACCAAATTTGAAAACATTTCTGCCAGTTCTTCGTTATGGTACCAGGCATTGATAACAGCACAAATCATCTTCTGCATCACCGAACAATCAGTTTTCTTGATTCTACGTTTAAATATAGGCCATAGATTTTCAATGGAGTTTTGGTCAGGAGAACTTCTAGGCCGGTAAGTCCACTTTGTTTAAGAATGTGCGCATTATTTGCGAAGTATGGCACGAAGCCAGATCCTGCTGGAAAATGCCGCCTCCATTAAGAAAGTCTTTCTGCATCCCGGGAAGCAAGTGACTCTGTAGAATTGCCTTGTATTTAACGCTGTTCATCATTTCCTTAATAGTAAAAAGACGCCCTATGCCTTAAGCGCTAAAATAACCCCAAAACATCTTAGGTGGGTATTTTGGCGCCTGTTGAATGTGTCCTGGCTGAAGTGATTCATCTTTGCTTCGTCTTGCTACCACTGAACCATGGCCATGTACTTCAAAACGCGATTCTTCTGAAAACACAACTTTCTTCCATTCAGCTGCCTTCCATCTCGCATACTTGCGTGCCAAACGTAGACGTTTTTTCTTCATAGCATAAGTCAATACCTGTTTACGTATCGGTTTTCTAGCAAATCTACCAACTTTAATGAGCTTCGTCGGAGGGTTGTAGAAGAAACATTTACACCAGCTAAAGACAAATCTCTCTGGAGGTCTTTACTGGTTTTCTTGGGGTCCTTCACACTATTTCTTGTCATCGTAAACTGTTGTCTTTTGTTTTCTTCCACATTTGCTTGTCGCAGTGTTGACTGTTTACCAGTGTCTTCAGCTCTTTTCACAATGTCGCTAACAGTTGACTTTGCTACCTTCATTTCCTCAGAAATCCATCTGATGCCAAAACCAACGTGTTTACTAAGAGCTATAATACTTTCACGCTTCTTGGGTGTGATATAAATGAATAAATTTATAGTCTAATAATGATTAGAAGGTGAATATTCCGGCAGAGCAAAGTGTCGTAGGATGACCCTTTTGATCACCCCACACCTGACACCACTTTTGTCGTAGAATGCCCTTGTGGTCGTGATGTACTTCTTTGATGAAGTAGACTTTGATATAAGAATGCGAATTTTTTTGTTTTAAGGAAGAGCCACTTCAACACGTAAGGATATAAATAAACACACAGGTATTATCCCAAAATAAACATATATTTTAAATTTAACACTTATCTATGAAAAACAAACAGTAATCACATTTATATCTTCGTCCTAAGTTAACCTAGACTATCTCGGTTGGCAACTAGGCCTATTACAATATCTTTAATGACAAAAATAAACAAATAGGCTCCCAGTAAACACACCAATTGCCGATTAGTATTTTTATCGTGAGCCTTTATGATTACCGTTAAAGATTAAATTAAAGTACTCTTTTTTACTAACAAATATGACCGGGGTTCACGCACAATTGTCTTTACTTCTATTAAATCGTGAAACGTACTAACCTCATACTATCGCAACATGAATATCAATGTTCTTGCTAACTCACATGAGAGACGGGATCAGGGGTTGCCGGAGGTCGTTAGAGGGCTTATATCGCCTTCGGGAATTTGGAGTGCCAATGATAGAATTTCGCCGAGATGTGATGAAGAGAGAGTGAGGTAGGGCACTATCAACTTATTTTCGCAACCTTGCCTCTGGTTAAGTTAAGAAGACGGAGAGAGTTATGGTGCTCTTCGCTACAAGAGTCCTCTTCTGGAAAATCTTGAAGCCTTTTGGTATCTTATTCTTCAACGTAGAGTGCCCAACTAGATTTTGGGGTATTCGGGGGAATTTTAACCGTAAGTAAAGAACGGAACCTCGTTTGGGCTGGGTTCTTCTCCTCTCACTCTTACGGAGCTGGAGATGTGAAGGTCACTCGAGTGTGAGCGGGTTTACTTTTCTCTAGTCAAACTTGTTCTAAGTCTGTAAAGGATTCTTCGGTATGGCACCGATACCAAACTTGACGATTTATGTTAATTCGGCCCGGGGAGGGGGGATTGATCTTCTCAATATGATCCGATCGTTTCTCACGGAAATCATCTTGTCTGGCTGAAGGATCGATCTTCACGAACTGAACCTTCGTCTTTCTTCCCGAATTCTAATCTTTCTCTTTCTTTTCGGGGCTTTAGGTGGACCACCGCTCCATCTAAGTGGGATGGGACGAAGCCACAGAGGGGAGCGCGAATGGTGAGTTCGCATCTGGTGAGAGCGAGAAGTACAGAGGTTGGCACTGAGGTGCCCAAGTCGGCTTGTTAATTAGTGAGAACCTCAACCCCCACACTCCTTGGCGTGCCTTTTGACTAGCACCGCTTTTTTGTGACATAGCCACGGGTTTATGGATCTCGTAGGTAATTGGATCGTTAGAGCGTCGTTTAAGGGCCTTAGGTGGTTGCTTTAACACAGATGGTCGCTCCAACTACCTAAGCGGCGAGGAGATCAAACAGGGTAGGCAGTTACGGTTATTCGCTGGCTACCGTTCCCACGAGTTTTCTCATAGGGCTTGCTTCTCCGGCATTCTCCACAAGATGGGGGGGCGACTTTAAGGAATATGTCCACCTGGCCCTCCAGGAGGCTTTATGTAGCCATTTCTCTACACCAAGTACACCACGGAGCACGCTCCCAGCAATAATTATCCACGACAAGCTCTAGCGTAGCACTGTCGGGCTAAGTGTAGATAGGGCACAACAAAAAAGTTGCGAGATGTTACTAGTACACTATTATGTTCCAGAAAACACAAAAGAAATTTATTACTGTTGCTAAAATTTAAGACACGAAATAGTCAAAATACTTGGTACTGTCCAAACTAATTTGCACACTACTATATATACGAGTATATATATATATATATATATATATATATATATATATATATATATATATATATATATATATATATATATATATATATATATATATATATATATATATATATATATATATATATATATAAGTCCGCAAGTTGAACGCATCCCTTCTTTTTGCACAACCGAAGGCTATCGGCGAGTTGTGCCAAATGTTACACAGTAACAGGAGAACAGAGATCTTACAGGAGATGTCTCCGAGAACAGCCACGAGTTCTGAGGTTCGAGTCCTTGCCGTGGCGAGCAGTCATTGGCAGCAAAGGAAGCAATTTCTTCCCCTAATTAAGAAGAAAAGAAAACTAAATTACACTGCAGCAATTAATATTACAGTAGAATCAAATTTATTCTGATATTTATGCTCGCCTCTTATTGTATACGCCAAACGGTACCGTTAACTTTCAATTTAATTGGCGTCCCTGATGAGCCCGACTGCAATTGAATAAATGCATCCTTTTCGTCGAGATTTTTACTCTTTTTTTCTCTCTTAATTTCAATAATAGTTCTACATTTTGGTGCTTGGAATGTATCGTTTAAAATAATATACAGTCATTGAAGTTTTATGATTTTTATCTAAATATTTCTTTGTCGTGTTAGAATTAAGAAAAAATAACCTATTTGTATATGGAAATGGCAGCTATTATTATGTTCTAAAGCTTAAGCAAAATTTATTTTATATTTATATACTGGTTCTGAGAATGAAAGCAGCTACATAGAATAAACTCTGTATGGTTACCCTCTTGTGGCTCAAGCATTTTGATAACTTTTCGTGGATTCTGGCAGCCCTACTAAGTCACCCCTCATATTTTTAAGATTAGTAGCTGCAAGGCAGTGTGATTGCGTTGCTTACAAAATAATTCTGGCGTATTGTTTATTCATTTTTCTAAATAAGAAACTCTTTTAAAACAAAATGGATGCAAATGAAGTTGGGAGAAAATGTGATAACATTATTGAAATTTTATTATAAAGGAAAATCATTGCGATGACTCATAATGAAAGAGAAACTATTATTAAAACAGGTAGGCCTACGCCAACACTAGATCTGTCATTCAAAACAAAGTGTTGCACTCGCAAATATAAAGTAGATCAATATGATAGAACATTTTGGCTAGCTGGTTGTGCATACATACAGAAGCTATTTTGTTGGCCATGTTTACTATTCAGTAATGATTTAGGAAATTGGAACTCAAATGGATTCGATGATTTAAATAATATGCATAAAGCGATTAATAGCCACGAAACCTCTACTAACCATATAGTTGCATCTTTAGACTTGGCAAGGTTTGGAAAATCACCACGAATTGATTTTTTGCTTAATAGTCAACATAAGTTGAATGTCCAAATGCACAATCAACAGGTGAATAGAAATAGAGACATTTTAAAAAGATTAATCGATGTAGTTTGTTATTTAGGTGAGCAAGAATTAGCATTTAGAGCTCACGATGAACCTCTAGATTCCTCAAAGAGACGAAACTACGTAGAGTTAATAAATCTTATCAAGGGAATTAAATAAGCTACATTAAGCTTATCTCTTATGCAGTCGTACAACATCGTCATTTTGGCTCTACTCGGTCAATAACACGATACAAAATAAGAAAGAAATGTGGCAGAGTGATTTCCTTTCGTCAAGCTGTTTAAAACAATGCTTGGGCTGATTTGCCCGATTTTGGGGTAGGAACAAGAGAGAATCAGAATTAATAAGAAATATTTAAGCCAACGCTTATTGGATGACATCCGATTATTTTCCTGCAATACAAAATTATAATGAATGATAAACAGAGTTTTTATAAGTTCAGAGTCTCATTTGGGCCGAAAATTAACTCTCCAAAGAGGAAAATAATGAGCAATAATTTTGCATAAGATAAAGCATAATCTCAGCAAGGGAAGCGTCTGGTAGACCATAGGTAACCAGCTGCCATTGATATCTGGAGAATTGTGTGCCCTCCCGGCTTCAACGTATCTGTGGCTATATATTGTATCTTCCGTACTTTTTATATCTTCACTTCTTTACACATCTCTCCTTACAAAGTATCTGGCAGAAATGCACTTGATTTTTTTTAATAAAAATAATATACCAATTAAAATTGCTGATCAAATTTTAGAGCAGGTAAAAAAGTACATCAAATTAGGGCACATTGTAAAAACTGATAAAAATCACTAGAACGAAATCAGCCGGAAAATAAAATTAGCCTGAAGAGCCGTTGGGAAACTTAGCTACACGTGCTGAAGCGACGGAAACGAAGCAACGGCCCCCAATGCTTAGCACGCGAAGTATTCAATCAATGGATCTGATCGGTTTAACTCATTGAAGTGGACCTTGGACACTGAACGTGAAAATCACTCAGAAAATGAGGACCCCTCCGATAATTATTCACATACAACCTAAGATAGACACTTGATTCCTAATGCAACTTGTGAGTAGGTTTCCAGAGTCAAGTAATTATATGATGTTAGTTAATTTGGTCTATGGCTGATCAGGACTAGAAATCCAGATTCATTCTACCATGGAGAAAAAACATAACTTTGTTGATAACTCACAAAATACTAATGGTAAAATTACGATTCCAAATGCTAGGGATATATTTTTATGGTATATATATTTCTATCGTAAATGTTGCATATTCACTCCAATAATAATGATAAAATATAGTTTAATATATGGTTAGCCAGAAAGTCCTGATTGACTTAAGAAGCGAAAAAAGAACAACAAATTTTATTGAGTAAAACCAACATTAGGTTAGGTTAGCCTTACTCATGCGACTATATTAGCTTAGGTTATCCTTACTCATTCGACTAGATTATCTTTGGTTAACCTTACTCATTCGACTACCAACATCTGTACGCTGCTGTCGTTTGTTGCTCCTGCGCAGCTAATTTCTCTTTATGTAAGCCCCAACTGACAGAAATGAGTTTGGAAAAAAGTGGAATTAGAGTTTTGATTCGCTACTCTTACAAGCTAAACCTTTATACAAGAGTTGTTGTGAAGAAAATTTGTGATACTGAAGAATAAAGCACAGGCGAAAGTCTCGAGGTGGTACAGGCGTTTTAACTCTGAGGATTGTACCCTTGAAAATCAACCACGTTCCGGCCGACCATCAATCTTTGACAGCGAGGCATTAGAGACAGTATTGAATGTTAAACCTTCTGCACGCAACCGTGACTTTGCCAAAGATGTTGAAGCGTCATCCCATCAGACTGTGCTGAACCGATTGCAGCAAATGGATTTTGTTCACAAGAAGCCCCAATTGGATCCATGTGACCTCATCGAAACACAAGCTGCCCGTAGAGTCGATATTTGCAGCCAACTTCTTAAAAACCCAATGGACGACTGATTAGAGAGGCGAATTGTCACATCGTATGAGAAGTGGGTGCACTTGGTTAATCACGATATGGAGAGGAAATGGGTTCCGCGAGGTGAACAACCTGCATCCGTTCCACAACAGAATCGGTTTGACAAGAAGGTCATGATCTCTCTCCGGTGGAATTTCCAAAAAGTACTAAATTTCGAGCTTGTTCCACATGGTTGCGACATCAACGCTAAACTGCATTGCAAGCAGCTAGACAGCGTATACATAAACTAAAGGAGTATCTTGCTTTGATCAATCGAGGTCAGACTTTGTTTCAGCAAGACAATGCCAGGCCACACACTGACAGATTGACTATGGATAATTTCAAACAGATAGACGGTCTTGAGATTCTTCCACATCCACCATTCAGTGACTATGTCCTATTCCGCTTAATGGCAGACTTCCTCCACGACCAGCAATTCAAAACATTTGATGGAGTGAAGGAAGCTTATTTACATTTTTTAGTGGTGGGCGACCCTATATCTCACTATGTGGGTCGGTCCCCGTTTTACTTTTCTTTTGTTTTAGTAATAACATTGCAATTATTGAGCCTATTATAACGAAATTTGAAACCTTTATGTTGTATTACATTCTCTTTCGAATGATATAATTGCCAAGGTCTTCTCAAGTTTAGCCCGTGAATTATTTTGTTTTAGCAATAACATCATAACTATCCCGCCAATTCTAACGAAATTTGAAACCCTTATGTTGTTTTACATTCTCTTTCAAATGATATAATTGCTAAAGTCTTTCCAAGCTTAAAGGGAAATTATTTGGCAATAACCTCATAATTATTAGGCGGATTTTAATTAAATTAAAAACCCTTATGTTGTTTTACATTCTCTTTCGAATGATATAATTGCCAAGGTCCTCCTGGGGTTAGTCTTTGAATTATTGAAAGTTTTGAAGTTCGTAAGGTCATAAATCAAAATAAGTGATAGCACGCAACCTTTGGTCAACAGACCTTGTTTCATTCAAAGTCAGCTGACTGGTGGCTGGGACAGATTCAGATGCTGGATGATCGCTGGCAGAAGATCGTAGAGAATGATAGACTTTATTTTGAAAAATAAATGTTGGCGTTGCTCCATAAAATTTAGTTGTTTTATTTCCGCCTAACGATATATTTAGAAACCATAATCGCTTTAGAAAAACTTGTTCACTCGTATTGTCTTACTTACACTTTTGTACATCCATATATATATATAGAATTTATTGAGCAGCTGATGTTACTATTAATATAATACAGTTTGAATTTCAATAATTTTTATCTTCCTTAATTGTGATAACGTTGCAGTGGAGAAGTATTTTGGGAAAAAATTGATATGGTACAGTGGCATCACATTGCCTACATAATTTGGACCGAACTTACTTCATCACCTTTTTCCCCCTTTGCCTCTGTTTTGTGTTGGACAGCTTTGCGTTTTGACTTGTAGTGGATGTGAAATATATTTAGAATACCTCGTAAAAGAGGTTTACAATGACCCTAATTGTGCATTGGAATTTTTTCTTGAAGTTATTTATCCAAATATGCTCTTAACTTTTAGTGGTGGTAGGCGAGAGGCGGCAAAATCGGGAGGGTTTTGTGTTTTCGAGTTTGTTCATACTACGAGTTAATTAGAAAAATAGAAGATGTGGGGGATGGAACCCCTACCTAAAAGGGGGGTATGGGTGGGAGAAGCCCCCATTGTTAGATAGGTACACAAACTAGTAATTTGAATATTAAAGGCCAGGTTATGTAGCTCAGGTTATTTATTTACTATTTTATGTGTTTTGTTCAAATATCTTCTTCATTTTTGGAGGTCGTAAGCTATAACATGGCAAAAACGATGTTTACTTAGATTTTGACCGAATATGAAACTCTGTTTTAAATGAACTTCGCCTTCCGACCGCCGAATAGGAAGAACATATCTGAACAAAGCCCAAAAAGTTCTACCAGAAGAAGCAATAAAGTGTGCAAAAATATATTACGGTAAAGCAAATAATAACCAAAATCTATTCTATTGTTACTGCACCCCCGAAATTGATTTCAGTAACATCGCATAATTGACGTAGAGCAAATGCTTACATACATATATGTAAATATAAATAAAATAATAAATAATATTTTGTCGCGAGATCTTCATTCCTAATTACATCTGTCAAACATTTTTCAATTAAACCTCACATTATATCCATAACTCGTCTTTAATTGTTAGGTCCTGCTCGGACATTTCGTCTCCGGATATTTTCTTTTCTTGGGTAGAATTTAATTGGAATTAAATGCATTTGTTTAAAAGTTGGGCTATTTTCTTTAAACCCTATACTGATTTCAAGTAACAATTGAATAAATGTATATATATATATATATATATATATATATATATATATATATATATATATCCCACTCTCAGTTAATATAATGGTGCAAATGAAGGTTAAATTACCAATCAGCGTCCTCAGTTGGTTGAAGTAAGGCAATGTCTCAAACTTATTCTATTTTTAAGTCATTGAAAATTGAATGTGGTAAAGTGAAGACGTGTAGTCTAGAGGTGATAGCTGTTGATGGCTTTTTGCTAATAATGATGCGTGGATTAGTAAATTAATTTCCAAGTCTTAAGTTTCATTATAAATATTAAGACCCCTTAAATGCTGTCGTAGTATGGGAAGCACCCCACACCTGACACGAAATATTTATGTCGTGGTAGAGTAAGCACCCCACACTAGAAACCAAATATTTATGTCTTGGTATAGGAAGGACCAAATGATGTCAGTTGTTGGTACGTATGGGTTGTTTACGTACTACACAAAAAACTCCGTGATTAATGTTATATCTCTCTAAGAGTGCTATATATGATTGATTATTATTATCTTGATTATTGACTTATTTAAACTTTGAGGGTTTCCTGTGCCATACTTAGCGATTCGAGGATAGAATAAAAAAAAATTGTTAAAACAAACTAAAACTTTGATTAAAAAAAAATAAACATGAACCAAAGAAATAATACACACTAAATACACAGAAATGACTACAATCAATTTTAAGTAAGGCTTTCTAAATTGACCTCTCGAAATTATAGTGAAGGTTGACCCACCTCTCCCTACAATATAAAGAAATTGTTAACTGTCTCTACTGGAGTTTAAGTACCTTTGTCCCTCTTGCGACGAGTTTGAGTCTGACCTTGAACTCAATGAGCTACGTAACCTCAGGAATCTTGTTGTTTTGTTGACGCGTGCCGCTCGTCCATATGGCTGGTGGTGGACGAAATACAGTTACAGCCACTGATGACTTTGGCGAGCGTGGCAGTTTGGGGAGCTACACGCCTTCGGCAGGAAATGATATCACCACGGGATTGTGAAAGAATGTTCCTTTCTCCTCTTCGGATTACTCTGGAGAATATTTCAAACTGGCTAGCGATGAGCCAGGTTGGTATCCTTAACTTAGGGGAGTGCTAGGGGGGGGGTACTCAGGGGTCTTCCTTAAGGGCGAGGACTATCTCTGTGTTTTGGGCTGCACCAGGATAGGAAGGGGGGGGGGAAGCTCTGACGAGAGTAAGTTTAACTTGATTCTTAAATCAATTAACTTAAAGTTCGGTATGACCGCCAGGAACTAGCTCGAGGATGAGCTTTTTCTTCTGAGTTCCAGTATTCCCTAAGGGCGAGGCCTATCTCGGTGCTTTGTGATACACCAGGATAGAAGAGAGTTCCTCTGACGAGAGTAAGTTGAACTTGATTCTTAAATCAAGTTAACTTAAAGTTGGTGTGACCACCGGTAACTAGCTCGAGTATGAGTTTCTTCATCTTAGTTCCAGTATTCCTCAAGGGCGAGGACTACTTCAGTGCTTTGAGATCTACCAAGATAGAGGGAGGGGGGGGGGAAATGATAACCAGGAACTAGCTCGAGGATGAGCTGCTTCTTAGTCCCTTCTCTTGGTAGCCCGGGCCTCTTGCCCGGAACTTTTTAGCCTGCTGATCCACGTATTTTACCATGTATTTTCCAAGTTTTTGGTATATATACATCATTACCCCACTGGGGTAGGGGTAGGAGGGAAGGACGGGCCGCATAAAGTTTCCTCCTCCAACAGTTTTTCTCATCGTCGTACCTCTGGTCCTGAGGGACCTTCGGGCTTGAGAGAGACGCGTCTTCAATTTCGCACTTGAGGTGAAAATGAATACCCTCCCTTAGGAGAGATCTTGCAGTTTCAACTGTTCTGATTTTTATCGGGTTGAGGGGCAAGGTCGCTATGGTTACGAGTTTGAACCGTGGCGTCTACACGGCCAGCCTGTTTGTGGTCAACGTCCCGTGTCTCAATTGAGAGAGGAGGGAGAAGGTCGATTCCCCTACAAATATAAATATTTAAACGTTTAAAGCGAAAACCCTTTTCAAAAGTTTGGCCCTAATAATGGGTATTGTGTTTGATTTTACAGTGTTTTGTGTAAAATTATTCAGTTATCGTAATTATTTCATCCATGTATTTCCTGGGATCGTTATACCAATTTGCCCTTTTATATACCAATCCTTCATTGAAAATTAGCTCGCCAAATTACAAAATTGCAAAGTGAGCAAAATAATTGGGAATTGACAATGGAATTATGCCACGAGAGGGTAAAAAAATAAGCAAGTGTTAATGAAAGAATAAAAAAACCCTCTTCGATGACCATTCCAACATAGACGGATTGCAATACATAAAAATTATTGCTCATAATTTGTAATGTATTTTAGTTCTTTTCTTTTGAAAATTAAA
The DNA here is from genome assembly GCA_963969495.1 of Ceratothoa steindachneri. Classification (NCBI taxonomy): domain Eukaryota; kingdom Metazoa; phylum Arthropoda; class Malacostraca; order Isopoda; family Cymothoidae; genus Ceratothoa; species Ceratothoa steindachneri. The sequence goes on along the minus strand of OZ018319.1, from coordinate 193,646,561 downwards.
TAAACTTTATATAAAGGCTTTTAAACAAACGTATTCGATTCCAAAATAAGTCCATAAAAGAACATAAAACGTTCGGCTACGAGATGACTGGCGACGAGATGACTGGCGACGAAACATCCGGTGATGAAACGTTCGGTCACAGTAAAAGTGATAAGTGAACGCAATACTTTTAATTTCATTAACATATTTTTTATTTCATTCAGGTTTGATATTTCTAATAGTTATTTCAAATATAAATTTGGAATCGTCAAGCCCTTTTCTCTCTACCCTGTTTGCATGTTTTGTATCGTTGTTCAAATAAAACTGCCTAACCAACTGCAATCTTCTTGCTGCGAATGGTTGTTTATTTTTGTAAATAGCAAGTTAAATATCTTTCTCTATTGCTTTATTGATCTACTAAGTGTTACTCTGCCATTTTCAGCAATGGAGCACCATAAGCATATGCTTTCCCCAATGGGCTGATGGTTGGTATAATGTTTTTTTTCGTGTAATTAATCCCAAATAATTTTCTTTTTCTTTTTTCGCTCTATAATACATTATTTCCAAATGATTTACATTGTGATTGTACTCCTTCGAAAACGTGAGCCTTACTGCAATTTGAGCTTTACAAGAATATGGCTTTTATTTAACCTTGTAGTCCTGAAGGGCATTTTGGTATAGTAATCACCTCATTGTCGTCTCTGAAACATTAATTCAAGTTGTAGTCTTAACCTGAGATATTTTAATCTCAGCATTTTATGGATTAACTTTAAACTTCGTTTAAGTTCAACCAATACAAGTTCGTGATACTTCAGGCTTCTTATACTTGCGTTTGAATGTCTGAACTGTGATATCCATTGGATGTTCGTTCACATAGATATTTCTTTATTAGTATACTAGAGAGGTCTGAAAAGATTTAGCGGATACGAAGTTGAATCTAGCTATGGAATTTGCAAAATTTAATAACTGTGTGAATATATATGACTATTTTAAATATATAGTACCGTCCAAAAGTTGAGAAAAATACCTCAAATCTACATTTTCTTGAAAATAGTCGTTTAATTTTCATAACAAATGCACATATAAGTGCTTAAGCCTTATTCCACACGCGAGCGAATAATAAGGTAATAATAAGGTAATGTGCATTTGAAGAAAGTGGTGTCCCATACTAGACAACTATGACTATAACTTTCAGTTTACATGTAAAATTTTGTAACGTAGGCATGGAAAAGATGTCTCGCGTGTACTGTAAACTGAGAGGGAGGCTGATATTTATTCATTTATCTTCAAAACACAATGAAATATTCATATGCCTAGACTAAAACGAAAGCAAAAATATATGCTACTTGATGATGTAATTAATATTTTTTGGGATCTCCTTTTGCGTCGATGACACAAAGATCTCTAAGTATGACCTACGTTCAGGTTTCTATCACATTCCTTTACATCTTTAGACCCAAGTTAACTTCGGTATTCAAACCACCAAGGGAGCTTGGCAGTTTACCCAAGCCCCGAATGGGCTTCTGTGGTGCCCTTTATTTGATGCAGCGAATAATGTATGCCATAATTAATTCATGGGCATCTGAAAATAACGTAAGGACTTTCACATACCTGGATGACATACTAGTCACAGGTCCCCTGTACAATGTCCCTTACTGGTTAGACAAAATTCTGGATTTTAGTTTATGTGTTAATTTCGAAAAATCAGTAATCACTCCATGTAAACAGCTGAAATATTTTGGGGTAATCATTAATATATATACTCGTATTAATCAACTTACTGTTCCATTAAAAGTAAAAATATGCAAGGCACTCTCTTTCGTTCATTCCCCTAACTTTAAGAATAGTTTGCGGGCCTACTAAATTTTGTGATTAACTTCCTGAAACTTCCAGCTGTGTTTTGCCAAAAATACTCTCTGTTACCACGTGTCCCAATTTATTCATGCTAAAAAAGTAGCTTGGAATTCTCCAATATGAAAGAATTGAAAGTGTATTGTGACGCCTCTTTTGGGGGAATTGGTATCAAATTTGGCTTAACTAATTTATTTTGGCCTACTAGTCATTTTCCACATTTAAATAATATATACTTATTTGAATACCTATGACAGTCCTATTTAATATTAGGAGAGGCAAACTTCCAGCGGAAATTCTAGCTTTTTTTATCTTCTTCAATTATTCTTTCCAAAATATTTTGTAAATCATCGATGAATACTATGAACAAAGCATCTTGTTCAACGTATGGATTTCTCACTGATCGTGAATTTCTCCTTAAACTGCTGCATAACTTTAAACCCGCCATATTTGGTCACAGTTCAGTTCAACGTGCGTTATGACCCCATAGGTCGCTGCACCTTATACGAGTATGCCGTTGCCGCAATGTCGCCTCGAATTAATCCTTTCCCTAAACACTAAATAATCCTATTCATTGTGAGTTAACTTCACTCAAAAATGGCAAATGGCGTTTCCATTTGCTTACATTTTCCCCCGAAAGTAGATGTAGGAGGAATCCACCAATAGGGACTGATGGAGAAAGGTATTACAAAATATGGCAGGTCGTCAACGTCTCGTGACGAAAATCTGAAATGAGACCGAAGCGGCAGAATGAGTTAGCGTGATGTAGTAAGAGTGTTTATTTTTTGCATTTAAACTCTCCTCTTCGTCATTGGGTATTGAGATATTGGTAAAGTTTAGAAGCGTGTTTTGGTGGCCTAAACAAGCCAGAGCATCGGGGAATTTTAAATGAGGTGGTAACAACTTCAGTAGAGCCTTTGTGAAGACCAATATTTTTGGTGCCATAGGAAGTTTTCACAACAATCCACTGTAGCTTTATAGAAGGGGAATGAGGTTCTAGGTTACTTAACCTACCATTCTGCATTTAAATCGAACGATATTATTCTTTCATTATATAAAGCGCTTGTAAGGCCTTATTTGGAATATGCGATTTAATTTGGCTGTCATATACATGCATCAGGACACTGTAATACTAGAATGCGTCCAACGTCGATCGTGCGAAGAAATCCTAAGACACCTCTATTTACTTTCGCTGAAAGATCGGCATCGCCGTGGTCATCATATTTAATTATTTAAAATATTAAACAGGTTTAGTAATATAAATTATGATTCAAGATTTGAGCTAAATAACAAAGCGGCAACTAATAATAATGGTTTCAATCTAATAAACAAAAGATTTAGCAATGTGAGAGCACAAAACTTCTTTTCTTATAAAAAAAATTAGAATAAAATGCACACGCATGTCATTGAAAACAATATAGTTAATATATTTAACAATAGAATGGATAAACATTACTTTGAAATATATACTATAGTTATGAAATTCCTAAATTAATCTTTTGGCATCTCCTCTATTCCTTTTAACTTTCCATTACTTCTGACTTACACTGTTTCCCTTCTCCCTTCAACTAACCTCAGGTGGATCTTAGGGTATTCGCAGTTTCTTAACTCTCAGTTTCTTAACTCTTTGCCTGTCCCAATGTTATATTTCTGCTATTACCGCTACGATTTGTTGGTATTTTAAAAATAGGTAATGAGAGTTATAAAATATGATGTATGGTAATACTATAGAGTACTTAGGATGGCATTGATGCAGTAAACAAGCGTGCATCACATGTGATGTACTGGACGTACTGATTATTATTTATCAGTCATACGTCCTGTGTATCACATATGATGCACATGATCATTTTATATAAAATGTCTTCTATGAAGCATTTGTTGATAATTTTTCTTTTCTTTCTACCTTTTCAGGTATAAACTGGTATATAAGTAAATATATAAGCTCAATATAAATTATAAATATAAATATAAAGTATATATAAATATAAATAATTGCATAAACGTTTAAAAATATAGCCCTAAATGGATCCCAATAATTTTTAGAAAACAAAGAAATCAGTAGATACAAGTAATATAGAATCGGATACCGCAAGGGACTTTTAAGATTTGAGTGATGACAGCGAGGATGTTTATGTAACTTCAACGGAGAATGAATCTTCAGATTCCTACAGTTCAGAAGCCTCTGAAAAAGATTCACAACAAAACAGGCCGGCCAAAAGAAGGCGTGCGACTCAGCATCAGGCAGGAGTAGCGGCGGGGACAAATAATGCGCCAGTAGTGCCAGGTACAACATGAACGCAAGGTAATGCACCAACTTGGGATTTCAATTTTGCAGAGATAGGCAGAATGAGATTTTCTGGTAGTTCAGGTCTGAAAAAAACGTATTATTCCTCCTCAAGATGGGATTGTGAATCCAATCGAAGTATTGAGATAGTTCTTTGATGACCACATAATTGATATGATGGTAGCCAAAACTAACAGATATGCTTCTCAATATGTAGCTTCCCACCAGATTCGTCGGCATTCGCGAATGAACAGATGGCAAGATGTAATAAGAAAAGAAAGGAAGACTTTTTTAGGTGTACTTATAATTGCAGGTCTCATACAATTTCCAAAGATAGAAGATTATTGGAAAACCGATGAAGTCTATTTTCATTCTTTATTTCATAACATTACTATGAGCTATAATAGATTTTCACTGATCCTAAAAAACTGGCATGTCTCAAACAATGAAACTGCACAGCCTGATGATTGGCTACACAAAATATCAGATTACATGAAGTTGCTTATTTCAAACATTCAGGAAATTTACATTCCAGGAGAAGACATATCTGTTGATGAAACTATGATTTCACCTAGAGGCAGAAAAGCATTCAGACAGTACAATCCAAACAAAGCGCATAAATATGGGATGAAACTGTTCAAGCTATGTGAGATAAGCGGGTACGTTTGGAATTTATCAGTTTATTGTGAACAACGATCTACAAATACATTACCTAGTTGGGATCATTCTGGGTCTGTAGTTGTTGAACTGGCCAAGGATTTACTAAATGAGGGCAAGGTTTTAGTTGCTGACAACTGGTAAGGCACCATTCAGTTAGCTAAATATCTAAAGAATAGAAGAAATGCAGAGTACTGTGGAACTATGAGACGAAATAGAATTGGAATACTGAATGCATAAAATATGCAAAACTGATACAAGGTGAAATTAAAGGAGCTATGAATGAAAATGGAATTAGAATAATGAAGTTTCAGGATAAAAGAGAAGTCTTCAGGATATCAAATTTTCATGGGGTTAATCAGATGGAAACAGGTGAAAGAACACGTCAAGGCAATGTTGTGTCAAAACCAATAGTAATACAGGATTATAACAGAGTGAAAGGTGGAATTGACCTCTCAGCTCAAATGATATCATACTATAGCCCTACTAGAAAAAGTGTGAAGTGGTACAGGAAGGTGCTGATGGAATGTATAAGCATCGCTGTATTGAATAGCTGGGTTCTTCTAAATAATTTTTATAGTGCAAACATTGTTCAGCTTTCATCATTCACAAAGTCTGTAGGTTTAGGAGAGAAAAGCAGTGTTACCAAACCTCTGAGAATTGAACATTGATTGAAGACAATCCAAAGACTAGGTGGTAGTGGAAAAGTTACCCGTAAAAGATGTCATGGCTGTTACGAGAAACTTCGAGCAGCAGCTGATCGTAAGCAAGCCATAGCAAAAGCCAAACAAGTGTCTACTGAATGTGTACAATGTTAACGACCTTTTTGCTTACCTTGCTTCAGTGAGAAGCACAAAATAAAAAAGAATAAATACCTTTTCAACATTATTTATATAAGGTATTTGCAAAAATATTTTGCTTGTTTTGGATCAATTTTGAAGAAATTTCCTGTTTTTCATAACTTTTTTATCTGTAGATAAGCTTTCATTTCATAAAAAATAAAAAGAAATTTTATTTATACCCTATATTGTAGGAAAATGCTTTCATTTACATAATAAATAATCAAAACTAAATGTTCTCTAATTCAACCTTTTAATCACATTGAATTTCTTTCAAACGCTGTGTGCATCCATAGAAATGCACAAATAGTGTAATTCTAGTATAAATCGCACACTCTAATACGGAAAAGCCTTAGTTTCCACACGACCACCAAAAGATATGGCCTTACGTAATACTATAACTGTGCATCACATATGATGCACAGGCGTATAAGGCTGACGTTGTGCGCATCACATATGATGTACAGGACAGGCAAAGGGTTAAATCTGTAATATGCAAGTAATATCTAGGAAGGTTCATTTATCTCCCTTTATAAGCAGTTTGAAATACAGTATATTATAAACTTCTTATTCAGATGGTAGTCTCTAGAGGTTTGGGCTTTCGTCCTCCATGTAAGGAAGGCAATGGGTAATTTATACTTTTCGCAACTTTGAATTCCACGCCTACGTTTTGTCTGGCGTCGGTTCTCTCTATCATAGTAGGCTCAGTTATACATCGACTGTGAAGGAATCAATAAATGGCTAAATTTAATCCTTCCCAAATTTTCAAAAGGCAAGCTGTGCTGCTGGTGATTAAGGCTGGGAGCTCCAGTGCATGGATCTCCGATTGCTTGGGTGTCAATCCGAGAACGGCGCAGAGGGACAGGAAAAAAATGGATGTGGCATGCTGAAATTCCGATGGAACGGTGGCCTCAAACTCAATAAGGATGGCTAGATCAAGTGCTTGAAGGAGTCGGTGTTGCCCTGGTTCCAGAACATGGCCTCTAGAAGGCGGTACGTGTGCCACACCAGCCATACGACAATTTCTTTGACCACATCACTCTGAACATCTGACCTCCGAACTCTCCAGAATGCACCCCTTCCCGTGAAATATGATGTGTAAGATTAGGTGAGAGAGAGAGAGACCAACAAGTCTCTGGGCACTGCCACGGTGGAAATTAGGTCGAGGATAACAGCAGTTTTCACCGAGCTAAATAGGGGGATCGTCGAGAAGGCCTGCAGCAGGTTCCGATGCCGCCTGGATGCTGTGGTTGAGGCCCATGACGATTCCATTGAATAGAATGAATAGTACAGCAATCCTTTAAGTTTAAGGCATTTAACCAAGGTAAATATATATGAACTCTATTATTTTCTTTTATGTTGAAGTTAAGCGTCAAATTACCCATCGCACTCTGGCTTCATTTATACTCATGTCGTTCTAGTCCACATCGAGTGAATAATATTTCTTTGTAATGCGTTATTTAAGACCACAGGTCTTGATAGAGCGTTTCTCTAACAACTCTGAAAAGGGTTGAACAAAGAGGTATGTCTTCGAGGCCTACCTGATCGCACCGAGGAGCAGAGAGGAGCGAATACCTGAAGGCCGATGATTCTACATTTCAGGATCAAAACTAAACTCTGGTTATTGAAGACAATTTGTTATGAATCAGATCTAGGACAACACCGAACTATGAATGGTTAAAAGCATAAAATGTGATAAATAAAAGGGAAATACCAACGATAATATTCTGTCCAGTAAAAATTATTTGTGCATTAAAGGTAGCCATTATATTTAGTGAATTAGGAATACGTAAAATATTTCCTCCCCAATCTTAAGATTAAATTTGGATAGGAGCGGAAAAAATTTCTATCAATATGGAAAATCACATGATAAATGAGCATTTATTCAAGCTTTTTCTAGACTCAGAGCAGTTTAAATAAAATTTACCCGAAATCACCAATGATTTTCTTTCAGCCAAAAGTATATTAAAGGCAAACAATTTTTAAGCTGCCTTATTATATTTGGCCAACTGTTCATATACAATATACATACATCATCCACATTTTTCTAAAGGCAATTTAAATATAATCTAATAATTATCTTAGAATTGTTATATTTTCTATCATGACTTCCTAGATTCTGATAGTTAATAAATAAAATAGATATACGTTTTACAAAGACTAGTCTAAATAGATACTCGAAATTAGTTGAAAGTCTATTAAAATGCACAAATTTTCGCGTAGTTAAATTTAAGCTATTAATTTTTTCAAGTTTTCTTTGTCCGCTTTAATGGCAGGAAATGCTTTGGGCAGCTGCATGTCAAAGATTCACGAATATTGATCGCACTGCTGGTTTAAGATTCTTTGTAGTCTTGTTTAATCATCATGACCAGTCTTCTTTTACGATCGTATGAAGGGAGTGACTCAGTTATGTAAATAGTAGTTTGAGGACATTTTGCTTCTCCCGTTCTTTCGTGTTTTTAGGAGTGCGGGGACAGTGTGTCGTGACACTCAATTTTCATGAATAATTGTTGTTTTCAGTATGATAACTCAACACCCATTCACTCAATTCCAGGTAAAATTCAAACTTAACTTACTTTTATCTAGGAGTGTTTAAATATTCTCGCCTAATTTAAGGACACAATGAAATAAGACACAAAAGAAATAATTTCAAACATTAGAATACTTCCCCACACACACACTTAATAGAAGCTGCCTTGGATAAATATTTAAAAACTATCAACAAGAATACACGAAGAAATTATTCAAACAAGCCATTAGAACGTTCATTAGTATTATTACCTCTATTATTATTAGTACTAGAATGTACCTCAGAAATGTCATCAGGCAAAGCCTCTCTTCCTATAGATGCATTCTTAACAGCATCGGCCAGATGCCAGAGCAAAGTCATAAAGCGAGCGATAATAATATCACACTCTTGGTATTGGTTGTTCAAGGCTGCCAAAGTCCTTTACAAAGCGCCTTCCTACCAATAAGAAAAGGCTTAAGGCAAGAGGAAGCCTTTCACTGCACACTCGGAGGCAACAATGGAGGAATCCACATTCAAGGAGCAAAACACCGAAGCAGGATCACCCCTGCAGCACTGACGCCTTTGAGGAAGAAACAATGAAGAAACAGAGACAGAAATTACATAGAATTCTCAGGGGTCCAGAATAAATGCAATGAAGAAGACAAGAGGGGTTTGTGACATTAAAAAAATTGTTAAGTAGAAGCTCAAGGCGATCCGGAATCGGATGCTTGGTCAGTGTAATTAACGGAGAAGCCGTGGTGTAGAGAATGAAAACACTAAAGAATATCGCTGGAAACAAGCTCATAAACAAGGTAAAGATCATTAAATGCGATAAGGAATTCTATTACGAACTAAATGATGCCAATCGGCACATAACAAATAGATGACAACGTCTAAATCAATGAGGAGTGGGTATCAACAGTGAAGGTAGAAGAAATTTTGCACGCTCTTGAGGACATAGAAAAACGATAAATATGGCGACAACGTGGTAAGAATCGATCTTAAATTGGTTGTGGCTGAACGTTTTGATGACTTACTAAATACTCTGTTCACACAATGTTTAAGAGGAAAGTAAGATTTCAATGGCACGGTCAAACGCCTCCGTTGTACTTATTTCTGTAAAAGGCATCAAGATAGACTTAAAGCACTACAGGCCCATAAGTATATTATCAGCAATAAATGAAATACTTACAAAAGCGATACTCAAGACAACAGTACAAACACTCTACTAAAATCAGCTACCATAATTAGTTGGTTTGAGAAGTAACCAGTACATATGATAATCTGCAACCTGCTCAACAATTATTTATTGAAGAGGTTAAATGATCATTAAATATCTTTTCACATGACATTGGCTGACTATGAAGAAACCTTTATCTCACTATTCACAGATTGAGTCATAAGAACGTTACATAAAAAAGGAATTAACAAAATCTACATAGACATAATCTCTTTTAAAGTCATTTAACATCGTCAGCTAATTGTAAAGAAATTTGAAACCCTTATGTTGTTTTACATTTTCGTCCGAATAATATAATTTTCAATGTCCTCCATGGGTTATCCCGGAAATATTTTGTTTTGGTAATAACATCATAACTCTTCGGCCGATTCTAACGAAATTTGAAAACCTTAGGTTGTTTCACATTCTCTTTCAAATGATATGATTGTTAAAGTTCTCCTTAGGTTAGCAATGGAATTATTTGACCTTAAGGTTATAGCTATTTGGCTGATTCTAACGGAATTTGAAACCCTTATGTTTTTTCACATTATCTTCAAACTGATATAATTGCCAAGCTCCTCCGAAGGTTAGCCGAGGAATTATTTGAGGATAACATCAGAATTATTCGGCCGATTCTAACGAAATTTTAAATCCTTATTTTGTTTTAAATTCTCTTTCGAATGATAGAATTGCTAAGGTACTCATAAGCTTAGTCCGGGAATTACTGAAAGTTTTGAAGGTCGTAAGGTCATAAATCAGAAAGTGAGAGCACGCGACTTTTGGTTAGCAAACCTTGTTTATAAGTAAGTAGCACTCTGAATACGGCTCTATGTGCAGTGATACTACCTTAAAAATACTGCTTTCCGCACCAAAACGAAGGCGTAAATAATGACTGAAATGCCTAAAAACACCATTAGTACTGTTTCTTTCTACTAAAGACAATACGTTTGGTTACTATAAGCCGTTATCGAGCTGAGCTATGTGTTGTCATTATACTATCTTAAAAATAACTGCTATCTGCGCCAAAACAAAACATTAAAAAATGACTGAAATGACTAAAACACCATTAGTACTGTTTTTAATACTAAAGTCATGGCGTTCGGATATTGGAAGCCGTTATCGAGCCGAGCTATGGGTTGCCATGATTGAGGGTCCACCCCCCATATTCCCCGCTCGCTTTGCTAGCGCTTCAGGATCAAGTAGTACACAATTTGAAAGCCTAGCAAAACGAAATATCTAAAAAGCAGACTACAACACCTGAACGCTTGACAAACTGGTTTTGGCGCGAAAATCGATAGAGGTGCCATTATAAATACTTGAAGACAAGGTGGACTTATTTTACTTTCATTTTAACCCCATAAAGGTTGAGTATCTTAAAAATATGTTCTTTCAGCGCCAAACTGAAACCATATATGACAAATGCAATGCCTAAAATCACTATTGGTACTGTGTTTAAAAATATAAATACGGCGTAAATCTTCTAATGTTTCACCCATTTTCGGCGACCGTAACCTAGTTGGTAGGACTACATTCTCGTGGTACCTTTGGTTACTTTTCTAAAAGAAAAACAGGGTAGTACTTTACAAGAAGTAGGACTTTGCACGAGTCTGTAGGGTAAGTACATTTTTGCATTTTTACGAGCATAATAAGGGCCAATCCCACGCCAATGGGCAAAGTCTAAATCTGAAATTCTATACTATATTGGCCTAATTAAGATACTCCAATTACCTGCCTTGCCGCGCTAGATTTCTTTAATTACCGTAAGAGGGTGGTCCGTGTAGACTGCCACACCTAGCACATAAAGAGTAGCATGCCCTACCGACCCCAGTGCCCTCAGTTATTCTCAAAAATAGCTGAGTTTTATGTCTTTATTTATCTCCCTTTTAATCTTTTTTCGCTATTTTTTTACGAGGCTCTTCTCACCTATTTTCCTTTCGGCGGATAATTTTGCAGGGTAGTCACCGACCAGCTTTTAATCAGTCATCCCTGGATGTAGACGGGTGGGGAAAGTAGAGTTGCACCGATGGTTTAAAAAAAAAAAAAAAAAAAAAAAGGGCTTGAAATAAAAACATGAAAAAAAGCGGGTTTTTTTTCATTTTTGTTTTCTTTCAAAATATTATCAAAATAACATATTTGTATGCACTATTTTGAAGTAAATGAAAAAAAATAAGCATTTACTAGATAACAATACCATATTTTCATATTTATAAGTAATTTTAACTTTATCAGAGTTATAAAAAGCATTTTAGACGATATCTATATAAAGATTAGCATAAATAAACTGCCAATTCACCAATTCGTTAGGAAAAAATTTCCCCAATGACCAAATTCAAAGAAATCTTGTATAGAGGAATATTCAAATGGCAGTAGCCTCCTTTTTTCTTTACACTACTTAATAGTTAGTAGTGATTCATTACAAAAAAATGTTGATCTATGATTCAAAAATAATCTGGCTCCTTCTAATTTCAAAGCTAAGGATTTCGAATATGTAATAAAATGTAATACAACTAGAAACTACTTATCCAAAATTTGGATCTAATGTTTAATTAGTTAGAGGTCTTTAGGATGATAAATAAACTCATTAATTAAATTTAATGTATATATATATTATTTAAACAATTAGTAAACTGTTATTATAATTCTTATTATTTCTTTGACTAAACTTAAAGAAAGAGTTAGTATACAATAAGATAACACCCTTTATCTATATAAATGAATAAATTGCAGTTTACTAACAAGTAAGAAATCCTCCAATAAGCATGTGATAAACTAAAAATATTTTGTAGGTTATATAATAAAGGTAATATAACACTTATCCGTTGAGGCTTAATAATATGCAATATAATTTAATTTCTAAACTAATTATTTTAAAGGATCTTTAAGAACAGATTGTGAAAGATAACTACCCATTTAAACATTGAAACAAATATATGTTTATATATTTGAAAAACTATGTATATACTTATTACTTATATTATAGAATATAAAAAATAGAGTATCACAAGTTTCCTTTGACTAAGGTCGATGGTCTACATTAGAAAATTGACAGTAACTCATTGAAAGATCTCTGTGAGCACATAATATAATTATAAACCATAACTATATATATATATATATATATATATATATATATATATATATATATATATAAGTTATAACAAGATTAAGTTTAACCACTAGAACTAAATTAAAAGCATAACCTTAAATAATTTCTGTGGACCACATGTGACTAGCAATATTTTCCTTTGGCAAACAAAATTAATATATGTACATAGAATTAATCTAAATCTGTTGAGTGGCATGAAGTTAAGACTAGGTAATGATTCTCTAACTTGAGCTACCATCTAACTCGGCGATATTCTCATCGCTACTGTCATGTAGGCCATATGAATCTGATGAATCATTTGAGGATAATTCAACCATTTCATCATCATCTGCTGTTAGAATGGAACTTAAATTTAAATCCATTTGATTCTCATTTTGATTACTACTGAAACCACTAAAGGATGGTTGTGGTTGTAGAGATTCTGACATTATCTCTTCATTTTCTACATTTTCTCTTTCTTCAAGATCGGCTTGCTTAGAGGATCCTCCACTGCTATTGCAAAGCAATTTGTAGTTATGTGAAATAAACACTAATTTTTAAGCTCCAACATTTGTTAGACGATTGCGTAGTGTGGAATGAATCCAGGTTTGTTTGCTGAAACTTCTTTCTACTGCTGCACTGGTTGGTGGTAGTGCAACTAATTTTGTTGTTAGAGATAAGAGATTTGAAGCAGGAGCCATTGCTCTTCACCAAGTCCCAGATTTCATTTTGTCCAAAGGCTTCCATAGAAATGGTTTTGAAAAGAGAGCCTCTTTATGTCTATATTCAGCTAGATTACATAAAATTGAAGCTTCTTCGATGGTTGGGTCTCTCTCAGCTGCCTTAAAAATCATTTCTGTTGCATCCACCTGTAGGATTATATATAATTATGCTTTAAAGAGAAAAATTGTGTGCTTAGAAGTTTTTAACACTGTTTTTCAAAATAAAATAGCCTATATGTTCAATGACTTAAAATTACATCAATTAATTTGATTTTGTCTATTAGTTTCTTAAGTGGAAATTTTCAGTAAAAAACTGATATTTTTATAGGGTGGTTTTGGTATTTAAAAATCAGAAAACTTTATTCCTTCTTAAAAAATGAATGCATATTAATGAATAAAAATACCTTTGATAACAATCAAATTATAGGAAAGTATTATATTTAGTATATAGGTACTCACATTTTCATTTTCAGTGATGTGACAACCTTCGTAACGTGGGTCGAGTAAGTTAGCTGCAAAATGAGCTGACTTTAGAACAAAATTTCTTCTCTTATCAAAAGCTGTAATCAATTCTTTTTCAATTTGTTTTGAAACAGCCGTTTCAAGAGAAATTGTCGCGACAGTTTTTTTGAGATCGACAGAGATTTTTGGTCCTTCGCACAACAATATTGCATCCTGTATTAGGCACAGTGACTTGAAAAGCATTTCTACTTTATCCCCAAATGAGTTGGATTGAATTATAGACCTCAGATTATTGGGAGCAATCAAGTGAGCTGCTTTCTCAGCAACTAAGAGTCTTTTGAGAGCTGCTTTATTCTGAATTATGCTTTCTAAGCAAGTAACATCTGAAGTCCCTCTCAGGATAGATATAAATTAAAATATTTTAGGGGTTTAAATTATAATGCATAACCATGAATCATGATCATTCTTGACCATATTAAATTAAAAATATTTTGCTCTTCCAACAACACTTTTAAAGTTTGAAAATAACTACTAACAAAATATATTTGTATTTATTATCACTTATTTCAGTTAAAAGCTAAATATGATTTATCAACTATAACATTGACAATATCTGTATGCTTTAGCTTACCTGGTTTTAACTAGCAGTTTTAGAGAAACTTTATTATTATTTTCTTCTTTGAGATACGCACATGGCCTTTGAGACTATTTAATTGTTTTTACAATTGTTATTGCTATCTTGAGGGTTTTAGCAATTGTTTCATTTTCTTTGACATCAGAAAATAGTAAGTGCAAAGTATGAGCTAAGCACCCATATGCATGAATGTGAGGGTACCAAATTTTAACTTTTTCCCATGCCATCTCATGTTTGAAGCATTATCTGTTACTAAAGATGATGCTACTTTGGTTGGACCTATATCCTCTATCACTTCGAAAATTAACTGACTTATGTATTCTCCTGTATGTCTTTCTGATTCTGTTTGGAAAATACGATAAATATTTTAGATTTTCAATCAAGCTAAAGTCCACTTTGGAATACCTATAGTCACAATTTCACAATTATTTCAAAATATTTATTGCTTTTGGGAAAAAAAATCTGAACAGATAGAGATTAATTAAAATGGAGGTGAAAAATTCTTCATTATATCAAATAGCATATGTGCAAACTCCCAAAGAATAATGAGCATGCTTATGTTATGCCTAGGCAGTAGGCAACCTATCACACAATGGAAAGAGTTTTCTCATTCTTCTATATCAAAAGGGTAAATTTGTGAAAAGTAATAAAACTTTTAAATTTTGTTCATTTTTTCCTGTAATTACCAGTTTCAATTCCTTTTCAAAATATGCGCTCTGTAGTTGTAGCAATGAAATTGATTATCCCTTCTTTTCTGTTAAAAAATAGATCCATAATTAAAAGATAATTGTCATAATATATCAGAATCTATTTAAAAAAACATATCAAAATTAATTGGAGAAATGTTTCTTTTAAATACATAAATACATAGCTTACATTGCTCCATCCATCGCAAATCAAGCGAATACTTGATTTGCAACTGATGATCTCTCTTATATCAGATGCATATTCATTATATTGGTTATTTAATAGCTTGTTAGAAATTTTGTTACGGCTTGGAAGTTTGAACTTTGGTCTTAAGATTTTGAAGTTTACCCACTCTGGGTGCTTAGTCCTCCTGAGTGAACATCCACTAACATATACTGCTTTTGCAAGTTGTTTTTCACACTTTTCCTGTAATTGAATTTAAAAATTTATCAACTGAAAAAACTAAATACTTAGGTATATAATATATTCAATAAGGAAAATAGGATATTTGCATTTTCAAGTTCAGTAGGGCTTTCTCTACTAAAATAATTTTTATTTTGCATTTAATTTAGTTTTTTTTATTAAATATATTCAGGTTATTTCAAGAAAGAGTTGTGAAACTTAAATATTACTTTTTATTATATAGTTACCTAAATTTTAAAAACTTACATTATCAATATCATTCATTTGATCCATAAAAGCACCTATTTTTCCATATTGAGGTGCCAATTTTTTTGAGACCAGATTTCTTGATGTCTTTGCACAAGAGGATGAGGAACAACTTGGCCCTAGAAAAAATGGAGCAATCCTTTGTGGGCTTCCATTATGTTCTTCAAAAAGGTATCAATTTCAAGTGATACATTAGAATATGAATCAAGTGAAGCACCTGCGTTATCTTCCACAATAATAGATTCAACATAGTCACCAGTATCAGACATTTTTCCACCTGGTAAATATTTTAACTTCACTGATTTATGGCACTTTTTGCATTCCTTGATATGGTTTATCATTCGTGAGCCATTTTTTGGCACTTCTTTAAAACAAAAATACACTTTGCTCTTGGACTTTTAAATTTACTGTTCATCGAGTCCTTAAATAGCTAATTTATTTTCAATTTTTCGCGGCCTGAGACTTGAACTTTATCCATATTGAGTAAAATTAATACCTATATCTGATAGGAAAATTATTAAAGATTAAATGCAACAATAAACAGTACACTATTAGCTTAGGTAGGTCCTTGTCAAAACATAAATGTTTTTAAGGCAAAAAAACTATATAATCTAATTAAACCTAATCTAACCTATCCTTGATAAATTTGAAGTTAAACCATTAATTATTACCTTATTTGGGACTCTTTTAGTTTGGATGGGTCCTTCAACAATAAAAAAAAGAATTTTAATAAAATAGATTAGGTTAGATTAGTTTAGGTTTGGTTAGATTAAAATAGTTCTTTTGCTTAAAGACAGACATGTTTTGACGAGGACCTACCCAAGCTAATAGTTTACCCAATGAAATTATACCTTCAATTAAATGAAACCTATCAAATTAAGTACATATTTAGTATACATAAATATACGTAAATATACAAAAGGAAAATAATTGAGTAAAAAAATAAATATTTTCTTATTTTGACCCCAATAGCAAAAAAATATTAATTTCTTGTGTTAATATTCTTTTATAATGTAAACTTTAGTTCCTTAATGTTAAATTGTTAACTATAATTGCATAATACTCATTTTTTTACGAGAAAAATAAAAGCTTTTTGGGAAAATATATTGAATTTTTGAAAAAAAAATTTCAACACTAGGGGAGAGTCACTCGGGTTGGGCTAAGGGTAACCCCTGGATTCTCCCTACCTTTCCTCCCTTTATTGCCCCTCTCCCTTTTTATTTTCCCTTATCTATCACTTTTATACTCCTAAAGGGAGTAAGTAACATATGTAGCAAAATCAACCCTACTGCAACTGATATATGGAAGATTATATGCCCTACCTGCCCCAACCCTCTGTTTGACCTCTCGGCCCCAATGCCTGATGGATGGTTGCGGCAATGGCAGATCCAGGACAAAAATGGGGGGAGGCTAACCTAGAAGATTCCTCCCTCTGATGAGTCTAAGAAAGGCCCATTAAACATCAATAATTTGGTTATCTTACCTAAGACCATTGATAATAAATGACAGCAACTCGCAAAGGAGTGAGAACTGACTCTCTCAGATCCGGATTTCTTTCCGCACATCAGAAAATTAGGAATTGTCGTTTTGGGACGTCAGCGAATGTGTAATAATCAATTCAATAGGGAATTATTTTTGAGATTTACCTCCATGTATCATATAAGCTACATTCTCTCACAAGGTATAGAAAACTGTTTTCTCTATATTCTATATTATTACATAACTCTTTCTGAATAGCAGAATACGAGTATGACTTAAAAAAGAAATAAAAACATGAACGGTCCTGAAACTTTTTTCTTGGGAGGAGGGGGGATCTGCGCCTGGGTCGCAGTATTCTTGCACACATTTTATCTTTCTCTACCATCACCATTTTCTTTACAGATCTCTTCCTCACCGCTTTCAGTCGAACATTTTCAATTTTGGTTTTCCTTTGAAATGAGAGCAAATAATTTACCAAAGAGAAGCGAGATTTGTGAGATAATTTTTTTTAAAAAACGCGAATTGCGGCATTAAGGGTGGAGGGGGAGGGGGGGGGAGGAGCATGCATTCCAAGCCCTTTTGAACTCTATTCAGTCCATAATTTGCTTTAAGTATGAAGTAAAAATGAAAATTCTTGGAATTCCTCTTTTCTTTTTCCTATGGGACATTTTTGACATCATTTAAAATTACTTCTAAATATTTTCACCTAAGGTAAGACAAATCTAAAACCTAGGTAAAACAACGTACTAGGCTACCCAATAGCTTACTAGAGTGTCAAAAAGATGTACTAGGATGGCAAAGTTTTAATAAAACGTCATTACAACGCCTCGTTTTACCATCCCTAATGAAGCGTGCTTTTAAAGATTTTTAATGCTCCAAGTAGTCTCCTCTTTTGTATCCGCGGGCCATATAGCTTCCACACATTTTCACCACCCCTAACGTAAACAATTTCTTTACTGGACTCTTTTTATTAAACTTTTAAGATTTAATTAAGCAATTAAAAAAAATGAAACCTAAAAAATAAATTGGTTTATTTTAAAAGATGGAAAGAACTTAGAAGCTTCCCACTATTAAGAACTAAACCCAGTGAGTAATAGCAAGATGGTGTAGTGAAGTGATTTCGGAATGTTAAATTGGTCGTTTTGGATGTATCTACTAACCAAGGTTGGGTTGGGTTGGGTTACATGTTACAGGTTATGTTATATTGATGTAAAATGAGAAATAATATTTAAAATTTTACTAAATTGGGCGTTCTATGTCGAATTGCTGTTTGTTTTGTCGGGGGGAGGGGAGGATTAAGCGCCCATCTGGCGACTGTCAACATAGGCATAGTCGCTAAAATGGTTAGCCTATTCTCAGGCTAAATTAGCAGTTAAAAACAAAAGCCAATATCCCCCCCTCCTTCCCATAAAGTAAACAAACGACAAAAACAACGTAGATTAATAAATGGCTGATCCTGCGACGGAAGAGGAAGGCAACTGAACGGGCGGCCAACATCCAACGACGACATAAAGTCTCGTCTCCTCCCAAAATTCAAAGATGTCACAATTCGGTGTGCAAGAACTCGTCTCGAGTACAAGGGGAAACCGGTAGCGACCCGACACATCTCCGTACTTGGACAGGTAACATGCGGAACATTCTACAGGAATGTGTCTGACTGTCCTGGGAGACGAAGCGTTGCCACAATAAAGTACATGGGAGCGCTCTATCTAGTGGTGATGCGTCCCACGAGTGTATCCGATTCGGAGATGAGAGAAACCAACATAAATCAGCCGATGCAAAGGAAACGTCGCGGTGCTGTTTTTTGGGGAAAAGCAATAAGTTAAAGTAATCCGTTACTTTTCTCTTTTTAAGTCTTAGAATTTAATTTATTAGTATAAAAGCTCTTGATTTGTGGAATGTGAATTTTTTGAAACACCCTGTATATAATGCAGTGATCATAGTGTATTATGAACATATTGACCGTTAATTAATATTACTAGTGATCGTCTAAAGATAAGTGGCCACAAGCTTTCGTGGGTTGACTTATCTCAGGTGAGATTTTTGGTGTGGTTTATCGTTAGTTATAGGTTTCGAGGCGCTGAGCAAAGTTCAGGTTATGTAAGGTTAGGATCGGTATGCTAGGTTAACCTAACCTAACCAGAGCCTTGATTAGGATTGGCGAGGCACATAAAACTCATTATCATTTAATGAACGAACATATTAACAAAGAACATACTCATCAACATTAAGCTGTTTATTCTTTACTAAAATGTATAAAACAACCTAACAAAACCTATTGGAGGATTTGGTTATGCAAACACACCACAATTATGTAATATATTACTTATTATTGACAATGTCAGATAAACTTCTTCCTAATTACTTAGGTCAAATTGCTGCCGCTTGTGTGAATGGAGAACTTGGAGGTTGGCTGTAAAACTGGCACTTAGCGTGGAGCGAGGGTGGCAGTAAGTGGCGAGCCGATGTAAACACGATCTATATTCGCATCTCTTCTCAGTTGCCGTAAATAGGCTCGCGTTGCGTAAGGTTGCGAAGTTTCACCATCATGGGGTTGACAGTGGTGCTGGCTGCGCCAAGACAAAGAACTAAGTTTGAAGTTTGGTAAATCTAAAATGAAAATTAAAATACCTATTATATGCATATTTATTCCCAAGCAGGTGTCGAGTGGCTTGGCGTATAAACATTTTGCCCCAACATATGATATTCTCTTAATACGTTAAGGGTGTGTATGTGTGTCATCAATGAATGTCATTTAAAAAAAATCTGACGCGCTTTTTGGTTGAAAAGAGTAACTGCTGTGTCCTCCTTAGCGGTGAGACACACCTCAGAATAGGTCTTGCAGTCTTCCGTGTATTTGGTGGAAGCCTCGCCAACTTCAAATTACAGATCTCGATGGTCCTTAGGTCATTGGAACCTACTTGCACCAGAAATGATTCTCGTCTGTAGACTTTAACTGAAAAAGTCCACTAAATTTGCTGAGGAATTTCGGCGAGTTTCTCAAGTTCTAAAAAAAAGATGGGTGCAAGTGTGAAGGCTGTTTGGAATGTGCACCTTCTGACTTCTGATCGTGAAGGAACTTGAGCCATGACCTATGGCGCAATTTCTCCATATGAGCTTTTAGGACCTCCGTAAATTCATGGGGCAAAGAAAGGCATTTAAAGCCCCTCCCAACCCTGGGATCGCCAGGCATTTTTTTCTGGGGTCGCCAAGCACTCACAAGTCTCACAACATCAAAACTATGATTTTCCTATTATGAGATATTTTCAGAATATGCTATATTTCTATGTTGCCATAATTATAGATTATTTTACTGCTGATTATGCATCAAAAAGTTTTCTTGGGTATTATAATTTTAACGCAAATGTCCTAACCACCAATACTGTCTCAAGACATTTATAAGCAACTTTGCTGGCTTCATAAATCTACTCATGTATATATTTATATATAGAAAATTTTAATAATGTATGTTTATTGTTGGTGTCCCTGAGTGTCGTACTGGTTTGGTCCTCCCTCTTCTTTTTACTGTCCATTTTCCCCTGTTCCTTTCCTTGCCGTCGTCCTCTTTACTCTTTCCCTTCGTTTTCCTTTGTCTCGCCTCCCTTTCCAGCTTTCCATGCCATCTCCTCTTTCTCCTCTATAGCCCTACTTCTTTTTTTTTCTTCTTCTTCCCCTATTTTTTTCATTGCTCCCTTTCTTTCTCTTTACTGATCCTCATCCTCTTTATTTGTTCACTTCTCCTTTCCTCTTTTTGCTCCTTCCCCTCATCTCCTTGCCCATCCTTTCCTCCTCTTTCCTCTGCCATTTTCTTTTCTTCCCTCCTGGTGGATGGTACCAAATTACATCTTTTGTTTAAATTATTATTAAACGAGTATAATTTTATTTTCAGATTCTTCAGTGATGTCCAAAAAGTGGGTGTACAAAGAAGAATTTCTTGACAGTGGGTTTCGGTTTCTCATCAGTCATCGCATCGAAAAACTTCCGTGTGTTATATGTGGTGAAGTTCTCAGCCATGAGTTGCTTAAAGAAAACAAGCTCAAACGGCACCCACAGGAGAAACACCCAACGCTGGCAGGGAAGGACCGCTAGTATTTTAAGAGGAAAGAAGAGCAACTGAAGCGTCAGTGGTTGGATACCCCTGTGAGTACAGGAGTGTATCCTATTCGACAAGCAACAATTGCATCTTATCTGGTTGCAAAAAGAATTGCTAAGTGCAAACAGCCACAAAGAATTGGGGAAAAGTTGGTGAAGCCAGAAGTCATTTATATGGTACATACTGTTATCGGAGATAATGTTTTAAAAAAAAATTGAAATTGTTTCGTTGTCAAACAACACAATTAAGCCGACGGATTCAAGAGATGTCAGAAGACATAAAAGAACCGGTAGAGGCTGCTATCAAGGGAAGTGGAAAATTTAGCTTGCAGTTGGATGAGTCTACTGACAGATCTTGGCGTAT
The DNA here is from genome assembly GCA_963969495.1 of Ceratothoa steindachneri. Taxonomy (NCBI): domain Eukaryota; kingdom Metazoa; phylum Arthropoda; class Malacostraca; order Isopoda; family Cymothoidae; genus Ceratothoa; species Ceratothoa steindachneri. The sequence goes on along the minus strand of OZ018319.1, from coordinate 193,625,026 downwards.
GTGTGGTACCAAAAGAAGAATAACATGGAAGAGAATTTCCTCTTCTGTAGATCACTGGATCTTTTTAAGTTGGTTGACAGCTTCATCAAAGAACAAGAGCTAAGTTGGGAACAATGCTTCAGTGTGCGCACAGATGGAGCACCTGTGATTTTAAGGGCACGTTAATGCTTCACCGCTAGGGTAAAGCAAGTGAGCCTTGCTGTGATAGTGACCCATTGTTTGCCCCACTCGAAAACCTTGCCCCCAGGAAATTATCACTTGAACTTACCCCGAGGATGGAAGAAGTGATTAAAATAGTGAATTTTATTAAATCAGCTGCACGGCATTCAAGGCTGTTCAGTCAGATGTGCTCAGTTATGGGGTCGGAATATGAACACCTACTTTACTACTCTTCTGGCAGGTGGTTATCACGAGGAAAAGTGTTTCAGAGAGTTTTTTTAATTATGTGCAGAGGTTGAAATATTATTGATCGAGACGAAACATGGACTGTCATCAAGTCTTTCAGAACCAAGGTGGTTACTTAAATTGGCATATTTGACAGATATATTTTTGGAGTTGAACTTGCTGAATATATAAATGCAAGGAAAAAAGGAAAGTCATCTCTTTAGGGCCCCAAAGCTTAAAGCATTCAACTCAAAGCTGAAGTTGTGGAAGAGAAAGTTTGAGAGGGGGAAGACTGCGTCATTTCCACTCTTGAATTTTTACTGGAAGACGAAAAAGACGTCTCACTTCCAAACGTACAAAGTAACATTATTGAGCACCTTGAAAAGCTGAGTGAGGAGTTTGAGAAGTATATCCCGGATGAAAAGTTGCATGACAAGAAAAAAAATGGGTGCGCAGACCATTCAATGTCGACGTCGAAGACCTTTCAGAGGAAGAATCTTCCATTCAAAATCTGGAAGAGAAGTTCATCGAGGTACAACATAATGAAGCTCTCTGCTTCACCTTTCAGCAAAAAATTACTAGGCATGTTCTGGACTGCTGTGAAGAATGAGAAACTAGTTCTTGGAAGAGAGGCTAAGAAAGTGTTGTTGCCAATCGCTACAACCTATTTGTGTGAATACGGTTTACATCCCTAGCTGCCATCAAAACAAAAAGCAGAAATCGGTTGCAGCCTGAGCATGATTGAAGAGTAACACTTTCTACGATTGAGCCACGAATTGATAAACTTACCAGTGAAATTCAGCCCCAAGGCTCCCATTAAAATTAGTTGTCAATTAATAAGAAACAGTTTAATCTTTAGTTTACCTTTGTGGAATGTAGCACAAATTTTTATGATGAAAATGTTCATAGTAAAGTGAATTAAATTTAATCATGTTCATTGTGTCTCTTTTTTTGTCAGCCTTACAGCACCTCTTACAAGAAAATTATAGTTGTTCTTGGCTTTTACAGCCTACGTACGCCCTACAGTCAGTAATATAGTAACATGTAACACATACATTATATAGTTATATACAGTGCATAAAATCAGTGAAGTCGCGGTTATGGCTGGACGAGCATGATTATGGTCACCTGCTAAAATAATTGGGAACCAGTGATCTAAAGGATTTGAAAGTGTGGACGGAAGACGGATGAAGCCCCCGTATAATGCCTATACGGGTGATATATCAGAGTTCTCCTTATTATGAGGGAATTGTGCAAGTATCAACCATCGTAATTTAATGTAACAGTGAGCAGGTGAGGAAACGTAAGCATGAAACTACTTGACCAAACTCTAGCCCACAGATTCCAAGGAGAAAATGAAAACCTAGTGAATGCCAAGAGGCCTAGAAAATTCAGGCAATAGGTGAGAAGTTAGTCCCATTGTCAGATATGAGCGTTTTGGGCACTCTATAACGCGCAACTCATCTTTGTGCAGCAGATAAATCGAACAAGGGTAGAACCACGGCACATTTGGTATATCTATCCACGATAATAGACAGTTAAACCTCTGGGTTTTGGCAGAGGACCCAGGGATGTCAAATAAACCACAGTAAGCCACGCGTCCGACGGCGGAAAATGTTTATAGAGAGGTATAGTTAATTTTTTCGTGTTGTTTGCTGAGAGGGAACGCAAATTCGACTAAGATTTGTTACATATTTCCGCATTTAAGGCCATACAAGGTGCTCTTAAAGTATTGAGAGTGTGCATTTAACACTAGCAAGACAAACGATGAAAGAGGTCAATTATAATTGACCTCTTTCATCGTTTGTCTCACTGCAAATAATTATTTGTTGTTTAAATGCTTCGAGTACAAGAACCTTTAGTGTATGTATTTAGCGAGGAGTCCACAAGAATTTTGTAGTCAGTGTTCTGTATGCAGAGGAAGGATAATCAGAAGTTTGTGTTTTTCCGACTCAAAAAGCGAGTAATTTTCGGGCAGCTGAGTTGATCTGCAGCTAGAAGATCATAGTCTACAGTTTGAAAAGACGTGATAAAACCCATTAGCAGCAACTAGAGTAGGCTAGACACCCTGTACCACACTAATAGCTTGGTAGGAAAAATTAGAAACTTTTCCCAGCTCACCTGCACAATATGGAAACACTAATTTTGTTTCCAATATGCTGTATTATGTTCAATTTTGATTTCAGATTCGTCGTTTTGGGGGGTGAACCACTCTAAAAGCCTTTCAATGAAAGTAGCCCATCTACAGATATTTTGTAGGAAAGGACTAATAATTATACACATTATGCATATCTTGCGTATATATTTAACAGAAACTATAATTATAATACATGATTGATTGATGTAATCAATTATTTGCCCACATAAGCACGATTTCGGCGGATGACTTAAAAAAATCTTATTATGCATGTAATCTGTCAATTTTTAAATAGTAGCAGGGTGGATAACCTCTGATGCAACTTTGATGGTCGACCGTAATAATTAACTTTTATCTACATAAACATCTCGTTTAATGATAGACCATAAATTTGGATTAAATTAAAATCCATAGAGGCTGGCGGCCACGCCATCAACCTATGTCCTTGCATGCCGTACGAGCCTAGGAACGTTTTGATTGCCCTAGCAGACTTGGATGGAGCTTTGTCATACATAAAAACTAGTCCTTAAAAGTGACAACGGTATGTCATCCATCTAGGCACCCAAGACCTCTTTCAAGAGATTGCAGTAGGCGGCTTCGGTCAATTTAACCCCGTCCAACAAGTTTGTGGTTAATTATACCTGCCTACAACATGACTCCTCTTCCCTTCTGTCGACGTCGCAAACGTTGGTGACGCTAATCTTCGAAATAGACCCAACCATTTTGCCCAACCACTAGGTCTGTCAAGGTTGCCCTGGTCTCCTCAGTGAAGAAAACACAACTGATCTCCAATGAAATCTCCTTCCGGGCTCATTGAAGCCTTAAAGTCTTGTGACAGGGCGTTAAACAAGGCAGTTTCAGGGGACCTCACACGGAATCCATGGTGCCTAGAATACGGTTTTTGGTGGTTTTCGGTACATGGGGATGACCATCTGCAGTGAAAATGCCTGCTTACTTGTTTTAGTTGTCCTCGTAACTGGAGGCCAATATTCCTCAAATTACTAGCTGTCGCAATCTTGGAAGTCCAACAATCGGATCGCTTCTTCCGTGGCGAAGGGTCCGAAGAGAGTTTTGGTCTTCTATTCCACAATGATGATGTTTTTGCTGAGGTTCTGCCATCGTTGCTGATCCGTGGGCTCTGTTCTATCTGGCAAATGTTAAAGTAATTAAATCCCCGAACAATTTACTGTGACCGCGATAGAAGACTGATGGTCGTTCTGTTGTTCGGCCATAATGAGTGCGTGGAGAATAACCTTGACTGATAAGGTTATATAATTCAGGTTTGAAGAGTGTTATACAAACACTGCAATTATGTAATATCAATTATTATTTTCAATATCAGGTAGGAATTCTTGTTGATTGTTCAAGCCAAGTGACTGCAGTTCGCATGAATGGAGAGCTTGGAGCTAGACGATGAAACTGACACTTGGTGTGGAGTGAAGGTGGTAGCGAGTGACAAGACAATGAAATCACGATCTATATTCGCATCTCTTTCCAGTGGCACTAAATAGGCTCGCGTAGCATGAAGTTGCAGGTGTTGCCATCATCGGATTACCAGCGGTCTCTGGCTGCACCACTACAAAACACAAAATCTAGCTTTTTATCGTCCAATAAAACCAATAAAATAAACTATCTGACCTAACCTACGAAACAAAAGAGCTCTATTTATCTTTTAAAATGCCAATAAACACAAACAGCCTGACATAACCTAAGAAACATGCAGAAAAACGTCAGGTGAAAAGAGTTAAGATGCTTTATCTTCTGGCGGAAAAGGTTTAGGTGGCTTATCTTCAAGTGGAAAAGGTTTAGGTGACTTATCCTTATTGGAAAATGTTTATGTGGCTTATCTTTTCGTGGAAAAGGTTAAGGTCGTTTATCTTCAGTTGGAAATGGTTAGGCTGGCTTATCTTTGGATAATAAAGTTATAGTGGCTTAACTTCAGGTGAAAATATTACAATGGCTTCTCTTCATGTGAAAATTTGGGTTAACTTATCTTCAGGTGAAAATTTTGGGTAGGTTATCTTAAGATGAAAAGTTTAGGGTTCTTATCTTGGGGTGGAAAAGGTTTAGCTGGCTTATACTTTGGCGTAAAAGGTTAAGGTGGCTTATCTTCAGGTGGAAATGGTTAGACTGGCATAAGCCAGGTGAAAAAGTTAGTATGGCTTAACTTCAAATGAAAAAGTTATAGGTTGCTTATCTTCAGGTTAAAATTTTAGGGTGGCTTACATTCTGGTGGAAAAGGTTAGCGTGGCTTAACTTCAAATGTAAACATTAGGGTGGCTTATCTTCAATGAAAATATTACATTGACTTTTCTCCATGTGAAAAATTGGGGTAGCTTAGCTTCATGTGAAAACTTTAGGTTGTTTATCTTATTGTGAAAAGCTTCCGGTGGCTTATCTTCAGGTAAAACGGTTACGGTGGTTTACCTTTAGATGGAAAGGGTAAGGGGGGTTCCTATTCAGGTCAAAAAGGTTGCAATAAGTTATATTCAGATGAAAATGGTTAGCTTGTCTTTTCTCAAGTGAAAAAATTGAGGGGGCTTATCCTCAGATGAAAATGTTACGGTGTATTCTCTTCATGTGAAAAGTTAGGGTAGCTTATCCTTAAATGGCAAATTGTAAGGTAGCTTATCTTCAAGGGGAATAGTTTATGGTGGCTTATCTTCAGGTGAAAAAAGCTGGGTTTGCTTATGTTCACGTGAAACCAGCTGGCGTGGCTATCTTCAGGTAAAAAATGCTGGGGTGACTTATCTTCACTTATAGGTTTTGGGTTGGCTTATCTTATGGTGGACAAAGCTGGGGGGATTAATCTTCAGGTGAAAAAACCTTGGGTTGATAATTATCTTTAGGTGTAAAAAGCTAAGGAGGCTTAACTTTGTGTAAAAGTTAGGTTGAGTTATCTTCAGGTGAATAAGCTGGGGTGGCTTATGTTTAGGTGAAAAAGCTGGGGTGACTTATCTTCAGGTGAAAAAGGGGGGGTGCTTATCTTCAGGTGATGGTTGCTTATCTTTAGGTGATCTGATAAAATAAAGAGCTGATATTCGTGTTCCTAAGGTTGTGTTCTTGGTACAACTTAATTTCAGTATGTGTTCATTATTCAACACTTCGAAAATGATAATAAACGATGCTTGATAAAAGTATAAATACCCGGTTTATTAATCGGTTTCTAGGCCGATATGTACATCCTGGCATAAGAAGGAATTGTTGAAGATAGTCTAGTCATTGGGAAAGAAAAGTGAAAATGTGTGCTATATTACCTTTTAATTATCAAAATGAAAATTCGGTTTATATATATAAGGGGGAGTTTCCCCAAATTTGCGCAAAGGGAGTGAGTACACTCACTCTACTTGACTGCCCCATCTCTACCTTAAATTGCTATTAGTTACGAAATTTTTGACGACAAAATAAATAATCTTCGATGACTGAGTTCCAATATTTTCAATAAGTCCTTCCTATTTTAGTAGAGATAAAATTACAAGATAAGCATCCATTTATTAAGGCATTTTCCACTTATTGATAACTCTGTTCATCCAGCGTAAATCAAGCCGCGATAAATATTGGGTTTATCATAACAGAAATTCCTAGAGGGTTCTTTCTATGTAAGAGGAAATAATATAAAATGAGTGCCATAATGGAAATGAAGGAACATAAAAAACGATACAATTAAAGAATGGCTGATTAACTATCTTTAAAGCTAGCCAAAACACATCATAAAGTGGATTAAGATTCCTTATACAGTATAACTTGAATTTGGTCATTTCGAAAATTATATTCCTTCTTGAATAATTGTTTATTAGAGATGCTGTTCGTTCTCAATTTATGGTTCATTACAGTTATAGTTTCTTCTCTAAACTTGGTCCTCTAGAGTTGCTGTTCATTCTCGAATAATGGTTCACTATAGTTGCTCTTGATTCTCGATTTTATGCTGCGTTACAGTTGCTGCTCATTCTTAATTTATGGTTCAATACAGTTGTAGTTTCTTCTCGAATCATGGTTCGCCAAAGTTGCTGTTCCTTCTCGAATGATGGTTCCCTAGAGTTGCTGTTCCTCCTGGAATTATAGTTGACTAGAGGCGTTGTTCCTCCATTGGCCTTAGTGTCCTGTCGTTGGTGTTATTTGACTGGCTCTCACAAAACATGACTGTATTTTGGAGATGAACTTATCTCACAAACTTGTGGAAAATGAAATTTGAAAAGATTAATTCACATTGTATGGATTATTGCTCCATTATTTTCTAATGACCAACAACTGTAAATTTCAGTTGTACTAGTAAATTTATTAGTTTGAAAAGGAAGATCGATTGTTTTTCTATAGAGTGAAATTATACATTTTATTATAGTCAGTGAATCAGAGGCGACCTCCTGCTCTTGTTCGACCTGAAAATATTACTTAAAGCATTTAAGGACATCATTGTCAAAGCTACCTATCATAATTATCTTAATTATTTTTACACGTTCATAAAATAATATCAATGGATTTTAAAGCCAACTATGGCTCCAGGATCCAAAATTGAATTTGATAGCGGATTAGCTTATCATAATTGCTTGTCGTGTTCCCCAAAATGTTACTTAATGGAATTCATTTTCACTTCTGAAATTTGCATTGTTATTTTCGATAATAGCTATTCCATTAATATACTTATAGATATTTTTCGTGGCATCTCTCTTTGTTATAACTTATAAGATAAAATCATGACAAAGAAAAAAAATAACTATGCGATTTAAGGTTATCTACTCAGAGTTCGAAAGGTTTTGGCATTTTTATTTTTTATAATTACGAGTATCTTAACGCTTCGTTATATTCCATTAATTTCACAAAAGAATATTTTGAAATCATGTATTTTCAATTATAGACGATTATTCTGGACATTTAACAATACAATTTATTTATTCATTTGAAAAATAATATTCTCTTATTTGCGGCTAATTGCACATTTCAAGTTTTTAATCTCAGGTTAATTGAAGTCTGGGAATTTTCCACGAAAAACAAATGGAAAAAACTAGATTTTTAAAAATTTTGTCGAGGTATACCTGTGTAGACTAGCTCGCTGCTCCGAGTCGTACACAAGCACCAGCAGACAGCTGACCACAGGCCGCTTGAGATAATACCCCCAAATTTAATTTTAATATATATAATAAATGGGGCAATTTATATATATATATATATATATATATATATATATATATATATATATATATATATATATAAAAGGGGAGAAAATTACTTATGCTAGTTAAATAAATTAAATTTAGATTACCCCAAAATTTAATTTTAATACATATAATAAATTTGGCAATATTTATATATATATATATATATATATATATATATATATATATATATATATATATATATATATATATATATATATATATATATATATATATATATAAGGGGATCAAATTACTTATGGTAGTTAAATGAATTAAGTGAAGATTAACGAGGTAATCTGGGGATGACCATACAAGATCGTTTTACTTTCAAGTGCGGGCGAATTGGATGGCGGGGTTGAAGACAACGGCGTAGGTTTTCAAGAAGATACTTCGGGGAGTCCTGACGAAGAGGACTCGAAGATGGGGTTGGATTACTTCGTGATCAAGAATGAGATTTTCGCTGCTCCAAAGAGCGTAATCTCAATTCGAGACGATTCTGCAGATCGCCAGGGAGCATCAGTCTCAAAAGAATGGTAATTTTGAAAGGAATGGTGAAGATGAGATGGCCGCACAACTCTCCGAGAAAAAGGGGGCTCGATAGCTTTCCTCTGAACAGGGGCCAAAGCGTAACGAAGGAAGATCTGTTAGCAAGATCTTTGACGAAGTACGACGACGGGTTACAGTGGTTAACGGGAAACAAACGGCAGTCTGAAAAGAGTGGATGGAGGATTTCAATCTCCTCGCGAGATGATGAGCTTCGGATTAAATACCCGGCTGGGTGATCCGATAGACGCATCAGAGCCTTGCAGTTACTAGGGGCTTCTTGGTAGCAGTTTAAGCAAACACATTTCATGATACCGCGTCGTTCCAGACGCTGAAACCTGCCTCGCGATATGGGGATAGGATTAATGTGGCTGCGCACGGCGTTATCGCAGGGGAGGGGGCACAGTTCTGGCGTCCGAAAGCAAACACAGCTGTGTGGTGATTAAGCAAGGAACCAATTCTTTCTCGGAAATTCTAAAATTCTCACGCTGGCGCACATGGTCTTGAAAGAATAGAGGGGTATTACCGAGGGGGCTTCCTCTCACAGTGTTCCTTCAAGGGCATTCCCTCACAAATTTCATCCTGATTATTAAAACTAATGCCGGCCACTTTAGTAGAGAGGGATACAAATAGATGATCATTTGTTAAAGCAAGGGCAAGAGAGTTAGAAGATAGGGAAAATCTATCATTCAAAGGTCTCAAATGATAGTTTCACCAAATTGGCAGTGTGTGGCTGTCGTTATATTGAAGGCAAATCGTGTAGTGGTAAGTCGACCATTTATCTAATAAATGAATTTATATACAGGACTAAGCTATTGGGGAAGAATGAAGTTCGGATGTGATAATTTTGCTCTGTACATGTGCACTTCGGAAGGGGCGATCTCCATCTCACTACACGCTCTACATACCAGCATGTGGTTCATGATTAATATTCGGTACCCTTTTTCGCTTTAAAGTAACATATGAAATAACATTTCTTTTCTATTTAAATAATATAAGCAAATATTTGCGTTGTTAAAGAGAAAATAGATGGCGTGCAGGCAGCGAGGCACTGGTAGTTGCATGCAAATTCCTGTGCAGGACCGCAACTTCTAGATTTTCGATTTTATCCAAAAGAGAGAAAATATGAAAAAAGTTGTTTCAATTTTAAGTGTCAAGACAATTTTTATATTTAACGTAACTCACAACTTTAATGTTTATTGATGTTAATAGCAGGAGGCATTTTAACAGTTTATCTTGTGCGCTCGGCAGAGAGTGCGAGGAAGAGAAGAGAGAGTAATTCTTAACGGATTTGCTTCCTAGCAGAGAATCTCTCTTATGGAGGTTGGATATCATCCTAGCATGTTTGATTTGACATTCAGCATTTGCGACTAGTGGATCATTGTCATGTTGAATGGAAATGTTGAATTGATTGAATGCAACGTTCTAATTTTGAGTCGACTGGAACGCAGTGTAACGACAAAATATCTTTCTTAGTACCATGTACAACTCTTTTGGTCTATAGGCATTCCAAGCATTTTTATTTCTCTCCACCAACTTTAGTACCTACATATATCTATTAAAGCTTTCTCGCGTCGATACCTACTTTAGTTTTTGGTCCTTCTGCTTTTTTTCTTAAATAAAAAATAAAAATTTTGGCGCTGGTCCTTAGCAAGAGAATTTCAGAAATTTAGAACTTGTTGGAAATTTTTCTCTACTTGTTACACCATAAATTCTATTAGTTCCAAATAAGCATAAGTTTATAACCATCCAAGAAAAAGGTTTTCTAAAAAAGATAAATTGCACGCGATACTAACTAATTCTCTTTAAAAAACGCATCACCCCTACTCCACTTTTTATTTCTTAGACTCCTATCAATCGACCAAAATAAGTTTTGTTACTACTGCACACCAACTTGTAGCTACAATTGAGTAAATAAAAAAGATTCCATTCTTTAATCTTACAAAATGATGACAGGATTTAAAGAAATATTGGAGGCAAAGATGTATAATAAAAAATTCCTTGGGGCCCAAAGTTTCAATAAAAACAATTTATAAATTCGGAGTGAATTAAACTTGCAAGAATTTGAGTTGAGAATCTTGGCTCTTTGAAGGAGCATTTGCTTAAACTTTACGGCCTAATTGTGGAATGGAGATGTCTCTTTTCGCTAGTTATTTGCCTGTTATGTATTTGAGCTTCGTGAGAATTAATTCGACTCCTAGAATCTATGTCGGAAGACAACTTAGTTTACGAAATGGTACTTTTGACAGGTGAAAAATATACGGATCTACAGTGGATTGTTATTTAAGTCTATTTTATATATTTTAAACTGGCGAATGATGAGCGGTTCTGCTTACAAAAGATATTTTAAAAAGTTTGTTATGAAATGGGTATAGCTAGGGGAGGTTAAAGTATGCGGAAGGTAAGTGACTCGAATAAACAAAAGAGAAAACCATAGGGACTCTGATTCGTAACTCTCCTGATGTTTAGCATTTTTGCAACGAAGGCATCGTGAATTCGAGATTCTTAGCGATTTCGTCTTTGTTTATTGCTGTCGAATTCCGCGTGGAAATGTATCTTTTAAACCGAAGCAATTACGGATATTCTAAAACTTAAAAGACATTATATGTAATTTTCCCATTAGGAGTTATCACATCTCCCCCGCCACTCTTCCCTACCCTTACTCCCACCCCCTTCTCTACATATTTGCCATCTCACTAATCGCACGTTTGAAAGCTTGGCCAGGACAAATAGAATCTCCTCTCATGCTGCGATTTCATCTTTTATCCACGGAATTATTACTTTCTCGTATTTGAGTCTCATAATGTACAAAATTAGCAATTTTCTTTATTTTTTTACTGTAATTAACGGCGATTCATTATTCGCCGAAGTGTGGAGAGGTGGTGTCTTGCAAGGGGTGGGGCAGGACTTGACGTTGCCAATTTGATGCCAAACGAATAAAAACCCAAACAGTGTTGTAGTCCAGTTCGAAACCAAGTTGTTGTTTTTTCCCAAATATAACCTAACCTAACCCAATCAAACCTAACCTAATACAAATTAAGCTAACCTAATCTACCCCAACAAAATCTAATCTAACTAAAACTATCCCAACCTAAGTAACCTAAACTAACCTTACCTAGCTTAAACTAAACTAATCTTAGCTAACCCAATCCAAACTAAAATATAAGCTAAACTAGTGTCAATCTAAGTTAAACTAATCTAAATCAGGCTAAACTAACCAAGCCTAACCTAACCCAGCTTAAAGTAATCTAATCCAACGTAAACTGAACTAACCTAACCTAATCTAACCCAAATTAACTAACCTGACCTAAACTAAACTAACCTAACTCAATCTTACCTAACCTAACTTAAATTAATTAACAACCTAGAGCAATTCGGAGGTTCATAAGGTGCAGAGAGGTGAGGATTCATTTCCAGAAGGACGGATCCGCTGGCCAGGTCACTTCCTTTGAAATTAAAAATAGACCATGACGATGACGGCCAGTTTTGTAATATAGATTTAGACATTGAAGAAAAAGACCCGTCTGCAATATTTATGAGAATAAAATTTAACTTATTGTTAAAGTAGTGGAGTTTCATCATTATTTTATTGTCTTTTAATGAATCTGTGATAAATTACATGTGTATTAATTATATTATTTGCTTTATCGTCTTAAATTATCAATCCGGAAAGGGGCGAGGGTGGAGCGAAGGGTTAATCCCCACCTAGAAGAACGACACGCCCTGCTGACCCCAGTGCTCCAAACCGGTGCTCTCTCTCGCGCCTATTTCAAAGCCCCGTCTAGTACTCGTAGTTGTGCACCCTCCCGGCCCCACTGCCTGCAAGAGAATATGCGGCGAGATCAGTACTTTCACACATTTTCACTCTTTCTACCTTGACTACTTCCTTTACTGATCTCCCCTAAATCCTTCCTTCAGTCGTTGCTATTGCGCTTTAAAGTTAGAGAAGAAAATATCGATTAGAAATCTTAAAGTATCCTTAAATAATAATAAAATGTGCATCGCTTCCCCCACCATTTGTACTGATACTGTTACTAGTACTGCTATCGTTAGTGAATTAGTGTGTAAATAAGGCTGAAATCCTCATCACGATCCTCCTCTTAGCAAAAACATTCCCTGCTGCCGACTCGTGGGTAATCCAAGGGGGGCATAGTTACCTACGGATCAAAGATGGCGATTATTTCTCGATGCAAATAGATAAGAGGGGATACGTAGAGAAAAATGGAAAGATGGAGGTCTTGAAGTTAAATAGAAGATATATAATAGATACTCCTGTGGGTTCTGGGGCCGGGAAAGAGCAACATGCAAGCATTGCTCTACCAAACCTTTTGCCCCTAAATGAAATAGTAAAAGGGGAACCATTTGTACTTACAACTAAAAAGGTAGTAATTTAGAGCATAGTCATTCGAAAGCTCGTAAATTAGAGCAAGACACTGTAAAGTTCGTAAATTAGAGCAGATGCAATGAGTAGTTCGTACATTAAAACATTGACAATCGAAAATTAGTAAATTAGAAAATAAGCACTCGAAATTTGGTAATTAAGAGAGAGCCGCTCGAAAAATCGTAAATTAGAGCTTAGATAATTAAAGGTTCGTAAATTGAAGTACAGGTACTCGAAAGTTCTTAAATTAGAAAATGAGCACTTGAAATTGTCTATATTAGAATATAAATGCTCAAAAGTTCATGGACTAGACTAGAACTTACTCATCGAGGGTTCGTAAATTTAGGGTTACTCACTCGAAAGTTAGCAAGTTAGAACACGGGCACTCGAAAAATTATGAATTAAAGTATAGATAATAAAAAATTAGTAACTTAAATTATAGTTTGTAAGACTGACAACTAAACGTTCGTAAAAGGAACCAAGAGTCGAGATACGAACTCAGCCGCATTACATCACTTCCGTATATCATTTGAGAAGTTCCCACTCTCCTGGGTCCAAATTCGTACATCTGATTGTTTTTGCTCTTTGTCCGAACTTGTTTGTTCGTAATTATGATTCATGGTGCTCCTTACCCAAACATGTTCTTGGAGGGCTTGTATGAACCTTATTTTGCCAGTCAGTTATGGATGAAGATGTTGGTCCTTGAAAACCTTGTGATTTTTATTTTCTTTTACGAGCCATGTTCCTTGTAAACCTCAAGTACCAATTGTCATGGGAATGGTACCTAGTATCGTACAGCAACTTGACGATGCATCGAATCCACATGTGAACGACTTTGGAAAACAGTTGACGAATGTTGCCTCGATAGCTCTCCAGAGGTTTCTTTTATATTTTTAGGTGTCTGACCATTGATGTGGATGGATCTAGCCACAACAACTCATAAATGCTAGATTGGGTTGATAGTGAGGTGAACGTGGTGGCCACACCATTCGTCGAAACTCTCCTCGAACCACTGCTGAGCAACTTGAGCCCTATGGCACATTGCATTATCTTGCTATAAATTCCTATCGTTATTATGCTAAATGAAACCCAGGAATGAATGCAAGTTGGTGCCGAGCAGGGCAACATAGCGGTCACTGGTGAATGACGTGTTTAGGCTGGCCAGTAGACCCGACTCATTCCATTTGAACAAACTCAAGCCTGTATGAAACCACCACTACCAGCCTGTAACGGTGTTTTGTTGACAGTTAAGTTCCATGGCCTCATTGGGTCTGTGCCACACCCGATCCCTACCATTAACCCGAAACAACTGCAACAGTAAGTCATTGGACATCGTCATATGTTGTCAATCATCCAGGGGGAAATTAAGGTTGTTACGAGACCAGGTACAGCGCTGCGGGCCATTTTAGCGGGCTAACAGAGAAACTCTAATTGGTCTTCTGCTCCCATATCCCATGGAAGATAAAGGACGCTAGACTGACCTGATGGATATGCTTCTGGTAACTGCTGCATTGCATTTAGATGCGATTTAAGCCAGTGTCCCATGTCTGTTGGACAATTATAGCCAGCTACCGCTGGTCACAATTATTAAGCACCAGTGGTCTGCTATTGCACTGTCCAAGGTGGATGGTAATGTTTTTCACGAGGCATTTTCAGTACACGTGTGACATCGTAGTTCGAGAGAGTTTGAATGTCCGCACAGTTTCAGAAACGGAATGTCCAATCCGCCTGACACGCAATAGCCTACCCTGTTTAACCTCCGATAAGTCATTTTGCCTTGCTAAGAGGAGCCTAGTCATTTTCCACACTGACCCACGGGATGTTAGATCACAAGTGATATACCGGTCTTGAAATTTCCATGAAGTCACGTTAGGATGTCCACGCCCACTCTTTTTACATACTGCTATCCCCTGGTTTGGGGGCATTTTAGTCTATTTCTGTAGTTTTTTATTTAACTTCTTCGTATTCATTCACATTATATTTAATTTATCTCGTCTTCAATTTAAACTGGTACGCGGAAAAACTCCATCGTTGCTCACACCACATTAATACTTTTGACTTACTCCCCTAACCCATCTTCTCAATCCATCTCACGGAAGAGTGCAGTTATTATTAGTCACTCTTTATGACGCTCGACTAACACTAGGTGCGACATTCTAACTCCGCTACCAACAAAAGGGGGGGGGGGGCAGCTACGCCATAGCTTAGTAAAAACACTGCTTTTGTTTACAGGGAAGTTAAATCACACCCGCTGTGGTTAGTCGCGAGATGTAGTCCCAATTCGGGTCGATCACTTGGCAGGCTGCCATACACTAGAACTCCGTGGCTCGGATCCCACGTTAAGATGTAGGTCTCCACTGAGAATAAAAGGCAATTTACATCCATGACAACCATCAGCAAAATGGTTTATTTCAACGGCTGGAATTGGTTGTTGTAGAATTGGGTGACTTTCTAGCATTTTTTTATCACTGTTTCTGGAAAAGTGAAATACCATAGTCATTTGCGGCAAAAATCCCTTCCTCATTGCATATCGCTGCGTTAGTCGAATCTGCTTTTGACAGTTTATAATTTGTAAGTTGGGTATGAGGAAAGTTTTGGAGTCTGACCCCTACAGGTACTCCATTCAACTAGTGACTTGGACCAACCTGTCCTCGTTGTAAAACAGGCGATTCAAGAGAATTGCGCGCATTTACGACCTTAACCCAGAAAAAACATTAGGTTGTGATATTCTGCCAATGCACTTTTTGTGATTTCCACTAAAATAATCATTTGTTTCTTTTCTTTCATTCTTTTTATTTCGTTTTTTATTGTTTGTTTGTTTGCTTTTTCATCTCGTTCTTTTTTGTTTGCTTGTTTCTTTTTTATCACTTCTTTGTTTCTTTCTGTTTTATATCGTTCTTTATTTATATTTTTATCTCGTTCGTTCTTTCTCTCTTTTTTTATCTTTCTTTTTTCTTTATTTTTCTCTTTTGTATCCTATTCTATCTTTCTCTTTCTCTCTTTCTCCTTTTTTATCTCTTTTTCTCTATTTCCATATCTATCCTTTTCTCTTATTTTTCTCTCTCTTTCTCTATTTCTTTCTTTCTTTTTTTTCTCGTTCTTTCTTTCTTTTTATCTTGTTTTTTGTCTCTTTTATGTCCTTTGTTTTTGTTTCTCATTTCTCTGCTTCTTATCTTTTGTATCTCATTTCTTCTTTATTTTTCGTTTTTATCTCGTTCTTTCTTTATTTTTTAGCTCGTTCCTTTTTCTTTCTATTTATCTGATTCTTTTTCTCTTTTTATCCCGTTCTTTATTTCTCTCTCTCTTTTTCTTCCTTTCTTTTTATCTCATTCTTTGTTTCTTTTTATCTTGTTTTTCTTTCATTTTTATCTCGTTTTTGTTTCTTTTTATCTCGTTCGTTTTTGTTTTTCTCTTTGTCTTTCTTCCTCTTTATTTTATTCTCTCCTTTTATCTCGTTCTTTCTTTCTTTTTCTTTTTATCTTGTTCTTTTTTGTCTATTTTTTTATTTCTTTCTATCTTTCTTCGTCTTGTTCTCTTTCCCTCACTCTTTATCTATTTCATTATCTTTATCTCTTTTTCCCTCTTTCTCTCTCTCTCTCTCTCTTTGACTATCTTTCTCTCTCCCTCTCTCCTTGACTATCTTTCTCTTTCTTTTTTCTCTCTCTTTCTCTTCCTTTCTCTTATTATTTCTCTTTTCTCTCTCTTTCTTTCTCTTTCCTTCGTAATTCGTTATTTATTCCTTCTCGTTCTTTCTTTCTCCTTTTTATTTTGTTCTTCCTTTCTCTTTTGTACCTCGTTTTTCTTTCTCTTTCTTTCGTTATTTCTTTCTGTTTTTTATCTCGTTCTTTCTCTTTCTTGCTCTCTCTCGTTTTCTTTCTTGTTCTTTGTTTTTCTCTTTCTTACTCTTTCTTTATCCCTCCTTTGTTCCGGGGTGAAAACAACTGCATTATGTACACGCATACGTCAGTGAAATGCCCCGATTTCCTTCACTAATTGGATTATAGTTACCTGTTGCTGTGGGTAATTTTCGCGTGATCTGAGGTAACAACCATATTTTGCTTCTCTAGTTGTTTTGGTTCCTTCCAAATCGATTAGGCACAAACTATTCATTTTTACGAGCTGCCGGCCACCTTTATTCAAGTAATTAAACATCATACGATGTCTAGTGATGTGGTATTGTATTATAAGGCATTATACATCAGCTTATAAATAAAGTTGTATTTCTGTGTTTACGAGGCATAATAGTGCTTGCTACAGATACCATTAAACAGCCTCCTGGTGAAAATATTAATTTTTTTATGCATCCATTCTAATTATACTCTCCTTCTTAAAATGATTCTTCATTAATCAACTATATTAATTTAATTTAGATTAACAAGAATGTGTGCATTGCAAGGATTTCAATCTTCTGTAAATTGATGGGTAAACGATGAGCTTAAATTCGCATAAACATATCTTGCACTTATTTCTGTATAATTATTCACATTATTTGTCGAACGTCCTACAAGGAAAACCAAGTTACTCGATTTAGTTTTACCAAACAAAAAAGTGGTTGATGTGTTTGAAGAAGTTCAGGAACATCTTAAGAATTCGGCGCCGAGCTCATTAGTATTAGGTTGAAAAAGGTTCTCGCATAACTTTTATTTACAATGATTTACAATGAAACAATGCATCAAAGGAAAAATTTAATATACAAATGAACAATGTAATCACCGTTATTTTTGAGCACCTGCTTCCAACGACGGGATAGATCACAGATGTAAAATTCAAATGATTTGCTATAAAAAAAGTTTCAAACTGTAGTTTTTAGTTCATCATCATTTGCGAAAGTTTTGCAATTCAAGAAGTTATGCAGTGCCTGGAATAGATGGTAGTCTTTTGGCGCCAGGTCTAGCGAGTACGGTTGATGAGGAAGAACTTCTCACCGCAGCTCCAGGAGTTTTTCACGGGCATGATTTGCAACTTGTGGGCGGGCGTTATCAAGATGAAATATGACATCAATCAATTCTGGTCGTTTCTGCACAATTACATCTGCCACATCTCGCAGTTGTTGATTGTATAATTAAGCGTCGATAGACTGATTGCTTTCTAATATTTCCAAGTAAATCACTCCCTTCTTATCCCACCAGACACAAACCGTAAGCTTCTTTTGTTGTCTGTCGGCCTTTTCTTGCGGCACCAACGCTCGAATTCGGTCAGTTTACCAGGAAGATCTCACCAGGCAGATCCATCTCTTTCATGAAGGCTTACTCTGTTCAGAGCAAGCCTCAAATCGTTTCGTCCCCGAAGGATTGGCCGGGATTCCTCTCGTCTCATCTGGACCCCTGCCCTCTCAGGGATCTCCAGATTCCCGCGTGAAACTTCGCGCTGAGTCGCGTCAGTCTCGATTTTTTTAGGTTGCACTTCTCTAGAGCATAGGTGCCATCGTCCGTTTTCAAGGATGATCGTGAACTCGTCTTCTGCCCACCCACCTTCATCCTTGTCACCATTAGGATATTCGGCCGAGAATCACGTCAATTGCCCGTCTCCATTTCCACCACGCCGACTCGCTAAAGGATTACCCTTTCTCGAGGTAACCCCATTAAGATAAAACGACCCTCGCTTGTATCTTCCGTTAATCGACCCACTTTCCTTTTGTATAAATGATTTATAGTATCCCATTTAAATGTTGATTAGCGAGTAATTAATGTTACCCGATTGCTAATTAATCTATATTCTGTCAAAATTGTCCTTATTTCCATTACCTATATTTCCCGTATGTTTATATGTTAACTAGTGACTTATTAAAATTATATTTTTGGTTTTCATTCTTTAAATATATCCTTGAACTGCAACTTGGCAAACTCATTAAACGTTATCGGCCCTTGTATTAAAATCGCACTCTTACACCTCGTAATCAATGGATTACTCTTACGAAGTGAACCTACTTGTACGTAGCGAAGGACGCGTACATACATTAGAGAATATATGTATATATAACTGTATATACACATATTCTCGTGGCTTTTATCTCTTTTCTCCCAACCAATAGATACATATATGTATATATAGAAGTATTGTCCTGGGATGTGACCTATTCCTCGACACTCCTTCTTTTGAAGGCTGAATTGCCTCCTCATGTAACCCAGCAGACACTGAAACCTCTTCGAGAATTTGAGATCGCTGCTAATCAGCATACTAAAGTGTTTCTCAACATGAGTTGACTCAGTGTCCCATACCATGTAGCTCGTAGTCTGAGTGGGGATTCGTATATTAGATGTGCATCACCTTGCATTTATCCAAGTTGAAAAGCATCTGCCACTTGTCAGACCACTCGCCGATCATCTGTAGGTCCTCCCTTATTCCCTCGATGTTTTCGGGCGTCGCTACCTTTGCACAGAGTTTTGTTTCGTCGGTAAATTTCGCGAGGTGGCTCATAACTCCTTCATTTATGTCGCTGATGTAGATAATCAATAACAGAGGGCCAAACACTGAGCCCTGAGGGACTCCACTCGTTATTGACGACCGAGGAGAGGTGTGGCCGGCCATAGTAACCCTCTGTTGCCTGTGAAACAACCAAATTTCTAACCAGTCTGCGACCTTTCCTCTAATTCCCAAGGCACGTGCATTTGCCATCAGTCGACAGTATGGGACTTTATCAAAAGCCTTTTGGAAATCCAAATAAAATATTTCCACCGCTCGACTTCTGTCGAATTCGCACATTACTTCTTGAAATAATTCGAGCAAGTACGTGAAGCACAATCACTTCTCAGAGAGACTGAAAGAGAGACTTAATAAAACGCCGGCTTGAGCCTTAAGAGTCTTTATTAACCCTTTCTTTCCCGAAGGATTGCTTTATGTAAAAAGAATTTTTAGCTTTAGAACACATTCCATTTAGGTCATAAAACACACATATACAACGTTTTTTATTGAACATTGAAGGAACTGCATGAAAATAAAATGATTTCACATGGCATCATTGGGAAGTGTTGATGCCAACGTGGAAAAACCTAAAAAATAAAATCATTGGGAAAATAACAAAGAAAACCTGGAATGTGGTAACCATATTTCTTAAAAAGAAAAGTTAATTCATTTTTAATTAATTTTCATAAAATAATATACACAATTTATTTTTTTATGAAATGTAATAAAATAATTTTGCTCTTTCAACAGACATAATCAGATGTTGCACTTGTTACTCTTCATATGTGCGTAAGCTTTGATGCAAATGCATATGTCTGTTATTAGTTGCCTACTGTTCTTTTTCTTGGTATTTTTCTGTCTTGTTTTTGTGTTTTTTCTATGGGTTTGTAGTATGTGATGGGCGTTCCCTTCGTATCTTTGTACTCTATATAAGGTTGTCTTCTCCATTTTCATGCTATTCCTTGAAAATGAACTTGCAAATATAGTTCGAAAGTGCTTGGATTCATCTTTTCATTTTCCTGTCGGTTAATTTTCATATATATATATATATATATATATATATATATATATATATATATATATATATATATATATATATATATAGTGTGTGTGTGTGTAAATAGATTACTTATATCAAATAAAGTTTGTGTGGTTATAGACGATGTAAATCTAACCTAACTCTGAAAATTGCATAAACTTTTACTTTATACTAATACTTATGAAAACTCTAATGATGCCACATGGAATCACGTAAGTTAGAAAAAATATTGCATATACAAATTATATGTTGAAGGTAAAACTAACATTCTAATCTCATCTATAAACCTTCATATATGTAATAAAATGGAAATGGAAATGAAAAACTATGCTTACCTTATCGTATTCATCAGTCAAATATATGCGTATAACGCACCGATCACAATAGCATTGACAGTCAAAACTATTTCATATCCCTATCTGACACCTGGTATGAGCAAACAGGTCAAAACATGCCAAATGTCCCAGGTGGCAACCCATAAAAACATGTTGATGCTACACGAACTCATTAGACACTATTAATTAAAATTATGAAGATAACTAATTATTAAGGATCTAACAACATATATTCCTCATAAGATCGCATTAAAATATGGAAGGGCCAAACCTTGGTTTAACCAATTTCTTAAAACTAAGATAGGACAGATACGCAGCTAAAAGCAGAGCAGTGATTAAGGAGAACATTTCTTGACATACCAAGTCAGATGAAAAGAGAAGTGGACACGGCTAAATTCAGGTACGGAAATAGATTAGCGTAATGGTCATGTGGAAATCCACAAGCATTCTTCTCAGGCGATTGATTAAATAACGAAAAATATTGTCTTCAAGTGATGAAGCCAGCCGAGCGATTAGTTCAAAATTATCTCGAAAAGGCGAATATTTTAATTATTAATTTGTTTACTTTTAACAAGGATATTCTGAATGAGAATGATGAAAGTTTGGAAAACACAAAGTATTAAGATTCCAAAAATGAATGAAATAATAGTTACTATTGACCATGTATAAAATCAACTAATAAATTACGTCCAGATGAAACAAGTAGGGTAGACGATTGTCAGAGAGAGTAAGAGTCACACGGATAAAGAGGCCTGAGGGAGTATTTCACTGGCGAACGGACTTTCAAGCGGCTTCTTTCGGTAAACTTCCGGGGCAATAACGAAGCGAGACGAGTCAACTGGAGCCCGGAACCCAAATCAGCGAAAGGGGGCTGAGCCCTTGCTCGCCGCGCCTTGAATCTGAGTGAAACCCACTTCAGATGGCAAACAAAATCGCTTCCGGCAAAGTCGTATATATTTCCCAGCGGGGAGAAAGCAAATTAGTATTCAACAAGGAATCAGGCACTGCTCACGCAGTATCCAAGCAGTAATCAAGATGATTCATTGAAACCAGCCAAATGACACAACGCACCACTTCGCAAGCGACTCTCTGGTACCCTAAGGACTCGCAGGCAAGAAACGAGTTGTTCAGAACTACGGAATTCAAGGACGTAAGAACTCATTCTGGAATAACACACTTCGCTCTATGCCCTGCAAGGATACTTCCTCGAACAACCACTCGAGCTCCCCCCACCCCTTCTTGGAAAATCGTAAGCCTATAACAATTTTCTCTATCACCGTCGAAGAGACGTGACGCTTTCCGACTAAGAAGGCTCATCACATCATCTCCTAGCGAGCATTCAGCCTAGGTGGTTTTCTCGAGAAATCGCTAGTGCTATCAAAGCTAGGAAAACAGCGCACAGAGCATGGAAGAGGAATAGTAGTGCGTTGCACCATGAAGTCTATGTGACCCATAATAGAACGGTTAGGGCACTAGTGCGCACGGCTAAGCGTAACAAAGAAATTCGTGTAGCCTCTCTCTCCAAAGAGAGCCCCAAGGAGTTTCTCGCGTACATAAACAGCCGAAAACCAGTACGCCAACGCATCGGATCCCTGAAGGACGCGGGTGGCGTTCTCCAGGATTCGATGAGGAAATAGTTGCCATACTCAACGACTCCTTCTCCTCGGTTTTCACAAGGGAAAGTGACGGAGAGATACCCAGACGGCCGATAGTGATAGATCGTGAGTTAGAATCCCTAAAAGCAATAACTACAACTCCTGAAGAGGTTGCTAGGAGGCTAGGTCAGTTAAATGCATATAAATATCCATGACCTGACGCCTTCCTGCCAAGAGTGCTGTGTGAGGTGAAAGATCAGGTGAGCACTCCTCTTTCTGAGATCTTCAATTCATCGCTTGACAGTGGCGAAGTTCCTGCAGACTGGCGTATGGCCAATGTCCCCCCGATCCACAAAAAGGGGGACCGTGACACCGCATGAAATTACCGACCAATAAGTCTCACTTCAATAGTGTGCAAAGTACTGGAAGGCATCATAAGGCATAGGATAATGAATCATTTAGATTCTCACGACCTGTTGAGAGACACCCAGCATGGCTTCCGAAGAAAATGTTCGTGCCTCACGAACTTGCTTGAATTCTTCCACGGGATAATGAGTGAGTTTTACATAAGTCGAGCGGTGGACATACTTTATTTGGATTTACAAAAGGCTTTCGATAAAGTCCCAAATCGCCGACTTATGGCAAAAGTACGTGCCCTGGGAATAAGAGGAAAGGTCACAAAATGGTTAGAAAGTTGGTTGTCGGACAGGCAACAGAGGGTTACCATCGGAGGCTACACCTCTCGGTGGTCGTCAGTAAAGAGCGGAATCACTCAGGGTTCCGTGTTAGGCCCTCTATTATTCATCATCTACATCAACGATATAGATGAAGGACTGGTGAGTCGTCCAGCGAAATTTGCCGACGACACAAAACTTGGAGCTAACGTAGCGAATCCCGAAAACATCGAGATGTTGAGGGGTAACCTACGCAGGATCGGCGAGTGGCCTGACAAGTGGAGGATGCCTTTCAACTTAGACAAGTGTAAGGTGATGCACATCGGGTATGCGAACCCCCGGTCAGGCTACGAGTTACAAGGTATGTGTCTTGAGTCTACTGATGTCGAGAAGGACTTAGGTGTGCTGATTAGCAGTGATCTCAAATTCTCGAAGCAGTGCTTACAGGTGGAGAAAAGGACTCAATGGCTGTTGGGTTACATCAAAAGGCAATTCACCTTTCAAACAAAAGAGGTTGTTTTGCCCTTGCACAACTCTCTGGTGAAGCCTCACTTAGAGTACGCTGTTCAGTTCTGGTCTCCATTATCGAAAAGACATCGATCGTCTGGAAAAGGTGCAAGCCAGGGCCACGAAACTGATCCCATCGCTAAGGAACAAGAGACTTTTAAATTCTTGAAAGGATTTGGAAATGTCGACTCCACCAAGTACTTTACCCTCAACCGGAATACGACTCGAAATCACGGATGGAAGGTGGAGCTGCCCAGATTCAATACTATTCCGGTGGGTAATTCATTCACATATGACATTTGAGAGTAGCAGTGTCGAACAGTTCAAGGGTAGACTTGATAAATTGCATTTGAAAACTTGATGATCTATATCAAGTAATAAGTATGTGCTAGGCCTTTGAGGTACTTCTTTTCCTTGTAACTCCTTCCTTGTAACTCTTGTTTTCTTTCGGGTAAATATTGTTCTACTCATAGCTCGTGCCGAAGCACTCATTGTAAATTAATTCCCCTTTTGCTGAAAGATTAGTTTTCCCATAGTGTATAAATTATTGTTAAATTCGGTAAATTGCTTCTATTATAGTAAAGATTATTTTTAAATCCAAGAACCACATAAAAAGCCATTGATTTATTTTCTAAGTCGGCCAGGGGTAGAAAACGCACTGAATATCCCTCGTAATTAAAGGGGACTTACCCCGCGTCTAGGGAGGGCAAGCGAAGGCCAGTGAAGCCTACGTGACCTACGACAATGATATATACGGAAGGGGTTTATGTTAATTTTTGTGGCTTGGTCCCGCAGTTACATTCTCCAATGTAGCTTAACCTAGACACATCGGTGTTGGGGTATTCGGATAACGGGCGCTGAACTTGGGCTGACTCGAATTGTAGCGAAATACTCTTCTTGCCTTGGTTTTAGTGAAGTAGGACGGGTAAGAGGATTAAATAGATTCTTCTTATGAAAAGTACTCACGTAAAGAAGATTCAACACTCCATATTGGGCGGAGGACTCGGTAAGCTTAGGCAGAAAGAATTTGATGGAATTTGTTATGGATATTTGCGGGAGGCGTACAAAAGTACAAGCTTATTTTTATTATTAGCCTTGCCCGCACTGACTCGCTTGGCCCCCGTGACTCTCTGACTGTCATACCTACTGAATAATAATAATAATATTAGGAAAGAATAATAATGAGAATATTAAAACCCGTCTATTTATGCCCCCTTCAACTTAAGGGGGGCGTGCCTTCTTTTATCCTAATCTAGAGGTAGGGCGAAGCTCATCCGGTAAAAGTGTGTACGGGCATTCTTTGTTAAGGCTGCTGGTCGATGTCAAAGTGTGTGTGTGCGTGTTCAGTGTGGACACGTGTGTATTAGGATTGTATTTACTTTTTGTCAACTTTGGCTTTATCAGGACTGCATGCATAAAAGGATTGATTCCGCCGTTTCACAGCTTCACGTAAAGTCGGGGTGGTTAGATCATATATCGCCCTAAGTTTGCTTAGCTGCCTTCGTTATCTCTTTCTAGAGCTTTTAGGCTGACATCTTTTTTCTCATGTGTGTGGGTTTGTATATCCGTGTGAGAACTTTACCAATTTCGCTTGCATCCTTACAATATTCTCTGTTTTTCTTGATACATATTAGGTGCGGTTTTTACATTATTTACAAATATTTGTTCTCTCTTACATTAATTCATTATTACAAAATAGTGTATTAGTTAAATGCTGCATTTATTTGCCTGTTACAACCCTCTATAGGATTCGCATGATCCTCATTTGTGAGGCTTCATCGTTGAACTTATTCCGCCTTCCAATGCACTTTTGTCTTATTATTTAAATGGACAAAAGCTCTACATTATTATTTTACAAAGATGTTATATATTATTTATACAAAGAGTTATTCTTATTTATGAAGTTTGTTATACATATTTTAGATTATTTGTATGTGCATAAATATTTGCGTGCCTATTTCAAGGCTTAATAGAATATATATTTCACTCATTTGTGAGGCTATATTGTTGATCCTCACCCACCTTGCAAAGACTACTAAAGGACTCCACGCCCAGAAACCGTGTTTCATAAATTATAATGAACTCGGAGTTTACAAATTATTCCACCTTCCGAATGAACTATGAGTCTTACAATTTTTTACATAATGGAAATGAGAAGTAAATCTTTGTCTTATGTACATCTTTACATTGAGTTTGAATTCTTCAGACTCTCAGAGTCTTACAATTCTTTATTTTCATATCAATAATTACGCACTGTAGTTAGCGGTTCTCGGGAACCTTTAGAGGTCGGAACTGCAGCTATATAATGCAAACAAAATTATGTGCGTTTGTGTGAGCACCACTCATTTATTAATGTTACCCTTTACAGACTTGTGCAGGCGCACCACAAGAATAAATCTACTTTCCTATTTCATTTTGTTATGCTTGGATATAATACATATATTTTAAAGCGGCACCAATCCTGCGATGCTTTGTTTAAATCATGTAATGGCAAGCGTGTTAACATTGGGAAATTGGATGTCCCTGCAGCATATCCTAATCTGCGAACAAAAATTACTTCTTATTATTTTTTTATTTACATCAATTTAGTACTCTTTACGATACTTTTTTTTAAACAGACGGAACTACGAATACGGGGTCAACTCTAAATTAATATCTAACGGAATTTTTACATTTAATATGGTGTTAACGTGTTAACTTTAAATTAATAATTCGATATACTTTGTACACTTAATCCAGGGATATTTAAATTAAAAGCTTTACAGACTTTATGCACTTGATGCTTTCTACTAAATTAATGTTATACTTTCCACTTCCGGACACTGGATTTTTTTATTGTAAGTTTTAATATTTTTAAATGAATAAGTAGTGAATATACGCTGTTAGATTGGCCTACACTCGAATCTTTATACAAATTATTGGTATTCGAAACAATTTCACGATTGCTATTATTAATTCAAACAAACTTTAGCCGAACGTAGGACTGGCTTTCTTCCGTTAGTTTCTTCTTGATCCATCGTTGTCCATTTGAGTTGCGATGATATGCACTGTGTTCGTATGAAGAGACTGAACACACTTTTGCCGTGTTAGATCTTCACCTACGTCCACCTGTAGCGGTTCACCGTAGCTCATTCAGGTTGCCCGTAGTGGTTCGGTGTGTAGAAAACAGATGAACTTCTTATCATTTAACGGTCGCTTCTTTGTAAAGAGATGTCGTCGGTGATGGAGTTCGCCAGGCCTACTTTGCATCTCTAAGACTCGTTGTTCGTTGTGTGAATCCATTGGTTTTCTCGGTCCCTCTTCTTGTTCGAGCGAAAGGGTTACCATCATCGGGTTTAAGGCGTGACCGGACCGAGGATTGAGATGGTGGAGTCTTTATTTTTGATGGGGAATTCGCCAGGATTCTTCTCCTCCATCCTTCGAGCGATCACGGTCATAGACTCTACCTCCTTTGGAGAGGAGCACCCCATAACTAGTAAAAAGGCCTTCCTCTTCAGCCGACCTAATGTTTAGGATGGAGGATATCCTTCTAACTGGCTGATACTAATAATGATGAATGTATGAATAATAATAATAATAATGAGAATTTTCCAACTCGTCTATTTTTACCACCTCCAATTAAGTGGGCATGACTTCTTTTCTTCTAATCTGGACACGGGGTGGAGCTTATCTGTTCAAAGTGTGTCCGTGCGTTTTTTGTTAAGACTGCTGGGCGGAGTGAAAGGGTGTGTGCTTGTTCAGTGTGGAAACGTTTGTATTCAGAGTGTATTTGCATTTAGCTGCCTGATCGTGGCTTTATCAAATCGGTATTCATAGCAAGGTTGATTGGGCCACTTCCCAGGTTCACGCAAAATCTGTCTGGTCAGATCCAATCCTGTCCTAAATTTGCCCAGCGGCCTTTATCATCTGTTTCTTGACCTTTTTGCTCATATCTGTTTCCTCATATGTGTATGTTTGTATCTCCGCGTGGGAACTCCAACGATTTCGCTTGCATCTTTACAATATTCTCTTTTTTTCTTAATACGTATTAAAACGCCGCTTAACATTATTTACAAATATTTGTTTTCTCTTACATTAATTCATTATTACAGAATAGTATATTAATTCGATGTTCAAAGTATGTGCCTGTTACAAGCCTTTATATGATTCGCATGATATTCATTTGTGAGTCTTCATTTTTGTACCTATTTCGCCTTGCAAGGAACTTTTGTCTTATTATTTGCATGGAAGAAAGTATACATTATTATTTTATAAAGATGTTATATATTTTCTACACAAAGAGTTATTCATATTTATGGATACCTCTATACATATTTTAGATTATTTGTATGTGCATAATTATTTGCGTGCCCATCGCAAGGCTTCATTGGATTTATATGACAATCATTTGTGAGGCTTCATTGTTTATCCTAATCCACCTTGCAATGGCCGCTACATACGTATCATGTATTTAGGAAATGAAAAATGAAATTTCTCTTATACTCTCATCTTTGTTTAATTCTTCCCTGAAAGCAATTTTTTTTTATCTCATGGACTGGAAAATAGCAAATGTTGTTCCCATATTAAAATGTAGACGTAAAGAAAAATAAAATTATCCGCCCTAAAGTTTAACTTCATTTATATGTAATATAATGTAGTCAATTAATGATATAAAATTATGCAATCATTTTGAAAGTAATAAACTTTTAGTAAATAGTTAATCTGGTTTCATTAAAGAGAGATCTTCCTTCACTGGACTGGTCACATTTTATGACCGTCTTGCAAAAGCTGTCAATTTGAGTTCAAGTTACGATGCGATATATTTAGAACTTGCTAAAGCCTCTTTACTTAATAAGCATCCGAAATAAAAACATCTATTGAAATTTAAAGGTCCTTCCAAGACCTCCTATCTGACTTTCGCCATTCTTTCAAAAATAAACGTAATGCGGATTTTGGGGGCATTTGTTGGTCTTGATTCTATAATTCTAAAAACTCTCATTCAATATCCTTCTCTAAAAGTTAAAAACCATGCACATTCGCGACAATACTTGTATTATAAGCTACTTAACAGATCTTAAGCAAAAGATGCTTTTAAACAGGATAACATCAAAATGGCTATTAATCACAAGTGGAGTTCCTTAAGGCTTCGTTTTAGGACCACTCCTATTTTTTAGTTTTTGGAAACATATAGACATAATAAAAAAGTTCAGCGCCACTATATGGAAAGAATAGGGAGAATGAAACATTTTCTTGAAGGGAAGGCTTTGAAAACTCAATTTCTCTTCCCTCAGAAATCAGGAAAAGGGAGAGAGCAAATAAAAACAGAAATTATTGAATAGCATGCCAGATATTGCGGAAAATTAGGGTTTTTTAAGCATCGTAGCAACTACAAAAGATGAAGAAATGAAAATTAAAAACCTGCCTGGAAAATTTGTCTTCAAACGCATCGTTCGGTCGATTAAAGTACCATAAGGTAGTAGTTAGCGCTTCAAGCACGGAAAGTATGATAAACAAATTTAATAAATTTCTAAACAACAATAAAAAAAATTACATATAAATATCGGATAATACACACTTAGACAAAAGTATAAAGAATTTATTATATTGTTGATATATACATATGTATGATAATAATGTATATTTTGCTAATGCTTCATTATATAGTTAGTATGTGGAATTATATAGTATTTTACTAAATGGCCTGCAATTAATAAAATGGTTTTCTCTAAAATCAGAATTGAACAAATATTTCTTATGTTTCAGCTTATATTTTTGAACTCCTGGGTATTCAATATTGTTCTAAATAAGCAATATGACTAAAACTAAAAAAATTAAAGAAGCACAGAGAGAACAAATAAAACTTCTTCATAGTCAATGGGGATCACAATGGGAAATGCTGTCCAAAACACTATTAAACGATATCAAGAGAACAAAATCTTTGTATCAGGAAAGAGAAGTGACAGAAAACGTCGTACGCATCTAGAGAAAACCTCTATCATTCAGGCTTCACTCTAAAATAACAGAAAAAACATCTTCTGAACTTGCTGAGGAGCTCAATGAAACTTCAAGTTCAAATATATCATCCAGAGCAGTTAGACTGAGATTTAAAGATCAAGGGCTAAAAAGATGCAAGCTGAGAAAGAACTCATAAACCTCTGATATCAACAGAAAAAAAACGTCTTCACTGTGCCAAAGATCACAAAAGTTGGACACAACAACTATGTGATCTGAAGTCATTTGGTCAGATGAAAGTAATTATCAGATATGTAAAAATGATGTGGGGGTGTTTAAAATTTAATTTATGTAATTAGGTTTAAATATATTTTTGAAGAAAACTATTTAACAAGTCAACTTTTTGTAGCAATTTGCGAATTTTCAATACTTAAGGGGAAGAATTAGCTATGCATTTCATCCTGCTTGTGAGGAGATATTTTATGCCAGGGAAGAATGAACTTGAAAATTTATACTATCTATTCAGAAATTACATCCCAATATAACAAGAAATTAAGTCACCTTTCATCAGGACAATGCTCCATGCTATACATCTAATTACACCAAGAGTTGGTTTGGAGAAATGGAGATCACCCTTATAGAGTGGCCACAACAGATCCCAGAATTATATGTAATAGGAGACTTGTGTCGAAAATTGCTTGGGAAAGCAATAAAAAGTACCACAAGTACAAATAAAACAAATAAATTGTCTGAAAAATTTTAAGCTGAGTAGGGAAAGATTGCATCAGGAATTGGTGAACATTCGCTGAAGTTCCTGTTACGAAGAATAATGTTTGTAATTTTAAACAAAAGGGAGTTTAAGTAGTATATTTTTGTGACAGAAAATAGGAAAAAAACAAGTTCTGCTAACCCCAAAGTCGCGTGCTCTGACTTATTCTGATTTATGACCTTACGACCTTCAATCCGTCTAATAATTTCTTGAATAACCTAGAGACAACCTTGGTTATTATATAATCCAAAAGAAAAGGTAAAGCAACATAAGGATTTCAAATTTCGTTAGAATCGGCCGAATAGTTGTTATTGCCAAAAGAAAATAATCCCCACGATAACATTGGGAGGACCTTAACAATTATATCCTGCTAAAGAGAATGAAAAACAAGATAAGACTTTCAAATTTCGTTAGAATCGGCCCACTAGTTACAATGTTATATAGAGTCGTCCTCGACCAGACTCGCACGCGACAAAAAATATATGCCATATTCTTAGTAAGATTTACCATGTATGAACTGATCAGGCTCCTGTAAGTACCAATTAATTGTTTGTTGGTTTGTTTGCTTCTAAACGTTTTTACTTCACAACGATACCATTTTTTTAAAACAGCTCTCTTTCAAATCTTCTATCCAATATTCGCTCGTTGATCATTGGCTTTTTTATTATTTTCTTAAATGCATACATTTTATTCGGGTATCCTTCTTCTTCCTTCTCTTTCCCACCAATGACATTTATGCCCTCGTTGAAAAGTGTCCCATCTCTTTTTATACCTGAATTTCAGCCCGTCCTAGGAAACTTTGATAATTGACCAAAAATAGGCCGGACAAAGATAAAAAAGGACCGGATTCCTGGAACTCATCACGAGCACGGCTGAGAATTTAGATCCTTGTATTCTGGTATCGCCAGTTTCTATTGAGGTTTTGCCTCGCAGAGGAACAAAATTCCGGGCCACGTTTTTCAAAGGAGTCGCAGTTCAGGAATTCGGTCCGTTGAGCGGTCCTACTTGACCCTAGGTTTTGTATTCCTCAAGAGCCTGGCTTTCTTATGTCAGGTTAAGTTAGTTTTTTTAACTAATCTAATTATAACAGGGTAATTTTCCTCAAATTTTAACTAGGACTTACACCGGATTCTCTCTTTCAGTGAAGCCTGAATCAGTGGAAATTGCCACCGGAGGTACTGGAGGTACAATAATGGCTGGAGAGTACCTCGATCTCACTTGCACCGCTATAGGCTCGGTACCTTCACCTATCATCAAATGGTACAAAGGAAATGATACTATTCCAACCAAAAATTCCTCTGTGGTAAGTTTGACCCAGAATATTATTTTTGAGAATATAAGAGCAATATTTACAAAATGTAGCCTCCAACTAGGAATCCAGTGTTAGGAATTAATTCTGTATTTCGAATTAATATTTTTTTCTAGAAATAGGGATCTTAATGGTTAATTTGAATAAAATGGATCTTGTAGGACAGTATTATCATTGTAACATAATACAAGAAATACAAGGACTAAGTCGACTAAATAACGAAGCGGCAACCTAAGGGGCGAATCATCTCAGTTTGCCCACGAACAGACACATTATTTTGTGTTCCGCGAATCTGTTTAGAGCGGTCTCTCTAAATCACACTTTCGTACCATCTCTCTCTCTCTCTCTCTCTCTCTCTCTCTCTCTCTCTCTCTCTCTCTCTCTCTCTCTCTCTCTCTCTCTCTCTCTCTTTCTCTCTCTCTCAGTCTGTCTACCTGCCTGCCTTTGTATTTCTTTTTTTCCCTTTTTTTCTGTTTTTTCTTTTTTCATTTCTTTTCTTTTTCTCTTTTAACTCTCTTTTTTCTTTTTATTTCTCTATTTTTTCTCTGTCACTTTTTGGTCTTTCTTTTTCTTCTTTTTCTATATTTTTCTCTCTTTCGCTTTCTTTTTCCTCTTTTTATCTCTATTTTTCTCTCTTTTCTTTCCTTTTCTATCTCCTTTTCTCTCTTTTCTTTCTCTATATTTTCACTTTTTACTCTTTTTCTTTCTATTTTTTGTTCTCTTTTTGTTGTTGTTTTTTTTTACATTTCACTGAAAGATAGGCCAGACAGAGAGTGTGGTGATGTGATGTTGTATGTCAAGGATACTCTCAACTCGACGGATTGCAACATCGTATCCGACCATGAACTACTAGGTGTTGACCAAGAGGTAGGTCCTGTCAGATACAGGACCCTGGTGCTTTAAAGACCCCCTTCCCAAATCGTTGAAAGGGACAGAGATCTGTACCAGCTACTAGGAGAACTTGTAAAAGACAGAGTGTGTATCACCATGGGTTACTTCAATACCCATGTTGACTGGAAAACGAGAAAACCCTGTGGCAAATACGCACTACTCCTGGAGTTCGCGACAACGAGTTCCTGACTCAATGAGTGAGAGAACCAACGAGAGGAGATAATATCCTCGACTTGGTTTTCACCTCTGAGGATGACATCGTTGAGGACCTCTCTGTTGGCGAAGAGCTCGGTGGCAGTGACCCCCGACTAATTAGATTTGTAGTCAAAGTCCGGAAGGCAGGGCCTGCTACTAGTAAATCGAGGAAACTTGATCCTAGAAGAGCAGACTTTGCAGGTCTTCGTGCTAGACTGACTGACGCGGGGCTAGAAGTGTGCGATGCTGTTAAAGACTTGTGGAACAGTTCCAAAACCACATTCGTGAGTCTTCAATCGCGTTTCAACCCTCTGAAATGCCCACGTCGGTCTCCCGTTTCTACCAAAGTGGTTTAATCGAGAAATTGGCAAACTGCTTAGGGAGAAGAGAAATGTGTACCGGCAATCGAAGATTTCGGGTGACTTTGACGAATACTGGAGGCTAGCCAAGAGAGTGAATTCCAGCACAAGGGCGGCAAAGCGGTCTGAGGAACTCCGAGTGGCGAGACTCTGTAAAGAGAATCCCAATGAGTTTTTTAGATATGTAAACAGCCGTAAACCAATCCGTCGAACGAGTGGCCCTCTGAGGAATGAGGAGGGGACATTAAAGCACTCAGATGCAGAAAATGCTAACCTCCTCAACGACTACTTTTCTTCAGTGCTTACTGAAAAGTGTGGTCCAATCTTCCAGCTAACGGATTCCTGCTCGGGGGAAAAGCTGGAGGATATGGACTTCCCTGAAGGAGAAATAGAAAAGAAGATCACTGACCTAA
The DNA here is from genome assembly GCA_963969495.1 of Ceratothoa steindachneri. Taxonomy (NCBI): domain Eukaryota; kingdom Metazoa; phylum Arthropoda; class Malacostraca; order Isopoda; family Cymothoidae; genus Ceratothoa; species Ceratothoa steindachneri. The sequence continues at coordinate 193,592,009 of OZ018319.1, read as the reverse complement.
TGACGAATAAGTCACCTGGCCCGGATGGGTTTCTACCTAAAGTGTTGAAAGAAGTACGCGATAAAGTGTCACGACACCTGAGCGCAATCTTCAACATGACAATCCGGACCGAATGCGTTTCTAGAGACTGGCGTGAAACGGAGGTGACTCTTATTTTCACGAACCGAGACCTTAGCCAACCGTCTAACTAACGACCTATCAGTCTGACTTCGATAGTCGGTAAAATCATGGAAAGCACCATAGTGGACAAAATGACGTCACATTTAGAATCAAAGCTACTACTGTGGAGTTCCAAGCACAGCTTCCGAAGGCAACGGTCATGCATGACGAACCTTGTGGAATTCGTCCACTTCGTCTTCAGTAAGCACGATCGGGACAAGGTGGTGAATGTGGTCTACTTATACTTTCAGAAATCCTTTGATAAGGTACCACACCGCCGCTTTCTCCAGAAAGTGCGAGCGCTGGGCATAGGCGGAAAAGGAGCAGGCTGAATAGAGAACTTTCAGAAAGGCAGACGGAAACTGGTGGTACTAAATGGACAGGATTCTGAGTGGGTGCCCGTTACTAGCGGAGTGCCTCAAGGTTCTGTCCTGCGACCACTACTATTTATCATCTACGTCAAAGACATGGACGGTGACATGGTTGCCAAGATTTCTAAATTTGCCGACGATATCAAGCTTGGTATGAACGTTGCAAAGGATGGAAATACTGCCCACCTGCAAAATGATCTTCGAAAGATTGGGAGTGGTATGATACGTGGCAAATGCCCTTCAACGTAAACAAATGCAAAGTGATGCATATTGGCCACCGAAATCCTCAATCACCCTATATCCTTAAGGGCACTGCTCTTGAATCCACTGACACTAAGAAGGACTTCGGTGTAACTATCACCAGTGACCTCAAGTTCTCGAAACAGTGTATTGTGTTGGAGAATAAATCCCAAAGGATGTTAGGGTATATAAAGCGACAGTTTGGATATTGGAACAAGGAGATAGTACTGTGTCTGTACAACTTCCTCGTCCGACCGCACCTGGAGTATGCCGTACAATTTTGGAGTCCTTTATTTAGAAAGGACATCGCGAGATAGGAACGCGTGCAAGCCACGGCAACTAAACTGATTCCCTCTATCAGACATAAAAGTTATGAAGAGAGATTAAGGGAATTAGATATGTTCTCGCTGGAGACCCGGAGACTTCGTGGTTAGCTTACCGAAGTTTTTAAAATACTTCGAGGCTTCGATAGACTGGAGTACGGGGATATTTTTCAGCTCAGCGAGGGCAGAACAAAAAATCACGGCTTTAAACTTGAACTGAAGCGATACCATCGTGATCTGTGTGGGAAATTATTCACTTACAGTATATGCGGTAGTTGGAACGCACTTCCAACGGAAGTTGTCAACAGTGAATCTGTTGACCGGTTCAAGTCAAGACTAGATAAAGTCTTGCGAAATCGCCGTTAAGATCCTCGTGAGTGATCTTCGAGATTGCCAACGGACACCTTCGAGGATTGCGCCAAAAGTACCCTCCTTGTATGGACCGTAAGGTCTTCTAGGGTACTTATTTTCCTTGTAGCTCTCTTTCTTTCTTTCTCCTTTTTCTCCTTCTTTTATCTTTTTCTTTTTTATCTTTTTGCGTTCTCTCTTTTTTTTCTCTTTTTTTCTCTCTCGTTTTCTCTTTTTGACTCTCACTACACTATCAAACGATAAGCGTTTATAATAAATCTATTGTTGTGTTAGTAGTCGATTAGTGACCTTTTGGCACCATCATTATACTTTCACGCAGGAAATTATTGCCTTTCACACAATCACTATAATTTCACGCAAGAAATAATTGCCTTTCACACAATCACTATACTTTCACGCAAGAAATTATTGCCCTTCACACAATCGAACTTGGAAGAAAAATTTGTTCGTTCTTTACGCAACGTCCATCTAAACATCTCGGCAAGACGAGGTTATTGTTGTTCAGTACCAATAAACGCATCCAGCCTCGTTTGATCTTCCTTATTCTCACCTGCCATCTTCTTTACATACATCTTGTGTTCCTTTGCTCCCTCTACCCGCCATCATACTACAACACCAAATACATCTACTGGCATATTTTGGGTTTATATTCCTCTGCTTTCTTCTTCATATATTTAGAGTTAACATGGTTTGCAACTTCAATTTACCCTTTTTTAACATTCATTATTCCTGTTTTATACTCATTCATCTCTTTCTTTCGTCTGCTTACTCATTCTATCTCTACTGATCAAATAATCTTTCGTAGATTAACAGTTTCTTTTATTAATAATAGTTTCTTATCAAATAACTTCTAAATCCCATTTTCTTCCAGTTTTTCTTATTCGCAAAACCGCATTGTTCCAAATGCCTCCAAACTTCGGGGGGATAATTTTGATCATTTTAAAAGCCAAAGTAATTAATATCAGGGATTTTTTATCTTACTTCCTTATCTAAACTTATATATGTTAATAAATAAGTTTCTATATTAGAAGTCCTTTTACTAATGAAATTTTAAAAATTAAGCATTATTATCCTCAATTTTTAAAAAAATAGTAAAATAAAAAGGATTTGTCATCTGACTGAAATTCAGAAGTAAATCCGTATATTAAAATATTGTAATTAAACAGGTATTTAGGACAAAAATTAATAATTTCCAATGACAATTTCCACTTTGATAATACTTGCGTTTATATTATATTGAATAGTTTAAGAATAATAATACTCAAAGGTATATCGCGTACTAGAGAGGTGGGCAAGGAAAACTATATATCATTTTGAATAACCTTACAGTCCTTGTAAAAATAACCACAAATCAACTCTTTTACTACGAAAATAAAGATGGCGTAGATTGCCTAAAATCCCCCAAATTAATTAACGATTATGGGATTTCTTTCCCAAGGTATAATTTGTGCATTCGAAAGAAATATTTGGATTTCAGACTCGATCGAAGTGAAGATCTAAGACCAGACTTTAATTTAATGAAAAGAAATATATATACAGAATGAATTTTAAAACAATGCGGTTTGAGTGTCCTTCAAGTTATTATTTTTAATTAGGTAAAAATATTTTTTAGAAACATTTAATAAAATGACTAAGAATCAGTAGAACGGTGCTTAAGTTTTACGAATAGAAGCTACATTATCGAAACAATGATGGATATATTAATCGAGATTTTCTCTTAGATATTAAGAGATATATTTGGTATATCAAATAATATAAATGCAATTTTCAGTTAATATAAATTGCCTTCGTCTACAGTCGTAATTAAAATTAATCGAGTTTTAAATATGATAAAAGGATCATTGTTAATATAAGACATGAGAAGTGTTTGGGTGAATAGTTTGTTATTGTACACCTTTTTGAGAGGTCGTGATGATCAGGAGAAACTAGGCCTCTATGTACTTGTAATCAAAATAGCTTTTTGGCATGGAATTTAGTCGTGCCTTCGATCAACAACACAGAGGTACCTAAGGAAAAATTAATCTTAATTATATTACAATTAGAAATTTTCCATTGTAAGCTCCATTTTATCTTTACCAATTTATTCTGAGTAAACATCATGGAATAATGCAAAGAAGATAAACACATGTAGTAAAAGTGCTAAACAAACTTACAGGCAAGCGATTCGAACACCTTATAAAGACTAAGAAAAAGACATATTAGGTAAAACTGATGTTAAATTGTTTTAAAGATGATTGTTATGTATGTGTTCCTGTAATTTGCGAAGAATAATTTAGTGTGCACAAGTGATGATAATCATCCTACCGACACAAAATAAATCCGTAAATATAGGTTATCATATTAAACGTAAAAGGACTTTTGATATGGCGTAAGTGACGTTACAATGAATTGTGCAGTAGTTGTAAATTAAATCTCGAAGCAAAGAATGGAAAAAAGTAATAAATTCTACATTACTTCGCATTGGCTCATACTGTCCCAACATATAGAATGCCGTGGGTAATTTATCGCCTAAATCTAATATGAATCAAAATAACACATAGTTCATCAATAAAGATTATTTACCAAAGTTACAAGTTTAGGACTGAAGGAGTCGATTACTGGTTTGTAGCAGAATAAGGTAGAAGGGTGACAACATGCCCTTCTGTACCCACGTGGTCCTGAGATCAGCGCATAGAGCTTTGAAAGCACGGATGAACCAGGGTGAGGGTCTAGGCTACACCGTTACCACAGCCCAGCTGTATTTGCATAGGGACCGATTTCATCGTCTCTCATGGCCGCCTTTCCGCCAACATTCCTGCCTTCAGTCATAAGGTCCAGATTCGTCGAACATTCCACACTAATGATATCACAATCCCCTCCTCCCAGAGAGGAGTCACCGACCTTTCCCCAAAATCGAATGTGTGTGTGGAAGCAGCCGTCAAAGCCACCAAAAGACACCTCACCAGGCGTCTATATAATCCTTAGACTCAGTTTAGTAAGGAGCACCAATAAACTTCCCAACTACTCCCGCGAACGAGCTGAAGAATGCTCGCCTGCCCCCGCGATCGGAGACATGGGCGATTTCGATTCGAGAACGAAGGCTACATCTAGATTCGTGAACTCTGCCATAGTCAATCGACGAGTATATGATGAGGAATCCCATCTTCGAAGGCCAGCTACGAGTGGTTCCTCATCTGAAGTGAGAGGTAACCCGAATTTGCACTTCGATGTCATCGTATCCCAACTGGCCCCTTTTGTGCAACGAGCAAGGAAGCGATTGTAACCATTGCCGCATGCAGATTGATCTAGAATCTGGCTTATCCAATAGATCGATTCTTAATCCCCTAATTAACCCACCTGTATCTCGCGTAGAAATTTAACATGGTCTGTACGACCATTCCCTTAAAATCCATTATTTGTGTATAATTAAATATTATTTTGTTGCTAGTAGAGATATATTTTCGTCATTGTCTCTCTTTTCAATCCCAACGCGTACCAGCTACCTGTTAATCTTTGGCTAACTTGCACTCTAAAATATTTGTTTTAAAAAGGACCCTGCAAAGTTAATAATAAACCATTACCACTGGACTCATAACAATTTTCCCATTCACTAACGGTCTTCAACCAAATTCGACCGAAAGATCCAAAACTACTTACGTATATATATATATATATATATATATATATATATATATATATATATATATATATATATATATATATACATTAGAGGGGCGGGCAATAAGTTTTGCAATTCGGATATAAGGAAACGAGATATGAGGAAAAGTGTTTTATTATTTTTCAATATGGCTACCCTCGACTTCAATGCCCTTGCGCCACTTGTCCCTCAGGCTTCGAATTCCCGACAACCAGAAATCTTCCAACTGCTTTTCAATCCACTCCTGGATGGCGAGCTGGACATCTTCATTATCCCCAAACCGGCGTCCACACCGCGCAGCCTTACACTGGCGGAATAAAAAGTTGTCGCTAGGGGCTAGATCTGGACTGTAGGGGGGATAGTGCAATTTGTGCAACTCTGGCCTTGTGGACTTTGACGACGGTAAAGTCGATCATGGGGCGTGAGGTTTCGTGATATTTCTAGTGACCCAACGGGCAGAGACCTTGGTCATGGCTAAATTGTCGTGGATAATGTTGATAACACTTCCATGTGATATTCCAAGTTGTCGCTCGATTTTTTCGACTTTTACCCGTCGATTTTCGAGGATCATCTTCTCCACACGGGCCACATTTTCCTCGTTGGTAGCGTCTGACGGGCATCCTGGACGGGGGTCATATTTAAGGAACTCACGACCTTGGAGGAACTCCCTATTTCAGTGAGCAATAGTTGCATAGGAAGGGGTGGTGTTGGTGTACACTGCAACCATGCCTTCATGGATCTCTTTTACATTCTTGCCTTCCTTGTTCGAAAATTTGATCACTGCGCGGTGCTCAACCTTCTCTATTGTTGAAAAATTTGTGACTGACAATCTGCGATCAGCTACTGCTTCTTAAATAGACGAGGCAGGAGCGTACGGCTGCAGGTCTTGACTTGTCATAACTTGTCCTAACACCCACACAAACAGCCATCCCTCTTCCTCTGTTTTGCCCTACAGATTCCCAAAACTTACTGACCGCCCTTCGTATATATACATTGCTCTATTATAAAATCTGGTGATCAGGTCAGTCAAGGTCTTTAAAAGGTTTTGGGATAGATTTTTAATGTCAACTCATAAAATTTATTGTAATTTTCAAAACTGAGTACCGTTTGAGTTGCAAAGACAACAAAATAGGAAACAACCCTGACATATTTATTTATCGTATAGTGTTTGTATGTGTGTTTGGACCCAGAACCTTTAATGGAAATATTTTTTAGGAGACAGAGCTTCTACCATGGTGACTTTAATCCCCTACGGATTAGTAGAGGCTGATCTCGTCTCATCTCACGAAGACTTCATTATTTTTTTTTGTTTGTTTGTTTAATCGCCCAAGAATAAAATTAATAACTCACCGTTCCCTCCTAAGAACTCCCTAAATTTCGCCAAGGTTACAGGCCCCTTCAAGTCCATAAGTCTCCATCCATCGGAACCCCGTGATATCAAGCCCCTCATATCTAAATCCCCGGCGTCAACATTTCCCCGTAGGCCAATCGTTTGTTTTGCGTGCGGTGTCGAAGGCAAAACACGCCAAAATTGCTCTAAAAATTCCCAACTCCGTGGTAATCCCATTCACCAAGTCCACCAGGTGAATGTTGCTCCAGCTCCCACTTTGCCTCCATCGAGAACAGAAACCCCACCTACAATCTCACCTCGCAGTACCCCAGGGCACCCTGTTAATTTCCTCTTCGACAAGAGTTCTCCAGGAAGTTTGAAATTTTAAAATGGAAGCGTTAATAGGTACCGAGTCTCCACCCTCCTCCGCGATACTGGGTGTACCTTTATCGTGGTATCAAATGAACTTCTTGTCCCGGTGGTTCCCGATCACAAAAAGTTTGTGGTTGTCCAAGAATACCTGGGACGCGCAAACCGCTTCCCCATTGTAAACTGTTACCTGGAGTGTCAATACTTTTCAGGATGGGCTGAAGTCGTGTCATCCCCTATCAAATTTGGTTGTGTTTTGGTAGGACAGTGCCCCCAAGTTTCATCTAACCCTATGGCTCATCCCGTTATCACGAGAGCTCAGTCAGAAAAGGAATCCCAGACGCCCGCTGCCCTTGAAACTCCCTTAGATTCAGATTTCTGCGGCATTTTGAGCAAAGAATTCGTTCAAAGACAGAAGGAGTGCCCAAATCTCCTTCCCTTGTGGGAAAAATCTTGGAGCCTTGAACAGGAGTTGGTCCGCGGTAACAAGACAGCCTCTTATATCGCGAAAAAAGGCTTCCTATATTGCGCTTGCTCGGATGGCGCCAACCCCGAGACTCACGCCCTCTGTGCTCCCCGTTCGCATGTCGCTTTGTTCCTAAAAAATGCACACGATAGTGTGTTTTCTGGCCACTTCAGCCACAATAAGACTGTTCAGAGTATTTCTGGTATTTCCACTGGCCTAGTGCTGCAGTTGACATTTCTGAATAGTGAAAATCCTGTGACATCTGCCAGAAAACCACGGTAAAATGTCATGCTAAACCGGCCTCCCTTCAGAAGGAACCAATCATATCGGAACCATTTTCCCGAGTGTCTATAGACCTTGTCAGCCCCATTCGTCCGCTTTTCAGCGAAGGTTATAGTTATGTCCTTACCCTCGTGGAGTGTGCTACGCGTTTCCCAGAAATTGTACCTTTAAATAAAATCGACAGTGTTTCGTGTGCCGAAGCCTTAATTTCCATCTTCTCTAAGGTAGGCATAACAATGGAAGTATTGTCCGAACAAGGTCAGCAATGTACTTCTGAATTAATGGAATATATCAGGAAACTGTTGATGATAAAACCGCTCTTTACCACCCCTTATCACATCTGCGCAAATGGAGCTTGTGAGAAATTTAATGCGACCTTGAAGTCAATATTAAAGAAGCTGTGTTGTCAACAGACCCGTGAGTGGCATTGCTTCTTACCCGTGGCACTATTTGCATTAAGGAAAATTCCACATCGTACGCTTGAATTTGCTCCTTTAGAATTAATCTACGGATATAACGTGCGAGGTCCCATTACCACTCTCAAGGAGTTATTTTCTAACGCCAAGTTATATAGGGAAATTTAATCTTCCTATGCGTATGTTTTGGATCGTCGACGAAGACTAGAAAAGTGTGCCGAGATTGTATACCAAAATATCGACGTTAATTGAGAAAAATACCGGACGTAGTTTGATGTCAAATCAAAGGAGAGGAAGTTTAAGCCCGGTGATGAGGTTCTATTGCTACTTCCTACAGAATACAACAAACTTCTGAGCCAATGGAAAGGCCCCTTCCCTATTCTCGAAGCGCTAGGACCTATGGATTATTTAATTAAGACCCCCACAGGAGAGAAGCTGTTTCACTTTAACATATTAAAAAGATATCCCCGTCGCGCGTGTGTCAACAACATTTTGACCACCGGCGAAGAGAAAGCTTTGGAGTCCGACTACACAACGGATGCCCTGAACCTTGTACAGGTCGTGTGCGTCAAACAGGATAGGGATTATTCACTACCCTTCTTGCCCGGGTCCATTCATACAACCCCGCCAGTTTGGATATCAATAAGCGGCTAACTCCCAACCAGACTAGCTAGTTGCAGCTTATTTTAAGCAAGTTTGAGGAAGTCATTTCTGAGCCCCCTGGGTATGATATTAACTCGAGCATTATATAATCCTCGCTACCCAATAACCTGTTCGTTCAAGACCTTACCCCCTTCCAATTTCTCTGAGAAATGCCTTTAACGCCGAGGTTAACAATCTGCTCAACCTTGATATCATTGAACCCTGCACGTCAAATTATTGTTTCCCAATAGTTATGTTACGGAAACAAGATAACTTTTACCGCATTGTGTTTAGATTTTCACAATTTACTTCAGTGACCGTTTTTGATGCGGAACCGATTCCTTTAATTCACCAAAACCTTCACTTGTTTGAAAAGGCAAAGTTTATTAGCGAGCTTGACCTATGTAAAGCGTATTACCAGGATTCCCTGAAAAAGAGCGTAAGGAAATATGCCGCCTTCCCCACCCTCAAAGGACTTATGCAGTTCCACCGACTTCCTTTCGGGTTAATGGCGGCTTGCAGTAATTATAATCGGATAATGTGCAGAGTTTTGGATGGATTGGATAATGTCACCTTTTATTTTGACAACATTTACGTTAACACTTGTGACTGGGACCAACACTTGGCCTTCCTTTAGGCCATTTTAAGCCGTTTGCGAGAGCACGGACTTAAGATTTGCCTTGGTAAGTGCCACCTCGTTTATGATTCGATCCAATATCTACGTTTCCACATTAGAAACGACCAATTTAAGCCCCAAGAAGACAAGGACTCGGTGATAGTCGAGATGCTCCTCCCGGGTAGGAAGAAACAGCTCCGTTCTCTTATTAAGTCTGCCTCATTTTATAGGAGGCATGTCCCCAATTTCGCCTCTTTGGCTGCCCCGTTGTTTGAACTACTCAAAAAGGTAGCTACTGCTGATTTCCATCAACTAAATGGTAAACTGGTATTTGCCCCAGTCCTCAGGTTGCCTGACCCCAGTAGACTCTTTGGGATTCGAATGGATGCGAGTCACGAGTGTATCGGTTGTGTCCTACTCCAGTACGCAGACGACGATGAGATTCACTCTGTGGCCTACACGAGTCTCAAAGGGCTTCTACGTGAGACGAATTATGCAGTAATAGAAAAGGAAGGTTTAGCTTTTACTTGGAGTGTGCAAAAGTTTAAGATGTACTTGTTAAGCCGAGAATTCGTTATATAAACCGATCACCGCCCGCTGGCATACCTTCGTAATATTAAACATCATAATGGCCGAGTAATGAGATGGAGCATATTATTGCAGGAATTCCAATATATGTATATATAAAATGTATTTATATATATATAATGTATATAAAAGGGTGGGAAATTTTTTTCGCCAATATCCTTAGCCGTAATCCATTGGGTGACGACCCCAGCTAAATTTTAATTGCAATTGCTCCATAGCCATTTATTTATCTTTTAATTATTATAAACACCAGCTAAAGATGAGCTTATAGTCAATTATTTATGTTTATGTATTATTTTTATCAATGTATACGTCTAGGAAACCCATCGCCCTTGTATATATAAAATTAGAATTTAGAAGCCTGGTCCAGCACCCCTATATGTATATATGTACTATCGTAATCTTTCTGTCCTTTATGTAAAATGTATTATTGAATATCCATTTCATTCTTTTTTTGCTTTGTATAGCTTAGTGTATAAATATTATTTTAATTTTTTTTAATTATGTCCCCCTTAATGCTTTTATGGTCGGCGATAATTAATTTCTTTTTGCGTTCATATGTACAGGCAGTCGAGTAGAATTAGCTTGTACACCTGCTCGATGTCAGGTCAGCAATTCCTTTTTTTTCGCTTACCCCGTTGACCAATTGTGTGAAAGACTCCGCTGCTTCAAGTCATTCGGCTTAGGGGATGTCCCTTTTCTCCCACAACTCCGAAAGTTTCATCTTTTGGAAGGGAGGGATGTAGCAGAATGAGGTCGAAGGGCGACCACGTGCCCTTCTGTACCCACGAACTAGGGTGAGGGTGTAGCCTACACCGTTACCACACCCCAGATGTATTTGCTTAGGGACCGAGTTCATCATCTCCCATGGTCACCTTTCAAGCAACATTCCTGCCTTCCGTCATAAAATAAAAGTTCGTCGAACATTCCACATCAACGTCATTACTATTCTGCCCCAGCCCTCGTAGGAGTCATCGACTTTTCCTCAAAATCACACGTGTGTGTGGAGGCGGCCGTCAAAGCCACCAAAAGCCACCTCACCAGGCGTCTATATAATCCTTAGACTCAGTTTAGTAAGGAGCACTACTAGATTTCCCACCTACTACCGCGAACGAGATGAAGAACGCTCGTCTCCCCCCGCGATCGGAGACATCGGCGATGTCAATTCGAGAACGAAGGCTAAACTAACATCCGTGAACTCTGCCATAGTCAATCAGCGAGTATCTGTCGAATATTCCAATCTCCGACCGCCATCTACGAGTGTTTCCTCATTTGAAGCGAGAGGTAAACCGACTTCCCACTTCACAGCCATCGTATCCCAACTGGCTGCTTTTTGTGCAACGAGCACGTAAGTGATTGTAACCGTTGCCGTCTGCAGATTGATCTAGAATCTGGCTTACGCAATCGATCGATTCTTTGTGTGTGTGCCCCGGATTAAAACCACCCTTTACATCACCGTCCTGAATCCGACCTCCTTACTACCCTAATTAACCCACTTGTATCTCGTGTAGACAATTAACTCCGTCTGTACGACCGTTTCCTTAACCCTGGAGAGGTAACGTCAAATTGGCGTCTTGATTTAGGTAACGTGGTTGCATATATGCAACACTGAATTTGACCTAAAATAACTCGGGTCCTATTGGTCAGAATGTAAATTTTTTTTCAAGAAGTTTAGCATTTATCTAAAACTACAAGTGAAGGGTTAAAATAAAAAAGAACTAACGGCTCCTGGTAAAACAGATCACCCAGAGGCAACGCATGGATGCCTACACCGAAAAAAAAGTTTTTTGTGCGCCGCTTGGTGCGCTTATGCACCAAGGTTATCTTTCAGCAGTTAAACCCCATATTTGTGTACAATTAAATATTATTTTGTTGGTAGTAAAAATATGTTTTCGTTATAGTCTTTCTTTTTCAATCCCAATGCATACCAGCTACCTGTTAATCCTTGGCCAACTTGCACTCCGAACTATTTGTTTTAAAAAGGAGCCCGCAAAGTTAATAATAAACCATCTCCACTGGACTTATAACAATTTCCCCATTCACTAACGGTTTTCAACCAACTTCAACCCGAAGCCCTAATAGTACCTACGTATATATATATATATATATATATATATATATATATATATATATATATATATAAGCAGGAGGATCCAGTCTTGTCCCTCAAGCAATTTATTTGGTCACATCACTCTGAACATCTGGCCTCCTAACTCTTTATTGAGAGAGAGAGAGAGAGAGAGAGTAGAGTCTGGCCATTCCACGCCATGTTTTTTTCAATGAAATCGCCCTTGGTCTCAGCTACGGCCTTCAGATGGCATCGGAATAGGCTGCAGGCCTTCTCGATGACCCATCTGATTAACTGGGTGAAAACTATAGTTAATTTAGACCTAATCTCTACTTTGGTAGTGAACGTGGAATTGTTCTTCTCTCTTTCAACCACGCCCCACACATTAGTCCAATGGGTTTCAGTCTAAGGAGTTAGGAGGCCAGATGTTTAGAGTGATGTGGCCACAGAAATTGCTTGAGAGACAAGACTGGATCCTCCTGCTTTTATGTTATGATACATTTTCAGGGCACACAACAATCCAGCGGTTGTTTTTCGATTACACCATCTGGTCCTGACAAAAATTCTTCTCGTCTGATAAGCACCAAAGCATGCTAGGCTCGAGGGGATGCTTTTGTTCACACCCTTCGCTGAACGCTCCCTCCGCTTGTCCTTCAACTTCTGCAACAGTAGCTTACCGTTTCTAAACTTGTGTGAGTAGTAGTGGATTTCTTCATGCCCTCTCTGCCTGATGAGAGACTCTAACACTCCGTTGACTTGCCGAAAATGTTGTCAATAGTGGCATAGATCTTTGTGACAAATTCAAGGGTTCTTTTCGTTTTCGAAGATTTGTAATGAAATTTTTGATCTACAAAATCCTGGGAATCACAGCTTGACTCGTCCAACTTTTCCTGATCATTTTCTCCCTCCGCAGAGTGGCACCCAAGCACTCCGAGATCTTTGTATTAGATCACTTGGCGTAAATCACAAACAGCACAACTTGCCTTTGCCAAATATTATTAAATGATTAAATTCAGCCATGGTGTCATGGTACAACCATTCTATACCATACACTACTCCTATATTATGTGAGCGGGGGACTTAATCACCTACTGCAACGCGAACCGTTGAAGGACTGCTCGCAAGGATTAACGACCGACTAGGAGGTCACACTTGAGGCGTTGGGGTTCAAATCCTGAATAATTAAACGGAGTGGATAAATGGTTAGCGAGATTTACTTGAATAGGCCGAGAGTATCGTTAAAGGTTAGTTAAAGATGAAACCGCATAAATATAATTTTATTTACACAGAGCAAAATTAGAAAAATAATAGGCAAAGGCGAATTATTTTAAATTAAAAGAATCTTTTGATAATGATTATGAGAAGGGATTCTCAAATGGAATTAATCTATTAATGTAACTAGACTCAGATCAAAAGGGAGAACTTGACAATACCAATAATGACTTCGGGTCAATGACTTCGAGGAAGGTCCTTCTTACGATGACGCGAGTAGAGAACGATCCGATGAGGCAAGTGGGGCACGATCGGAATGAGGCAGCTGGGGCAAGATTCGAACCAACCTTCCAAAGTAGATTCCAATCTTCAAAGATCACGTTCGATGGGGAATGTGGGAATTCTCGCAATTCCACGGAAAGAGGAATCTTCTTTTCTTCAAAGGTAACCGATGGAGATTTTCTTCGGCTCGATTAAACGAAGGGAGACTGTTGCGCAAATTTAAAGGCTTGCCGTTCACAGAAGCTTTTAATTGACTTAGGTGGAATCATGTCTGAACAAGTCTGCTATTCGACGAACGCTCACGGGAAAAAAACGATAAGGACGGTCTTAAGGCGCCGGCTGGACTCGTCGAACTACAGAATAAGCCGACTATTTGTATGCCCGATTCTGAAGGTGAAGGAAAAATTTGGAGAAAGAAGTCACAAGCTCCAGACATCTTAATCCGGAGGCGGACTTGATTCATCGTTTAGCAGCAAGGGGCGATACAAAGCAGTTCTTTCACACCTCGTCACCGGTGGGGGAAGTGAAGGCTTGGAACGAGTTCGCAGGATTGGGAGATATTTTCTCAACGTGCTCAGGAGTCGAAAATTCGAGAATGTTCAAAGAGGAAATGACGTCGTCCATGGCGGGATACTAACAATAGCACGTGGTCTCCGATAAATTCTAGGCGGGGAGAGGGGTCAGGGGTTGTTCTTTTACACATGCTATTGCTTCCTTCACAGACGATGTACAAATGTATCTAGTATGAGAGAGAGAAGCGACGCCATACAACACGTATTCGCGGAATTCAGATTTGTTAACGGTGACAAATTACACAGCATAACTCGTGCATTTATACTGTACCATTCATATTTATGATTTCCCCAAAGGAGTTCAAGAATTTTCATTCATATTTTGAGGTCTCTATATATACAAACTCCATCCAGGAGGTTAATGTTCTCCTGGTACACATGAGTTTTTAGCTGGACTGTATCGCAGACTTTTCCATCTTTAACTTTTTTAATTGTTTCATTTATCTATATTTATGGACAATTTTGCCCGATATATCTAGTCCTTTATTCTTTGATTTTGAGTCAATGTACCTTCATAGGTTACATTAGATTCCAATCACAAACCATGATTAAAATCTCAAACCGTGTGCCAAGTTATCCGTGAAGAGGGCGTCACTCCGGTACTCAGAGGCAATTATTTGTTTGGGAAGGAAATTTATTCAGAAAATGCAATGGCCCTTAAAGCTGTCGGTTCGGTCAGCAAGAATGGAACCCGCATAGACTACTTTGAAAGGCCTGAATTAAAATGAAACACAAATGGGAAACTACACAGGCTAAATGAAGGATGTAAATTAAAAGGAAACAAAGAAAGGAAACTACAAAATTAAATTTGAACGCAATTAATTAATAATAAACTAGACTGATATCCTCACAAACGATTTTTAAATATCTGAATTGAAATGAAACAAATACTGAAACCCCTCAGGGTAATTTGAAAGTTTTGAACTCAAATTTAATAAATAATAGAAGCACTTTGAATTTTCTTTTTTATTAAAATTAAACAAAATCATTGCACTGTAGCCCCCCTCCCCCCTCTTCTTTCTCCCCTAAGAAAAATTCGATCAAGGTACAATTAGTAAAAATACTTACAACTGTCACTCAAAATCCATGTACAGATTAGGCCAAAAGTCACCCTATAATATAACATAGCTGAATTTCGTAAATATTTTATTAAAAAAAATTGTTACTTAAAAATTTAATAACTTTTAATATATTAAATAAAATTATTTGTTATGGG
Organism: Ceratothoa steindachneri; assembly: GCA_963969495.1. NCBI lineage: Eukaryota > Metazoa > Arthropoda > Malacostraca > Isopoda > Cymothoidae > Ceratothoa > Ceratothoa steindachneri. The sequence continues at coordinate 193,576,851 of OZ018319.1, read as the reverse complement.
AAAAATCTTTCCTATTTTATCGCGACATTTAAGCAACCTTGTGTATTGGGACCAATTGTCCCTAACGTGCCAGAAAAAGCAACGTGTGAATATTAGGTCCTAAATTAATCCGTCATTACAATACAGCAAAGTTTGGAGGGGAGGAGGTGTAACTTTCGACTCGACAATTCCATTAAAATAGTTCAAAAATGTGACCAAGAATTTGCTAAACGAAACCACAAAAGTTAAGGGACGTTTTAAAGGCATGCCTAAGAGGTCGCCCTTTTGTAGGGATTATAGGGTCACTTGAGTTAAGGGACGCTGTGAGTTTTAATGGGAAGTCTTGGAGGTCGCCTCTATGTAGGGTTTGTAAGGTTACATGAATTAAGGGATGTTGAGTGGTTTTATTTGCGCTCACATCTGGCGAATACCTACAAGGGCAATAGTCGAAGTAATTACTTTGCAGTCGAATGTGAGGTTAGATAAGAACAAAATAAAAAATAAAAAATAAGCCTCCCAAAACCCAAAGCGAACAAAAGCAAAACAATGCCAACAATAAACAAAACAAAAAGCTAGAAAAAGCACGCTCCGGCGTCGGGGGAAGGCCTGTCGCTCCCCATTTTTGGGGTATGCGACCAAGGGAGCAAAATAAAATGGAAGCCAACCTCTTCCAAAAGTCAAGTAGACCACAAATCTATGTGCACGAACTCGTCCGAAGTAACAGGGGCAAGCGATAGCGACCCCGCTCGTCCCGGTACTGAGACAAGCAACGTGCGCGAAGATCACGCAGACTGAGGCATTCAACAAGAATGTGCCAAACAGTCGTAGCAATAAGGTGTAGGGGAGCGCTCCATCAAATGATGGTGCGTCCCCCGAGTGTGTTCAATTCCAAGACAACAGAAAGAGACCTGAAGCCGTCGCGGCTTTGAAAGCGAGGTCCAAGGGAACAGTTGCTGCACGATGGTACCCAACATTAAGTTACTAATGGCCCACTTTTATTTTCCTTGCCAAGCATTCTGATTCCTGCCATGTAGTGAGTGCGAGGAAGAACGAAGCACTGGGCAGGCTGCCCAGTCCTCGCGGACTCTTTGGCGGTTTCCTCTGTGCCCTCATTCCCCGCAAGCCCTACCTATCCAGAAACCCCAAAGAAGATAATTTAGACATAGGCCAGGCTTGCGGCAACCGTGGCATCAGTGATACCATGAGCCAGTGAGTGCGGGAATTGTAATGCCCTAAAACAACCCTGGGCATCGTGTGAGTCGCTAAAGATTACAGTCCAGTCGCGGAATAGGGCAAAATGCCTTATCTCACGTACCGAGTTGTATATTACAAAGAGCAGGGCCGTAAAGACAAACGCAGTAACTAATCGAGCCCGACTGACTTCAAACAGAGGTCAAAAGACGTGGAAGCCGAGCCTCTCCTGGGAATTGCAGCCATCCGTGTGCGCTTGCACGAATTCAGCGTGACTCTAAGTGTGCTCCAAAAGGTCTAAATTAATATTCTTTGCGCTGTGGAAGCTTTGGGAGCAGAGGATTTTCGACAATTAGTCAAAAGTGGTACCCTTCAGAGGTTCTTGAGAGCTACAGGGTGTCTCTAATAAGGTGTTTTGTTAGCATAAGCCAACAAGACGAAGGGTATGAATTGTGTTTCTTGGCAGCATAAGCAGCGTCAAATTCGGCCGCAGATGCAGTGAGAGCAGTTGGTGACTGAGGGAGACATCGGGTCCGCATAATGCACTATACACGGCACAGAGCGAGTAGTATCTCCCCGAAATTGCCCAGAGTGTTCAAATGGGGGATGTGCGGAAGGCTCCGATCGCACAACAGAGACCGTCATGGTGGATCGAGTCCCCCCTCCAAAATGCACGGTTGGTTGAAGGGGTATTTTGCATCCAACAACAAAGGATCGGTATAAACGTAAAGTATTAGTCCTATCAGCACCAAAAATTACTGAATGTCATGGAAAGAAAGATGTCAATGGCCCGGGTACAAGAGACGCTAAGGCTACCAATATGGGGCTGCCTGGTGAGACGAAGGTCGAAAACAATACCAAGGAAAGGGTACGAATATACAATTTCCAAGCTGCCTTGTTAAATTAGAAGCCCTGGTTGGGGTGGAGCTGTGAATGGTGGCAGAAGGCAATACCTTAAACTTAGCGAAAGAAAACCGAAATCTGTTCGTTTCGGCAGAGCGAGAGAGGCAGTTAAATGCTTGCTGGATTCGACGCTTCAGAGTTTGTACCTGGGCCGCAAACAAAGTAGATCAAAAGTTGTCTACGAAGATCGTAACAAAAACATGTTCATGCCACAACGAGGTAATACCGTTGGAGCTCAGAGCCTAGGGTGTGATGCAGAGGAGACTTCCCTACGGTACGCCCTCTCCCTGCCTAATTGGGCCGAAGATGGCTCGCCCACTAGTACGCGGATCGACATTCTCGCATAAATTAAGAAATAAAAATTGGGAGGCGTCTCCTCGCCCACATCGTGTGGAGTTTCTCCACGATTCCGTATCACCAGCGTATCATAGGCCTTCTTCACATCTAAAAACAGGTGGGCTAGTGCTCTTTACGAAGGAAGGCTTCACAAATAACATTTTCCGTTCGGATTAGAGCATTCGACGTGGAATGGAACTTGCGGAAGTTGCAGTGTGCAGAAGACAGGTGGCTTGCGATGAACATGAAAATGTTTAATCTAACATTTACTAATTTTTCCAAACTTTCATGCCATCTATGGCCAAGAGGCCTTATATTTGGAAAGATGATCGACATTCATGAGGTCGTTCATGAAGCCTGCAGCAACTGTAGCTGACTGAATATTTCGCACATTGTACCTTGCAGCTATTGAAACTGTCATTTGGATCTCTATGTTACTTCGTGTAGCAAAAATTGAAATTTTAGCAAGTAATTCAACGCGAACGCTTTCGGATTTTCAGTAGCATCAGCATTGTCGTCTCTTTTGCGGTTTCTAAGTTTAATCCTTCTTCATCCTCAAATTTTTCACGGTAAGCTCAGACATTTATTGCCTCCTCCTTCTTATTTCTCTTTACAGCAGAATCTTCATCGGCTTCATTTAGCTTTGGTGCTTTAATCTGTCTCTTGCTGTCTTTGTAGTCTATCGAGGATATCTGGCTTATTGAAGTTTTGGAAATCTTTATTTTCTGAAAGTACAGGCAGTGAAAAGCTTTTTTTCGTGAATACATCCTAAGCATCCACTTCCCACTGAGCGGTACGGGAGGATACGATGCTTGCAAATGCAAACTTCACCGAGTTTATTCAGCTCAGTCACCCACTATTCGTGATAGTAGACAATTCTCCCGTTTATCATTTCTCTCATTTGTTTTCATTTTAAAACTATCTTTATATCAGAGCGATTTTCCAGGATTGCCACAGGCGGCATGAACTTTGCATTCAAACTAGCTTGCTAGTCATCTCTTGGACAGCGTATGTAGAGCGTTTTGTTGTCATGAATAAAGTACTTTTATCACTACAGACGAAGCCATCTCTGGAAAACGTTTCTCTAAGTCAGCACCTCGCTGGAAATTAATTCCTTTCCATGGCCCACAACATCCGAGAGCTTTGATGCACACATTTCCAGGCTTTGGGTGCAGATGCATGTGGCCATCGCTTCTTTTCTCTTAGCCAATCTGTAACAAATATAATTCTCATAAACATAATCCTGTTTCTTCGTACGCAATATATAAGTTATGCTATGTAACTGTCAGCCCTCATAAATTTAATTAAGCTTTGTTCTTGAGTATGTAAATGTTATTTATCGACCAAAACTTCGTATACAATTCCCTGCATTAGATAAGCGCTTTTTTAGTTATACATATAAACATGTTTTTCACGTACCCAATTGGATATACAAATTAGCATGGCAAATATAATTATGGAAAATTACAAAAACAACTTACCGAAAAGTGGCGTCCACTCACTCCTGCTGCACAATTAAGGGGGCATAATTGCCTAGATCCATCTAATGAGAGAATGGTAAATTATGCATACTTTCTCCAAATTGTTAAACTGATTTAAATGGAGTACACTGAGCAAAGTTAATAAGCCTATCTATGTGGGAAATAATTATGACAAAGCATTTAAAATGTAATATTGTGTTCAATTAAATATTCTTTATTTTAACATCGAACAGAGAACCACAATTTTGATCATAGGATTTGGCGAGAAAATTGTAAAAAATATATTTATCTTATAATTATATTTTAAATACAAATATATATTAACCAAAAGGAAATTCTGACTTTGAAAAGTATGATATACCCTAGTGGGCATACAATACCCAACGTTTAGACAAGTTCACCAGCTTTAGGGAATTCTAGAGCAGTCTTGAAGCATTAGAATAGACTGTAGACATAAGTCCAATTCTCCTGGAAATCAGAAGATACGTATACAGAGCAGCTTGCGAAAAATCCCTTGCTAGATTCCGTCACACGTGGGGGTCACATGGAATTAGAGGGCCAATACGGTGGCAAAGTCCGCTTCCCTTCGTCCAATCAAGCTCGTTGGCATACCAATAATAGCTTGCGAAGACTACGTCGTTGCAATACGAGGGCAATAGGATGGGCCGCATCTTCCCACGTCTATGTACATGGACGCCCCAAGGACAAGAAGTGCTAGTATGCCTACTTCGCATCAGACACTCATTTATTTCACATATATTCCTAATGCAATTGGATTACTCCCCTCATGAAAAGATAATATTGGGCCCCTCGCAATTACCCACCTCATCGTAGAATACCCGACTTATGGAGAACTCCGACGACCGTACCTGACAAGCGACAGTTACGGAATCCTCCCCATTCCACGATTTGCTTCAACAGTGGAAATATCCTCCAGAAAACTCCTCTACAGGGTCTAGATAAATGTTTTCAACATTTGGAACTTTCATTGCGCAAATCACCACGCCATCAATCCATCCATTGATCGCTTCAATCGCCCCTTCACAATCACCTTACCATTCATATCACTCAACTCATTGGATTCGAAATTTTTCTGAAGCTAATTGAACAAAATTATTACGACGGAATCACCTCGCAGTGAGACTCGTGCAATCCATCCATCCAAAATGGCACACAACTCTCCCTTCCCACCAATTAGCAAGTAAAAAGGTTTCCCAACGGGAGGCCAGAAATTGAAATAATGCATTGAATATCTTTAGAAACATTCATAATAATAACTAAGTGCATCCAGTAGCAGACATTTTTTTTAACAAAATTACTGTCCCCGCACCCCGCCCTACAGCATACGACGATTTAATATTTCCATCAGGTTAGGAGTAGATAAATAGATAAATACGTAGGTAATAGAAATCGATAAGTAAATGGCAATTCAAGCACTTTTCTAAGAAGCTTTCGCCTATTTAAGATTTGCAGTGGATAAGGAGGGACTTAGATTTGCCCTGAGAAAGTCAGAGCCCTTACAAAAATTCAATTCCTTAGGAAAGAGAAGAAGAAAAAGTAAAAAAGGCGAAAAAAATGCAAAAATAAAAACAAACTTTTCTGCTGCTGTTTATGGATGAGAATTCTTGAACCTACCAAATTTTAGTTCAATTTTTCAAGACTTCCCATTAATTTTGTCGTAGCTAATGTATTAACATACATCCTTAACGAAGAGGGTTTTGTTCCATGTTAGAGGATCAAAGTAAAGTTTTTGAATGATCTCCATTATCTGTTTTAATTTCTCGAGATTTATTTACCTGATGAGTCCAAATTTCCTCAAATTTTAGTAATTGTAGTCGTATGGGTGTGCAATTACCCCAAACCAAATAATAACCTGTTTGTGGAATTTTTGGAAAAGTGTATTCTCAGACTTAGTTGAATGATTTCGTAACATTAATTCAGAACATTCAATTCCTTCAAGAATGACTTTTGGGAATTAGTTTCAAGTTGAGGGAAATTCAGAAAATGCAAAACATTCGTACAGTTCAGACAAAATCTCGAGATACCTTTCCGGTCATCGGAGCTCATCACGGTATCTGGCCTAGGAGTGGCCCCTCAACCAAGGGAAAATTCAATATTAGCCTACATTAAATAACTAAGAGTCGTAAAATTGAATTGTATCGCATGGCTTCCGTGGTCCAGTCACTTGCATGAGAGCCAGAGACCAAGTGTGAGCATTAAACAAAATTAGGATCAAACCAGACGATTGCGTGTACCACTTGACTCATGAAGGAGGCAAAGTAATGACTTTGATGGCAGTGACACTTGAGAGGCACTTCTTCGGTCGCACACAATTCTCTCTCTCCTTCCGATGCGGTGTATGCACCTCTGTCTACTCTGCACGTACACACACACACATACTCACTCCCCCCCCTTTTTCTATCTCTTCCCCTCTCTCCATTCTCTCCATCTCCCTTTTTCCCATCCCTCTCTCCCCAGCTTTCCCCTATCCCACATCCCTCTTTGCCCTATCCCTCTCTCCCTCTCCCACCTTCTCTCTATCAGCATTTCCTTTAACCACTCCTTATCTCTCCCCTCTCCCCTATACTATATCCCCCTTTATCTCCTCTTATCTCATATATCTCCCTCTCCACCCCCTTTCGCTTCCCCTCTCACCTCCCCTATTTCTCTCTCTCTCTCTCTCTCTCTCTCTCTCTCTCTCTCTCTATCTCTCCCTCACGCATGTGCGGCCTATTACCCTTAGCACATGGAAGAGCTGCACATAATTCCGGCCTGAGTCCAAATGTGTGAATCTGCGTCACTCGGTTCACTTGAACTCTTTGATGAGTCCATAGAATTTGGTTGGTGAGCTTTCGGCTCCCCCCCATTCACCACTACTTCACTTTTTTATTACTAGCATTATCATTATCTATTATCAGTATTATTATTATAATTGTGTATTATAATTATTTGGTGTTATTAGTAATAATTACTATTATTAATATTAGTTATTATTATTACTTAATAATATTATTTATTATTATCATTACGGCTATCTCCCTCAACCTATTCTACCCGCACTTTGTACCAGGAGGAGTGTTCCTACCTGGACTAAGTTCAGTCCGGTAGCCATTGCGCCTTGGTGGACTACATGTCATCCTAGAATCACGCAGTACCAGGGTATGATAATAATAGGTGATCACCAACCCTACTCCTTAGGTGAACCCACCTATCACCTCCTCTCTCTATTGCATACCCTCCTACCCCTTTCCCGACATGCAATTCTATCCACAGAGGTTCTGGTTGCCCGGCGCACTTTCATCCTCTTCTGACCCTTCGTCGAATGGCAGTGTGTACGGCGAGGTCCCTCGCTGCTGCGAGGGCCAAAACCCGCTGGCTAGGGAGTGTGTTGGGCCGTCGACTCTGTTAACCTTCATCCAGCAGACACACAAAGTGGCTATGACGGTACCATCCTTTAAAGTTGAAGTTCCAGGACAATTACGCCTAAATGGCGGACCGAGACCGAGTACAGATAAATGGCTTCATTGCCGAATTTTCTGATCCTATGGAGACTTTTTTCTGAATCCTTCAAGAGATTTTAAAGTCGTGAGGTTTACGTTCCATGAGCCATTTTTCTTTTTCTAGAAATATGGTGACAAAAATAAGGAAATATTAAGACTGCGCATGGGGATCCGCATCCAAACCCGGCCTCACACTCCCTCGCCCTCCGTAGGTGTCGGGGAAGTCAATGTAACATGAGACACCCCTTCAATCGGGAAGGCCCCCCCCCTCACCGTCTGCATGCGGCAAATGGGCTTCCTCTTTACAATCTTTGGAGCCGCTCTCGCGCAGCTCTATTTCAGAAAACGAGGTGCTTCCACCCCCGTGCTTTATCAGGGGCAGCTCCAACCCTCTTCTACCGAAAAGGAAGTTTAGCCTTCTGCTAGGCCTGAGAGTGCGGGGGCTTTCTTCTCTTCCCCTTCTACGGAGGCGCCCACGGGCCACTCTATCTTCCAATCAATGGCAGTCTGTCCTTTTCAATCGCAGGGGACTGAGTAGGCAGGTGGTTCAAAATCGACCTCTCCCGGCGAGAGTGACTTGATAGGGCTAATCTCTGTAGAGGGGCACGGGAAGGTGAGGCCTGTCAGGCCGTGCGCCCTGCAGTCATGTATTTTGAAATTGAAATGGTCGGAGTGTCCCGACCCTCTTTGCCCAGATGGAAGTCGGTTCGCCAGCAGAGATTTGATTAAGAATGAAGGAACCTCGAATGTGATCCATGATGCCCTGGAGTGGGATGGCCACAAGTAGGCCCCCTACCCACCGGTGGTGACCCAGCCAGAGGTGGCAGTATCTTTCATAGGGCGAACCTGGGATCAGTATGAAACACCGAAACTATATCTGCCCCTGGGAAACTTCCTTTTATGTGGCCTGGGCCTCCAAGTAATCACAGAGAGAGGAGGGCTCTCCTCCCTGGATGGTGCCCATTTGGCATACAAGACCTTCTGCATCTCGGAGAAGAATCTTGTTGAGGCCTCTCCGTTGGGCTTAGATGCTCCTTCTGGCATTGGAGAGAAGCGTGTTCATTTCCCTCCCCCCCTCGTAAAAAGAAAAGAAGTAAGAGGAAGACAAAGAGGACTAAGGATTCCTCTCCCTCAGTGGGATTCCGGGAACGAACAGGATTGCTGCCGGTTTGGCAAGCAACCAGAACAAGATCGGCACCTCAGGCCCCAAGTCGCCTTCGGGTGGGGGATGGGGCCAATACCAAAGTCGCAAGTGCTCTGAGCAGAGGTTAGATTACATCAAGGACACTCATTGAGAGACTATCTAACCTTATCAAGCCAGCTGGCTTAAAAATGCTTTCTTATTATTCGCTTATTGATTGCACCATAATGGCCAAAGGCAACATGATCCGTCACAGGAGAACACTAGCTAGCTTGATTGTTAAAGATCCGAAGGTGACCAGTTTCTCGGCCGTGAGCCTTCTAAGGATTGCGTCGGATACCGAGTCGGCCATGAGTAGTGCCCCTCAGAGACTTAATGGCATGAGGGTGAGCGTGACTTTGCACTCTACCCAGGAACTTCGTGAAAATAGTGGGTTAGGCGAGGGAGATAGTGGACAGATCTATAGATGACATCACCTTATAAATGGCTGACAATTAAGTGATCAAGATCCAACGTGTGATAAGAAAACAGGAAGGAATCTAGGAACCCACCCCTACACTCTTCGCCATGTTCGACGGTGACTGGTTTCCTGAGTCAGTACCTGACCTGCCTGTTGGTATCGCTAGCCAGTGAAGGCATTCCTGCCTTTGTCACGGAGGTGCTACTGCTACCAGCGTGTAGATGGAGAAAGTCGGGTTTACCCGAACTCTGTGTAGGTTCATCCAAGGCAAAACACGATAAGTCTCTATCGTGTATGACAGAGTGTGTCAATTGCGAAGAAGCACACCCCACTTCTTTGAAGCAATGTAGTTCGTATCTCCTGAAGAAGGTAATCCAGGCCGTTGAGGCTACAAAACATCTCTTATTTCGCGAATTTCATAATGCTAAGAACTTTGTCTTGACGTTCCTAGCACTGCCTGGAATTTCTTATGCTTCAATTTTAAAAAAGGTACCCTCTGCTCCTGTTCCTTCCAGGCATAAGAGCACAGTCGTTTCCGCACCCATTCGAAACCCGTCTGCGGGTTCTACTCATCCACGGGCGCTCACCTAGGTGATTGCCTGGCCGCCGTGCTGACGAGATTCAGCGACTCGTACGGCCCCAGTTTAGCCTCTTCTTCTTTATAACACCCTGTCTTCTTAACTTGCTTCATAACATTCACTACAACCTCTCTCACAACTTTCTCTGGTTGCCATCTAATTTCACAGGGTAGACACCGATCAGCTTCCTGTCACCCACCCATCCCAGATTCGTGCTAAGGGAGAAGGTGACAACGCCCCTTCACCCTCAGCTCCAGTTTGTTTGTTTTTTTAACAACCTGCCTCCCCCCCTCAACATTCACCGTCCTCACATACCCTTTCTTTCTCTTTTAAAGGTTTATCAATTTTACGCCTCGCCCAAGGTGGAGCTGCCATGACCAAGAGCTGGCTGACCACTAGGCGGAAGAAGGGGTCTTAAATGGTGGCAGCTAGCTTTGCTGACCCCGGATTCACCCCTCGCAGAGTGGGCTACTGCGTGTTGGGATTAGTGTTTACATCCTGTGATAGTAATTAGGTCACCATGCCCAATGATTACTTTTTTCCAATACTCTCCCTCCACCTTGCCCTATAACATCGTCGGAGGCGCTCTTAGGCATGCCCACAACATAAAAGGAGGTCGCCTCTTGTACTTCTTCAGGGGATCCTTGGGTGAGTCCACCTCACAAGCGGCAGTCCCCCCTTTATTTTCATATGGGACTATCAAGAAAGAAGTCAGTGGCCCATAATTAACCTTTCCCGGTGGGAGCGGCTCGATAGGGCCAACACCGTTTTGGGGGAGGGGAATGACAGGGCCCGTTGCCCTGTACCCTCAAAAGTCCTGCTGGCGTGCTTATAAAGTTTACAGGGGTTCACTATACATGCCCCTCACCCCTTCTGTTCCCCGATGAATGCCGGTTCGCATATCCAAGACGAGATAAAAGGTACCACGAATAGGATCCATGATGTCTTAGGGGGAGGGGGCACATGGAGGCCCCACTGAGATAAACATGGTCTCTGAGGTTACCCAGCCCTAGAGAGTTGGATTTTCTATGGGATCAAACCCGGACTCAGTGCCAAGCACAGGACTCGAGTCCATCCCTGTACAAGCTTCTCCTCAAATAGCTTGGCTCCCCGAAGCCTCACAAGGAGAGGAGGGATCTCTTCTCCCGCCTGGTGCCCTATGACAGCCAAAACCTTCTCCAGGTCAGAGAAGGATCTTGCTAAGGCCGGTACATCTTGCCTAGGGGCTCCTTCCGGCGAAAAGAAGAAGCTGGTCAATTCCCCACCACCTCTCATAGAAAGCGAAGAAACAGGAATAAGATAAAGAAAAAAGCCCAGAGCTTCTCTCCCTCCGTGATAGCTACGGGTATGGCTGGTTCGCTGCAGTTTCGGTAAGCGACTAAGACAAGATCGGCAGAAGGTGACTGTCGTAGGTCAGGTCAGATTCCGACATTTTCTCGGATTCCTTGGTCTGAGAGATGCGAGAAAAGTGTGGCCAAATTAAGCCACTATGTGCGTGGGTAATGACAAAAATGCGTAAGAGTGCGATTTTAAAGTTGGCCGAAATATTTAACTATCTTGGAGGTTCTGGGATATCAAAACTGAATGAACAACTGAAACTTTACAATTAAACAACCAATACAAATTAATAAAAGAGGTTTCATACAAATACCCAATCGGATTAGATGTACACGAGAATGGTTTAAAGGGAGGGACGCTCGGATGCGGTTATGCATACCGAAAAGTAACAAACCCTCCACAGAACGGGAGACTTGAATCGCGTTTGATTCGTTTGCGAACCCTAATTAGCAGTAGGCTTAGTGAGAGAGATAGATAAATAGATAGAGAGAGAGAGAGACTGCAAATTTGAATTACAATCACTACGGTTAACCTCGATAATATGGGTCGAGGAAGTATCTTGCCGAGACGGGAACGGAGCCGAAATTCAAAAAATTAGTCTCTTGTCGCTAGACTATCAATTAACCTGAATAAAAATCTTGCTTTCGAGCTTCTCGGGTGCGGGAGTCGATCGAGAGTTACGCGTCGCGTTTAGGGTAGGCTGATACTAAATTCCTAAGTCCAGTGTCTGATAGTTTATACGGGCTCGCCGGAGGTGGTTTGTTCCTGACGTTAGGAAGGGGGTAGGGGTCAAGTTTATCAAACGCGTCCCTGAAAGAAATGAACCTTGGCTCGGTTCACACAGTCTTGTGATGCTTCTGTCACGACCCTTCAGCTCTCACGACGTGCCCATCGCTGCCTTTTATCGCCGAAAGGGCTTCGTGGGCAGATTGAATTAAAGATTCTCCTGACCACATGGTTCTCTCTCTCTCTCTCTCTCTCTCTCTCTCTCTCTTTCTCTCTTTCTTTCTCTCTCTATGACATCTCATTCCTCCCGAGATGGAACTTACAGGGAAGAAGTGACATCTAATAATAATAAAAGGGTTGCACCTCATAGTTTCGCGACAATAACAGACAAAATTAAAGGATACATGGAACTAAATCCGCAACACACTTAGAACAAACACAAAAATAGAGGGACTAGGGGGGTAATATATATATATATATATATATATATATATATATATATATATATATATATATATATATATATATATATATATATATACAGATTATTATACTAAAGCTCCCCAAAATATAATTGACAATAGCCACAATTATCATTGATACATTTAAATGTAGGCTCACCTGCCCCGGGTTAATAGCATCCTAGAGTTATACAATAATAATTAAAATAAAGAAACAGAAATAACAAAAAGTAAAAAACAAAAACTTCCCCATAATACATTATTATCTGTGCATATTTAGACCCAAAACAAATTTAATCCGAAAATCCAATGGGTTCTTGCTCAAACTATCTGCAATATAAATATCAGAGCCCTTTATATACAAAATTCTGAACTGAAATTCCTGGACGAAGAGACTCAAACGCATTAATCTTACATTATTATTTTTTACATTAAGTAGGTAAGATAGAGGTTTATGATCGCTCTCTATGACAAATTCCTTACCTACCAGGAACATTTTTAACTTTTGTATTCTCCAAACTATTGCGAGGGCTTCTCGCTCAATCATGCGCAGTTTCTTTCGCGATGGATTAATTTTAGACTAGCGTATGCAATGGGAAAGCTCTCGCCGTTGTTTCCGTACTGGATCAGGAGGCAGCCTATTCCATCTTTGCTGACGTCTGTTCGAATGCCAAACAGCTTATCGGGATTGGGCAGGTCAAGGATAGGCGCCAACGCAAATTTTCCTTTTGGTTGGGTGAAGCTATTTATTGACTGCGGTATCTACTCGAGGCGCTCGGGGGGCCTAATTCTTCAATAATTCGTACAAATGAGGAGAAATAAAGGCGAAATTTGGGATGAATCGCCGATAGAAAGATGCGGAACCCATGAAAGATCGTAAGTGCTCCTTATTCGCGGGCACCTGCTGGGTCCAATCGTCAGATTATGCTTCTGATTCTATTATTGGGTGGCCACATAAATGTTGTGGAAGTAGAAGGTTATATTAGGTAAGCCGTCTAAAATCCTTCTCATCATTCGATTGTAAATGCTACATGCAGTCACAAGAACAAAGGGGAGCCGACGAAATTGCATAAGTCCCTTTTCAGTGGGAAAGCCGTGAATTTGGTAGTAGGCCTTACGCAAATCCAGTTCTGTAATGAATTTGGACTTCTCGAAAAGATGGAGATTTTGGTCAATGATGGGGATTGGCTCCGCATTGAACACAGTGACCAAATTTAATTTTCTAAAGTCGATGCATATAAAGTATGATCTATCTGGCTTTTTGACCATAACTACCAGGAAACAACGGCTCCTAGGCCCACACCGAGTGATAGGCTGGGTGACTCGTAGGCGTTATGTCCTCTAAAGGAGTGATACATACTCTGAAGCCTGCATAAGGTTTTGAGGCGGAGGAAGGAAAAGACTTGCATGGCGAGCCCAACCATACCCGATAAGTCCTCGAAGCTGATAGCGATTAAAGCGCATTGTCCAATTAACAGCGCGCGAAGTTATAATTCTGGGAACCGTGCGGCCATTACTGTGAGGGTCTTCTCTTCGAAGAGTTGGGCCTGGAGGGAATATTCCTTTAATGCAATTGCCGCGGACTTTGGGTTAGGTGGGAAGGGCTGTGGAGGCTCGTCTCCTCCCTTTTCCCTTAACTATCTTACATGCGCCATTTACACGATGCATGATGTCTCCGTCCTTCTCTGTGCTTTGAATACCTCCTTTCTGGCAGTCGCTATGCATCTGCACATTGATAGGAGGTATAGTGTTATTTATGCGTACATTTCACAGTCAGCTAACTTCGACGCCAGGTGTTCTGCCGCGTCGTGCCACGGTTGCAAAGGAACTTTCTCTTGCTCGGGGATCTGAATGGTAGAAATCCACTTTGGGGAGATAATCGATCAATCCCAGTGGCCACGTCCTTGCCGAACTGAGCGAAGAGCTGGAGATAGGGTTCCTACATGTGGATAAATTTACGCATCATTGCCCGAGAACTGCTTTATTTTCCTGTCTTGATCTATCTCTGTGCTCTCCGGATGTCCTGTACGACATGCTTCGACACCTGGGTGTGTAAGGCATGGTCTTTCTGTTAGATTTGTTCAACATGATCTGAATAGATGGTATCCTCCCAGATTCCTGGCGAATCGCTTCTGTGCTAGTTTTTCGCAAACCGAGGAGAGATTACTCTACACCAGCCAGTTTTTTCCGCTTAATCACTCTAACCTTCTGCATGTGCAAGTTGATAGAGAAATTGCTTACTGTTAGATTAGCCATTTTCTGGACAGCGGAGCTCATTTGTCTTTTTCACAATGCGGCTTCCTCAAGTTCCACTCCACCTCGATGCTCTGCCTCAACTCGAAAATGTCGTCTGCGAGGCCTTGCTTCGTAGACAGCACTAGGCCACGGTATTTATCATTCTGGGGAAGACCTATGATACCGCATGGCGATACGGTATCATGGAGACTCTCCACACGATTGGATTGAAAGGACACCTCGCAATCTTTATATCTGAATTTTTGCGAGAGCGTCGATTCCGCGTACGAGTGGGTGGAACCCTCTACAGCACAAAGGAGTAGGAGGAGGGGCTCCCGCAGGGAAGTGTCAGCAGTGTCACAATCATTGCCCTGAGCAACAACAGTATTACCTCTGTTCTACGTGGACGACGTTTTAATATCTTTTGGCGCAGCCCAGATGGCAACGCGAAGCGAAGACCCAAACCGGCATTGAGCCGCGTCTCTCGCTATGCTGAATCGTCAGGCTTCGTTCTTCCTTGATTAAGACTAAACAGGTCCACTTTTGTCACCATCCACGGCTCCACCCTGACCCAGGCTTGTTTCCAAATGGGATTCGCCTGGGCTGGTATTTGACCAACGCCCCACCTTGGAGGTCTATATATATTTTTCGTTCTGTGACACTAAGTTCCTGGGAGGGGTTCGCTGGGTCGCCGATAGGGCTACTGCTTTCCATTTTATCAATCATTTGTTCGTTCGAAGCTCGACTACGTTTGCGAGTTTCATATATCCGTCGGCGAGCGTGTATTGCGGAAAATGGACCCGATCAATCACACCGGCCTTCGCCTGGCGACCGCTGCCATCAGTACGTCCCCCATTAAACGCCTACTTGTCGATGGTGGAGAGATTCCACTTGATCGGCACCGTGCACATTGCATTATTTGCCTGACGCGCCAGCCCGGTGCATCTCTTAGTCGCCAACAGCTCTCACTACATCCACCCGCGATCTCGACAGTGCCCATGCCTCCAAGAAACGCGGCATGAGGACCGTCGAGATCACATGTGGATGCCCTTTGGGTTTAGGAAGGAAAACTCTTTCGAGAGCTCGAAATAGCTCTCAGGCCATTGGCGGCCCTAGTTCTGCACAGGATGCCGCCCTGGAGGGTATTATCTTTGACTATTTGTCACCAGGCTTCTACTCCTAAAGATTTTACAACGTCGGGAGTATTGCATTCGACCTTTTTCAGGCACACTTCGTGTCAAGGTGGAACCGAGGCAGTGTTGACGAATGGCTCAAAGTCCCAGTGGGGGTCAGTTTCCAAGCCGTATAACCTCTGTTTGAAGTCAGCGGGGCTCTGGCAGGCACTGCGTCTATCTTCACGGCCGAGTTGGTTGCAATATACCGCTCGGTATGGGAGATAAAACGATGTATCCGGTTCGGAGACCAGATTGTGATTTATAGTGAATCACAAAGCACCCTGAGCGGTCTCAGAGCATTGCAATCTCCGCATCCCCTTGTTTACGATAGCCTTGACGCCACGGTTTTGTCGAGCCGAGCGATTCTAGATTACCCTTTGCTGGGTTCCTGGACATGTATGAATTGCAAGGAACAGTTAGTAGTTAGGGTACTTTTGTATATACGTTTGAATCCTCTGCAGATTTGTCGTGATCAGTTAGTAGTTGGGGTTCTTTTGTCTTTACTTGAAAACCCCTTCTAATGTTGCGCATGCATCGTTTTCTTTTGCTTTTTATATTTTATTAATTTAAGACATCTGAAATGCCTCTTGTCAATTTTGAATTCCGTCTTTTACCTACTTTAAATATATTTCCCATTCCCAAGCATTTCTCCTTAAATTCTAAATTGATTCACAATGAATTCAAATTAGCAGTTTTTTTACTATTTAACAGAATTATTGAATTAGTTCATTTACATAATATTTTCACTCTTTGTGCAATCAGTGCTTTGAAATCTATTTCACTGCAACTATATAATTTATAACAGTTATATTACTAGTTGATAACTCACCGTATGGCAGTAAAACAGTTTTTTTACCTTATTTTTAGACCTTTTTACATCAGTCCATTTTACATATTTTACTGATTTTCATCATGCAATCAGTTTTACACAATTGACTGAATACTTCTCTAAGTGTGTGAATGTTAAGTGGTGGGTATCGGCTTCAGCAAAAGGCACAAACGAACAATTATATGTAATTGTTTGGAACTGGTGTTTATTTATCCATTAATTGGTGACAGTATAACAAAATTATAATAAAAATATAATTCATTTTCACGCAAAAAAGGAGAGAAATTCCTGAATGTGGAGAACTACTCAAGTACTACAACGATTTTTTATAGCATCATTTTCCAATAAAGTTCTCTTTGCTCTTAAGCGCCATAACTTGCTTTTCTATGCAGCGTTTGAACTCGAATTTTATGCGGAACCAAACTCAATTTCCTGCAATTGCATTTCGCTAAGAGATTGGTGGAGAGGAAAGAAACAACTCAATTTGTATATATTTTCTTTATTCTAGGTCTCGTATATTGCCTTCTCTTTTAGGTTGTATCCTTTTCGGTGTATTTCTTAATTGATATTGTATTTAAAATCTTAAAGAAGCACTTTGGCACGAAGGCAGCAAAATCTATTAAAAAATAGAAGTAAAATATTACTTTTATTATTTTAATTCTCATCAAAAGTGAAATATAAATTGTTGATTCCTTAAGAGACGCTTCTAATATTCAGATAAACTTTAGATCCCTAAATAAAGTTGCTACCGTTTAATCTTAGGTGATATTTTTTTATCTTTTTGAAGAGATAAAAAGATATCACCTAAGATTAAACCGTAGCAACTTTATTTAGGGATCTAAAGTACGAAATTAATTCCAGGAGAATTAAGATATATTTTGTCGACTATTTTAATCAACTGCTTTCAAAGAAGCAACTCGCTTTGGCTTAATATTAAGATCTGAAATGTGGGTTTAAAGTAATACCGGCGATCTATGGTATTAAATTATTAAACATTATTGGTTACGTTGATGAAATTAATATTTTAACTTAAAACCATATTTAATATTGACGAGAAGTGATTCTATGAGGTTCATTCATGATGGATGTGTTCTAAAGTCATTTGATGCTCTATTTTTAGTCGTGTGACGCGAGTCTATAATTACTAAATATGTCGGTCCGTCGGTCGGATAGTAACCATTTTACTTTTCATTGAATATTTGAAAGCTTTAGAGGTCTTATGGTCGGATGATATTTTTGTTAATTCATAATACTTTTATTATTTATTTTTTTTTTTAATTATTGAAATAATTGAGAAGAGGCGACTCAGGTCTGTTGACCGTGTTTTCTCCTCTTCTCTCCTTTTCCCAGTTTGCCACGGAGCTGTTCTGTCCTGAAGAGTCACGATTGCAAAGCTTTATCGAATATCAGCAACCATAAACTCAAACCAGAATAATAAAAGAGAACTTACCGAACCATGTGACAAGTTTTATTTTAGCTTCTTCTTTGTTCACATTTTCGAGTTGGTCTTTGTGAATAAAGACTTAGGAATTTCGGCTCTTTCGTTGATAATAACTTTAATATTACTTTGCTCTTTTATGGTAAATATTTATATCTGAAAATTATGTGGTCGCCATCTTTGCTGTAGCATTTGTGAATAAAAACCCTTATAAAATGCGTTACTATAGCAACGGTAGGCCTCCTCGTCACTCTACAGGACACGCCTGGAGGAGGCTCCTCCCCCTCCTCCCATGAAGGTGGCTCTATCGAAGAGACCGAATCAACAGAGCTATGAGAGAATTGATTCGAGTGGACATTCTAAAGCTCTTACCGCGGTGGCTTTTAGGGCCGTTAGATTGGGCCATTGGATCTAGGTCCCTGCTTGGCTTCGATGAGGATCGCCCCAAAGGCGGCCTAAGCCCGGGTCCAGGATGTACTCCATTGCTTTAATAATAATAATCGAAAAAAACAACCATTATCTAGCTCTTTGGTTACTATGCATCAGTCATGAACTTAACACAAAACACCCTGTTATGGTTAGAGGCGACACATTGTGAGGGAGAGCTAGGGGGAGAGGAGCAAGAGGAGGGAAGGAAAGAAAGGTGATAAGGAAAGAGAGGGTGGGAGAGGCATAAAGGGAAGGAGAAGAGAGGAAAAGAAGCAGGGAGCGAAAGATAGAGATAGAGTGAGAGAGGGGGAGGGAGTGGGGAGAGAGAAAGGAAGAGAAATAGAGAGGGACCGAGAGAGCGAAGAAAGGGAGAAAGATAGGAAAAGTCAGAGTGAGAGAAGGGATATATATATATATATATATATATATATATATATATATATATATATCTATATGCAGGAAAAACACCACAGTGTTAGGATGAATCTTTTCGCGAAACCAGGCTTCGACGGAGGGCTCCGTCATCTTCAATCGGAATGTAATTAGGGGATGTGTATGGGGATATAAAAATTTCCTATTATCCAAGAGATTAGTGTTGAATTACGCATCGGAAGTTTAAAAGTTTGGAATTTCCTTTATAAGCTCCGATTCAATTAGACGCCTATGTATATAATTGGAGGAATTATAAATTATTTTGGCATTATCAATGTCAATTGAATGGTTTTCATTTGACATGCGGAGAAACAAACTAGAAGGACGAGATCCACGTCGCATATCGCATTTATGTTCCCTTATTCTCTTGGAGAATCAGCTGCTTTAGCGAATAAATACCTGATTGCAAGATATACAAGGGATATAATAAACTCCATGTTCTTTATCGATGGATCTATTGCGCTGCAGTATCCCCTTTGGTTCATAGAAAAATGTCAATTTAAAAGCCAGAACCATCCTTTACTCACTAGCTAATCCTAAGGAAAAAGTATATGACAATTATTATATTACATTCCCATACTCGCCCGAATTATTAGTTTTTAAATGTTGGCACCTGTAAACAAAGCAATGTTGCCTTTCAATACGAAAAAAACTATCGGAAATAGTCAATTTAAAAATAGGCCAGATTAAGAAATAAATAACAAGGAAAAAAGAAAGAGAAAAAACGAAACCACAGGCTAAGAAAATAACAAATAAAAAGGAAAGAAAGCAATAAGGAAACGAGATGTCCGCTAGCTCCGGCCTCGGTGTGAGACCCGCCTGCCCTCGCCCCAGGAACATTCGACCTACTAAAAAAGTCAAATAAGGTGGAGGAGGCCAGATTCCTATTTCGGTTTTGATGAAATATACTATTTAATATTCTTTTCCACCTCCATACCAGAGTAAACTTTGCCCTTTAGGTGCTATTGTAATTAGTAAAATAAATACTAACTAGATGATGCAAGCAAGGTACGGTGAATATAGAGGATGAGAGAGAAATTTCCCTCCTATGTATCTCAGTAATTCTCTCTTGGGCCAAACGTGCCAGGTGTGAGCTTTATTGTCATGGTGGAGGAAGACACCATTTTGATTCAACAGTGAAGGACGTTTTTGTTCAAGCTCTTCATTTAAACCTGAAATTGTTGCACTTTTATGTCTGCAGCAGCTGTGTGATTATTGCTGAGAAGTTCATAATAAATAAATCCTTTCACATCCAATAAAATGCAAAACATAGCCTTCAGCTCTTAGAAACCACTTCAAGGAGTAGGAATGGGTTTTTGTTTGTGACCAAGTCATTGTCTTTGAGCACTTAATATTGAGATAAAGAACCTATTTTTTTTTATATCTCGTAGCAATTCTATCCAGAAATGACTCGGGGATTTCGAGCTAATAAAAAAAACCAATATTCACACGTTGTCCTTCAAGCAGTTCAGGCAGCATCCAAACACCAATGTTGTGGACATTTTGTATGTTTATAAAGTGCGTGTAGACTGTTGCATGACTGTCATTCAGAATTCTTTGGAATTTCACGAGTGTTCCGTCGATGATTACAATCTGCAATCGCCATAAGAGTTTCAAGATCAATTGCAGTATGTCGGCTTCGACCTTGGGATTTATTTTAGTCTGAAATCACCTGCACGAAATTGTTATGAACCCCCGCTGCCCATTTTTGAATATTCAATATATTTCCTTACACTACAGTACTGTATGTTTTTACTGATAGTGTGCCAATAACTTCCTTGGAGTTTCTAGCAAATTCACTTACGAATTAGAACAAAAAATATATTACCTTTTGGGGATAGCCTGGTGCCTAGTACGCACCAAGATTTTAACTTTGCTGTTTACTCTACACCTACCCACTTTACCTCTTATATATTCATTTCTACTTTAACCATCCTAATAAAAATAGAAATCTGTTTTGACTTCTTTTTGTTTACGTGTTCTCCTAGTATGTGATCTTAAATTCATTGATGATGAATTTGAGACAAAAAAGATGTCGGAGAAAAATTAAAATATTCCATATTTTTAAAAAAACTTAATCTGTCTGCGTCACTAAAAAGTATTTATATAAAAAAATAAAATGGCGTTCAAGCAGAGCCATATTTTAAACCTTCCTTACCACTACTACTACTCCCATGTACGTAAATTATTGAAAACTTTTAACATTAGTTTACAGTAACTTAATTTTATGAAACTCACTAATAGGAAATTCTTCCCCAAATAAAACAACCTGTATTCAGGTATATTGATCTCTGTAAAGTTTCTTATATATTTTACTTAGGATAAGCAACTAAATGACTAAAAAAAAGAAGGTAACACTTCAGATTTGGGGCGCAGGGTAGATGGCGCTGTTAGTCGGCTACAATATATCTCTTATGACGTCAGACGGTAGCGTCAGATGTGAACAATCACGGTGTAATATTTTTTTGTATATGAGTATCTACTGAGGGGCTGCGCCCCCCCCCCCCTAATTGATTGAAACTCAAGATCATCGCAGGGTGGTCACCCTGCAGTGATATCTTCCCCACGAGCAGTCCCCTTGAATTTACTGGGGGTTTTTTTCTCCCCAACAGCTTTTTACTGGCAGAAAAACCTAACCTAATAACAAACAATTCTTACTTTTATAGGTTTCTTGATTAGTTTATGCGCCTCTAAATAATCTAAAAGTTTTTCGCGATTATACAAAGTAAACCGGAATTCGAATAACGAAGAAGCACAACTAGAGCACGAAAAAGCCATGACGAAACAAAAACATTTGCAAAACGGCTCCTATTTATAAGCTACGATGTTGCCAGTAAGAAGCTGTTATCGTTGGCAGTAAACAAAAAATACGAAATCAAAACAAAAAAAAACAATAAAAGACATCAAGAAACCTTACCTAACTTAGAAAAAACTATAAACGAGCAGAACGCAGATATTTAGTAAATAATAGACTAAAACTTACAAATCCACAAAACAACAAACTAATATAACGCAGTGATTGGTCACATCTGATGCTACCGTCTGACGTCATAAGAGATATGCTGTAGCCCAAAATTGTAGCCGACTAACAGCGCCATCTACCGTGCGCCCTGAATCTGAAGTATCACCAAAAAGAATTTGGTATCATAAATAGAGTTGTAGGACATGAACAAATTTAAATGCAATTTTCAAAGATCAATCTAACTACAATCATTAAATCAATAGATCAAACGCGAAATCATTTATTTCATTACCAAATGTCATTAAAAAGAAATTTAGTTGAGTCATCCATCATTAAATTGCCCCCCGAATCAATTTAAATTTAAATGAAGGTTTGTTTTAATTAGAAACCCTGGTAATTAATCATATTTGTTTAATATAAATTTATTTTATCGAAGTAATTTCTTTTTAAAATCTATTATTTATTGTTTTTTTATTGTTGTGTTCATACATTTTTCTCTGGCCTACTATGTTGGTTCGAATGACGTCATATTTTTCTTAAGATCTTTGTTTTCTTTATATTGGTTATTTTCCTTAACCCAAATAGATGAGAATACGAAAGTGTTTGGGCATGTTTATATCATTTTTCTTGTGATATTTTAACATTTTAGGTCACGTAAAATTTTTAAAAATTGTTTCTGTCAAACAAAAAATATCATTAAAGTTCTTTTTGATCCTACAGCCAGCTCTGATGGGAGTGAGTAGTGCAAGTCAAGCATTTTTGAAAGTACGTAAAGAAGATAACGGAGTTCAAGTCACGTGCCACGTAACAAATCCTTCTCTACCCAATTTCACATTGGTTGAATCCATCACTCTCAACGTTACTTGTGAGTAAAGTTAATTTTAAACAGTCTCGACTATTTTGCTTTGAAGTTTAACACATATCCTTATTTTTTAATTATTGGTTCCCTGACCACATAAATAATTGTTTATGATTTAACAGGCTGTTCTAAAATTTAGGCAGGTATATAAACCACTTAAACTCTGATAAAAGAAAATTCTTGGAGTTCCGGCTATCAATACATATAATTTCACTTACTATTTCGATACTCCCTTGTCGCTTTAACACGTTAAATCAATTTTCATAGAAGCAAGTTAATTATATATTTTGTTAAATCAAAATGTATTTATGTGCAGAAATATTTTCTTTAAATCCGCCTTCGGAAGTTATAGGTACTCAACTGAAGCCTCCACTTGATCGCAATGCAGCTTGTACTATTAAATGCACTGTACCATGTAATGTGGATCGTTTTATTGTTTTCTTTCATTTTGTCTCGTGTGTGAATGTAGCCCAGGAGCGAGTGGTGCTGCATTGAGGTCAACCGCCACGATAAACCCCGCCAACCGATGTGGTTCTCCAAAAAAGCTAGTATTCTGTTCATCCGTAGATTATGTCTACTATGCACAACTGTTAAATATGTTTTAAATATGTACTCGTATGTCTTAGGGTTGGTCTGTTCCCAGTGGCGGCAAGTACAAATATCTGTGCTGTTTAAGCCATTTCAAAGCCTTTCCAGGGTACCCTTTCTCTAGAGGGCAAGAGACGTTTCTCTAAGGTCAGTGTCTGGTGAAATTATGTACTGGTTAGGAACCAGACATTAAATGGTTTGCTGTGTTATATATATGTGTGGATTTTTGTATGATGAAGGGCTAGTTTTGCGTAGGTTAAATCCCTTAAAGAGCCTAGCCTCTTTTGGGATACTGCGCATGTTACGTGGAAGATGGTAATGGTCTAGTATATAGTGGCAAGAAGGTCTAAGAGTTTTTTGTAGTGTTGATCTTTCATAAAGGTTGTGTTATATAATATGATGCGAGGGTGATGGGATGATTTCGTTGTGGTTAAGAGCCGATCAGAGGTAGATCTGAAAACTTAATGGTGGTTTAACATTCTAACTGACGAATTATTCAATTTTTATAAACCGAGGATCTTGCTCGAATATATAGATTTTTCTTTAAATAAATTAATCATCAATTATTTAAATTTTCACGTGGAAACATTACCAAAATAAAAACTAAAATTGTGAAAGATATCTTTGAAAAATATTAATTGATCTTGCCTTAAATGCGGAGTGACGACATTTCATTTTCCCTAAGTGCCTTTGGATATTACGATTCATCGATTGATTTAAAGTTTCAACAAATGCACCCTGTAAATGGCTTAATATGAATTTGAAGAATACGTTCAGTTGGTACACATAAAAATTGATAACATGTGAAGGAAAGTGTTAAAAGAGAACTAGGTCATTCGATCCTTCAAACTAATGTCCTCCAAGTGATATCTTAATATTCGCTGCATCGCCTTATAGGATTGGATTTGCGCCCATGTCCATACCAAACGCAATTGGCCCAAAATGTAAAAGCCTTTTATAGTCAACAGCAAATAAGTTACCCAGTTCTCATTCAACTGTTGGCCAAGTAAAAAAAAATACTTTGTTCAGTTACCAAAATTATTCATGTCATACTTTTCAAAATGCTTCGGACAAAAGTAAGTTAACTATATAATTGTTTAGGGGCTTTATAAATAAATCCTCGAAAAGTTTGGGATTCATCCCGCTAGCCTTTGCTGCGCTTTGTTCCTAATTAATATTATTTTTCATAATACGTTAGAGTGGAAAATTAATTTTACGGATAAAAATGGCCAAGTGTTAATGCAAATATTTTTGTGATATCGATGATTAAAAATTAAATAAATATATAAAGTTAATTAAGCTGGAAAAACGAAAAACTGGGGGAGGGGAAATTTGCAACCCTGTTTTGAAACAAAACCGTTTGAAAACGTTTTGACTCTATTGCTTGAAATAACGCAATAAAGTTAAAAATCATTAAATTTAATTTATTTTATTGATAAATGTCCTAGCTAGCTCATGGAAATTAATTATATCATAAATACTCCATAACTAATTGCTGCAACTGTATATTAATTAATAATAACCGATGAAGCTCATTTTATTCTTTAATGGTCTGTGAATAAGCAAAACTGTGCGATTTGGGGAGATAAAATGCTAGGGATAATTGTGAACAGGAGTTACAGCGAACTGTCTGTCGTAGTGTAACGTTTCAAGGAATCATTAAACCTTACATTTTTGAAAATGAGGATAGTAGTGTAATTATGGTCACTAGCTTCCATCAGGATGGTGATATTTTGTTCCCTTAAAGCGTCATCGTCCGCTTACTCCCACAAACCATAACAACTGTTCATTCAACGCGACTTGGCGCATAATTGACTTGAGAAACAGCTCATCTCTCATTCACGTAAGCAACTGACTCGAATTTGCTTTGAACAAAACTCGCTCGCCTCCATGGGCTTACTTCTCAGGAGCCTACATCACTAGTATCGCTTAGCTACCCCAATAATCTGTAGCAGCTACGGTAATACACAAGAACTCACCCTCGAAAAAGGAATAATCGGACGGCAGGTCAATCTTAGTTTACAATCACGAGTAGACATACCAACGGTAGCCTTTCTAACACACTCGGACTAGTTAAACCCGCCATCTATCTCGTCTCATTTTAACCTAGTCAGTACAGACAGTACACTCTATATCTCAATCTTAACCCTTTATACTGTAGGTTAGTTAGATAGCGACGAGATACTCCGACCTGATAAAGAAATGGATTAGTTTGGAACGAAAGTAGTATCCGATTTTAGGGTGTATAATTAAAATGAAAAAAGTTTGGACTAAGGAAATATTCAATCATAAACATAACATTCATTGCTTTCTAGAACCTCATTCCATTTGTCCACAAGCTAATAAATGTCATGCGTGTACAAAAATTCAGCTTTTGAAGCAAAATATGAATCCAACTCGTTTTCAACCTCTTTTCTTAATGTTAAACTAAGACCCACCGAATGTTTTTGCAATCCAATAGACAAGTGATAATTAAGAGGAGAAAGGTCATTCGAATATACAGGATGAAGCAAAGTTTTCCAACTCAGCTCCTTCAAAACATTTTGGTCATTTTAACTGTATCAACACTAAAATTTTCGTGATGGAGGAGAACCGATTTTCCGTTGGCGAAGGAGGGCAGGGTCGCCTTTGGCCCAAAGTATCTTTCAAACTACAATGTTGATTGTAGTAAATATTGCATTATTTTTTATTGTTTCCTAAGAGTTTCAAATAGACAAAATCCTCAATATCCCACCACACCTGAACACGGTCTTTTGGGGACGAAGTCATCCTCTGGATTATTGAGAAATTCTGCTTCCTTGACTGATCCACGAAATGCGGAGTTTAATCTTATGATAAAACATCAACTTCTAATCTCCAGTAATGAGGCCTATCCCAAAATGGTGCCTGTGGGTGTCATGAAAGCAATGACTTACAGCAAGCAACACGCTGCTAAAGATTCGTTGTGTATAGTTAGTGCGGGACCCACGGCAAGTTGGTTTCCTGGCCACCGTGCTGACGGGACTTAGTGCCCAGTCTGGCTCAACTTAGCCTCTTCTTTTTCTTTCTGACACATTCTTCTTACCATTCTTCTCCACTTTCCCTACATCCTCTCCAACAAAATTCTCTGGTCGGCCTCTAATTTCAAAGGGTAGACACCAACCAGCTTCCTCTCTCCCAACCATCCCGGATCAAGGCTGAGGGGAAGGCGAATGGGACAACGCCCTCTCACCCCTGACCTCTGGTTTAGGGTGGTTGGTTTTTAATAACTTGCCTTACCCCCACCGCCATAATTAACTCATCTAGGTGGGATGTGCTCAAATGAGCCACTCCCCTTAGGAAAGCAAGAGATATAAGGGCCTCGTAAGGGGCGCGGTGATTTGCCATCCTGGCCGCCGTGCTGACGGGACTCAGCACCCCGTCCGACCCCAGCTTAGCCTCCTCTCCTTCCTTCAAAACACTTGTTTACTCGCTTTTCATACAACCTCTCCCACAACTTTCTCTGGTCAGCCTCTAATTTTACAGGGTAGATGCTGACGTTATTCTCAGCCAACCATCCCGGATCGGGGCTGAGGGGGGAGGGGACAATGTTCCCTAACCCCTGAGCTCCGGTCTGGGATGGCTGGTTTTTAACAACCTGCTTCATCTCCACCCATACCTTCCTCACATCCCTTTTCCTTTCCTATTCGCACTCAGTTTTACGCCGTGTTCAAGGTGGAGCTGCCATGCCGATGGACTGCCAGGCAACTAGGCGGGAGGGGTGGTCCCAAATGGGTGCGTCTGGCTCTGTCAGGCCTGTAAGCACACATTGCAGTGCCACCAACTGCGAGAGGTGATGAGCTATTCCGTCCCGTATAAAAAAGAGGGTCACCATGCCCACGTATGAACCCCCCCCAAAAAAAAAATCTTCCCATTCCCCCTTGTAAATCGACGCAGCCGTCCTCGGGCAGTTCCACCGAGAAAATGGAGGACACCCCCTGTGCTTGCACAGGGGCCCCTCCATATTTATTTAATCGGGGAGGAGGCTTACTCCTCTCCTAAGCCTATGGGTGAAGGAGACTCCCCCTTACCCCCTTCTCTGGAGGTGCTTTCGGGCACCTCTCTATTCCAAGTGGCAGTCCCTCCTTTTCTCTCTAAGGGGACTGCTAAGAAAGCCAGCAGGCAGCCCATTGCCGACCGCCCTCATGTAAGCGTCTCGGTAGGGCAAGCCCCCTTAGAGGGAGAGGGAAGCCAGGCCCCTTCCGTCGCTCCCTTCAAAAGACCTGCTAGCAAGAATTTTAAACCTTGCCGGGGTCAAGGCCTGTGCCTTCCCACACAAGACTGGCGACACTGCCAAGGGGACCTGCGATGTCCTGGGAGGGGATGGCCAACTGGATAGACATGGTCCTTGAGGAAATCCAGCCTCAGACGGTAGGGCCTTCCATGGGGGGAATCCAGGCTGGGTGCCAAACACCGAACCCGAATCCGCCCCTATGCAAGGCCCTCCTCAAACGGCTCGGGTTTCTGAGGCAGTACAAGGAGGGGAGGAATATCCTCCGACCGGTGCCTCTGAGACCACCAGGACCTTTTCCATTTCGGAGAAGGACTTGGATGAGGCCGGTCTACCTCGCCTAGGGGCTTTTGCCGGCAAAGAGAGGGAAGCAGGTTCATTCCCCGCCTTCCTCTCCGAAAAAGACTAAGACAAAAAAATTAGGAAAACTCGCGGCTCCTCTCCATCCGCGGGGGGCTGCGGGGACGGATGAGTATGCTGCCACTTTGGTAAGCGACCAAGCCAATATCGGCACATCCATCCTCTCTGCCCCGTCGGGTGCAGAGCCCCCGACTATGACAAAGAATAAAAGTGCACAGGGTGGAGCCTCGATGACATGGGGGCCGCTGATTCAAAGGTTACCTGGCGTTTTCGAGCCCACTAGCTTCAAACGCTTCCTCGTTATTCGCTCCACTTAGGGCACCATGTTGTCCAAGAGCAACATGATCCATCAGAGGAGAGGATTAGCTAGTGCAATTGGTAGAGAGTCGAAGGTGACTCGTTTCTCGAACGGGAGCCTCCTGGCGAATGCGGCGAATCCAGCCGAGGCGGCCAAGATAAGTGCTCTTTGGACACTTCATGGCACCCCGGTGAGTGTGACGCCGCACTCTACCATAAACTTTGTGAAAGGAGTAGTTTATGGGAGAGAACTCGTTGATTTTTCCATTGAAGACATCACCTTAGAACTGGCCGACCATGGGGTGGTCAAGGTCGAACGTGTGATGAGAAAACAGGGGGGGCCTCGAGACCCACCCCTACACTCTTCGTCACGTTCGACTGTGACAAGCTCTCTGAGTCAGTGCGTGCCAGTTGGTACCGCTACCGTGTGAAGGCATTCGTGCTACTGCCACGGCGGTGCTATTACTATCACCGCTTCGGCCATACGAATCGTTCTTGTAGACGTGCAAAGTCGGGGTCACCCAAAGTTTGTGTAAATTGTTCCAAGGCTGCACACAATAAGTGTAAATCGTGTGTGGCCAAGTGTGTCAATTTCAGAGAGCCGCACCCTGGTTCTTCAAAGCAATGTGGTGCATATCTCCTTGAGAAAGAGATCATGGACGTTCAGGCCCACGATCGACTCTTATTCCGCGAGGTAAGGACTTGGTCCTGGCGCGCTCGGCTCTGCCTGGGACGCCATATGCCTCAATAGTTATAAAGATACCCTCTGCTCCTGGCCCATCCAGGCCAACGAGCACGGTTGTTTCCGTGCCCAATCAGAGCCCTTCTGTGGGCTCTACTCAACCCGAGCACTCCTCTGGTATAGCTGGTGGCAAAAGGGGTTCATCCCTAGCCCCCGCTAAAACCAGGGCTCCCCCCCTTTTCCCCCAGCGGGACCGTTTCCGTAAGGCAAAACGGCCACGCGCCTTCACCGCGTCGTTAGACTCACAGGAAAAAACACCCCTGAAGTTGGTCGCTAGGCCATCTTCCAAGGTTCCTAAAGCTGTCCCCCGAAAGGAGGACGGCAACAAAGGAGAGTGGGTTCCTTCGTCCACGTCTTGTGGTGGAGCGAGTGGCTCGAAGACGGTGGTTCCTTGAAAAGAGGGCCCCCCGCCTCCAAAGCCGCAACGCCCGCATAAGGTTTCGAGGCGAAGGGAGAAAAAGACTCGCATGGCGAGGTCAACCTCCCCCAATAAGTCCTCGAAGGCGACAGCGCCCTCAGCGCTTTATCCGGCCAACAGCGCCCGAAGTTCTGCCTCCGGAAAGCGTACGGCCATTCCCGTGAGGGTCTTCTGTTCGAGGAGGGCCCACGCGTCTCCTCCGAGCAAGGCCTGGAGGGCATATTCCTTTAATGGAATTGCCGTGGACTCCGGGCCAGCTAAGAGGAGCTGTGGAGGCTCTTCTCGTCTTGTTCCCCGTTAGCTATCTTTTTGCAGAAGACCATGCTAGGCGCGTGCCCCCTGCCTGCTCCTTTGGGGAATAAGGGTCTTGCGACCCCACCACCGCGGGATGGCCGGGCTGGGGGATGCGCGGTTTACACCAGGCATGATGTCTTCGTTCTTCCTTTCTCTTTAGATACCTCCTTTCAGGCAGTTGATAGTAGTTATACTATTATATCCGCCTACATTTACCGTCAGCCGACCTTGACGCGGGGGACTTCCACCACGTCGTGGCACGGTTGCCGAGGCCCTTTCTCTGGCTTGGAGATCTGAACGGCAGGCATCCTTTCTAGGAAGATTACTAAATAAATCCCAGGGGACAAGTACTTGCCAATCTGATCGAAGAGTTTGAGATGGGTGCCCTAAACGTGGATGAGTTTACCCATCACTGTCCGAGAACCGCTTAAATTTCTTGCCTTGACCTATCTTTGTGCTCTTTGGATGCACAGCCTGATTTTGATTGGGGGGTGGTCGATGAACTCCATGTTAGTGATCACTTTCCTATTCAATTATGATTTTCAGGGCAACTGCCACCTGAGAGCCCACCTCGGTGGTGCTTAGCGCAAGCGCAGTATCCTCTATTTCACGAAATGCAGGAAATTCTCTACCTCAGTCGAGGGGTATAGGTCGGTAGATGAGGCCGTTGAGTTCTTCTCCGGCAACCTCATCGCCGCGGGCCTGACTAATATTCCTAGAACGTCTGGCGGTTTTGCACGCCAACCACTCCCATGGTGGTCGGCCGAGTGTGAGACGGCCCTCAAACAGAAGCGTTATGCCTACATGCGCTATAAGCGCCACCCGGACTTTTTCACTGTCGGTGAATTTCGTCGGGCTCGGGCTAGGTTCCGGTATATTTTGAAGCACGCCCGCCGCTCTTCTTGGCGGGCATACGTGTCTTCATTTGACGGGAAGACACCTTTAGCAGAGGTGTGGAAGTGAGTCGAAAGGATTCGAGGCAAGTTCTCGCAGGCCCCCTCTTCCGTTCTCCAGGAGAATGGGACCGCAAAATATCGAACCCCGCGTCCGTGGTGGAATCCTTCACGACCGTTTTTTCTGCATTCTCTAGCCGGGATGCTGCTCCGCCAGCATTCAATGCACGCCGTGATGTCGCGGAAGGCCGCCGGCTGGACTTTACCTCCAGAGGCGGATAACCCTTCAACGACAGGTTTACTGTGAGTGAGTTGCGCTCCACTCTCGCTTTATGCGCGGACACCGCCCATGGTCCGGACGATGTCCCGTACGCCATGCTTCGACACCTGGGTGAGCGAGGCATGGCCTTTCTGTTAGATTTGTTCAACAGGATCTGGGTGGAAGGTCTTCTCCCAGACTCCTGGCGAATCGCTACTGTGCTCGCCTTTCGCAAGCCGAGGGGAGATCACTCTACTCCGACCGGTTTCCGCTCAATTTGTCTAAACTCTTGCGTGTGCAAGTTGATGGAGAAATTGGTAAATGTTAGACTAGCCTTTTTCTGGACAGCGGAGGCCATTTGTCTTCTGCCCAGTGCGGCTTCCGCAAGTTCCACTCCACGTCGGATGTCCTGCTCAGACTGAAAAATGCCTTCTGCAAGGCTTTTCTTTGTAGACCACACTACGCCACGGTCTTTTTCGATCTGGAGAAGGCCTATGATACCGCATGGCGATACGATATCATGGAGACTCTGCACACGATGGGGGCGAGGGGACGCCTCCCAGTCCTTATATCTGAGTTTTTGCGAGATCGTCGATTTCGCTTACGGGTGGGGGGAGCTCTCTTCAGCCCAAAGGAGCAGAAAGAGGGTGTCCCGGAGGGAAGTGTCCTCAGTGTCACACTCTTTGCCCTGAGCATCAATGGCATCATCTCGCTGCTGCCAGAAGATGTTCCCGCTACGCTACACGTGGACAACGTTTCTATCTCTTTTGGCGCGGCCCAGATGCCAACTCTAGAGCATCGACTCCAACAGGCATTGAATCGCGTCTCTCGCTATTGCGAAGCCCACAGGTTTTGGTTTTCTTTGGCCAAGACTAAGGTGGTGCACTTCTACCGCCATCCACGGCTCCACCCCGACCTAGATTTTTTTCTTAATGGGGTGCGCCTGGATGTGGTTTAGTTGCGCTGTTTCCTTGGTCTTATATTCGACCGACGCCTCACCTGGGAGGCTCATATTCGCAGCCTTAGGGTCATGGATATTCTCCGTTCCGTGACGTTCAGCGCTTGGGGTTGCTGATAGGGCTACTGCCTTATGTTTCTACTGATCCTTTGTTCGTTCGAAGCTCGACTACGGATGCGAGTTTTATGCATCCGCAGCCGTTCGTGTATTGCGGAGGGTGGACTCGATCCACCACACTGGCCTTCGCTTGGCGATCAGTGCTTCCCGCACTTCCCCCCTTGAGAGCCTGAGGGTCAAAACTGGAGAGATGCCACCCGCTCTGCGCCGCGTAGAGTGCATCACGCGCCTGTACGCGCAAGCCCGCCGCCTCCCTCAGTTGCCAGCATCTTTCACTGCATCCACAGCTGATCTCGACGGTGCCTAATGCCACCGAGAAATGCCAGTCATACCCTCAGCCCTTTGGGTTTAGGGCCAGGAAACTCCTTCGAGAGCTAGATATAGCTCTCGGGCCGGTGCCCCCCCCCCCCCTGGTTTCGCCCAGGACGCCACCCTGGAGGGTACTACATTTGGCTATTTGTCACCACGCCTCTGTTCCAAAAGCTTGTATAGCGCCGGGAGTGTTGCGTTCGAACTTTTTGGAGCACACCTCGTGTCACACTGGAACCGTGCCTAGTGTATACGGATGGCTCCAAGTCCCAGGAGGGGGTCGGCTTCTACGCAGAACCCCTCTGTTTGAAGTCAGCGGGGCTCTGCCAGGCGCTGCGTCTGTCTTCACGGCCGAGCTGGTGGCAATATACCACTCGGTACGGGAGATTACGCGACGTTTCCGGCTCGGAGACTGGATTGTGATATATAGCGACTCATAAAGTGCCCTGAGTGCTCTCGGGGCATTGGAATCTCCGCATCCCCTGCTTCGCGATATCCGTTACGCCACGGTTTTGGCGAGCCAGGTGGATGTCGAGATTATTTTCCGCTGGGTTCCTCAACATTTAGGAATTGCGGGGAATGAGCGCGCTAATGAGAGCACCATAGAGCCTGCGAGGACTCTGCGACCGGACCAGCGTTTTGCTATTCCTCACAGTGACTACATCGCAGGAATACGGGCAGCTCTTCGGACTGCTTGGCAAATAAGATGGGAGACAGTCGAAGGGTACTTAAAGTTGCGTGCCATTGCGCCGCCACTGTTCCCAGGGAGCTATCCGCCAATTCCACGACGGCTTCAGGTAGTTTTCTGTCTTCTCCGAATCGGACACATTCGTGTGACGCATCGCTATTTGATGGAGCGCTCGCCTGCACCCTATTGTGACGACTGCGACGTCCCCCAGACTGTTCCGCACATTTTTTTCAAATGTCCCAGTCCGGGTACCGGATTGGCGGGGTCGTTACCGCCTGTCCCTTGTACTCGGGACGGGTTCGTGCACTTTGACTTGTAGACTTGTTGACTTTTGGGGGGAGGCCGGGCTTCTCCCCTATATTTAAGTAGTTTTTATTTTGTGTTTTTTTCTCTGTAGGTTGCACGCTCCTGCGCTTGGGTGAGGGGGACCTCCCCCCGATGTCGGAGATTGCTTCCTAATTGTTGAGTTTTTCCAATTTTATGATTGTTATTTTCTCCTATTCTTATTTTAAAGTAGCCTAGTTCTAGGCTGTCATGTGTTCGGCGACTTATGCCCAAGTGGGCAGTCGCCAGATGGGCTGTAAAAAAAAAGAAAGATATAAGGGACCGTCGCCCCGTGCCCCCTAATATCCTGCTTGCAAGCATGTCAAGTTTACTAGTTGTCAGTGTACCTGCCCCCCTCTCTTCCGTGACCGATGTCGATTTGCCAGCATTATACGATAAAAAGGATATTCGATTGGTATCCGTGATGTCTTGTGGGAAGGGATTGTCACAGGGAGACCCCCCAGAGATAGACATGGTCCCTGAAGTAGAGTAACCCCAGACGGTAGGCTCTTCGTTTGGGTCAAACCCGGGTTCGGTGCCAAGCACAGAAATCGAGTTCGTCCGTGTGCAAATTTGTCATCAGACGGCTCGAACCCCTGAGGATTCGCAAGGAGAGGAAGGACCTAATTCCCCGACTGGTGCTCCTTTGACGACAATACCTTCTCTATCTCGGGATGTATCTTGCTGAGGCCGGTCAATGCGCCGTAAGGGCTCTTTCTGGCAGAGGAGAGAAGTGGATTCATTACCCACTCTCTTCTCCTTAAAAGAAAATAAACCGTAAGACGTAAAAAACTAAGGGCTCTTATTCTTCCGCGGAAACGACGGGGACGGAAAGGTCCGCTGCCGTTTCAATATGCTACAGAGCCACAATCGGCACGACTCTCCCCAGTGCTCTCACGATTAAAGAGTTCCAGACAAATACCAGAATTTCATGTGCACAGAGCAGAGCATCGATTACGTTAGGGCCTCTCATTCAGATGTTACCTGGCGTTTTCGAGCCCGCTGGCTTCAAGCCTTTTCTGATTATTCGCTCTACTCATGGCAGCATGTTGGCCAAAGGCAATATGATCCAGCAGAGGAGAGCACTAGCTAGCATGATTGGTAGAGAGCCGAAAGTTACCCTTTTCTGGGACGGGCGAATTCTGGCGAATACGTCAAATCCCTCCCAGGCGGCAATGATTAGTGCCCTTCAGACATTTGATGGCACGCCTGTGAGTGTGACGCCGCATTCTACCTTGAACTTCGTAAAAGGAGTGGTTTTTGTGAGAGAACTCGTGGAATAATCCATAGATGAGATCACCTTCGAGATGGATGAGTATGGAGCGGTCAAGGTCGAAGGTGTGATGAGAAAACAGGGAGGGGCCTCGAGACTCACCCCTTCACTTTTTGTCTCGTTCGAATGTGACAAGCTATCTAAGTAGGTATCGCAAACGTGCCATTGAGATATAGGTTTTGGTACTGCCTCCGCGTCGGCCATACAAATTTCTCCTGTAGACGTGCGAAGTCGGGGTTACCCGAAGTCTGTGTAAGTTACTCTAATGCCGGACATGATAAATTCAAATCGTCTGTGGCCAAGTGTGTCGCTTGCGGAGACCCGCAATTCTGCTTATTCAAAGCAATGTGGTGCGTTTCGCCTTAAGAATAAAATCATAGCCGTTCAGGCCCAGGATCGTCTCTCATCTTGCGAGGCTAAGGACTTGGTCCTAGCGCGCCCGGCGCTGCCTGGTAAGTCTTATAGCTTAAAGTTAAGAAACACACCCTCTGCTCCTGGCTCCTCAAGCCGTACGAGCACGGTCGTTTTCACGCTAATTCGGAACCTTTCTGCGGGTTCTACCCACTCCAGGCGCTCTCCTGGTAGAGCTAGCGACATAAGGGCTTCACACCCAACCTCGGCTAAATTCAGGGCTCCCCCTTCTTCCCCTAGCGTGACCGTTTCCTGTTAGATTTACAGGAAGCAACACCCCTGAAGTTGGTCGTAGGGCCATCTATCGAGCTTTATAAAGCTGCCTCCAGAAAGGACAGCACTAAAAGTGTTTGGGCTCCTACGCCTACACCGAGTGCTAGGCTGGGTGACTCGAAGGCGGTGGATCATAGAAAGGAGGGACCCCTGCCTCCAAAGCCGCCGCGTTTACCTAAGTTTTCGAGACAGGGGGAGGAAAAGCCTCGCATGGCGAGCCCAACCTATCTCGATAAGTCCTTGAAGGTGACAGTGCCTTCAGCGCATTGTCCGTCCAACAGCCCCCGAAAATCTGGCTGCGGGAAGCGTACGGCCATTCCAGTAAGGGTCTTCTCTTTGCAGGGGGTTCCTGCATCTGAGAGCTAGGCCTGGAGAGCATATTCCTTTAATGGAATTGCCTTGGAATCTGGTTTTCCTTAGCTATCTTTTTTGCAGGGGACCATGCTGGGCGGGTCCCTCCTGCCCACCCTCCCGTGGTATAAGTGTGTTTCGACCTCACCACCACTGGGAAGTGGGGAAGGAGGATGCGCCATTTCCACCCGGTATGATGTCTTCGTCCTTCTCTTAAGTTTGAATACCTCCTTTTTGGCAGTATATGCGCACCTAAATAGGAAATATACTGTTATTTCTGCGTACATCCCACAATCAATCGATTTTTTCGCGGGAGACTTCCGCCTCGTCGGAGCACGGTTGACGAGGCCCTTTCTCTTACTCTGGAATCTGAATGGTAGTCACTACCTCTAGGGAGACTACTCGATCGATCCCATGTGTCCGGTCCATACCGATCTGGTCGACGAGCTGGAGATAGGTGTCCTGAATGTGGATGAGTTTAAGCATCTCTGCCTTAGAACTGATTCATATTTCTTTCTTGTTCTGCGTATCTTTGTGTCTCCGGATTCACAGTCTGACTTTGAGTAGGGGGTAGTTGATGACCTCTATGGTAGTGCACACATTTTTATTCAAATGTCATTTTCTGGGCCGCTGCAACCTGAAAGCCTGCCACTGTGGCGATTGGTGCGGGCGCGTTGGTCCACATTTCAGGAAATGACTGATTAGGTCGTTGTCCTTCTCCGGCAACCTCTTTGCCGTCGGTCTGACTACTACTACTAGAACGTGAACGTCCGGACATTTTGCATGCCGGCTACTTCCGTGGTGCTCAGCCGAGTATGAGGCCGCCATCAAACAGCAGCGTTGGGCTTATATTCGCTATAAGCACCGTTCAAATGATTTCACTGTCAGTAAACTTCGTCGAGGTAGGGCTAGGTTCCAGTATGTTTCGAAGCACGCAAGCCGCTCTTCTTGGCGTACATACGTGTCTTCCCTTAACGGGAAAACCCCTATAGCAGATGTCTGAAAGCGAATCGAAAGGATTCGGGGCAGTTTCTCGCAGGACCACCTTCCCGTTCTCCAGGAGATTGGGGCCACAATTTTCGACCCCGCCTCCATGGCGGAGTCCTTCGCGACCGCTTTTCCGCAATTTCTACTGCGATGCTGCAATTTAATGTGCGTCGTGATTTCGCTGAAGGCCTCCAAGTGGACTTTACTTGCAGAGGCAGAGAACACTTTAACAACAGGTTTACATGAATTAGTTGCGTTCCGCTCTCGCTTCCTTTGCGGACAATCCCCCTGGTCCACACAATGTCCCGTACGCCATGCTTCGGTAAAAGGATAAACGAGGCATGTACTTTCTGTTAGATTTGTTTAACATGATCTGGATAGAGGGTATCCTGCTAGACACTTGCGAATCGCCACTGTGTTCACCTTTCGCAAAGCATGGAGAGATCACTCTACCCCGACCGATTTCCGCCAAATATCTAAAACTTCCTGCGTGTGCAAGTTGATAGATAAATTATTAAATGTTAGATTAGCCTTTTTCCTGGACAGCGGTGGCCACCTGTCTTCTGCACAGTACGGCTTTCGCAAGTTCCAATCCATGTCGTATGATCAGCTCTGACTGGAAAATGCTATCTGTGACGCGTTCCTTCGTAGACTGCACTATGCCTCAGTGTTTTACGATCTGGAGAAGGCCTATGATACCGCTTGGTGATACGGTATCATGTAGACTCTCTACATGATGTGGGTTAGGGGACAATTCCCAATCTTTATATATGAATGTTTGCGAGATAGCCGATTCCGTGTCGTGTGATGGGAACCCTATCCGGCACAATGAAGCAGGAAGTTGTCCTGCAAGGAAGGATCCTCAGAGTCACGTTTTTCACCCTGAGCATCAACGTAATCGCCTCGGTGATGCTCTAAGATGTTCTCGTTACGCTCTACGTGGAGGATCTTTCAATCTCTCTTTGCGCGGCCTAAATACCAACTCTGGAGCAGCGATTTTACCAGGCATTAAAACGCATTTTTCGCTATGCCGGAGCCCACAAGCTTCGGTTTTCCTTAGCCAAGACTAACTTGGCGCAGTTCTACCGCCATCCACGGCTCTACCCTGACCCACACGTGTTTCTAATTAGGGTTCAACTTGTAGTGGTGAACAGCACCCTGGGCGCTTATAGGGCTACAGCCTTAATTCTTATCGATCCTTTGTTCGTTCGACGCTTGACTATGGAGGCAAGTTTTATGAATCCGCAGCCCAACATTTATCGCGGAAGGGGGAGTCTTTACAACACACCGGCCTTCTCCTGGCAACCGGTGCCTTCTTCATGTTTCCCATTGCGAACTTATTTGTAGTTGTTGGTGGAGAAGCCACTCGCTCTAGGCCGTCTACAGTGCAATATTCGCCTGTTCGCGCGAGCCTGGCGCCTCCTTCACTCGTCAACATCTATCTCTCCATACGCAGCTGATATCGAGGGTGTTTATGCTGCTGAGAGACGCCAGTCATACACTGAGGCCTTTGGGTTTAGGGTACGGAAACTCCGTCGAGAGCTTGGTATAGCTCTCGGGCCAGTGGTGTCCTGGTTCTGCCCAGGACGCCACCATGGAGGGTACCATCTTTGACTGTTTGTCACCACGCCTCTGATTCCAAAGCTTCTACACTGCCGGGAGTATTGAGTTTGGCCTTTTTGGAACACTCTCCATGTCACGCTGGAACAGTACTAGTGTATATGCATGGCTCCAAGTCACAATATGTGGTAAGTTTTCACGCAGTATTCCCTATATTTCAAGTTAGTGGGGCTCTGCCAGGCCTTGCGTCTGTCTTCATGGCCGAGCTGGTTGTAATACATCGTTTTGTACAGGAT
Source organism: Ceratothoa steindachneri (assembly GCA_963969495.1). Taxonomy (NCBI): domain Eukaryota; kingdom Metazoa; phylum Arthropoda; class Malacostraca; order Isopoda; family Cymothoidae; genus Ceratothoa; species Ceratothoa steindachneri. The sequence continues at coordinate 193,538,751 of OZ018319.1, read as the reverse complement.
ATAACACGACTTACCTGTTTTTGAGGGCGGATTATGATTTATAGTGACCTACAAAGCGCCCTGATTACTCTCGGGCCATTAGAATCTCCACTTTTCCTGGTTCGCGATATTTGTTACGCCATGGTTCTGGCGAGCCGTGCGGATGTCGACATTATATTCTGCCCGGTTCCTGGAGATCATGTAGGAATTACAGGGAATGAGCGTGCCGATAATGGCGCCAAAGAGTCTTTGAGGCCGGAGTGACCAGACCAGCGTTCGCTCTTCCTCTCACAAATTACATGGCAGGAATACGGACAGCTCTCCGGGCTGCTTGGCATAGAAGAGCGGAGACGGTCGAGGGGAACTTAAAGTGGAGTGCCATTGAGCCGTGACTGTTCCTATGTCCTTACCCCCTTAATTCGGTGATGGCTTCAGGTCGTCTCCGAATTGGACACACTCGCAGGCTGCACCGCTAAATGATGGAGTGCTTGCCTGTGCCTTATTGTGACGAGTGTGTTCTCTCCCAGACTGTTCGAGACATTATTGTTCCATGTCCCAGTCTGCGTGATCTTCGCGCACGTTATCTGACGCAGTACCGGGAAGAGCGGGGTCGTTACCCCTTGTCCCTTATACTTGGAACTGATTCGTGCACACAGACTTGCGGACTATACGACTTCTTGGAGGAGGCTGGCCTCCTCCCCTTTATTTAACTGTTTGTTGCAGGTCGCATGTTCCTGCGCCGGGGGGAGGTGTACCTACCTCCGACGCTGGATCGCGCCTCATCCTTGTTGCCCCTTTCTCTTTTTGTTTTATTATTTGTTCTATACACATGGTTATTTGTTTGTTTTTTTAATATAGCCTAGTAGTAGGCTCTGATGTGAGTAAGGGGACTTTTTCCCTAGTCGGAAGTCGCCAGATGGGCTCTCAAAATTTATAATTCGCCCCCCTCCTTATCATGCAATGGAAAGAGGCCGTTAAGCCCCTGACTGATAATCTCATTTCGTGAGGCGGTTGAGTGAGTGAGTACTATAGCACCCCTCACCATCCTTAAATGAAGATTTAGGGTCTGAGATTCTCCCAACCATCGCGGGATCGTCATGCAAGCCCAATCTAGGACCCATCCAACAACTAACCATACCCATTGTTGTGTGATATCGGCTTAAACATTGCTGAATCGTACTAATTGACCTGAATCGGACTCCTTTCCGACAACTAAACATTCACAATGTTGGTTACTTTTGCTCACGAGTTTAAGGCTAAGACGATGGAACCTCAAATTTCAGTGTGGCAAAGTTAAACCGCATCGGGTGTGGTAAGTTTCGGGATGGAGTCGCGATTCTGGTTGACTGCGCTTGACCAGTTGCCTTGCGGTGACCGTGTTTCAGTTCTCACGGGTCCTTCTACGAGTGTTCCCACGGGTGTTCTTTTGTGGGTACCTATGGGTGTTCCCGCAGGTGTTCCTACGGCTGATTGCACGGGTGTTCTCACAAGTGTTCCTAAATTACTCCTTAAAGGTGTTCACACATGATTTCCTATGGGTGTTTCGAGAAGTGTTTCCATGGGTGATTTCACGGGTGTTCCCACAAGTCTTCCTAAAGGTGTTCTTAAGTGTGTTCACATGGAATTTTCTACAGGTGTTCCCACGGGTGTTCTCACAGAAGTTCCCAAATATGTCCTTCAGAAGGATTGTGGGTGGGGGGGGAGGAGAGGTTCGTGATAAGTGTTTGAGGTTGGTGGAATTGGATTTGTATGGAGGGTGCATTCATTCCAGTGGTCCATAAGAGAAGACGAATTGGCGGACATGAGTCACTAAGGTCTGAGAGAGAATGAGACCGCAATGAACGAAACAAGGATAACCGGTTACCATAGCAACGGGTTTCTCCCTCGACTCTCCCTCGGGCCCATCTAGGAGAGGCTCCATTTCCGACCCCTGCAAGTGGGTGCTGAATCTGGCAGACCCAAAGCCAAGTGTGTCGATTAGCTATTTTGGCAGACACTTTCACAGTCACTGGACAAGGGATCGTTTTCAACTACCCTTGGATAAGAAGCCTTCCCAAGCTGTCACCGGTGAGAGTTATGAGGCAACATGTTATTATATGTAGTAACCGCGTCAGAGAGAGAAAAACAGAGAGAAAGCACCTCGCTCCTAAAATAATCACAAGCCAGACCTAATTTGAAACCTTGTCTTACAGCCATGTGTAAAGAACCGCCCTCCATATTTTCCCGCGCCGACCCTGTAGAACCGGCCTTGCAACCGAACCTATTCCCCTGTAACTTTTTTGGATGTAAGCAACAAACCACTGGAGCAGAGGGCTTCTCAAACTATGAGTTGTGCTCTCAATCGGGGTCGAGGATCAATAGTCATGGGGGTGAGCCAGAGCTCCTTTTAAAATTATATTTATAAATGATTGTAATTTAATAATTAATTAAATTTATTAATTAAATGATTACCTTTAGCTTTTTATTAATCAAAATAATCATATACAGGATGTTTCTATTATTTTTTCCATCCCCTCTCTGGGCTCATATTGGGGTCCCCAAAAATGGGGTCGAGGGAAAATAAAGTTTGAGAATCCCTACACTCACGCACTTTCTTTCAAGTGCGTAGCAATTAAAGCCACCCAACCTGTACACAGGAAACTTAGAAGAATGACACGCCCTCCTCACCCTAGTGTGCAACCAGTAAGGGGGTAAAAGGGCTAGATGCTTCAGTAAACATGTAAAGGATTGCGTGCCCTCTAAGCCTCAATTCCCGCAGACCTCTGGCAATATATATTTCAAACATATCTTCCAGTAATGGCTAAAACCAACGTGAGAAGTTCCTTACTAAATTTGTTGCGAAAATCGTAAAGTACCTAGTAAAGATCGAAGAGGTGAAGTGGGTGGACGGTAGATAAATTGAGTATCCTAGTACTATGTACAAGGGACAAGGATCTACCCAACCTCCAGGAAGTGATATAGATATATCTGTAACCTTTGGGGCAAGAAGGGAACTCAATCGGCTGAGGTCAGGGCAAGCATGGAGGTGAAAATGAAAGTTCAGCAATGTTGATTGTATAGTCATTCTTCTCTCTTCTACCGCTAGACAACAGAGTGTAGATGTGATACTTCCTTATCTTACAAGGACATGTAAAGACGAAACGCATTATTGACGTAACGAGGGGTTGTAATTTTGGTGTCTACAAACGATGCCTCATTATCTTACATTGACATGTAAACAGGAAACGAATTATTGACGTGGTGAAGGTTTGTACTATGAGTGGATCAAAAGCGTTACTTCATTATCTAACAAAGACTTAAAGGCAAGATACATATTATATACGTAGAGAGGGTTTGTAATGTTGGTGTTGGTGTATCAAAACCAGGGATTATTTTAGCAAAATTTAATCATCAACAAAATGATACCACGTTCGATAATGATATTGACCCTTTTTTTTCGTTTTCTTCAGATCCCCCGGAGGTTGAGCTCAGGATCGGTTCAAAACTCGACGGGACGCTCATTCGAGAGTCAGCGGATCTCTACTTCACGTGCCACGTTGACTCCAACCCGGAACCTTACACCATTACCTTCCAACATAAGGTGAAACTTTATTCATAGGTAGAGGCGAAATTTACCAACTTGCTCAGATTTCAGCCTGTCATAAAGACGGAAGCGCGAGGACTCGAAGGAAAATACACTCTACGTTGGAAAGAACCGTCAAAAAATTAATGTCATTTTATTAAAGAAAAGTAAAAGTGATTTTTAATATAAAAAAATTATATATTTTTATGCTTCCTAGTAATATCCATCGATGAACTAAGCAGTTGATTGCTTTCTTTAAAAATTCTTTCGGTTTTAATCAAATATACGATTTGATATCCTTTTTTACCTCCATACCATAGAAAAACTTTCCCTCATTTTAGATAATGATGTAGTTAACTAAATAAATAGTACCAGATCGTGCAAGGTTCGGTGCATTGGAAGGATGAGAAAAAACTTTACTATCTCATTATTTTTTTATTGGGTCAAGCTTGCCACTTGTGGGCTGTATTGCTACGATGGGGGAGACACTCATTCGGTTGACCAGTGAAGGACTTTTTTTCTAAGAATTTCATTCAAACATTTAAATTATTGAACCTAAATGTCTGCAGTAACTTTTTACTCAATATTAAGGAGATAATCGCGAATAACATCTTTCACATCCGATCTAATACAAAGCATATCCTTCTGCTGTCGAGACAACCTCTAGAATTAGGGATAGGTTTGGGTAGGTTTCGTTTGCGATCAAACCATTGTTTATTTCTTTTATTATTGCAGTAAAAACAATTATATTCTGAAATGGTTCATGGGTATTTCGAAAAAATAGAGATGAAGCAATATTCACGCCATGTTAACCATTCTCCTTCAGACAGTCATGAGGAAATCGTCTGAAGGGAATAATTTGAATCAATGCCAATATTTGCGATTATTGAACACATTTTCATATACTTCTATAATGTTTTATTACTAATTTGGCATTATTACATTTCTCATATTCATTACTTTAATAATTTAGTTATCTTTTAGCAGCTGGCAGCAAAAATAACCAATTTAAACTACTCTTAGAAGCATTTTCTATCTCTTCTATAAACGATATTAATTTCTTGGCACCTACTAATTTTAAAACAAAAAAATTCTGCTGTAATAATAGCAAAAACTCTAATCAGCTAAGACAAAAAATATAGAAAAAGCCGGTGAATGAACTATCAGGTTGGAAAGTATTTGGAAGACGTTACATATATAATGGAAATATCTATTTCCTTTATTATCCTACATTAATCCCTCCTTTCTTTAGTTAAAAATCTATCTGTCATGCATTAACAAGATTAGTATGAGTTTCATAATCCGTAAAAGCAGCTGATTTTCATTAATATTAGAGCTAAACTGCTTCTGTCGCAGTTCTGCTAACTTCTGTTTCTTTTCAATGCATAACTCGTATTTTCATCAATTCAGGTTCTCTGTGGCATTATGTATACTAATTAGGGTGCAAAGTTTGGGCAAATCTTAAATTAGTTGCTTTTCGTGAGTAGATTCGGTATACAACACATTTCGAGAGTAATGGCAAACCGTGCGATCCAGTGGATAACCCAGTCCAGAAGGTGAAATTTCACCCTACTTATGAACTTCTCAGTCAAATAGAGCTAGAATGCATTGTTGTGCTGAAACAATATTAGTTAGGTGCGAGCATATATGTGAAGGATATTTTCACTTGTTTGCTTCTAAACTCATTCCAACCTGCATTCACTACATCGCCTTCTTACGAATAGGTACACGGGGATAAAGTGTAATTCATTTTGACATTATCGAAACCATTCAAAATTTGGAAAACTACGATTGACTGTGCTTGGTACAGGAATCGGAAGCAACAGCTATTAAGTACTCCTAAACTAGTCTAATTATGCAATTAACTAAGACTAAGCTATTCTATTACCTGAAATAAATAAGCGAATTTTGAAGGAATGAACAAGTTAGAACTTGCTAAACAGAGTATCAATAGCCTAACTCGATTAGTTTAGTCTTCATTTGTCGCACATTGAGAGAGGTGGGGCGTTAGTTCACAAAATTTTTCATAGCAATTCTTATTTTTTCAAAGAATATTCCTTCGTTTTCTTCAAACCAATAAAATGGAAAAAGGCTGAAAAACCAAATGGTACTATATAACTGATTACATTTCTTTTTTAAAAGTATAATTATTGCTTAAAAATAATTAAAATATATAATATTTCCAAAGCAGTATGAACTTTAGCAAAGATCTAATATAACTTCAAGTTTCTTCAAAGTAAACAACAAAACAAAAAACCGCTACAATATTTGCGCTGATATACACCGTGAGGAGAATTTTATAATTACGCGTTGATGGGTCTCCTCTTCTTATTCCTACGATTTCAAAAGTGACAGAATATACAAAAAGTATCCCGTTTTAACATTCTTGGCACGAAGTCGCCCATTCGAGCAGTCTTGAATATTCCGAAAGTTTTAAACAGAGGCGATTCACAGTCTCGAATTTTGCTTTTCTTCTGTGTCTTGGTCTGATTCATTCAAATTCGGAGCTCGTTTCGGATAATAGCGGAATTTAGCACACTCACCATATAAGCTTCAATATATGGGATTTAAAACAAATGAAGATTTCGAAAATACTATTCTATTTTTTTGGCAAATGCCAAGAAACGTATAATAATCTAATTAAACTACAATCAAATTCGGGCTTTTAAGACATTGGGGGGGGGGGGAAATCTTAGGAAAATGGCGTCTCATTTCAGACATAAAAAAGTATTATAGCAAATATTTAAGTTAGGTTAGTTGTTTTGATTGGGTTAGGTAATTATATTTAATTTGAAAATGAAATGTTTATTGGGTTAAATTGATGCAGATATTAAATAAATTATTTATTGGTACAAAATGAATATTTATTGGGATTGAAATATCTGTAGAAATGCTCATTTGTATAAAAAAATATTGATTTTTTAATAGCTGCTTCAATTTAGCTTAACATCAGTTGCGTGCGGTGACTTTCGAAGATGAAGAAGCAATTTAGCTTTTACAAAAATAATATGTTAAGTGAAGTTAATATGTTCATTAAAAATAACTATAAAATTGTAAGCTACTCACTTAATATAAATGTTATTTTTTTTTTAATTTATTTAAATTTTAAAATAGCTTCTGTAAATATGCACAACCAGCTAGCCAAGATGTTGTATCATTTTGGCCTACATTGTATTTGCGAGTGCAACAGGCCGACCTGTTTTAATAATGGTTTCTCTTTCATTATAAGTCATCGCATTGAACTTCCTTTTAAATAAATTTTTTCAGTAATGCAATCGCATTTTCTCTCAACGGCATCCATTTTGTTTAAAAGGGGAATTATCACTTAAAAAAATGAAAAACAATACGCCAAACTCTAAGCACTTACTCGCAGCTACTGATTTAAAAGATACGAGGGGTCAATCCGGTAGGGCTGCCAGAATCCCGGAAATATTAAAAAATGCTTAAGTTTTAAGAGCTTAACTATACAAAACTTTTTGCTCTTTAGCTACTTTCCTTATCAGAAACAGTATTTAAATATAACCTGCCAGGTTGCCAGATCCAAGCAGATGACTGCAAAGCTAAATTTGCTTCCTTTTCCGAGCGTTGAAATATCTAGATAAAAATCATAAAACTCTAATGACTGTAAATAATTTCCCCAAAAAGTAGAACTATTATCGAAATTAAGAGAAAACAGAGTAGAAATTCCGACAAAAAGGATGCATGTCTTCAATTGCAGTCGGTCTCATCAGGGTCTAAAGCCAATTCGATTGAAAGTGAATGGTACCGATGGTACCGTATGGCGTATACAAGTATAGGCAAACCTAAAGGTGAGAATAAAATTGATTCTGCTGTAATATTAATTGTTGGTGTGTAATTTATTTTTCTTTTCTTCTTAAATTAGGGAAGCATCGCTTCCATGACTTCCATTAACTGCACGACACTGCTCAACATATATGTATTTTCATTTCAAAAGGTGACTTCGCTAAATCTCCGCGATTTACCCTTCTTCCTCTTCGCAAATTACTCATTCTGCACATTCATCGCCCTTAAACCCACCGATTTTCCCATGATTGTGATGCAGGGTTGGTAAAAAGGGTAAAACGTGTGATTTGCGACGAAAATAAGCACCAAATTTGAAAGATTCAGACTGAAAATTATAGAGAAAATCGAAATTCTAAGCTGTAGATAAGTTTTGAGTAAAAGAGGAAATTTACTTGAGCTAATTTGTTAAAAGTTATGTAGATGAGATAAAAAATTAAACCATATTTATAATTTAGTTCTTGACGAGATAATAATTCCCCAAAAGAAAAAAAAGGATGAGGGTATGGGGGGGGGCATGCTTTATGTTCTTTATTGTCGTTGTTGCCTTGTTATCAAATCCTGTTGACTAAGTTTCCTTTTCCTTTGAGTTTGCCCTTCTAACGTTTTCTTTCAATTTCTTTGGCTTCCGTATTCTGGTTTTAGTTGGTCCTTCAAGCGTCTTCGTTTTCTTCCTTGAGAGATTTTCATAAAATTTATTTGGACTCTGGAGTTTCGGCTATTTATATTATTAAGTTGGAAGGAATTTCTCTCATGCATTTCAGGCCCCTTTCTAGAAAGCGGAGCGAATTTGAGGATTAGGGAGAGTCTAGTCTTCGATTTCTTAATCGAGGAGTAGTAGCTCTCCCTCCCCGTCCTCCAGACTGCGGCATTAGTGGAGCGAATTTTTGAGGGATTGAGGAGAGGGAACGAAGTCTTGTTTGTAATCAATAATGGCTTCTCCTTCCCCGGCTCTCCGAAGTTTACCGCAGCACTTTTTAGTTCCCTTGTATGGCAGGTGCAGAGTAACAAATAGTACATGATCCGACAGCGGAGCGAATTTGAGGATTGGGGAGAGACTAATCTTGGATATCTGAATCGAGGAGTAGTTAGCTCTCCCTTGTCGGCCTCCAAAGTCTACGGCATTAGTGGAGCGAATTTTGAGGGATTGAGAAGAGCGAACGAAGTCTTGTTTGTAAACAATGAGTAAAAGCTTCTCCTTCCCCGGCTCTCCAAAGTTCACCGCAGCACTTTTTCTTGTTAGTTGATCAGAAAATTATTCGGCCGTAGAGGGTCACCATGTATGGGGGTGGGTGGCTTCTTTATTATAATTTACTCCGTAAGGGGCACGGCGATTTGCCATCTTGGCCGCCGTGCTGACGGGACTCAGCACCCCGTCCGGCCCCAGCCTAGCCTCTTTTCCTTCCTTCAAAACACTTGTTTCCTCTCTTTTCACACAACCTCTCCCACAACTTTCTCTGGTCAGCCTCTAATTTTACAGGGTAGATGCTGACCTTCCTTTCAGCCAACCGTCCCGCATCGGGGCTGAGGGGGTGGGGGACAATGTTCCCTAACCCCTGAGCTCCGGTCTGGGGTGGCTGGTTTTTAACTACCTGCTTCATCCCCACCCATACCTTCCTCACATCCCATTTCCTCTCCTCTTCACAATCTATTAATTTTTACGCCGTGTCTAAGGTGGAGCCGCCATGCCGATGGACTGCCAGGCCACCAGGCGGGAGGGGTGGTCTTAAATGGCGGCGCCTGGCTCTGCCGGGCTTGTAAGCACCTCTCGCAGTGCGGGCTACTGCAAGAGGTGTGCGCGATTGCATCCCGTGTTTAAAAAAGGGTCACCATGCCCAATGATGATAAAAAAACAAAACAAACCCAACCCTCAACTTCCCCTGTTCCATCGACGGAGCCGCCCTCGGGCAGCTCCAGCAAAAAAATAGAGGTCCCCGTCCCCTGTGCTTGCACAGGGGACTCTCCATATTTCTCTAACCGGAGAGGAGGCTTACTCCTCTCCTTCGCCTACGGGTGCAGGGAACTCCCCCTCACCCCCTTCTCTGGAGGTGCTTTCGGGCAACTCCCTTTTCCCAGCGGCAGTCCCCTCTTTTCTTTCCAAGGGGACTGCAAAGAAAGCCAGCAGGCAGCCCTTAGCCAGCCGCTCCCCATTAAAGCGGCTCGGTAGGGCAAACCCCCTTAGGGGGGAGAGGGAAGCCAGGCCCCTTCGGTCGCTTCCCTTAAAAGACCTGCTGGGAAGAATTTTAAACCTTGCTGGGGTCAAGGCCTGTGCCTCCCCACACAAGACTGGCGACACTGCCAAGGGGACCTGCGATGTCCTGGGAGGGGATGGCCAACTGGAGGCCCCTCCTGTGATAAACATGGTCCTTGAGGAGACCCAGCCTCAGACGGTAGGGCCTTCCATGGGGGGGCATTCGGGCTCGGCGCCAAGCACCGAACCCGAATCCGACCCTATGCAAGGTCCTCCTCAAATGGCTGAGGGCTCCGAGGCAGTAAAAGGAGGGGAGGGATCTCCTCCGACAGGTGCCCCTACGACAACCAGGACCTTCTCCATTTCAGAGAGGGACCTGGCTGAGGCCGGTCTATCTGGCCTGGGGGCTTCTGCCAGCGGAGGTGAAAAGCGGGTTCATTCCCCGCCCTCCTCTCCAAAAAAGAAAAAGACAAAGAAGACTAAAAAGACGAAAAAGACTCAGGGCTCCTCTCCATCCACGGGGGCTTCGGGGACGGATGGGTCTGCTGCCACTTTGGTAGGCGACCAAGCCAAGATCGGCACATCTGGCCCCTCTCCCCCCTCGTGTGCGGAGCCCCTGACAGAGACTAACACCAAAAGTGCACAGGGCGGAGCCTCGATGACATCGGGGCCCCTCATTCAGAGGTTACCTGGTGTTTTCGAGCCCGCTGGCTTCAAACGCTTCCTCGTTATTCGCTCCACTGATGGCACCATGTTGTCCAAGGGCAACATGATCCATCAGAGGAGAGGATTAGCTAGTGCAATTGGTAGAGAGCCAAAGGTGACCCGTTTCTCGGACGGCAGCCTTCTGGCGAATGCAGCGAATCCCGCCGAGGCGGCCAAGATAAGTGCTCTTCGGACACTTCATGGCACCCCGGTGAGTGTGACGCCGCACTCTACCATGAACTTTGTAAAAGGAGTAGTTTATGCGACGGAACTCGTTGACTACTCCATTGAGGACATCACCCTAGAGCTGGCCGACCATGGGGCGGTCAAGGTCGAACGTGTGATGAGAAAACAGGGAGGGGCTTCGAGACCCACCCCTACACTCTTCGTCACGTTCGACTGTGAGAAGCTCCCTGAGTCGGTGCGTGCCGGTTGGTACCGCTACCGCGTGAAGGCATTCGTGCCACTGCCGCGGCAGTGCTATTACTGTCACCGCTTGGGTCATACGAATCGCTCATGTAGACGTGCAAAATCGGGGTCACCCGAAGTCTGTGTAAATTGCTCCAAGGTCGCACACGATAAGTCCAAATCGTGTGTGGCCGAGTGTGTCAATTGCGGAGAGCCGCACCCTGCTTCTTCGAAGCAATGTGGTGCATATCTCCTTGAGAAAGAAATCCTGGCCGTTCAGGCCCAGGATAGACTCTCATTCCGCGAGGCTAAGGACTTGGTCCTGGAGCGCCAAGCTCTGCCTGGGACGTCATATGCCTCAGTAGTTCGAAAGGCACCCTCTGCTCCTGGTCCATCCAGGCCAACGAGCACGGTTGTTTCCGCGCCCATTCGGAGCCCTTCTGCGGGCTCTACCCAACCCGGGCGCTCCCCTGGTAAAGCTGGCGGCAAAAAGGGTTCATACCCAGCCCCGGCTAAAACCAGGGCTCCCCCCTCTTCCCCCAGCGTGACCGTTTCCTGCAAGGCGAAACGGCCACGCGCCTCCCCCGAGTCGTTAGACTCACAGGAGGGAACACCCCTGAAGATGGTCGCTAGGCTATCTTCAGGGGTTCCTAAAGCTGTCCCCCGAAAGGAGGACAGCAACAAAGGAGCTTCGGCTCCTTCGCCCACGCCCAGAGGTGGAGCGAGTGGCTCGGAGACGGTGGTTCCTCGAAAAGAGGGCCCCCCACCTCCGAAGCCGCAGCGCCCGCCTAGGGTTTCGAGGCGGAGGAAGGAAAAGACTCGCATGGCGAGCCCAACCTCCCCCAATAAGTCCTCGAAGGCGACAGCACCTCCAGCGCTTTGTCCGGCCAACAGTGCCCGGGGTTCTGCCCCCGGGAAGCGTATGGCCATTCCCGTGAGGGTCTTCAATTCGAGGAGGGCCCCCGCGTCTCATCCGAGCTAGGCCTGGAGGGCATATTCCTTCAATGGAATTGCCGTGGACTCCGGGCCAACTGGGAGGAGCTGCGGAGGCTCGCCTCGTCCCGTTCCCCGTTAGCTATTTTTTTGCAGGAGACCATGCTAGGCGCGTGCCCCCTGCCTGCCCTCCCGGGGTATAAGGGTCTTGCGACCCCACCACCGCGGGATGGCCGGGCTGGGGGATGTGCGGTTTACACCCGGCATGATGTCTCCGTTCTTCCTTTCTCTTTAGATACCTCCTTTCAGGCAGTGGCTGTGCAGTTGCACCTGGATAGGAGGTATACTATCATTTCTGCGTACATTCCACCGTCAGCTGACTTCGACGCGGGGGACTTCCGCCGCGTCGTGGCACGGTTGCCGAGGCCCTATCTCTTGCTTGGAGATCTGAACGGCAGGCATCCTCTCTGGGGAGATTACTCCATAAATCCCAGGGGACAAGTTCTTGCCGATCTGATCGAAGAGCTTGAGATGGGTGTCCTAAACGTGAATGAGTTTACGCATCACTGTCCGAGAACCGCTTCATTTTCTTGCCTTGACCTGTCTTTGTGCTCTTCCGTTGCACAGCCTGATTTGGATTGGGGGGTGGTCAATGACCTCCATGGTAGTGATCACTTTCCCATTCAAATATCATTTTCAGGGCAACTGCCGCCTGAGAGACCACCTCGGTGGTGCTTGGCGCGGGCGCGGTGGCCTGCATTTCAGGAAATGACTGAATTCTCTATCTCAGTCGAGGAGTTTAGGTCGGTATATGAGGCCGTTGAGTTCTTCTCCGGCAACCTCATCGCCGTGGGCCTGACTACTATTCCTAGGACGTCTGGCCGTTTTGCACGCCGACCACTCCCATGGTGGTCGGCCGAGTGTGAGACGGCCCTCAAACAGAAGCGTTATGCCTACATGCGCTATAAGCGCCACCCGAACGATTTCACTGTCGCTGAATTTCGTCGGGCTAGGGCTAGGTTCCGGTATATTTCGAAGCACGCCCGCCGCTCTTCTTGGCGGGCATACGTGTCTTCACTTAACGGAAAGACCCCTTTAGCTGAGTTGTGGAAGCGAGTCAAAAGGATTCGGGGCAAGTTATCGCAGAACCCCCCTCCTGTTCTCCAGGAGAATGTGACCGCAATCTCGGACCCCGCGTCCGTGGCGGAATCCTTAGCGACCGCTTTTTCCGCATTCTCTAGCCGTGATGCTGCTCCGCCAGCATTCACTGCACGTCGTGATGTCGCGGAAGGCCGCCGGCTGGACTTTACCTCCAGAGGCGGAGAACCCTTCAACGACAAGTTTACCGTGAGTGAGTTGCGTTCCGCTCTCGCTTCGTGCGCGGACACCGCCCATGATGTCCCGTACGCCATGCTTCGACACCTGGGTGAGCGAGGCATGGCCTTTCTTTTAGATTTGTTCAACAGGATCTGGGTGGAAGGTCTTCTCCCAGACTCCTGGCGAATCGCTACTGTGCTCGCCTTTCGCAAGCTGGGGAGAGATCACTCTACTCCGACCGGTTTCCGCCCAATCTCTCTAACCTCTTGCGTGTGCAAGTTGATGGAGAAATTGGTAAATGTTAGATTAGCCTATTTCCTGGACAGCGGAGGCCATCTGTGTTCTGCACAGTGCGGCTTCCGTAAGTTCCACTCCACGTCGGATGCTCTGCTCCGACTGGAAAATGCCGTCTGCGAGGCTTTCCTTCGTAGACAGCACTACGCCACGGTGTTTTTTGATCTGGAGAAGGCCTATGATACTGCATGGCGATACGGTATCATGGAGACTCTCCACACGATGGGGGCGAGGGGACGCCTCCCAATGTTTATATCTGAATTTTTGCGAGATCATCGATTCCGCGTACGGGTGGGGGGAGCCCTCTCCGGCCCAAAGGAGCAGGAAGAGGGTGTCCCGCAGGGAAGTGTCCTCAGTGTCACACTCTTTGCCCTGAGCATCAACGGCATCACCTCGGTGCTGCCGGAAGATGTTCTCGCTACGCTCTACTTGGACCACCTTTCGATCTCTTTTGGCGCGGCCCAGATGCCAACTCTGGAGCGTCGACTCCAACAGGCATTGAACCGCGTCTCTCGCTATGCCGAAGCGCACAGGTTTCGGTTTTCTTTGCCCAAGACTAAGGTGGTGCACTTCTGCCGCCATCCACGGCTTCACCCCGACCCAGATTTGTTTCTTAATGGGGTGCGCCTGGATGTGGTTGAGTCGCACCGTTTCCTTGGTCTTGTATTCGACCGACGCCTCACCTGGCAGGCCTTAGGGTCTCTTGTACCCGCGCCATGGACATTCTTCGTTCCGTGACGTTCAGCGCTTGGGGCGCTGATAGGGCTACCGCCTTACTTTTTTATCGATCCTTTGTTCGCTCGAAGCTCGACTACAGATGCGAGTTTTATGCATCCGCAGCAGAGCGTTTATTGCGGAAGGTGGATTCAATCCACCACACCGGCCTTCGCCTTGCGACCGGTGCCTTCCGCACTTCCCCCATTGAGAGCCTGTTGGTCGATGCTGGGGAGATGCCACTCGCTCTGCGCCGCGTGCAGTGCATCACTCGCCTGTACGCGCGAGTTCGGCGCCTCCCTCAGTCGCCAACAGCTCTCACTGCATCCGCAGCTGATCTCGATGGTGCCTATGCCGCCGAGAGACGCCAGTCATACCCTAAGCCCTTTGGGTTTAGGGCCAGGAAACTCCTTCGAGAGGTAGATATAGCTCTCGGGCCGGTGGCGCCCCTGGTTCTGCCCAGGACGCCACCCTGGAGGGTACCACATTTGGCTATTTGTCGCCACGCCTCTGCTCCCAAAGCTTGTACTGCGCCGGGAGTATTGCGTTCGACCTTTTTGGAGCACACATCGTGTCACGCTGGTACCGTGCCAGTGTATATGGATGGCTCCAAGTCCCAAGAGGGGGTCGGCTTCCACGCCGTATCCCCTCTGTTTGAAGTCAGCGGGGCTCTACCAGGCGCTGCGTCTGTCTTCACGGCCGAGCTGGTGGCAATACACCACTCGGTACGGGAGATTACGCGACGTGCCCGGTTCGGAGACCGGATTGTGATCTATAGCGACTCACAAAGCGCCCTGAGTGCTCTCGGAGCATTGGAATCTCCGCATCCCCTGGTTCGCAAAATCCGTGACGCCACGGTTTTGGCGAGCCGGGCAGATGTCGAGATTATCTTCTGCTGGGTTCCTGGACATATAGGAATTGCGGGGAATGAGCGCGCCGATGAGGGCGCCAAAGAGTCTGCGAGGACTCTGCGACCGGACCAGCGTTTCGCTCTTCCTCACACTGACTACATGGCAGGAATACGGGCAGCTCTTCGGACTGCTTGGCAAAGAAGATGGGAGACGGTCGAGGGGAACTTAAAGTTGCGTGCCATTGCGCCGCGACTGTTCCCATGGACCTATCCCCCAATGCTGCGGCGGCTTCAGTTTGCTTTCTGTCGTCTTCGAATCGGACACACTCGTGTGACGCATCGCCACTTGATGGAGCGCTCGCCTGCGCCCTATTGCAACGACTGCGTCGTCCCCCAGACTGTTCGGCACATTCTTGTCGAATGTCACAGTTTGGGTGTTCTTCGCGCACGATACCTGTCCCGGTACCGGGATGGGCGGGGTCGCTACCGCCTGTCCCTTGTACTCGGGACGAGTGCGTGCACCATGACTAGTGGACTTATTGACTTTTTGGGGGAGGCTGGCCTTCTCCCTTTCATTTAACCGGTTTGTTGTTGTTGTTGTTATTGTTTTTGTTATTGCTTCTTTATTGTTATTGTTATTTCTTTTTATTGTTTCCTGTTTAATTTTTAAAGTAGCCTAGAACTAGGCTGTTTGTTTACGGCGACTAATGCCTAAGTCGGCAGTCGCCAGATAGCCCCTTAATTAAAAAAAAAAAAAAAAAAATATTATAATTTATTATTATTTATTCTAGTTCATATTAATTTTTCTTTTCTTTTCAATTGCTTTCCTCTAGATTTTTCTTTTCTGCAGGTTATCTTGTCGTTTCTTTTGAGTTGGCCCTTCAAACGTTTTTCTTCCCTTTTCTTTTTGCTTCTCATTGTCTTGTTATCATAACTTCTTGACTAAGTTTCCTTTTTTCTTTGAGTTGGCCCCTATTATTATATTGCTTTCCTTTTTTATTTTTATTTCTTCTTCTGCTTGTTATCGTATCTTCTTGTCTTGCGGCAATTCCACTCGATTTTCTTTTATTCCTCATATTTTCTCTTCTTGACTGAATTTCCTTTTTTTTCTTTGAGTTGGCCTTTCAAACGTTTTCTTCCATTTTTTCTTGGCTTCCGTATTCTTGTTGAGTTGGTCCTTCATCTTCGTTTTCTTTCTTGTGCGATTTCATAAAAGTTTTTGGGGACTTGATGAGATTCGAACAAGGTACCTCTTGATTCCGTTTCCGATACGCATGCGAAACGACTGGCGGGGTCCGTTCTATTGTATGGTAAGTTTGTCGGCCATTTATATTATCGAGTTGGAGGAATTTCTCTTATGCATTTCGCACCCTTACAAGGGAAAGAAAATAGAATGAGGTAAGAAAAAAGAATTTCCATAAACAAGAAAATTTAGTTGATAAAAAGCCACTAGGATCTATCAAAGGAAGCCATAAGCAAAGTCCTTTCCCCCACCCACCATTATCCACCATAAATCTTTAACCAGAAATCTTTAGGCAAACCAAATGCTATATGATTAATTCCAAAGACGAATTTTACCTGATGGAAAGAGAAAAAGTATGGTTTCAACAACTTTTGCCCTTATTTAACATATCCTCTTCATAGAATAACCAACAAAAGTAGAAGAATCAGAATACATATGTAGTATTACAGTATCTTACTGAATATAATTAATAGTGAACGGATCGAGGGCAAACAATCTAAAGTTAATTTTAATGTTTGGGAGTGGTGTAATATAAAAATATTCATAAATGTTCTTAGAACCATAAGTACTTGATGGGGTGAATACTTCAGCACTGCTTCCACGTAATTGCATGAATTGGCGAGAGATATAAGTGTAAATAAATCACTTTTTCCTAAAACAGCTCACATTAGAGTAGTGCTGTTCTTTTAGAACATAATTTCTCTTTCTATTTGCTTACAGTAGCATTCACGGTAGTGTCTACATTGAATATTATAAATGATACCTGGTATTAATGATGAGTTGCTTCAAGTTTCCATTTAAGGCTTTCCGAGAATTTAACACCTAAAACAGTTGTGATAATTCATATCCTAACTGTTCTTATGATGGCCTAACTTGATTATTAATACATTAAGTCATTCACTGCTAACTACCTTACTGGATAAACTATTTCAAAGGTTTACTACTTTTTGACTGAATAGTTGATATAAATGAATCGTGTCTCTCCTAGCAGTCTACGCTTAACTATTCCAGCTATCATCATATCATATCCAAATAAGTTTCCATTTTTAGGTTCAGAGCAGGAGAAATATTATTTCGAGGTTCATCCTGCAGAGATGTCTATTGCGAGAGTCAGATAGAGGAATTATGCGGAAGAAATACATAACGATGGACAATATAGTGCTATCTGGCCGGCAGAGGTGAAGATCTGGTCGATTCAGTCGACTAGCGGATCTACCCAAGACAGTTTGTGTCAAGGTATGCCTGTGAAGATTCGCTCGGTCCAAGGGTGCATACACAAGCACTGGCAGATAGCCGACCCGAGGCGCCTGTGATATACTTTGGGGCAATTAATACAGAGTGCGATTAACGGTTGACCGGAATTTATCTAATGGCTTGCCAAGTAGCAGTTGAAAGGATATATAAAGAAGACCCCAAAATATAATTTTAATATATATAATAAATGGCGCAATATATACAAAAGGGGGGGGGACAAGTTTTTCGATAAAGATAGTTAATTGTAACAATTTTATAATATGACAGAGTTAAGCGGGAGGAGCATAATTAACGATAACTCGAACAAGAGCTATTAATTACGATTGAGTGGGAAGTCAATTCAAAAGTGGATGCGGGTGACGATTAACGAGGTAATCAGGGCATTGCAACACAAGATCGCTTTACCAAGAAGCGTGATGGTGATCTGAAGGGAAGGGAGGAGACCAACAGCACAAGTCTTCGAGAAATACTTTGGGGAGTCCTAACGAGGAGGACTCGTAGATGGGGCATTGATTATTTATTGTTGAAGAATAAGATTTCCTCTCCTCCAGAGAGATGTAATCTCAACTCGAGACGAATCTGCGGATCGACCGGGAATCTCAGACTCGAAGGAAAGGGAATCTTGAGTGAGATCCGAGATGAGGGGGCCCGCACAATTCTCCGGGAAGAAGGGGGCTCGATAGCTTCCCTCTGAACGAGGAACAAAGCATAACGAAGGGAGATCTGCTGTGAGATCTTACGACGAGGTACGATTCGAACAGAGGCTGCGGGACTTTGCTGGGAAACAGACAAACGATATGAACGGATGTACTGGCGGACTCACAATCTTCTCGAGTAATGGCAGACTCCGGGTTAAAAAGCCAGGTGGCTGGTCCGATATATAGCTCCAGGGCATGGCCGTCCCTAGAGGATTCTCGACCCCAGTCTATGTAAACTTACTTCGAGATAACGAGTCAGATCGGACAGCAGAATTTGCCTCATGATATGGGGATAAGGTTAGTACGGCTGCTCTTGTAGCAAATTAGACATGCCTGAGAAGCATAGGGTGAGAACTCAGCGTTATCGCGGGGGATGGGGGGAGCGAGGAGCATCTGAAAGCAAATACAGCTAAGTCGGGTGACTCAGCGTGGGGCTGCTTCCTTCTCGAAGATTCTAAACTTCTCACACCAAGGAGCACGTGGTTTAGAGCAAAGAACCTGAAAGGAGTATTCCGAGGGTAGCTTCCTTTCACGCTGGTCCTTTCAAGGCATCCCCTCACAGTATGTATTGTGCATGTAAGAGCTAATAATGTCTTATCTAGAAATTCCGAGGAGCTCCTGTCAAGGCACCGCCAAATGATGAGAAAGCTGAAAAAAAAGAGAAGGAATGTATTGTTTACAAGTATTCTTTCGAGGATATGCGTAGCGAATGTTTTCTATGGAAGAGTTTCATACATTAACAACTCCCGCAGAATTCTATGCCAGGAGAAAATGGGTACACTTCATCAATCTATGGGAAGATTTTCAAGAGCACAGCTAACTATTCTAAAGAGAAAAGCTACTCTTGAAGGGGGTAGGCTCGGCGTTCCTAGGAAGACTTAAATAATGCTTTGGTCGATTTTATAGCAGAACTGCATCAAAAACAAGATAGCGCATATGATAGTGTTGTTTGCAACAACGTAATAATAGAGAAGAGCTACTCTTGAAGGGGGTAGGCTCGACGTTCCTAGGAAGACTTAAATAATTCTTTGGTGGATTCTCCAGCAAAACTGCATCAGAAACTAGATAGCGCATATGATAGTGTTGTTCGCAACAACGTAGTAATCATCTACACAATCAAATTTCTGGAAATCTAACAAGAAATTTGTCATTTTTATATGCATGTGCATAGTTAGAGAAACAAGATCGATGAATTGAAGGTTTTAGTTGTGTCAGATTGTTTAGGATCGAAATTACGGAAATATGGATAATAAATTATAAAAGAGACCTTGTTGGAGAATTCAGCCTACCTGCTTATAAAATTTTAATGGAGGCGTTTGTATACGAAAAAAAGAACTAGTCGCGATAGCGAAAGACATCAATATGGATATTATCTGTGAGGATTGAGTTTTCTATTTCGTGACCAATGGTTCATTGTCCACCGATAAAAAAGAAAGAATGAGATATTATTCTGTTCTGTTCATCAAATTTTCCAAAGTAGATTTTCCAAATGAAACGGCGGACAATTCAGGAAATCGACTTCTAGAATGTATAAAGCATAACGCTCGCATCAAATTGTAAACGAATCGAGATACGATCAGAATATCTTAGACTTAATTTTGAAAAATCAAAAGATATGAATAGATAGTATACACGTCGGCGAAACACGGAACCACTATCACAGAGGAATTATATTTAATCTAAATATTTTGAGGAATGTTTATAAGAACATTAAACCTGATAATTTTGATCATTATCACTTCGACTTAAAACTGTATGCAAATTGGAATGAAAATGTTGAAAACTCCCAGGAAATGTGCAATGCTTTTCAGCACTCATCTTTCTCTATAAATAAATAAAAAGTGCATTATAAAACTAAATGTTCAAATTTATTACACCAGGTGCTGTCGATGAATAGTGAGATTTTAAAAAAAGCATATGTAGGAGAACATAACCAACAATTAAATTAATAAAATCAGGAATAGTGTCGATAATTGAAACCGAACCTTTATTATCGTCGCTTTTTGCAAAAAAAAAACAAATAAGAAGAGACAAAGGAATTAGCGTTGTTGCCTCAAACCTTAATCTAAGCAATTTTATAGATGTGCAAATAATCCTAAGCCAATCAGAGTATGAATCGGAGCCCATCAGGATGCCGAGAATGTCTAAATTTAGTGTCGATCAGGACCACGTGTACCGTCGAAGATACACATAACTTACCTACACTACAAGACGCAATAACCGAAAATGAAATTAGTTATATATATATATATATATATATATATATATATATATATATATATATATATATATATATATATATATATATATATATATATATATATATATATATATATATATATATATATATATATATATATATATATATATATATAAATATACGTGAAAAGACCAATATTTTAAATTAAAATTTAAATATTCAAATTATGGATGTAATGTAATATTCAGACCGCCAATAGGGGGGTCCGGAGTGGCAATTTAGAACTATACAGATTAATAGGTTGTTTTTAAGATGGACAATTTAACGTACATGTATGTACAAGAAAGAAACCACAGTATTTTGGACCAATTTATCGTAAAACAAGTTTTCGTCGAACACATTCGTCATTTTCAGTCGCTGGGAAACTAATGAATACAGAAAGACGCTTAACCTAAGTACACACAAATTTAAAATTTAATCTTAGGGCTGGTATGGAACGACATGTTCTAGGAAAGGCCGGATGAGTCTTCTGCTCATCAAGGAATTAGTGTTGAATTGCCCATCGGCAGAATTAAAGTTTGGAATTTCCTTTATGAGGCCGGATTATATTAGGCGTATA
Organism: Ceratothoa steindachneri; assembly: GCA_963969495.1. Taxonomy (NCBI): domain Eukaryota; kingdom Metazoa; phylum Arthropoda; class Malacostraca; order Isopoda; family Cymothoidae; genus Ceratothoa; species Ceratothoa steindachneri. The sequence continues at coordinate 193,517,983 of OZ018319.1, read as the reverse complement.
TGTATATTGTTTTAGCATTATCAACTTCGATTGCATGGCCTACATTTGACCTATGTAAGAGCGAGCTAGGAGATAGACTCCTACGGCGCATATTGCATTTGTGTTCCTTTATTCTCTTACAAAATCTGCAGCTTTTGCCAATGAATACGTGTTCCCAAATGTTGCATAGGATATAATAAACGCCCTGTTCTTCAGCAGTGAATTTATTTTGTATAGACTATTTAGTATAAAAATAAAAAGACTGATAAAAAACAGGGTGTTTATTATATCTCATGCAATATTTGAGAACAAATAGTCATTGGTGAAAGCCACAGATTCACCAAGAGAATAGGCAAATGGTCATAAAAAAGCAGATTTAATTCAACCTAGACAATTTTAGTGGTCAAATTAATAACATACTCAACATGTAAACGTTCTTAGGTGTTTTAATTTCGAATAATCTTAAATTTTCGAAACGATGCACTTTTGTGTCATAAAAGGCCGATGGGTTCTTGCGTCTAAATCGTTACATATTCTTCTTCCCTTATAAATATAAAGCTCTTGTTAAATCATACTTTGAGTATGCGGTTCAATTCTGATCTCCACATTCGCGAGGACATTTTAGTATTAAAACCCTTCCAACGTCGAGCAACGAAGTCAACTCCTGAACTTAGATCCATACGAAGATAGACCCAGAGCCTTAAATTTACTTTTCCTTGAAGACCGGTATCTTGGCGCCCAACTTATTCAAGTCTTTGAAATACAAAATCGCGGTTTTTTAATATAAATGATGACCACATTTGAGCTAAATAACCGAGTATCTACTACAAATAACTTTTTCATCCCTATAAATCGCTTATTTAGAAATGCCATTGAAAGCAATACATTAAATATATTTAAAAATAAAATAAATAAAATTACTTTAAACTATTACTTTAAATAAATAATTAAAGGGAAATTAATTAATTAGCCATATCTTCTCTGATTTTACCTGTCTGCCTTCCACCTTTTCCCCTCTCTTATAAATTAACTTCGAATTGAGTTTAAGATCATTGATGCTCGGTAATTTAGCAATTCTGGCAATAAGACCTGAGATACGCTTGGTAGCCCAAAGAATTTCCTTTATCACCAATTTTAAAGTTTCGAACTTGAAAGATATCCCAAAATCCGACACAATTTTCAAGATGTGGTCATAAAAAGTATCGTATCCTTATCATTTTCTTATTATTACTCCTTTTTCTGACTTCTGAACAACGCCGACTTTAGCATCTCTCAAAATGCAAACCTTGACTTTTCTTCATCAAATAGTTTTAACCATCTACCGGTTATTCAGACCAAGAGCAAATGTTTTATTACTACCTCCAAGGTTCCATACACTTTTCTACATTATATTCATTAGTTATTTTTGTGTGAATCTTATTATTGTGTATCTTAGGTCATTTTGGAATCCTCAAAAAGTGTCCAGTTCTTCGTAATGGGTGATTATGCCCCAGAGGGCGGTGATACTCATATTCTGGCATTGGGTCGATGTCAAAGAAGTGAATTCCAAATAATGAAAGACCTGAAACCGGACATTGGGGTACTCATATCTCACTCCAACTCGATTTAATTTATTGAAAGAGAACCACACAACGGGTGATGTTTCTCCCTCAGAATAGGTAATGATGGGTCAGCTGCGCTCTCTCGTAGTCTCTTATGTCCCAAGTAGTGTCCTCTTGTAGCCATTTGGTCTAATAATTTCCTTAATTTCATTAATTTAATTAATTTACGAGTCACGAATAAAATTTTATTGGTGATTCCCGCGTTGATTTTATTCCATTTTCCCTTAAAATATTAAATTGAATGACAGTCTTTTCCCTGTACTCATTTCCATTTGATTAAAATAGGTGAAAATAATCATTATAAACTGTCCAAATATAATTTAGGTAAAAAGAATCTTTTTAAGATATAAATTGAATCCAATTAATATTTTGCGTCGATACTCATTCATCCAGTTATATTATTAATCTTTGTTATTATTAAATATTATAGCATATTTTTTTAATCCAACATCACCCAATATGTTATTTGCAACGCATTAATCTTCTTTAGTTAGTTCGTTTGATTGTTTGTGTGGAAAGTCCCTTTTTATTCTCATGTACGTCTGTTCTATTTTGTTTTGTTTTTTAAATGGCATAATTCATAATAGCAATGATTTAGCCGAGAAATGTTGAAATAGTCCTGCGGGGTTTTCCTCCGCACCAATGCGAAGGGAAGGGTAAAACCAATATGGCTGCTTCATCACATTTTTCATCATTTTCAATTATATTTGCGAGGAGATGATTTAAGGAACCCCATAAGGCCACGCGAATCCATGCGAAGTGAGTAATTGCGTGAAGCGACTTATTCCGCGGAGTAATTTGGCAGAGTAAGTAATTCCAGAGAGTGAATTATTCCGTGGAGTAATTTGATGATGAGTAATTCCAAGGAGCAAGTTATTCCGCGGAGTGATAATTGTACTGAGTTAGTTATTGCGAGGAGTATTTCGACGGAGTGATTTATTCCACTGAGTTAGTATTCCGCGGAGAAATTAGGCGGAGTGAGTAATATGGCGGACTGAGTAATACCGCAGAGAGAGTAATTCCGCCAAGTCAGTCCAGCTGAACGAAACATTACTGCTGAGAGCATTTATTGTCAGTGATCATATTTTATGAACGACTGCGAAAATGGAAGATCTGGAAAATATAATTGTGAGTCATGTTTCATTTCCGACAGAAAGAAGTATCTTGTTGGATATTTCATAAGACTTCACCTTGTAATCCATGCAAATTATTGCCCATCTTAGTACCAAATAGAGACATAAATAGTTACTGTTTAAGGTGGATTAAGCCTTCTTAATTCAGGACAGGACCGGTAAATACTCCAAATTGATCCACGTTTAGTTAAAATATTAAAGGGATTATTCTCCAAAAAAAAACATGTCCTAACCTAGTGTTTTTACTCATTTGGCGCGTGGATATCGCCGCAGTTTTCTACGACGCGTAGCTGATACAATATTGATAGTATTCTTACATATTATTTTAATAGGGATATAGCATTTTTACTCTTCACCTAATCCTATCAAACAGTTTCGAGATTTTTCAGAATTATGTGTGATTAAATTAAAGTTTTTAATTTCAAAGGTTTTAAGTTTTTGATTCGCCGCGACAGCCTCCAATAGATGAATCTCCCAAACTCAAACTTTTCAGCTAATTATAAAAAGGGAGAGGGGGGTAGTTGCGTTGATGTGCACTACCCCCACTTTGTAAAAAAAGGTTGATGATGGCTATTAATCTTCATGAATCTTTTCTATTTCGTTAAAACTTTAATGGCTCTATTATAGACAGTTTGTAGAGCTGGTAAGTATTTTAAGCCCATTTGGCCCTTATATCTCTTTAGCAATTTGCTGCAGGATTTCTGCCTTGAAAAGTTGTGTAGAGTTGTGTAGCCCCGCCATAGGGTCGCGAGTACCATAAGATTACTATAATTTTGCATTTTTCAAAGCTTTAGACGAAGTTTAAGTTGGTTTCCAATTTTTGAAATGGGAAAAATAATGCGAAAAATCCCCGACAACCGACGTCAAAGGCAGATTTATTCGACATGTTGTGTGAGCCTGGACAGAAATTCTACAGGACCCACTTTCTGAACTAATTTGTGCGATGCTAAAAGGGCTAATGCTTTAAAAATATACAGGATATGTCTAATAAATACTAAATTGAGTATTTAAATGCATCGAATGACATTATTTTGTTTCTGGAATTAAATCATTAAAAAATGATTGTGTATATTTACTTTGTTATATATATATATATATATATATATATATATATATATATATATATATATATATATATATATTATATATATATATATATATTATATATATATATATATATATATATATATATATATATATATATATATATATATATATATATATATATATATATATTATATATATATATATATATATATATATTATATATATATATATAATATATATATATATATATATATATATATTATATATATATATATATATATATATATTATATATATATATATTATATATATATATATATATATATATATTATATATATATATATATTATATATATATATTATATATATATATTATATATATATATATATATATATATATATATATATATATATATATATATATATATATATATATATATATATATATATATATATATATATATATATATACATGAAAGAGAAATTAGACGCGAATGAGCAATGAGACAAGAACCAGAAGTTTTTTAGAGGTAAGAGAAACTGACATTAGAAGAAGACTAGAATCAAAGAGAGCAGAGGGCGGCACAATGAAGGCAATCCTTTACCGAGAAGACAGAGATAACGCCAGGGAAAAAAAGTTTGAAATTCCTGGCCGGGACTCGAACCCGGGGCCGCTGATTGCCGGTTCGAGTCCCGGCCAGGAATTTCAAACTTTTTTCCCCTGGCGTTATCTCTGTCTTCTCGGTAAAGGATTGCCTTCATTGTGCCGCCCTCTGCTCTCTTTGATTCTAGTCTTCTTCTAATGTCAGTTTCTCTTACCTCTAAAAAACTCCTGTTTCTTGTCTCATTGCTCATTCGCGTCCAATTTCTCTTTAATGTACTATATTGTAATATAGTCTGCAGTGCAACGTTTCTGCACCTTTATTTGTGTCTTCAAAATTGTTTTGAAAGGCAGAAGATAAATATGGCGAAAGCCCTGTGGTGGTTGTTATCACCCGCAGAACTTGCATTTTCTCCTTCTTCTATATATATATATAAATATATATATATATATATATATATATATATATATATATATATATATATATATATATATATATATATATATTCAACAAGGTTGCTTCTAAGAAGGCATAATTTTAATTGCAGTAGGAAGGATACGACTATCAGTGACATTCTAATTTATTCCAAGCAACGTTTCGGATTACACAATCCATCATCAGGTTATAGGGATAAACACAATTTGGGAGGAGAACAAATGTTAACATAAACTAGATACAAATCAAAAGCAAAATAATTTAGATAGTGAACCTATAAAATTAAAAGTATTAATAATTGCAAGTAAATATACAGATAAGGAAAGGAACAAATTCATACCTGCTGTCAGCGAGTCAGGGGAATGACTAAAGAATTTAGCCCAAATTGGACACGATTATGACTAGTTTGTTGTCGGTATAATATTAACAGATCTTAACCTGGTTGGTTGTGGCTATTATCCATAATGGGTGGCAGGTCAAGTCTGAATTTAACGTGGGCAAATGTGTTTTTATGAAGAGAGATTCTAGAATCCTGAGCTGGGTGATGTTAGGATTAGAGACCAGAATCTCAAAATTATTGATGTTTGCATCAACCTTACACTTTATACTGTGATCTCTGATTGCCGAGACTTCCTTACTAGAGAGAGACTTTCCTGTTCGGCAACTAATGCCGAAGTATGCTCAAACCCTCGATTGTAACGAGCGAATAGTACTACCAATATATGTTCCCTGGGCACATCCAGGGCAAGAAAATTTGTATACAATACTATTGCGCAAATAAACCGGGGTTAAACCCTTGGTGCGGAGGAAATTACCTATTTTTAAATTGTTAATGAAGGTTATTCTGAAATGTATTTGCAGAAAAAAACTCTGAAGAACTTTTCGGTACCATCTTGAAGCTTCTTGATTCAGAGGAACGAGAGCAGGTAGGAGAAAATATCGCAAGTCCTTAAGGACATCTATCTTTGCAACCCTAGGATGGAAGAAGTCATTTGATCTTTTGCCAATGACTCTGTTAACCAAATCTAGGGGGAATGAGTTGGACACGAAAAAACTTCTTACAACGTCAAATTCAAGGTGCATTAAAGCGTAGGATGAGCAAAGCCGTGTGGCTCTTTGTATCAAAATATACAAACTGTTCATTTCAAATTTTTTGTCACAAAAACTAAAGAAATTTAGACCTAATCCAGAATATGTTGATTTTCTAAAGATGGACGGGCAGAAACCAGTAGGTGTTTTTTTAATTAGAATGTCCAGAAAAGAAATAGAGTTTTCATGTTCACTTTCCATTATGAACTTATATTAGGATGAAATGTATTAAAAAATTGGAAAAAACTTAAAGCCTCATTTTCAGATTTAAATAGTGCATATGTGTCGTCAACAAAACGCCTATAAAAAAAGCGGCCTTAAGGAAGAGGGACATTCTTTAAAGAGCCTATTCTCCCTGGATGCCATAAAGGCATTAGCTAAGGTTGGTCTCAGGAGACTTCCCATCGAAACACCATCCACTTGACGATAGACGGAGCCCTTGAAATTAAATATAATTTCTTTAGAGGCAAGGAGTAACAACTCTGAAAATTGTTGGCGATTAAACCTATGAAACAACGCGGATGTCGAGTCAGAAGGGGAAGCTTTATCCAAATTAATTTTAAGGACCTCTTCAATATTGAATGCCCCTTTCCATCCAAGGGTTGCAAAGATAGATGTCCCTAAGGACTTGCGATATTTTCTCTTACCTGATCTCTGTCCTTTGAATCAGGAAGCTTCAAGACAGTACTGAAAAGTTCTTCAGAGTTTTTTCCACAAATACATTTCCAAATAACCTTCATTAACAATATAAAAATAGGTAATTTCTTCCGCACCAAGGATTTAACCCCGGCTTATTTGCGCAATAGTATTGTATACAAATTTTCTTGCCCTGGATGTTCCCAGGAACATATATTGGTAGTACTATTCGCTCGTTACAATCGAGGGTTTGCGCACACCTCCCATTAGTTGCCAAACATGAAAGTCTCTCTCTAGTAAGGAAGTCTCGGCAATCAGAGATCACATTATAAAGTGTAAGGTTGATGCAAACATCAATAATTTTGAGATTCTGGTCTCTAATCCTAACATCACCCAGCTCAGGATTCTAGAATCTCTCTTCATAAAAACACATTCGCCCACGTTAAATTCAGACTTGACCTGCCACCCATTATGGGTAATAGCCACAACCAACCAGCTTCAGATCTGTTAATATTGTACCGACAACAAACTACCCAAAATCGTGTCCGATTTTGGCTAAATTCCTTAGTCATTTCTCTGACTCGCTGACATCAGGTATGAATTTGTTCCTTTCATTATCTGTATATGTACTTGCAATTATTAATACTTTTAATTTTATAGGTTCACTATCTAAATTATTTTGCTTTTGATTTGTATCTAGTTTATGTTAACATTTGTTTTCCTTCCAAATTGTGTTTATTCCTATAGCCTGATGATGGATTGAGTAATCCGAAATATTGCTTGGAATAATTTTGAATGTCACTGATGGTCGTATCCTTCCTACTGCAGTTAATATATATATATATATATATATATATATATATATATATATATATATGAACAATTGTTAAATTCAATGACAGATTCCAAATATGTAAATAAAACCACTATGGAGGAGCGTAGTAGTTTATTATCTCGAGAATGTACGAACACAGAGGAGACATTAGACGGGAAAACAGAGCCTCCAGTTTTTTCACGCAGAGTAACAACTTTAATCATCCGATAGACTTCCCACAGACCAAACTAATCTACCTGTGTAAGGACTTCCGCAAAAGAAAGGTCATTGGAACCATCCTTATAGATGAAATCCTCAATTTTAACCTTGCGGATGGGCAATCTAAATGTAGCCCCTACGTCAAAAAACTAATCTTAAAAGATATCCTTAATGAACTTAAATTCACGTCTACTGATTAGGAACTCCAAATGGATCTCTGTAACCTATATATATATATATATATATATATATATATATATATATATATATATATATACATTGTACGCTTGGTGTGACTGCATGTATTCTTAGTGTTCGACTGAGGCTGGCATGACAAACTCCATGCTGAAACGGGTCTCGAGATAATAAACTACTACGTTCCTCTACAGTGGCTTTATTTACACACACACACACACACACACACATATATATATATATATATATATATATATATATATATATATATATATATATATATATTTAGATAGTCTTGGACAAATTTTAATAAGTATTACATTTTCATATAGAAAATTAATAGAAGTAATCAAACGTTGCCCTTTGTTTCATTATGATTGTATCATAATTCAAAGGTGAAAGATGTAAAAATAGAGTCCAAATCCATTTTATTAATAGTTAAAATCAAATGATGCGCACATTCAATATTTATTTACAATGCTGTGCCATAGTCTTCAGGACTGCTTCAAACCTCTTTGGTATGCTGGAGACCAAATTTGTGATGATATATTAACTGATATTTATTGCTTCATTTTGGGCCAATTTTCACCCGCAACTGCTCACAATTGGATCGCTTTTGTTTATTAACCTTCAGTCGGATTATTACCCACAAATTTTCAATTGGGTTCAAATCTGGCGAATTAATTAACCATGATCTCAGAGGTTCGATGCATTTTTCAGCCAAGAACTTTATTATTGCTTTTGCTTTGTGTGAAGGTGCGATATGATTCTGAAAATACAGTTATTATCCCCAATTAGTCCTGAGCTGTTGTGAAAAGTTTTGATGAATCATGTTTTGGTACCATTTTGAGTTCATGGTAGTGTTCTTGGGCAAATTGTGAGTGCTCCAGTTTCCTTAGATGAGAAGCAACCCCAACAATGGAGAATGTCTGGATACTTCACCTTGCTTGGGCACGACATGGGACTCGTGAAAGCGCTCACCTTTTCTCCTCGTAACGAGATGCCTTCCAGAAGCTCTAAAACAAGTGGAAGGGCGCTTAATCGGAGAATATCTCTTTGCCCCAGTCTTTAACTCCATTATTTATATTCGCTACAAAAGAGGAGCCAATCCTTAAGGTTATTTTTGGTGGGATAAGATACTTCGCAGTCTTTTTCGACTTGAGACCTTTATCGAAAAGTCTCCGCCTCACTGTGCGAGCAATGGAGGCAACCAGTACCTTGAGCTGGCACCTTAACAGGAGGCGATCTTGGCGTTCCTTTTAACTTTGAGGGCGTCGACAAATCTTCTTCACAGGCGTGAAAACAGTCTTTTTAAACTCATTTAATGACCTGCAAAATGGTGTTCGTTAATGCAATACCTTTAACAACCTTCTCCTTGCATTTCAGGTAACTTCGGTGCAGCGCAACAATGGTTGCACGCTATTCTTTGGAAAGAACCATTCCTGAAATTTTAAGAAATTCAATCATTTATTTTTAAAAACAAATATTTCGAAATCGATTATAATTTTACAACCTCATTTATGTACTCCATATTATTCATCATTTTCCGCTTTTGATCGAATAGCAAATCCCCAAAGACTGAAACTCGCCTCCAACAGGAACACGATCAGAGCGCCATTTTAGATTCACCAAAGCAATCCACTATTATTTCCTCTTAGTTTTTTAATGCTGTCTTTTTAATAGACCTGCAATTATTTAAATATTAGAATAATTATTCCTATCACGTAAATAAATATATTTTTCTAAGCCTTTGTCAATGATAATATTTATATATAACTATATATATATATATATATATATATATATATATATATATATATATATATATATATATATATATATATATATAACTATATATATATATATATATAACTATATATATATATATATATATATAACTATATATATATATATATATATATATATATATATATATAAATATATGGATGGTAGGAGTTTTACCACCGATCTCTACTCATTTAAGATGTCTTTTATTTCTCAATGTGGACCTAGTGATTAACGAGGAATCCGAAGCACGTATAAATATAACCCATGGCTGTGTGCAAATTAAAGAGAAACGCTTACATACGAATGTAGCGAAGAATTTTCAGACATACAAGGTAGTCAATTACTAGTATGCGCTTTTTCCTAATATTTTTACAAATATTTTCTATCATTGATTACACAAATACTTAAAATTGTGTCATATTATTTAAACGAATTAAAGTTTTAAAAAGAAAAAAAAAATAAGAATGGAAGAACATAATGGACTTGTGTTGTTCCCTTTTCCTCATAGCTCCCAGTACTCATAAAATAATAAGTTTGCTGTTCTCTATAGAACTTCAACTGCTTTCTTCCTTTTCTTCCAAATACTTTCTGATAAAACACAACCAAGGACACCTGAGTAGCCAATTTACCTTGTATCATCATTCACCCACGTATTTTTAGCGTCAAAGATTTCCCGAAAATGACATCCCAATATTTTCCTTTCGCTAAAATATAAATTGGCTAAGCTTGTCGCTCTCCTGTCATTTCGCATATATTTCTTCCCGCAACTTTTACAAATCTACCTTTGATTGCTTGAGCAAAAGGGAGACCGGGAAGATAAGGGTCGGATTCTCTTCTGCAAAAAGTTTAAAATTGCCTTTTTTGAGACAAAAAAAAGAGCTCAATTTTCTTTTACCAGATGGTGATTTCTACAACGCTTAGTATATATAGAGATTATACGAGGGGGGATGGGGTTACAATTAAAAAAATATACAAAAATCAAGAAATAGAGCTGGTAATATGTTTTTATAGCCACTGCCCATTACATTTCAGTGCTAGTTTTCATCTAATAAAGTGTTGGGATAAAATTCTCTAATTACGACGGGGGCGAGCACCTCCTATCCCTTCTTTTATTCATCCTTTATCAAACACTACTTTCCCACAAATTGTGGTTGGCACGTATCAAAGCCATTAAGAACAAATACAAGTATAAACCCACCTATCATTTTCTCCACACAAAATCGACCCTTCATGGCGATCGGCTTCTATGAGTTGTAGAATCTTGGTCAGTTATGGTGGTTCATCGCTGAGCAGAAAGCACGCACACTCCACCACTGCAAACCCCTCCATGCATATTTGCTTGACACATTAACATTCACTCGCACCTCAGTGAGCATTCTCTCTCTTAAATTCTCATTCCCATAAATAATCAACTTTTTACACAATCTTCTCACCATGCGTACACCCTAAAATTCCTCGTATTTTCTATTCACAAGTTTATTTCCATCTCTTCTTCTTACATGCCCAATACACCTCAGAATACTCAGTCCAAACCTTGTTAGCGGGTTTTTCACACAATAGATATCTCCTACCAAGTTGTCTCAATATATCTATCTACCTGTACGTGCCATATTTCTCTAGGTCCATATATGCCCGCATGACCATACCAACTTCCTATAGAACAGAAAACCAATATTCGTTGGGAACAGTTTCCGCTTTTGTAATTTTTTCTATCGTAAAGAGCCCTCTGGTTATCTGCCCATAACTGACCTGGAAAAGAAACACCGCAAATGTAGGGCATGGAAATAAATCTGAGTGTGGAATCATTATCTCCTCTGTCTCCTCCGGAAGTTTCATTTCTTACGGAAACTCTTCTCCAGCTCTACAGAGCCCCACAGCACACTTGAAAGTTTTTACCCTAGGCTCCACTTTCCCTGACATCGCCCGGGTACCCAGCTCTGTAATAGCTGGCTTTCTATGTACCTAAACAATTTTTTCTTGTCTGAGTATGTGCCAAGTTCTGTATCAAAATGAGCTTATTTATCCTCTCGTAAGACGGTGTTATAAACTACGACGCAACAGGGCGTTCTGTGTAGACTGATACACCTACTACATAGAGGAGCGACACGCTATTCCGGTACCTGTGGCCCTAGTGTCCCCAGAAGTTTCAAATTAGATTGAAACTACCTGAACTTTACTCCTTCTGTATACATCCAGTTTACACTTTTTCCTCACTTTCTTTCAATCCCGTTCTATCCTTTTTGTATGACGAATAATTTTGCTAGCTATTCACCTACCAGCTTTCATCCGTTCACCCCTAATTGTGGCAGAGATGGAGGGGGCCCCCTTTCTCTTCACTATGGATAGAGATATGTCACTCACTCACAATATGGCGGCTAAGAATAGATCCAAACGAGGCTCCTCTTTATGTGTGGCAATGCATCGATTCATTAAGCCTAAGCCCTCCACGCGAGTCATTTCTCAGATTTGCTATCATCTCTCAAGCTCTTAAGCCTACCGGGGCAACCTATCTTGTAATAAACATTAAATGTCATAACAACTTTAATTGCCCGGGTTTTGGTTGCGCACGCAATCAAAAAAATCCATTTGTGCTAACCCTATTTACTCTCAGCCTATTTAACTGCAGTTCTTAAACAAAACAACTCAGATTTTCAAAAATGGCTAGCGATCAAAAAGCCTCCATCACCCACGACACCCTTTCAAGATCAGAATCATCGTCTTCCATATCAATATGAAAGATAAACCACTGCAGTGGATGCGTTTGTGCAAGATCACATTCCAACCAGAATATTCTAAACTATAATAAGTACCTGGCGTTGCTCGGGATAAAATGTCCTGTAGCAAATAAATACGGATGCATATCGTTTGAAATTCTTATAATGTGCCACAAAAATATCGTTACTAAATGATTATTATTATTTGTAGGGTGAACGCAGATTCAGGAGAGTTACGCACTTTCCCTATCATATATCATATAATAGGATATAATATCATGTAATCTTACATTATATCATATAATATACTTACAAAGAGTAAACGTTTCTCCGCGCACGCGTGAATGACAGTTAGTTAAGAGAGAACAACGTTGGGACCGTAGGAACAGTTCGAGCTTCCTATAGATACAGATTACGCGTGCCTTGCAAAAGCTCTAGTCCTAGTAAGTGAGTAATAATATCCAGATTAAATCTCAACGTAATTCCAGTGATAAGAATATCTCGTTATTCTTGCCAATAATTCGTAACCAACATAAATTTTCCGCACCGAAGGGAAGCAGTTATTTTTCGTCGAAATCGCTATAATTGCATCAGTTCTAAACAACCAACTTCATTCTCTCTTTCTGTTGTGATTTTTTAATATTGAATTAATTCATTATATTCATGTGAAGTTAAATAAACCACGAGATTAATATTTTTATTTTTTTCCATCAGTGTCTCTCTTTTAATGCCCTCATTAAAATGTTGCATAGCTCCTATATACCCTTCACACACAGAGTGCCCCTCTCAAGTAGTCACTTGTACTACTCTATCTCTCGCTCTCGAGGTCTCTTTTCCCTTTCCATACCAGAGTCTCACTCCCATATACCCATGTTGGCACCAGCAGCATACTTTCATGTGACTTCCTGCTAAATCCCAAACACAGACTCTTAGGTTTTATCGACGTTCTGATCGCCCCTGAGAATTTCTTATCACTCAAAACAATGGTCTCAATCCGCTTCCTTTCCTCCACTCAGGCGCAGGTCTAGGGGGGCTATGGGGCTGAAACCCTCTCCAAATTTCAGACCCGTTTATATTTATATTTCTTTTTTAAGTGACACCTGTATTCTACTATTCAGAAAGAGTTATGTAATAATATAGAATATAAATAAACAGTTTTTTTAACCGTTGCGATCGAATGTACCTGATATGATATATGTATAGAGAAAAGGGAAATCTCAAAAATAATTATAATTAAATACTACAATTCCTAATTTTCTGATGTGTGGAAAAAAGTTCGGATCTGGGAGAGTTAGCGCTCACTCCTTTATGAGATGCTGTTATTTATTATCAATAGTGTGAAAGAGAACCATTATTAATCATCATTGCCCTTTTCTCAGACTCCAATGATGGAGGAATTCAGGTTATCTCACCCAAATTTTTATCTTGTATCTGCCACTGCCACCATTCTCTTTATCGGTACATCTTAGCTAATATTTAACAACCGCACTTGTTCAAAGATAATACTACACTGCAGCCCCATCTCCGCCTCAAACACAATCGCCTCCTGAATTTACTTTAGCCCCTCCTCACACCTACCCTGACAAACGCTTCTATTCATCCATATTTCAAAAATCTCTCTCACTCTCAACCACTAACACCATGTCATCTGCATATACCAGCACATTTAAAAAGCCATCCTTCACCATTAATTTTACATTTATTTTCTTCATTTCCATCCGTACTCTTCTCACTAGTCCTTTCATAAACCACCATGGCGGCATCACATCCCCTTGATTTACACCCCAAGCACACGTACTTATATCAAACCACTCCCTTCGGCCATCTTATACGTAGACCTTATTTCCAACATCAATACTTTTCACCACACCCAACAGTTTACCACTTCTTCCTTACACCCATAGAACCTGCCATGATGCTTCCTTATCTATGCCTTCATCTGCTTTCACCAGATCTATGAGCACAAAAACATTACATGTGTTATCGTTTGTTTTTTTAGCTTCCCCAGTGAAAATAACTAATCCACTACACACCGTAAACACACCTTATCTATTGCAAATCATTTCCTCAATTATCCTTTCAAACTCTTAATCTTTCCATTCATTTAACTCTTATTCCCATATAGTTCTTGCCTTCACCTTTCACCCCTCATACACCGATACTATCACAGCCTTATTTCCAATACTCAGCCACTCTTCCACTACCAAATGTCTTACAACAGAACCACTAGAGCCATTCTAAAACACAATCAGCACAATCTTTTAGCATCTCAACAACTATATCATCTATTTCATCTGCCTTGCTATATGGCAAACACCTCACAGCACTAACTCATTGCATCCTTATCGCTTCATACCTTAATACAGCACCAGATTTACATCAGTAAAGCTAATCATATTCACATTCGCTTCATCTTTCATACCCATAACATACACCTGGTCTAAGTACTCTCACTATGTATCTAATTTTTACCTCCCCCTTGCTCATGTATGCCATTTCATTCCTATGCTTGAGGTTTTCACAACTACCCTTCTCTTGGTGTCTCGCCTTTTCCACTTCCTTCCAGAACATCTTCTGTTACCATCCGGAGGCACATTCATCTTCTGTCCAAATGCTTTATTTGCTTCTTTTTTACTATAACTAATTACTCATTTCAGTTTTTTTTCTATTTTTGTCTCTTTATATCAGGACTGGGAACTGAAATGAATATCAATTCGAGTTTCGATTTGAGTTTGGCATTTTTTAAAATGTCAATTCGGATTTCGATTCGATTTCTCTATATTTTTGTCGATTCAAATATTTGGGCTTTTCGATTTTTTAATACGGATTTGGATTCAAATTCCATTTAAGTTCGAGTTCAGCCTGCATTTAAAATGCTTAAATCTATTATTTTAGTTATATATGCTTTTTCTCGTAAAATATAATTTATAACAAGGTAGCATAAAACTTTTTCTACTCTTATTAGACATTTTCCTTGAGTTAAGGTAAATTTGTTATTTTCTGTGTCATTTCTTGTTTACAATAGCTATCCATATGTACCAGATGCCTAAATTCACTGAGTACTTTTCTATTGAAATTAATGGGTAAAATATTCGCAAAGTCTCATTGCACGGGAACCGTATACAAGGATGAAAAAACCGCAGTCAAGTGGAAGTTTTTAATGGAATCCTACAACCTACAGTTTTTTTCTCCATTAAAATATTATGCAATAGAAATACAGAACCGACGAAGCATTTTTAAACATTGTACATTAAAACATTGTGCACAAAAACTGGTAAAACATATATTACAAATTTTAATTATTATATTGAAATATTATGCAATAAATATACAGAATACAAATAATATCTTATGAGAACAATTTAAGCTCTTTTAAAAACAAGCTTGACAGACATATGGTGAATATATTTGACATAAATTTAAATTAAAAATCTCTTAGGGATTTAAAATCTCGGAACAGAAGAAAGGTTTAGCTTTGGGTAATTCTGTGTGATTAACAAAACAAGATTAGGAGGAGGATTAGGACGAAAGATTAAAATATACATTTATCTACTATTCACAAGTTAAACCACTGTTATTTGTTGGAATTCCTAAATTATTTTATTAATGATACTCGACGTTTTCACTTCAAACTTATATTTATAATCGATTCAAGTTCGAAATCGAGTTTTTTTATTCCTTTCGAGTCGAGTTTAATTTCGATTCAAGTTTTCGAAAATTTTCAGTTCGAATTTATTTTTCGATTCGAGTTTGAAAATATATATATTTTAAAGGTTTATCGATTCGAATTCGATTCGCTTTCCCAGCACTGCTCTATTTGCATTCATTCACTTCTCCCTGACATTTTCATCTGCACAATTAAGCACTTGCAAGTATTATCCATTTTGTTCCTCAGGCAGATTTCATAAACTTCTGCTTCCTCTTCGCAGTTTTAACACACTCGCATACACCCCTCCCATTATCCACTCTCCCCTCTTTAAATTTGTCCACCATTTACTGTATCTACATCTCCACCCTTACTTCCTCTCTCTCTCACTCTCAAGCATTCTCACGTATTCTTTACCCTCTCTTTCTTATTTCAACAGCATTTCACTTTTGTGTATCCATTCCCCTCCACCTGCCTTTTCTTATCTAAAGACCAACCTAATCTTCCACAAGACGAACATGTGGTTAGATAGTCCCTTACCAATACATTTTCATGCTTTCACATCAAATGCCTTCCGAAACATATTCTTTCTCACTTTGCATAGATCAAACTTGCCTTTACCACACTCTCATTTTTGTGTTCTCTCTTAGTGAACCAAAAGTTTACTTTCATATTCTCTCAGCCTGCCAATTTTTTGTATTTGTATTTCCCACAACCATCAAGTGATACCAATTACCATATACTACTCGTCCCATGATATTCCAGACCCAACGCCTGAAGGAGGGTGTACAGCTATAAATCTTTCACACGTTTTCACTTCTTCTATGTCCTTTGTTGACAAACTTTTTTTCGAGTGATGCCCTTGTTGATTTATTGTTTTATTTTTGGAAAAAAAACTACAACCATGCACGATACTGGAATGGTGGTGGTAGTGGGAAGGAAGGGTGGGGCTCGTTGTCTGGCGAAATTTCGCCAGTGCTTGAAATATTAATTCCCTCAAATAATTATGAAATTAGACGGCTTGATAACATTCAGACAATTTAGGACGCACCTGTTTATTGAACAATGTATTTAATATTTATTCATAATTCAGCATTTCAAATTCACACTATTATTTATGAGATTAATCAATTCCCCGTGTCGAATAAGTCTCCTGTCTGAACATGGGCGAAGTCTGAACTTGGCGAAGTCTGAACATGGGCGAAGTCTGAACATGGGCGAAGTCTGAACATGAGCGAAGTCTGAACTTGGGCGAAGTCTGAACATGGGTGAACTCTGAACATGGGTGAACTCTGAATATGCGGCAATACTGAACATGCGGCAACTCTGAACATGCGCGAACTCTGAACATTCACAAACTCTGAACATGGGCGAACTCTGAACATGGGCGAACTCTGAACATGGGCGAACTCTGAACATGTGCGAGCCTTAGAAATTCTCCACCCATAGTGTAAAGGGTCCTCGATCCTGACACATAGCTTATCACTCGTACATCCCAATCTTCTCCACTTAATCTTTGGTTCACACATTCATACCTAAACTAACATATTCCTATCCTAACTAAGAATCACAGCCACGCCGCCTTACAACTACTACGATCGTACTCCATTCACTCCATTCCACACAACTATTGATTCACTTTCATGTTCGTCTCACAGAGAGCAAACCTCTTCTCAAAACTTTCAAGTCAAAATACCTTTGTTGGTTTCACTTTATTTTTAATTACAAATATATTATAAAGGTGGTCGATGGTTACCAGGAATTATCACTCCAATTAACGGTTACCAAAAAACTGCCTCTGAATTTCCTACTCGATCTCCCTCCCCCACTGCCTAAACCGCATTACCATAGCCAAGTATGCCCCACTTAAGGGGGATTTATACGTACACGAATCACCCGCGGGGTCCACACCGGGTCGGGGAATGGTTTGGCCATGGTTTATCACGGGTTCATGAAGTCAAATCACACGGAAAGTGATATCCTAAACAATTTTGTTAAGGAGAGATTCATGTTAATGAATGCCGTATAAAAAAGACATCAGCAGAAAGGAAATGGCCATTAGCAGATAAAAGCAGAAAAAAAATAAGTTATAAAGCTCAGTGTGGAGAGGTGGTGACCGAGCAAAGGATTAATTAACAATTAATCAGGGTCACCAGGATAGAGGAAATGCCGATGGTAGAAGAAAGAGGGTGGCAGGGTAATGAATGACAACTTTGCTCTTAATGGCAGTTTGCGAGGGAGGGTTCAAGTCTAGCGCGAGGAAAAGCCGATCCTTGTGTTATGCTAAAGGAGAAGGAGCTCCCTTTATTAGAAGTGCTGCGACTAAAAGGAACCAGATATATTAAATATGACAGTTCAGTCTATGATATACCTCGCCATTCCGGAAAATTTTAAGATCATATAATAGCGGCGACAAAAAATGGCATAGCCACAGCAATACAGGCTCTTGCGATGTCTTGCTGCTGTCTATCTGCATTTAGTATACGGTGAGACTAGAGGCAAAGTGTGGACCTGCGTTAGCAAGGAGAGTAAATGTTCTCATTATTCTATAGGGAAGTCAGAAATTAAGGCAAACTAGACCTGGGTTAAATACAGGTGTGGGGCGCTCTTCTTCCTCTTGCTTGCGGTGGAGAAAACCTTTAAATGATTTGTCACTGCAAATGTTAATTTATGGTATCCTGACAAGTTCCATTTCGACGTGATGGATGCCAACCCACAAATTTTATAGGTGAAAAATAATGTTCTAGTCAACTTAGTCAGCTGAGGTAAGAAGGGTAAATTTTAAATCTAAGTGAACATGTTCAAACTAAGAGCACAAGTACTTAAACGTGCAAATTTGAACTCACTTACCAGATAGAGTGAAAGGCAAAAACTCATTTGAAGCCTGCTCTGGTCGACCTTGTATTCTGGCAGATTTCTTCTTACTGATCGAGGATTGTCCCTAATGAATATTACTTAACTCCTTAATAAGTGTAAAAATACATCTTAAAATTAAACAAATAAAACACCTGTAATCTATTTTCATCGGCCTAGATACTTTTAACATATACATAGCTACAAGAAAACCAATTTTCTCTTACGAGGTGCCAAAAGCTATGGAATTTCCCAGATATGTATCTGTTTTGATTATAAATCCCGTGGGTCAGTATGGACACCGTTTAGGCTGCTCGTGGCAAGGCGA
This sequence comes from Ceratothoa steindachneri, assembly GCA_963969495.1. Classification (NCBI taxonomy): domain Eukaryota; kingdom Metazoa; phylum Arthropoda; class Malacostraca; order Isopoda; family Cymothoidae; genus Ceratothoa; species Ceratothoa steindachneri. Next base: position 193,498,905 of record OZ018319.1, on the reverse strand, counting down.
AGTGAATTATCAGAGTTCGAGCGGGGCATGATAGTGGGCGCCAGACGGAGGAGACATCATTTTAGAAAATTTGTAGACACTTTTGATTTATACTATCAGGTGTGTTCGAACGGGAAAAGACAGTGGGTGCCAAATGAATGGGATATTTCATTTATGAAACTGTAGGAGCATTAAGGCTCCCACCAATCTGCAGTGTCATGTGTATACCGAGAATACCTCATGAAAGGCGTTACCCCTAACATGGACAGTGCAGTGGCCGACCACGGGAGCTTAATAATCGTGACCAGTGGCGTGTGGCTAGAATTGCCTCTGGTAACAGACGAGAAATCTTTGCACAAATCGCATCCACACTCAATGCAAGACGTACCAGACGCATATCCATCAGGCTGATCTTTACCTTCTATGCGATACGGGAACAGGAATGATACTAGTGTGCTAATGTGATCACCACGATACCAGACAGAGCGCCACACCTGGACTCGTGGAGTCTCTAATTTAACCGTCAATAAATGACAAGATGTGGCGTGGTCCGATGAGTCCCGTTTCAATTTTTTTTTCATACTGATGGTCGGTAGGGTTCGTGTGAGTTACAGACCCCATGAGGCTATGGGCTTCAGTTGTAAACAAGGTACGGTGCAGGCTTGTGCTGATTCCATGCTGATATGGGGTGTGTTCACGCGCTATGGGTTGGATCCTCTGGTAGATGTCGTGGTATCGTAAGTGTATACCTTAGAAGCTGCACGGTCGAAGTAATCTCAACGGCGGGATTGGAGTACCTCGGGCACGAGTAAGGTAATCATGAATATTGGGCGAATCACTTTTGAAAGGTGAGTCGAGATATTCTTGAACTCGGAGCAAAATGCTCTTGGATGTGCGAATAAGTAATCTCAAATGAGGGGCAAATTAATCTTTAAAACCGGATGAGACGAGTAGCTCGCACAATTTTCCGAGGAAATGCCGCTTCGCGAATTTGCCTATTAACTGTGGCCAAAATTCACGGCAATTAGTCTAGCCTACGAAACCTTCTAACTTTGAGGTTCGACTCGAGAAAAGGGAATTTATCCCCATGGAGAGTGGGCGGTACTCTCTCTGGAGTAACGGGAGACCTCCGAATAAATAATCCGTTCGCTTGCTCGCTAGAAGTCCCTTAGGGCAAGGAAATCGAAGGTGAATCTGGTGGCGCCATTCCTCGTCTCCTAGACTATATAAGGCCTTGGGAAGACGTTGGTTCAAGCGGCGATCCTCTCTTCAAGGCATGAGTCGTTAGCTGAAGCCTCGTGCTGCGGGGGATTAGTATGTTTGCGTGGAATGGGGTTCTCAGTAAAGGCGTTTCGGCGGGGGATCTGTGGGCGTGAGCAAACACAACTGTCGACAGTAGCTGGCTGTTTCCACGCGAGAATTTCTTTGCTGTCTCGCTTTTTTAAATCCTGTTTAAGGCCCCTTTCCCTCTACCCGACGGGGGTGGGGGCTCAAGGTGGACCTTCAAGGTTGTCTTCTCACACTCTAGTCCAACTAAACACGGCATTGATCGATGATCCCTACGTTGCACTACGTCTGACCATTTGAATCTATTCAGGGGCTTCAGATACCTCAACAAAGTTAGGATATTTCAGAAGGATAATTCTCCGTGTCATCTGCCCCAAGATGCATTCCAATGGTTTTATGAGCATTATGCAGAGCTCTAACTAATCATGTGACCTCCAGGCGTTTATAGGAGTTGTAGCGTGGCCTATTCGCACCCCATGATCCGAGACCCACAAATAACGGGGAGCTGTCGACAATTATCGAGAAGGCATAGGTCAATTTCATTCTCATTTACCTAATTCCGGGCTTGATGTGATCCTACACAATACTAGGTACCTATCCCATGAATTTGGCGCCAGTACCAGTGTATTGTGAAAAAGTGGCCAGAGATTGGCTTGTTTTCCTACTTTTGCATTGAAATCCCCAAGCAATAGGATTTTGTCTTCTTTGGGTACTACGACTAGTGCTGAATGTAGAAATTCATAGAATGCATCTTTTTGTTCTTCACTGGAGTCTAGTGTCGGAGCATATGCACTATGTAGGTGGGGAAGCGGTGCTTTGCAAAAGGTATACGCCATGTCATCAGTCTTTGGGATATGCCTACTGGCGATTCAGTTATTTTAGCGAGTAATTTGTTACGTATGGCAGAGCCAACTCCATGGATTTTCCATTCGTATTCATCATAGTCTTTTCAGTAGACTGTATATCCCTGATCAACCTCTGTTAAACTATCTTTGCCTGGTAACCTCGTTTTTCTCAGTGCCACAATGTCAACATTGTATCTGTTTAGCTCATGGGCCATAATAACTGTTCTGCATCGTGGTCTGGTTTGGGGTTCATTATCTAATAAGGTTATGGTATTCCACTCAGCAACTCTAAGTGGTATTTTCCTTTTCTTAAGTTTACAACCGCAGTCAGGGATGGATGCTTTGGCAGACGCGTTCTTCTGCCCAGGTTGTTGTAAGGCTGCCCTTTTTTTAAACTGAGTCTGGGTAACGGTCCCCCCCATTTCTGGGTGAGCAGTGAGGCTACCGTTTCCGGCTGCTCAGACATATTGAGAGTACACGAAGGCTGAGCCAGCTCTTTTCGCCACTCAGCCCGCGGCGATCACCTCTAAACCGCCCGTATGCAGAAATCAAGCTCGCAGCTCTTAGCCACATCCATGGCCTGCCGACACTTACATCTTATCCTGTTGCCGAGGGACTTTTGTTGATAAATGGTTAATGAAGGGATGAGTGTGTGAAGGGGATGATTGAGTGAAAGAGATGAATGAAAGAAAGAGATGATATATTAGAAAAGATGAGTGGAGCTGTGCTTGCGCAGTGAGTCCATTAATGTGAAAAGGGGCTTGCGCTTGGCCTATCCCCACAGCTTGCCTCACACAGAATTGATGATGGCAAGAGTTAATTAGAACGACCATCGACTGTGAAAGGTTGCAAAGGTCTGCTGTACATCTTGTTTGAGAAAAGCCACCTAATGTGGGACCCCACTCACAACTTTATGATTAGGAGTTGTGCTCCCGTATACCTGTCCCAATCAAGGGTAACCATAGGTCGGGTGGGGTTATTCTCGCTGAGGAAAATATCTCCTTGCAGCTACCCTCACCTGGTTTAGCCTGCTGTTTGAGCAGTTTGCCGCGGTGTGTTCGCTGGTCATAACACGCTAGCTTCTTGGACCCACAGTTGAGGGCTAGGTGCCAGTATGGGAACCAATGTCATCTGGATCACTCTTAAAAGGAGAATCGCAACCACTAGAATACAAGAGTACTATCCCACTGAAACACCCCATACGCCCCAAAATGTAATACACCATAGGGGATTCAAGTTTCGTTAGAATCAGCCGAATAGTTATGATTTTATTTTAAAAACAAAATAATTAAAGGGCTAACCTTGGAAGGACCTTGGTTATTATATCATTCAAAAGAAAATGTAACATGACATAAGAGTTTCAAATTTCGTTAGAATCGGCCGAATAATTGCAATATTATTACTAAAAATAAAAAAAGCAAAACGAGGACCGACGGACTGACCGATCCACATAGTGAAATATAGATTCGCACGGGACTAAAAAACTGTAACAAGCTTCCCTCACTTCATCAAAAAGGTTGAATCGCTTTTCCCGGAAGAAGTGTGCCATTGAGAGGAAGATGCCATAGTCACTCAGAACAGCGTAGTGACTGAATGGTGAATGTGGAAGAATGTCAAGATCGTCCATCTGTTTGAAATTATCCATAGTCAACCTGTCAGTGTGTGGCCTCGCATTGTCTTGCAGAAATAAAGTTTGACCTCGATTGATCGAAGCGGGATACTCCTTTAGTTTGTTGTACACGCGATCTAGCTGCTTGTAATGCAGTTTAGCGTTGATGTCGCAACCATCTGGAACAAACTCGAAATGCAATACTCCTTGGAAATTCAACCGGAAAGAGATCATGACCTTCTTGTCAAACCGATTCCGTTGTGGAACGGATGCCGGTTGTTCACCTCGCGGAACCCATTTCCTCTCCGGATCGTGATTAACCAAGTGCATACACTTCTCATTTGATGTGACAATTCGCCTCCATAATCGGTCGTCGATTGGGCTATTTAGAAATTAACTACAAATCTTTACTCTACGAGCAGATTGTATTTCGGCGAGGTCATATGGATCCAATTGTAGCTTCTTGTGAACAAAATCCATTTGCTGCAATTGATTCAGCACAGTTTGATTGGGTGACACTCCGAGAACTTTTGCAGGATCACGACTGCTTTTATGCGGTTCAACTTTCAATGCTGCCTCTAAAGCCTCGCTGTCAAAGATTGAGGGTCGGCCGGAACGTGGTTGATCGTCAAGGTTATAATTCCTGGAGTTGAAACGTCTGTCCACCTCGAGACTTTTGCCTGAGTAACTGTGCCTTATCCTTCAGTATCGCAAACTTCCTTCACAGCAACTCTTGTAGAAAGGTTAAGCTTGTAACAGTAGCGAATCAAAACTCTTATTCCATTTTCTTCCAAACTCATTTCTTTCAGTTGGGGCTTAAACAAAGAGAAAGAAACTGCGTAGGAGCAACAAATAAGAGCAACGTACAGAAGCTGGTAATCAAATGAGTAAGGCTAACCTAACCTAACCCAATGTAGTCGAATGAGTAAGGCTAAACTAATCTAAGCTTGGTGTTGCTCCATACAATTTTTTTGTTTTATTTTGGCTTCCTAAGTAAGTCAGTACCTTCTGACAAACGATATAGGTCATAATGTAATCAGTAACGACAATACATAAAGCGCAGCCACCTCCCAAACCAGAAAAAGATGCATAGGCCTCATTTCTTAATTTTCTGCAAAGATTGAATGAAACTTTGGTCATAACTAGTTTATTGTGTTTAAAAACATCATCTCAAAACATAAGAGTCTCTGGACTTTTCTTCTTTATTCTAGAGCACGTGTTCGAGATGATCTCCATTTAGCTCTGTGCATTTCTTGAGGCACTGCAGAAAGTTGTCCATAACGTCCTTACAAACTAACCGACTAATATCTCTGATCTTCTCTCTGATGGCTTTCTTGAGTTCCGTGATGGTCCTGGATCTTCCTGCGTACACTCTGTCTTTAAGTTAGCCCAAGACAAAGAAATTTGGGCGTCTAGGGTCTGTGTATGAGGTGTCCACTCAAAATCAGTCTTGAGACTGATCACACGGCCACCAATGTTCTCTTTCAATCAATCTTGTGACAGGTTTGAGGTGTGACAGCTTGTTTCATCTTGCTGGAAGCCAAACTTCCGTATAAGCGACAGGAACAGGGTCTGTAGCTCCCTCTTGAAGGTTTTGATGATCTAAACATACCGCTCCTTGGTAACTGTCACTGTTGCGCCAGATTTCTTGAAGAAGATTGGTCCGATGATGCCTCTGGCTGAGATTGCCGTCCATACCATGCACTTAGGGGAGTGTAGGGGATTAATGGCTACCTCCGTTTGGTCTGGGGGTCCTCTAAGAGACATTTATTTTCGAGTTTACCTTTCCTTCAAGATGAAAGTGAGCTTCACCTGAGATCAAAGGAGGTTAAGGAAAGTTGGAGTCTCCTGAATCTTCTCCACTATCTTGACTGCCATAGCCTTTCTCTGCTCCTTACCTGAGGGGGTAAGGGTCTGCTTTGTATGTATTTTCTATGGTTAGGCCTTTACATCCATTACTAGCACTTTCCTGCTAGTCTCACGGGATATACTGAGGGACTGACTTCGCTTGCGCACAGAGCGTTTTGGATTCTGCTGAACTGACTCTCCCACGCTCTCGACCAGCTCAGTTGTACGCTTTCTGGGGCGTCCTGAATGGCTTGGACGTTTGTCACTGGCTGCATTGAGGTTCTTTACAGTCCTATAATTCTCAAATTGTTCCACCAAGTCCTGAATTCTGCTCTTGGAGCTGGCTTTTTCAAAACGAACTGATGCACGAAAGTGTCCTGCACTTTCTTGAACGAGCCTGTCTTTTTTTAATGTTTGACGCAGTATATTCTTTGCTGGAACTCCCATTTAGATCTACTTTTGTCCACAGGCGTTGCTTCTGTCATATCCTGCAAAGTAAGGGTAATTAGTGAATGAATGAAGAAAGGATATATCACAAAAAGTCTGTGCAGGCCCATTTTTGGGGGGTCACCCTGTATACCACCTTAAATATTCTTTTGCATTTTTAGTCATTCCAGCAAAGAGAAAAACGCTATTGAATTTTACCGCCTTAGGGATTAGCAATGTATGTTTGTTTTCGTCAGCCATATTGTGTAGAAGATATCCTCAATTTTGTATTTTTTCCATGTAATTTTGTGGAGATGTGTTTCTTAGGCTAAGGAAAGGTAGACTAGATTGAGAGGGGATCCAGATCCTAATGCAGATTCTGAATCACTTATTCTCTTCCTTTAAAATTGTAAGAAAGGGGGAGGAGCATTTTTCTGACATATGGCAGGAGTATGGGCCCTATGTGCAAGTTCTAGTTTTATTTATATTTATTTAAAAAAAATAACGAAGACACGTCCCTCATATATATATTTAAAAATATGGTTCATAAAGTGGTATGCCGTAATCTAGGAAATTTGAAGAAAAAATCATGCAAATATTTTGAAGTGGAAAAATTGAAAATGGGAGATACTTATTTATAGAAATTGTGGCTCGATGCTATAGCACCAATCCCTGGAAGTTAGAGCTGTATGCGACTGTACTAATCCATGGAACTTGGAGTTCAACGGCACAGTATCTACTGAAAGAGATACTTTGTGCCACAGTGAAGTGAATATTTTCAAATGCGAGCAAGTACCAACTTATTACCTTCGTCATTTTGTCTCTCAACTACTCTTTTCTTTCTCCAAAAATAAGGCCTTTTCTGCTGACAGTTTTAAATATCATTTTCAGTAAAAAAAATCATTAATTATTCAAGTTAAATGAAAGCATCGCCGGAATTAACTTGGAGGCTCATTATTCGCTTGTTGTACTCCGGTGACAGTTACGGACTCCAAGTCAAGCAAGTTCTACTTCAAAAGAAAAAGAACTCTTAAAAATTGGCCTCCTGAGAGGCTGCAAGTGGCGGCGTGTAAGAAGAATACTTCTCAACTCCCCAACCACATTTCGCACAGATTGCTATATATTTGGTGCTTTTGCACACAATTATACTCTAACCATTTTACTACATCATCAAGGAACTGGGCGAGCAATTCTATGATCGGCTTGACCTTTACAGAGTCTTTAAACTACTAGGTTTCTCGGTAAATAATGCAATTAATTCTAGCACACCTTAGTGCTCCAGCTCATATTTTTTTCCACCGCACATATTCTGTTTATATTTTAGTTGGAGCGCAATTTGTAGTGGCAGATGGGAATTTCTCTCATTTTATGCATTTTCGGCTGATGTTAGTACTGCTTTCTAAACTACCTCGAGCCGTTCTCTCTTTTCGTTTGTATTAAAGTACTTTGCTCCTGTTTAACGGGGTCTTTTTGCAAATTTCGCTAAAACGATGAGCAACAATGGCCATAATTTCCTTAGCACATTTCATTAGGATGACATAAACTCTACAACCCTTCATTTTATTTTTACAGAATTCGGTTCTTTAATTTGCGGTTTTTAATTAATATCAAAGTTGTGTAGTTGTGCTGGAAAGTACTACTTTCTCATGCTCAACCATATCTTCCTTACTAAAAATAAATGCCTTCTCTTTCTAACGAGAGCATTTTAAATAATTTCCGACCAACAAAACCGCAAGATCCACTAGAGGCCAGCCTAAAAAAGGAAATGGGGGAACATATTTCTTGTTTATTTCTTGTATATTTCTTCTTATTTGTTGTAAATTTCTTGCATATTTCTTGCATCGCTACTTTGAACAATAGCTTTCACTCTGCCTCTCAAGTGTCGGTTGTGTGACTTGTAATGGAAGAATGTGTTGTCATTTAATGACGAGGAAAAATAAGCTTAGTGTTTGCGCCTTGTGTATGGGATAAATCCGAAAATAATGGGTGTGCTTGAATGAAATCAAGGGCACTTATGGGGCAAAACGGCGCATAAATTCCCATACATCCAATTTTTCTTCTTCGCACGTTTCTTACAAATTTAACTGGTCTCTCGAGAGTAATATCCTCGTGTTCAGGAAGCAGCATGAGCGCAGTGGAATTGGATTTTCATGGCGGATAACCAACGAGTCTGAATTGTAGCCCCTCTAGTGGAAAGCCCTCCCGGCCCCAATGCCCGACAGTCTCAAACTAAATTCAGACTATCTGGTCTTTATTCCTATATAGACATTCCCATTTTGCCTATTTCTCCCTTTATTTACAAGCCTATTCCCACCTATTGGAAGGCGACTAATTTCGCAGGCCAGTCGCCGATCAGATTTCGCCCATTCGACCCGGCTCAGGGCCGGGAGGGGGAAAGGGTGGTTATCCCTCCCTCTTGGCTGAGGTTGGATTAGTAGTTTTTCACACCCTGCATTTTCTTTCTCTTTACTCTTTTTACTTTTCCCACATTTCTTTTCCCATTCTATCCTTTTACGCACACACACACAGACACAGGGATATCAGGTATATCATGGGCAATTTTGCTGCGGCTGACATCTGGAGGATCATGTGCCTTTCTGGGACCAGTGTCTGCACGATGAATTGCATCTATATATCTTCCACACATTTTCCGTTTTTATATCATCTCCACCCTCGTTACTGATCTCTCCTTACATACCATCTGTTTGATTCGCCCTCGTTATTATTGCGCTTTAAATTGGAGGAAAATTAACCCTTCATCATTACAGTCGTGGGCAAAAGTTTTGACACTATTATATTTTTTCATATAAGAATTATAATAGAGCTAATCCAACGTTGCATTTGTTTTAGTATGTTCGTATCATAATTTTGAGGGTGAAATATAGACAAATATAGAGGCCAAATCTATTTTATTAATAAATACAGTAAATTGATGTACCCAAAAGCAATATTACCGATGATGTCCGTTGTTCTTCAGGACTGCTTCGATTCGTTCGTACATGGTGGAGACCACAAATTTGGGATGCGATCTTGACAGATATGGGCCCATTTTTGTGCAATAAGACTCACAAATGCTCACAATTGTATGGCTTCTGTTTATCATTCGTCAGTTTGATTCTTGCCTACAAAATCTTTATTGTGTTCAAATCGGGCGAATTCCTTAGTCAAGATCCCAAAGGTTCGATGCATCTTTCAGCCAAGAACCTTATTATTGCGTTTGCTTTGTAACAACGTGCGCCATCATGCTGAAAGATACAGGTCTTTATCCTTAAATTAGTCCTGAACTGTGGCGAAAAGGTGCTGATGAAGCCCGTTTTTGGTACCATTTTTGAGTTCATGGCAGAATTCTTGGGCAAAATTGTTAGTGCTTCAGTTTCTTTAGAAGAGAAGTAATCCGACACATACGCACTGTCCAGATGCTTCACGCTGGGTACGGTACAGGGCTCAAAAGTAAAAGCGTTTCTCTTTTCTCATAACGAGGTATCATCAAGAAGCTCCAAACAAGCGGAAGGAAGCTTTATCAGAAAGTATCACTTTGCCCCATTCTTCAACTCTTTACATTTCCTACAAAAGTAAAGCCCATCTGTAAGGTTCTTCTTGGTGAGATGAGATTTCACCACAGCCCTATTCGACTTAACACCTTCATTGAAAAATCTCCGTTTTACTCTATGCGTGCAGCGTTCACGCCTGGTACTTTCCCAACGTGATCAAGCTAGGCGCTAAAAACAACCCAATCCTTACTAGGAGGTGTTCTTGGCGTTCATTTGAAGCCCTTGGGCGTCCAGAAGACTTCTTCACGGAAAAGCAACTAGTCATTTTGAAGTCATTAATGATCCTAAAGAGGGTGCTTTGTGATTCAATATCCTTAGTAACTATTACCTTTCATTCTAAGCTACTTTGCTGCAGAGTAAAAATGGTTGCATGCTTCTCTTTGGAAAGAACCATTTCTGGAATTAAAAAAGATTATAGCATTTATTCTTAAAAATATTCCGAAAAAGATTATAATTACACAACATTCATTTAACCAATTGTTGTTCTCATTTTACCCTTTTGATCAGATAGCAAAGCTCCAGGGATTGAAACCCACCTCCTACCTGAACAGAACGAGAGCTCGATTTTGGATTCAGCAAAGGAATGCTAATTATTTTTGAGATGCCGATTTTTTAATAAACCTGCAATACTTTTAATGTCTGATTAATTATTACTATCATTTAAATTAAAAAAAGAATAAAAAGAATAAAATATATATCAGTCTCAAATCTTTTACCCATGAGTCTATCTATCTCATTCCGATAGAGGGCGTCACAAAACATCTACATCCTAACCGAAACCGAATTGTAAGAGCATTAGGTCCCTTCAAGTGAGCAACATTCTAATGTTTGAGACTCTCAAACCTAACTGTAAAATGAGGTAATTTACCTTCTTTTTTTCAGTTTTTTAACTAAAATTCTTGAAAATTTCTATCTCTTTTTAATTTCAACGAAACCTGTTGTAATTTTCATTACTTTTTAGTACTTCCAACGAAAACAAAACACTGTAATTTTCATTTCTTTTACTCTCACGTAAACTTGTAACTTTCATTTGTTCACAATGAAACATGGTGCAATTTTCACTCACTTTTTTGTAGTACTCTCAAGGAAACATAATGCAATTTTAATTCCTTTTCCACTACTCTTAAGCAAACTTGCTTATTTTTTATTCTCTCTAATTACTTTTAATGAAACCTGCTCTGATTTTCAGTCATTTTTTATAACCTCAACGAATGCTGTAGTATTCTGCATTCTTTTTTTAACGTCAAAGAAACCTGCTGTAATTTTTAGTACTTTTTAGTACTTTCGGAAGAAATCTGTAATTTTCAACCACTTAATAGTAGTTAGTGCAAAATCTCCTGTAATTTTTATTTTTTTAGTATTCTCAACGAAAATTGATGGAATTTTCATTCCTTTTTTTTACTATGTCCAACGAAACCTCTATTTCTCATTCTTTATTTTACTATACTCAACGAACCCTGTAATTTTATTCTCTTTTAGTACACAGAACGAATCTGGTGTATATTCACTCCAATTTTAGTAGTCCCCACCGAAAGTACTCTCGAAATATTGTGACCCACGGATTGAAACCTGAAAAATAAGTCATTAAAACCAGAAACCAAAAATATAATAACCGCCCTTTCTCCATTAGAAAGTTCATATATTTTTAATTTTCCGCAATTGTACTGATCATGAATTGGGTCCTAAGGGATTTGAATGTGCCTTTCTGCCACACTCATTGACGTTTACTATAACCCTACATTTTAGCTTTTTTTTTTACTATTCTCGCTATGTTTATCTCTTGTTATTTTGCATTTAACTTTTCTCTTCTTTACTTCAGTCAAACACTGTTTCCGAAGTCTTCAAGTAAAGGGTGGGTCAGGTTTTTGAGAACACGATTATAATTTGAGTAAAAACGAAAATATTCTATAGGAAAAATTATTTCCATAGAAATTGCTAGATATGTTTTTACATATGTATAGAAAAGAGTTATTAAATAAAACCGTCTTCAAATACATACCTGGTATCCCTGGTAGTCTTTATGTACTTATCGAGCTTATACCTCTTACAAATACTAACAGTAACTCTATCCTTTTTAGACTTCGTCAAAAGTCTCTGGATAAACCACGTTGATGTTCGTTTGTTAGCTTTAGGGGAGAATAATGATAACTTTTAGGATTTTTTAAAAAATTAACTCAAATCATTTACTAGTTTTTTACCTCCCTTGTAGCCACGCATAAACATTTTATATCGCGTACTGCCTTACTGCCCAGTATCATCCGTTAATTAATAATGAACTGCCGCGAGATGGCGAAGAGGCTAGGGTTGGAAAGGAAAAGTTGCCCCTAAACACAAAGGTCGCCCGCGAGAGGAGAGTCCTCATTTCGAAACTTGGGCAGGTAAAGATTACGCTATCCCTAGCAAGCCATTAGTCTTCCTTTGAGCCCCTTGAAAGTTTACAGCATGAAATGCCATCGTCAGTTTTTGCTTGGAAACCACTTACTTTTCCTTGGATGATGGTCCCATCACGAGAGAAGCCCATATAATAAGAATCTACTAAAACGAACTAAGGCCGTTTGAAATGTTGAGCTAAAGATACAATTCGGGTTTTTTTTTTTAATTATTATCTCTTCTAGCTTCCCCTTACTATACACAGCCCCCAAATGTATTGGCAATTATTGGAATACTTTTCTTTTAATTTCAGCTTTTTTTGACTCTGATTTCTACTTTGCCGTCTCTTAGTGAGTGAAGAGCTCAGATTTAAACAATCAAGATCAAAATTTGTATCAATCACATTTTGTTTGAGAGAAAAAAGCTTTATTGCGCCACTTATACTTCGTAGTCTACAATTGGAGTGTGTGGGTGGATTCGTTATTGAATGGCGTTTAGTTGGCTGAATTTGCTCAATTTGTGTCAAATTGATAGAAGTTTGTGCCCTAAAAAATGTGGCAGTATCAATATTTATCTTTTCCTTCGTCCATTATCCAATTTGTATCTCCCAACCATTTCTCCTGACCTAATAAAGTCTAACAAGGGCGGTAGAGGCTAAAAATGAAGTTTTGTAGCCAATTTCCTCTCATTCTTTTTGGAAAATTGCATTTTGGTTGGTATCTTTGAATTTTCAATTTAATCCAGAATTATTTTTAAAGTTTTTTCTTTAAATTCTACCATTAAGTTTAAATTAGGACTTTAAAAAAACTATAGGAATGGGTCACAATTAATATATTAACTTTGATGGTTATTTCGGATGTGATTTTATTTTATGATAGCTTATGCTTGATGGGAGAAGCTAAATTCGACTAAGCAATCGTTTGAGTTGGTATTATTAATCGGTCCATCAATGAATACAAAGAATTTTATTAAAGAGTAAATAATTATATAAATAATTTTATTATATATTCAGCCAGGCAATGGCTTTGCCACTTTCCCCCTACGGGGGGAGCTTGCGCTTCGCTACTAAGATAAAATTTAAAATCTAAAAAAAAGCAGCCATGGTTAAATTTTTATAAATTTTCTGAACTTCAACAATTAAACTAATTTGAAAAATTAACTATAAACTATTCCCCATCCCTTCCAAAACGTCACGTTGCTAAAATATAGTTATAGATAAAATAAAAAAGCAGCCTTACATAAATTTTAATAAATTTTCTGAACTTCACCAATTGTAATGTATTTTTTTTAAAACATTATAAAAAAGAATTGGATAATCCTATTTATTTTTTCTGAACTAAACTATTTTGTTTTTTCAAACTCAAAATAAATTCTTAGAAATTACCTTGATAAAAATTTAAAATATACTTAAGTCATAACCAAACTAAGATGAAATTATCATTCAAATACTCCCCAAAATCCCGTTTTTAAATTATAGAGTTCGTGATGATGATGATGATGATGATGATGATGATGATGATGATGAAGTGATGATTAATTCATCTTATTCATAAGGCAAGAAAATGTATTAGATTGTCGATCGAAAATCAAGGGAAAGACCGTTTTATTTAAAGAAAAGTGAAGCCACACTTTTCGAATACTCGGAAATGTTTAATTGAATATTTTAGATAATTTAATTTTCTAAATAAAATTTAATGTAAAAAGTATTTTTGGATTTAATTTTAGAAAAATTAAGCCTCAGGATTTGTTTAGATGTAAATAAGACCCCCCCAAAATTATTGAAAATAATAATGAGTGATGTAGTTTCTTGTAATCAATTAATAGCACACATTTTTAGGGGCAATATATAGGGGTGTCATAAACTAAAATATTCTATAATAATCTACCTACAATGATGGACAATTGCCACAATTTACACAGATTTTCGTTCAATTTGTGACACTTCAATTTATTAATTGTTAGAAATAGTTTTGTTTCAAAACAGTTGTGCCAAATTTCCGACAACTTTTCCTTTTTCCAGCTTAATTAACTTAATATAATTATTTCATCTTTGGGCAACAATATCATAAAGATATTCGCATTAAAATGGAGCCATTTTTTAACATTTAATCCCTATAATTAATTTTTCCTAACTTGTGAGGAAAAATATTCTACTTTTGCAAAGCAGCACAGCAAAGCTTCGCGCCAGATAATTATCCAGAACGATCCGAGAAATTATAAATCATATAAATAATTCGGTCATAGTTAACTTATCTTTGTCCGAAACATTCAGAAAAATGTGACATGACAAATTTGGGCAGCTATCTCCCTGTGCCAAAATTTAGCTAAATAGGACCAGAAATGTAGTCACCTATATAAAAAAACATACGTACACCAAGAATTTTATCAAGTAAATTGGTATAGATTAAAACAATAAAACGAACGAGATTCATTTACTCCAAACACGTTTTGAAAACGTGTTTGGAGTAGACGCCTCTCGTTTGTTCTAGTTTTTAAATCTACAGTATACTACATGATAAAGTTCTATCCAACACGTTTGTCACACGTTAGGTTAGATAATTAATTATAGGGATACAAGAAGAGCGGCTTCGGCACTCATTACATTAGGAGCTCGCACTTCGCAGGCAGATGTTTTGATCGGAAAAAAATGAAAGGTTGACAGTACATATCATCATTATCATCGTCATCATCATCATCACTAACTGTATAATTTAAAAAGGGAATTTTCTTGAGTATTTGAATAATAATTTCATCTTAGTTTGGTAAGGTCATACTTTTTCATCAAAGTTCAGAAATAAATATATGTCGTAGAATGACCCTTGGTTTTGATCACTATACTCTTTGACACCCTTTTAGTAGCGGTATGCTTTAAGAGGCGTGAGTTACTTCTATGATGAAGTAGACTTTGTTCTTAGAGTGCTAATTCAATGGTTTAGTTCTTAAGGAAGAGCTATTTTTAAACACATAAGGATAAGAGGAAACACGAGAATCTACCAAAATAAACATGTATTTTAAATTAAACACTTAAATATTACAAACCAACAGTTAACACATTTCTATCTTTGGCATCAAAGATTTTTCAATGACAAAAAATAAACAAATAGGCTTCCCGTAAACATACCAATTGCCGATTAGTATTTTTTCTTTCGCGACTCTATTTAATTAGCGTTAAACATTAAATTAACGTACTCTCGTCTACAAACACATATGGCCTAGGTTCAAGAACAATGGTTTCTACTCTCCTTTAAAACGTGGGACGTACTAAACTTCAACTATCGCAATAGAGATATAAATGTTATTTTTAACTTACAGGTAGGTATTAGGGATTGCCGAATGTCGCTGGAGGACTTATCTCTCCCTTTGAAGTGTTGAGGCCACTGGTTAAATTTTCGTCAAGGAGGTATTGTTTGTCGCCTGTGACGGGGGTTGATTCTTCCACGTAATTAAAGAACGGGAGTTCGGTGGGGCTGGGTTCTTCTCCTCTCACTCTTACGGAGCTTGAGATGTGAGAGTCGCTCGAGTGTGAGCGGCTTTGATTTTCTTCAGTCGGACTTCTTTGCAGACTGAAAAGGCTTCTTCGGTATGGCACCGATATAAAGCTTGACTATTTAGGTTAATACGGCCCTGAAAGAGGGGATCGATTTTCTCAATCTGATCCTATCGTTTCTCACGGAAATAGTCTTGTATGGCTGAAGGATTGATCTTCACGAACTAACCCTTCTTCTGGCGTATCGACTTCTAATCTTCTAGTCTGGCTGAAAGATCGATCTTCACGAACTAATCTTTCTTCTGGCGAATCGACTACTAATAATCTTGTTGTCTTGCCGATGGATCGATCTTCAGGAAATAATCCTCCTCTGGCGTATCGACTTCTGATAATCCTCTTGTCTGGCCGATGGATCGATCTTCACGAACTAATCCTCCTCTGGCGTATCAACTTCTGCTAATCTTCTTGTCTGGCCGATGGATCGATCTTCACGAACTAATCCTCCTCTGGCGTATCGACTCTTCTCTTTCTTTGCGGGGCTTATTTATAGGCGGATTGCCGCCCCATCTAACGGGAGGAGTGACCAGGCCACAGAGGCAAAGGGGGCGGGGGCGAATGGTGAGTTAGCATCTGGGGAGAGCGAGAATTCCTGAGGTGGCACTGGGGTGCCCAAGTCAGCTCGCAACCGCACTGCTACTTGGCGTGCCTTCTGACTCGCACCTTTTTTCCATAACCACGGGTTTATGGGTCTCGTAGGTAATTGTATCGTTAGAGCGTCGTTTAAGGACCTTAGGTGGTCGCCTTAAAACAGATGTTAGCTCCAACTGCCCACAGCGGTGGGGAGATCACACATGGTAAGCATTTTCTCCGGCTACCTTTCCCATGCTTCCGTTCCTAAGGGAGGGGGGCTTTAATGTACCTATACTCCTCCAGGATGCTTAATGTAGCCATTTCTCCATAATATAAGTATCGAAATTTTTTGAATTTTTTAAAACCCGGAGAATTACAAATGGTAAAGTTCAGAAAGTTTATTTTTATATATCATATTCTAGAAATATTTTTTTAGCAACGTGATATTTTAAGAGGGGGGAAATTTAGTTTAGAGTTCCTTTTTAAAATTACTAGGCAATGGCTTCGCCACTCCTCCCCTACGGGAGGAGATTGCGCTTGACTACTAAGATTAAAATTTAAAATCTAAAAAAAGGCAGCCATGGTTAAAATTTTATCATTTTTCTGTACTTTACCATTTTTAATTCTTTGGGTTTTGAAAATTCACAAAATTTTGATACTTATATTTATTTCTGAGCTTTCACCATTTTGTTTTTTGATATAAAAGAATTATTAGAAATAACTTTGATACAAAACATAAGTCATAACCAAACTAAGATGAAATTATTTTTCAAATAGGCAAAAAGAAAACCTTCTTAAATTATAGTTAGTGATCATGATTATAATTGGCCAAGTTCCAAAAATTGATAAAAAATTAACCATGGCTGCTTTTTATTAGATTTTAAACTTTAATTTTAGTAGGGAAGTGCAAGCTCCCCCCGTCGGGGCGAGTGGCGAAGCCATTGCCTCGTCTCCCAATAATTTACTCTTGGTCTATATTTTTCTCGGATCTATGCTTACTTTCTAAGCCTAAAGGAAATAAATTCTATTATCAGAATTCCTTTGCTTCTATATCCGAAAAAATAAAAAAACAACAACCATGCTTTAATTTTAATACATTTTCTGAACTCCACGATTTGTAATTATTTTTGTTTAAAAACTTTCCAAAATATTCGATTATCATAAATTTATTTTTTAGGAACTTTTAGAAAGAAATTTGATAAAACTCCAAATATACGAAAAACCACAGTACTGTTTTCGAGCTATGAAGAAAATCTTAGAAAGAACTTAGATAAAAGCTTCAAATATACTAAGTTGTCTAACAGACTAAAATTCAAACCGTTAGAAAAATTGTAGTCCTCAAATGTATTTTTCGGAAAAAACGGAAAAAATAGCCAAATCTTAACTCTGCCTGGTGAAACTTCTAACATTAAGGTAAGTAAACTGTATGAAATTACTTATCGTGACTACACAAAGCACCAAGGAATAGAGGGCGGGGGAAGGCAACGCCTTTTCCAAGCATCTGTTCGCCAAACAAACCAACTCCAGTGGATCCGTGTCTGGTGGTCAGAAAAAGCTATATTTTCATCAATTCCATTAAATCACAAAGTGAAAAAAACTCAGCCACCATTACGATATACGATGTAACCCATCGTTTTAACTAGTAATGTCACTAGCGCTGACTCCTTAAGGGGCGAGGGGGTCTCCTCCCAGAGGAGCCATCAAAATGTCCTCGTAAAGGTTGGTTTTAATTTCCAATTCGACCGCCATCGTTCTTTTCGAGACCGCGCGCTAATTATAAGACACGAGCCTCTCATTAATGAGGTGAGCGCCCAAGTCGTGTTCCAGAAGCCGCCAATCACAAAAAAGAATTAAATTGAATGAAATTCACAACCAAAATGGAAAGACGCGCGTGACACCCACCAGACCGAGGTTGGCGAAAGGTGTCATCATCTGACGGAGGAGAGGAAACAACTAAATCTCTGCTTGATATTCGCCAGAGGGAAACAAACAACTAAATCCAATGTGCTTGTCTCTATAGGCAGGCAACCACTAAATCTCAACGTGATTGTCTACCATAAGGAGACAACTGATCGCTGACCATTTCAATTTACTCTTTCCATTTTGAATTAAAAATTAAAATATTTTAATTACTCTCGTCTCGTGTTCTAAAAGACGGCTGAACTCGGGCATGGGTTCGATGGTTGTAGAAGTCGCCTTAATGTTGCCCTTGATGCGGTTCCATCCCCTTTTATTTTAGAACAGTGATGAAAATAAGAGTACTAATAAATGAGTTCGAACTTCTGAGGAGGAACAGTATGAATGATTCGAGTTTACTTTTTAATCTTTTACCTCTACTTCTCAAAGTAGCAGTCAGTCACCATTATGTAAAATTGATTCCAAGTACTTTCCTCTTTATTTATAATGACCTCTTAACTGATTATGTCTATGGTAAAAAAAAAGTTCTCTTTGTAAATAAAGAAATGAAGTTTTTGAAAATAAAGGAATTAGGTTTTGTACAAAATTGAGTTTTTCAGTAAATAAAACAAAGATATACTTTCTAAATAAAGAAATGAGGTATTTGGTAGATAAAAGAATTAATCTTTTGTAAATAAAAGAGTGATGTCTTAGTAAATAAATGAATTAGATATTTTGTAAATAAAAGAAGGCATTCATTACTAAATATAGGCTCGAGAACTTTTGTATATCCGGGAATTAGGTCTTTTGTAAAGATTGAAAAGAACTCTTTTCTAAATTAGGATTGACAACTTTTATAGATTAAGGTAGTAGGTCTTTTGTAAATAAATGAATGAACTTTCTTGAAAATAAAGGAATCAGATCTATGGAAAATAAAGAAATGAGGTCATGGGAAAATAAAGGAAAGAATTCTTTGATAAACAACTGCCTTACATTTCTTTTAAACGTAGCAATGAGGTTTTTGGTATTGAAAGGAATGGGGTTTATTGTAAATAAAGGAAAAGTCTTTTCTAAATTTAGAATTAGAATGTTTCGTAAATAAAGAATTAGGTACTTGGTAAATCAAAGATTTATGTATTTTTAAAATAATGGAATCAAGGCCTGGTCTCTGCTTATGAGCGTGCGTTTTATGAAGGAAAAATAATTCAAGCCCAAGGATTTTTCTCTTGTGGAAGTTAAACAGTTTTCAGAAGAGTTGCGCGACCGAGTGGCTAAAGGAGTCTCGTGTTTAGGGTATTCCAGCTATAGAGCTTTTGAAAATTTTCACTTGCCATAATCTTAACATTTTCTTTACAAATTATTTTCAAGAACTTTATTTGAAGTTTTTCACGTTGGTTTCCGCTTTTCTCTTTCAATAAAAACAATAATAATAAGAATTTTGCATCGGTTTTAAGCACCTAACTGTACTCGTTTTAAGGCCTTTTATTTATTAGCGAAGGATGTACTGATTAACGGAGGATTCGAACCACGGGTATCTGCAGTTTATGGCAGGCGCTGGGAAAGAGACACGAACCGGGAATCTATCAGGCGACAAACCATACCTGATATGGCTTAACTTCATTGTAGTCCACTCGGCTATGTCGTAGCCGTAGATATATACACACACTCATATATATATATATATATATATATATATATATATATATATATATATATATATATATATATATATATCATAGTAGCGTTTCTCCTCACCGCATAGGACGCGTGGAACCATCTGGCCCAAACCACTGAGCTAACGTGACCAAAACGCAAAGCGACATATTTTTTCCCAAATAAACTCTTCCGTTCGCATCTCCAAAGATAACGGCCACCTGAAACTGTGGGTTTAGGATGGTATATGTGGTACCTTTGCACACAATTCCTTTACCAGGCAGCATAAGCCTAAACGTGGTAGACGCTTCCTAGTTTGCATGCCAACCACAACTGATCAATAGTTTTCATTCTTACAAAAAAGGAGGCGTTTACTTTTCAGTTTAATATATATATATATACATATATATATATATATATATATATATATATATATATATATATATATATATATATAGATGAAGAATAGTGAATAAGTATTAGCAACATCTATATGATTGATATTTTTTCAATATTTTTGAATTTAGACTTCACTTGCAACCAAATATTAATACAAAATGGTAAAATAAAATAAAGTATAATAATGAAAAATATTTATTTATCGGGAAACGAAAAACAAATAATGTCAACATGAAATTAATATCTGGTATGACGCCCTTTGGCCTCATTAATATTCCTAATATGTTTCTCATAATACATAATATACAAGATTCGTGGACGTTTCAGGGATTTTATCCGCTTTTGTTTAGCTAACTTTTCCAATCCAACAATGTTGCAAGGGCCACTCTTACGCATACACTTCTTCAGCTCCTTCCAAGCATGTTCGATGCTTTTCAAATGTGAGGTTGTGTTAGATACTTCTGAGTAAACTTGTTGGTATATTTGGAATCATTGTCTTGTTGAGAATTGAAATGCCTTCCAAGTCCCAGTTTCTTTGCCGATTGCTTCACGTTTTCATTAAGTATGCGCTGATACTTATCAGAATTCATGGTCCCATCTATCACTTTTAATAAGACAGTGCCAGCAGCAGCGAAACATAAAAACATAATCAAACCTCCTCCATGTTTGGCAGTGGGGACGGTTTTCTTTTCTATGAAGCTTCGCCAGATCTCCGTCAAACGTACCGTTGGCCATTTCTGGTAAGGTGCTCGAGGTTTATCTCATCTTACCATAGTACTTTATTTAATTTAGCTTGGCCTTTCCCATATGCTCTTTAGCGATCAGCAAATTGGCCTCTTTATGAGCTTTCGACAGAGGTTTCCTTCAAAAGACACGTCCATAAAATCCTTCCCAGTGTAGATAACGTTGTACTGTTGAATCATATACATAACTCCGCATGCTGCAATGCTTGTGTGTAACTCATTTGATGAGGTGTTGGGAGTGTTTCTCTCTTCAACAGAGACCCAACATCTCTAGATCTCAAGTTCTTTGGTTGGGCTTCACACGGACGATTTCCTGTGATGTCATCAGATTTATACCTCACAATAATGTTCTTTACAGATGAAATTGGAGTGTTCTCAATGTTGGAAATTTGGCTTTATCAATGATCGGCCTTGTGCAATTTAACAATGAGGTTTCTTGCAGATTCTGAATGCTCATCAGTCTTCACCATTGCCCTCTTAGAAACGTTTCTCCGGCGAAGTCGTGACAACAAATGACAAATCTCGCATCTAAATTAGCTGCTAACCTAAACACCATGAACGTTCTAGTTTACTGTAGAATCGCTTTGATAAAGTTTTAAAAACTTTCGGTTTATATGAAAAATATACTTAATATAATCCTTGAGCTACCCATTCTACCTATACTTTTGTACTCGCATATTATTGACACGTAAACCAAACCAGAATTTATTTACTATAATCTCCTGTTCTGGATGATCTAAATATACCATCTAAGCAACAGAATGATCTTGCAAAAATATAAGCACGAAAAACGGATTCAATCTTAACCAATACACAATTAAGCCCCCCATTATTAGAATTCGAATCTGACGTTGCCTATTTTTATGCACTAATTTCTATATAATACATAATATATATATATATATATGGGGTACCCCAAACGATTAAATAGGAGCCAATTTTGGTTGCTTCTATCTTGCATACCAAATAAGTAGAGCTGAATTCGAAATAATTTCCAAATAAAAGTTTATTTTTTTCTCTTTGAATACATAACTAACTTTTTTTGATTCATTGGCTTCTTTTGATATTGGAATTAATTTTTACAAAGTAGTGCAAAAAAGAGTATAACATGTTAAAAGTGCAAAAAAGAGTATAAAATTTATCAACCGCTAATTCCTTTTACTTAATTGTTAATGAATGGTTCAATCTTTGTCAATGGAGTATTGAGGAAAGTTTTGCCAATACAAAGTATTGCCCATTATGGTTTGCTTTCTTCTCTATGGCAAAAAGTTAACTCTATAAGGTCGTGCTTCATGGTTCAATGAAAGCAGAGCAATTTCCTTTCAGAACAAGGTCAACGTACCTAAGTCTCGTTCTCTCAATTATTCTCACTTATCTCCCCTTGACCTTACCACCTTCAAACTTTCCACAATTCCCAGGCTAACCTTGGTAGGACCTTGTCAATAAATCCATTCGAAAGAGAATGTTAAACAACATTAAGTTTTCAAATTTCGTTAGAATCAGCCGAATAGTTATGATGTTATTGCCCCCCAAATACCATTGGAAGGTAAAACGTTTACCATCCAACCGACGAACTACGGATCGACTTATGTAATAACTTATGAAGTCACGCGACTAAAAACTGAAATTTCCTTAGCAGGATGAAAGGAAGCTCCGTGCTGCATGAAGACGTAGCCCAACTCTTCTCATTAATCTCGGCTAACATTGGTGTAAATATTTCATCGCACGAGAGTATCGATTTCTTCTTTAAGCCGCAATTGACGAAGATTAAAGAAGATTTTCCTTTCAAAGTAGCTTCGAAAGAAACCAGGATTGAATCTCAAATATGTAACTTCTCACTTTCTTGAAACTTCACCTCAGAAATGATAATTTGGATCATTTCGAGAAGCTTCCACCTTAAATGTTTTTTTCCTCTCTTGAAACCAAATTCTTATAACTGTAAAATTAATGTTAATCTACGTAAGTATTTTTGGCAACATCTTAAAGTCTTCAGCCCAGCATCTTCTTTATTAATTATTACGATTAATTCATCCAGTTTCTATATATATATATATATATATTTTTTAATTTTCGTACTTTTGGGGCATCCACTTATAATCCAAGGTTGGATGATACCAGTTTCCTTAAGCTTTTCTGGGAAATCAGCCACAGTACTTTATTTCATTTGCGAATTGGGTATTTTATAATATTTCAGTGCGAAATCAAATTCCCTTCTTGTAATGCCCGAATTAGAATCACACCCTCTTCAAAGTATTTTATTTAGAGGATCTAAAACATAATAAAACAGGTCTTTTAAAAATGGATTAAAAACTGCCGTCTCATAAAACTCTGACAGGCAAAATAATATCCGACTTTTTCAATGCTATTTGCATGTAAGCTCAGGTGGACACGAATCGTACTGCTAGTGTTTTTTTAGTCATCAAAACTAAAGTATTAAAGTTAGCAGAAATCCAAAATGTCCAACAGGTAGCTGACATCAATACCTATATTTTCCACATACAGAACTTTGACATATGTTTACCATTTTAGATTTATGGTGTCATTTTTTTAAAAGGTGATTTTGTACGGATAGTGACCATGTAGAACAGTCTCCGTACACATTAGTACCATTTTTTATAATTTCTTTTGATAGGCCACAGCTGACCTCAAAGGATCTACTACTACTAAATGATACACAAATGTTAGGAAAAGTCATATAATATAAAAAAATTGTTAGAATTGCTATTTTACAACATTTTTGCATATGTATAAAAAATATTATAAAAAATTATAAATTTCTTAACGTTATATAACATTTGTTTATCATTGCTTAAATATTTAAAACTATCGAAACAAAATACCTTATAGGAATATTTACGTAAAAAGGGTTCGTTTTCGAGTTATTTTTCTTTAAAATAGGTCCGGTTTTGGCGAGAGGCTGAGCCTTTGTTGATATCAGGTGACCCTCCCAAAAAGTTCACATTTTTTAATTTAACATATCTCAGTAATTCGTAACTCTATACAGATAATATTTTAATACAATCCATACCCAAATCTTTGACAACTTAGGGTTAAAATTGAAAACAATAAATTCGTGCCAAAAAGAAATATGAATATTTTATTTGATTTGACCAATTAAAAGTTCGGTTTCTACCACAAAAGTGTTGACGAGCTAATCGAAGTCTCTTTTTAGTCGCGTGCTACTCTAACTTTAGAGTCGGTCCGTAGGTCGGGGGGACGTATGGAAACCATTTTACTTTTCATTGAGTTTTGGGTGCAATAACATCGTAACTATCCCCCCGCTTCTTACGAAATTAAAAACCCTCCATGTTGTTTTCCATTCTCTATTGAAATGATATAATTATCAAGGTCCTCCCAAGTTTAGCCCTGGAATTATTCAAAGAAAACTAATATGGGGCGGATTGCCTACCTTGTTGAAAGTTTTTTAGGTCGTAAAAGGTCATAAGGTCATACGAATTGCTGTAAGTTGGTTTGAGTGTATGTAGGGAAAAGAAGGGTGTGTGGGAAAGTAGTGCGGGGGAGTCGCACAGAGAGGCTAAGCGCCTGGTGGTCAGGCCAATCTTTTTGGTTGTTTTGGTTTATAGTTTTTATTGAAATGGCGTTCAACCCATTTGTCTTACTAATCTTAATATTCTGGAGTATGTAATACGCATTTTGATGTTGTAATTTCAATAAATTTCTTTAGATTTGTGCTTAGTATTCCTTATTTTTCTTTATTTTGGAATGAATGTAATTTGTGTTCTTTGTTTCTTCTTTCTTCTCTCTTGAGAGTATTTTCGGTTAAAATAAGTCTTGATCGGTTAAACTTGTGGTCAAATGTTAGGCAATTTTCATAGTTCGGAGTATTATCTTCTTTATAAGGTTTTTTTTGTCATTATTTTTTGGTAAATTACATTCATTTCATACGTTGAACAGCACTTCGTCTCCCCCAGCCACTAGACTCGCGGAACTTGGAAATCTGGCGCGACTTACAGCTCTTCTGTTCTCGTTAACCATTTGAATGATTTCATCATTCAATTCTTGATTAACCAGTTCCTTCATTTTCTCTGTCCGTTCTTAAATGACATATTAATGGGACTTAACCCCGCCTCCCGGTGTAGCTGTTCTTTGCGGCTTCTTTCTCACCTGTTTGTACCCGTGATTAGGTACACGTATTTATTCTGCAACACATGTAGTCTCCTCTTTTGTGTTCTAGAGTTACAAGAGAGGACGAAAGCGGGGTAGAGCAGCGTAGATCTTACAATTGCATTCTAGATCATCCTCTTGTTGCTATCACGGAGATTTCTAAACATGTATAGAGTTTGACTGCGGCCGATGCCCTAGAAATTCGATGAAATCATCGACGTAGTGAATGTTGAGGCAAGTGGGTTCGCATGGGCCGGGACATTTGCAGTTTAAATCAAGTAGATAGTAGAAGATCCCCGGGAGGCACGCAGTGAGCGCAAACTTTGGTCCGTCCGTGCACCCTAAACTGATATACGCCGCTCTCATCTTGACGTAGTCACAGATAATTCATTCTAAGTTTTCACTTAGGCCCAGCCGTAGGATCTTGAACTGCATTCCCTTCTGCGAAACCTTATCAAGCGCCTTTGATAGATCCCGACAAACAATGTCCACATAACTCCTCTCCCGTTTGGCTTGGGCAAGCTTTTCCGCCATGACATTATCGCCATCTCTGTACTTCACTTTTTTCTAAACCTAAATTGGTACGAGTTGTAAAGAGAGTTTTCATTTATCTGAGACACCGGTCTTTGCTTGTGGATCGTCTCGAAGAGCTTCCCGCCAAATTCCAGGAATTAAATTGGCCGGTAGCTCTCTCTCAACCTCGGGTCCTTTCCGTGATTCGGCAGAAAAAATCATTTTAGACGTTTTGTAAGCATCCGGGAAGTATGCAGGGTTTAGACAGGCGTTGAATATTCTTCTCTTTCCTTCCATGATCTTCATAAGTCAGAATAATTAAGAGCATGTGACTTGGATCTGTTGACCTTGTTTCCACACAGATATGTTTCGCTGCACCTCATTATTGTCGAATTTATTGCCAAGAAGGACTGTTCCCCTCAAAGCATGAGCTGTATTTCAATGGAATGTTGAGTTGGGAGTCGCTGGAAAGCAAAGATATTGTACAGCAGCGCGAAATATCGACTGAACGTGAATTAAAAGACAAAATATTACAATCATGACAGGAAATTAAAAATAATGAAATGCAACGAAGCATATATGTATGGAAAAAAAGACCCTGATTGGCTTATCCAAAGGAAGGTGGTTCATTGATCATTTAATTGGTCCTCATCAATATAATTGTCTTGCTTTTACACAAATTGTTATTTTTGTGAATTGGGAGCAAAACAATAAAGATTTTATTTTCAAATTTCAGCCATAGTGAGATGGGTTTTGCTGTCAATTATGTTAAAATATTGTCTCCAGAAGTTTAGTAGTTACTGTGATAATATTAATGTAAAAATAGTTTATTTTGGGCGCAGGGGTGGGATCCACCAGGTTTATATTATGTGGTGCATAAAAAAAACTTAAATTTCAATTTAAATATACTTCAGTAGGAAATCCGCAGTCACCAAATTCCACCTCCTCTTTCGTTCTCTATTTTATCTTGCCATAAAAATGTGCTAAGCTTTCGCCAATGACTTTTATTATTTCTTTGGCATAATAAAGTGTGGTATGAAAACGCATAACCAAGTTTAAGACGTACAATACACCAGGAAAAAGGCCCTGATCATATTTATCAGCGCAACGAGACGGTGCAACATCTCATAGAATTGTATTCAGAGCAGTAGAATTAAACCTTTCTCCATACTTGTCACTTTGCAATGCACTAAGTAGCTCTCCCAATCCTTTTACTACTCTCATACACGAATAGTTTAGGATATCAATAAAAGATTCATTATGGTTTTAATTTTTGTTTATATTGTTCATATTCATATAAGGATTTTGAAACTAATTTATAGATATGGAATTGTATCATTAATGTCAATAAACAGTCTATCCGCATCTCAAAGATCAACCATCTTTTAATACAACATCACACCTTCCTTCCAGACTTGTTTCGCCCCCCCCCCTCTAGTGGTACGAGCACGCCTAGTTTAGACAGACATATCTGGAAAATATTGCGATCACTTGTATTGGCGAAAACTGACTAGCCCCTTTAATCGCCAGATTGCAATCCCATGAGTTATTTAATTCTCTCAACACTCTGTGATAAAGGGTTTATGAAGCTCGAACGAAAAAATTAACTGAGGAGGAATTAAAAGAAGGAATCTTCGAGTGTTGCGATAAACAAATTTTGATAGAAATTAGAAAGTTTATATTGTCATCGAAGGAAATATTGAGCATGTTTTATAAAGGCTAAATAAAAAAATCTAACCTGGGGACTGTCCTAAATGGCTTATTCTCCATAAAATTCTAAACAAAATTCTCTGAAATTTTTTGACCGTAGAATTCAAACTGAATAAAATATGTAAATTTAAATCTTACGCCAGTTGTTGTTGGGTTGCATCTATAAACCATCTACCATGCTCAGGCTTATGCTGCCTGATAAAAGATATGTGTGCAAAGGTTACACAGAGCAGGAGATGCCCCCGAAAAGCCACGAGAAAAAAGACAATGCCCCGGCAAGGCCTCGAGCCTCAGACTTATGGTTATCTAGACCAGTGATCTACCACTGAGATTAAGGGACCAAGATGCAAAGCGACATATTTCTTCCCAAATAAACTTATTCCGTTCGCATCTCCAAAGATCACGCCCAACCGAATCTGTGCTTGTAGGATGGTTTTGCAATAATTTTGTTACACTCGATTTTTTTTTAATATTTCAAGAGGCTTACGGATAGATAGTAAAAGTTCAGTTAACCAAACTTAAAATTCTACGTTTCCTTCACTTTTAATTAAAACGTCTTTTCCATTGTGTGCCGGTGTGTTGAGAAGGAAGTGAAAGGAATCGAGAACTCTGCTCTCCTGCGCGCGGGCCACAATAAGTAAGACATCGCCTAGTGGCTCAACGTGAGCCAGATGATCGTCCACCAAGTCACGGAGATGCTGAAAAATGGTGGTGAAGGACTTAAAGATCAACCTTGTTTAGGCAGACCTCAAGTTTTCAACAGTTTGGCTATGAGAAAGACCTTCGAACGTGTTCGGAAGTTCAAAATGGCAGCGTTCGTAAAGAAAATCTCGGTGATCACCATATCTAAGGCTGTCAAGGAGGAGGGGGAAGGGACAAAAGCTTGAGGTGCGTGCAAAGACCTCTGCTCACCGACCGTATGCAAGAACAGTGTCGGGAGCGCTCTCATCGCCTTCTTGACGACTTGATGAGTAATGGCAATGGAATTCTCATTTTTCTGATTAAAACACCTTCACGGTCAATTCTGTCATCAACATGCAGAAGGACAGCATAGTAAGCTTCAGCCAGGACTTCTTCGAGGTCTGCTAAGTGTCCACGACCAAGCAATAGGCCTCCATGATTATACTTAGCGTTGTGGCCTTGAATCGCGAGAAGATTCCGTGATGTGGTTAGCAGCCAGTTACAGTCTCACCGCGGCAAATTACAGGGACATCTTGGCTACGATAACCTGCCCTGGGTGAAAAAGATCAGTAAGAAGTAGAAATGCGTCCTTAAGGGGAAGGTGCCCTGGCTCACACGGCCAAAATTGTACAAATGTGGTTGGGGTCGAACATGAACATCTGGTCGAAGCAATTTAGACGCCCAAACCTCTCCCCAAATCTCCCCTTCCGCCTTTTGTGTTTTTTTTCTCTGAAAAGGAAGTTAATATTCGCTCCAAGATTCCGTCTTTGTCTGCACCCAATCACACTATAACCTCCCTCAACCCCCTTCCAAATCTTACTTCCTTCACTTCAGTATCCCATGAAGAGCTCGCCTCAATACTCCACTCATACAAAAATCATGCTCTCCGCTTGACTCTATGATCAGTTCCTACCTGTCCTCCGACCACACCCTCTGAGTATCTTCATAGCCTCCCTATAGCTAGGTGATATGCCTTTCTCAACTTCCACTCCTTTCTTAAGCTCTTAAGAGGGTAGTAGCTGCCCGCATCACTGAACACGTGTCCTCCTCCAGCATCGTCAAAAGAGCTTTTCTGAATGTGACTAACTGTCTCCACCGCGAGGCCGACGCTGGGAAGTCTTCAATTCTGGTGCTTCTCGATCACTCGGCAGCATTTGACACCCATGACCACTCGATTCTTTTCCAGCGCCTTCGTGACTTCTTGGTTTGGCTGTCTTCTCGTACTTATTCTGTTCACATCGGGGGTGAGGTCTCTTGGTCATCTGTCGTTAGCCTGCTCCTCTTTCGCATCTAACTCCTTCATATTGGCCTTCTTCTGCGTTGCCCAGTTCTATCCTTCCATTTATATGGTCATTATACGCAAAAATTCCCTCCTCATTCCGAAATTCGTTCGCCCTAACCGTTAATAATTTTGTATCCGCATATGACACGATCACCTAATGGCTATCGGATAATTTCCTCAAACTCAACAATGACAAAACTGAGGTTCTTTTTCTTTTTATCCCGTTTTATTTGTTAGGCTATTGATTTATTTACTTTGGATAAACTTATGCTTATGTATTTCGTCAGAAATCAGAGAGAGAGAGAGAGAGGGAAAGAGATGCACGCTGCCACGCCTTCAATGGAGAGAGAGACAACAGACACCTGGTCGATCCTTTTTGTCAGCGCTAATGAAAGTCCGAAATCATGAGACGCCGTGGTGGCCTGAAAGTCCACTATCGCAGAAATCCGCGACAAGTTTGAGAGCCCAAAAGGTCCCATCTGGAGTCGGACAAAGTTTCACATCGCCAACTTAGGAACCTTCTCGCGATCGTGCTAAAAGGGCGAGACTACTCTAGCCTGCCGATGCGTCGGACCTTGGAACCCTCCCCTTTGGACAGAGGCTGAGGGACATCATTCGCCCTTAATATAAATCCTCCGGCGCCAGAGTTGCTAGGTAGTATTCGCCGCCTGCCTGCCAAGTCAGTATCCTCTGCCCGGCTCCTGTCAATATCCGCTATTTGCGTCCCGTTGGACTCTGCACAATTCTCGCAGAACTCTTCAAACTCCGGGTACTCTCGATTAATTCGCCTGCGTCTACCCCGTACTCGTTCTACCCGCTCCTTGAACGCAATGCACCCAGTCTCGATTCGTGTTCAAACTCGAAAGCAAGATATAAGTTCATCCCGTAATAGTCATTGTCAAGAGACTATTATTTGAACTTTGCACCAAAGCAAGGATTACTCCTTCAGACCAAATATCTGAGGTAACAGCAACGCGCAACTCTCCTGTCAAGTGATCTCTCTACTACCCCCTACCCCTCTCCTAGTGTAAGCCTCGATCATCGGCTTCGTATACACTCAAAGTCATTCAAGCGACTTTCGTTCAATATTGCTCGTTTGTTTGTACAGCGACCTTCCCCGACTAGTCCCTACCCCTTTTAGCCGCCGAGACTCGTGTACGTCTAATGTGTATATAGTTTGTTTTAAAACCCATTTTAACCTTGTAAAAGAATATAAATTTGCATATCAGTAAAGTTATTTTTGTACCGGTTTTTCTATTGTCCCAGAACCTACAAAATAGTCGACTATTTGGCTAACATATTTTCAGTTCATTTGTACTCTGCTTGTATTATAAATCTCCCACGCACATTGCCGTCATTGACCTCGGCTGAGAAATATATTAATTGTTATATGGCACTAGCATAGGTACCCGACCTTGCCCTGGATAAAAAGTCCTGTCGCAAATAAATACAAGTGAATATTGTTTATAATTCTTATATTGTGGAACAAAAAATATTTTTATTTGCCCTACTGAACACTTCTGGAATCCTGTGTCACTGATTCACTCTACCGTTCAGTTCACTTTTGGTTTTGTGATTTTTGTTCACTTGTAGATAAAATTCAAACTGAAGGTCTAAGAAGCACCTCTTGCCTCTTGTACTTGTGCCAGATGTGTAATCCAAAATGATCAAGAATGTTTCAATAGAAGGGGCTAAAAAGTTCCAGGATGATTCTAATGGAAAGTTTTAGATAAATTTGGAATTTTCAAGAATGATTTTGTATGTTCTGTAATTCTCTAAACTGCGTTTCTCAGAGTACTATTTTTTTCTCAAAAGACTTTAAAGGCTTCAAAATGGTTTTGAAAGGGAGAAAATAAATATAGCTAAATCTTTTTGGTGGTTGTTTCCACCCGCAGAACTTGTATTTGCTCTTTCTTTGTATGCAGCATGGATAGTGAGCCTTAAATTGCGAGCGAGCAAAAAAATATCGTAAATAATCTCTTGGAGGTTCCTAGCTTAGGGAGATACTGGGTTTGATAGGGTAACGCTTTGAGTTAAGTAGAGTCACTGTGCCTGTTAGCTTAACGGTATGGCATCTGACCGGCAATCAGCATACCCGGGTTCGAGTACCTGCCAAGAATTTCAAACTTTTTTGCCCTTACGTTATTTCTATCTTCTAAGTAAGGATTGCCTTTAATGTGATGCTCTTTGCTTTCTTTGATCTGAGTGTTATTTCAATGTCCCTTTCTCTTACCTTAGAAAAACGAAACCCTAAAACACCATAGTCTTTCTTGTCTCATTGCTCATTCATGGCAAATTTGTCTTTCTCTTATATATATATTTATATATATATATATATATATATATATATATATATATATATATATATATATAAATAAATTCATGAGCCACTACAATTGGATACAACATCGTTTATTTTCCTTTCTAAAAATGAATAACAAATAAATTAGCACACGAGCCAAATCTACCTATCATTCAAAGATCAAAAAGATGTAAAATAGTTTCAATCAGAAAAGCTTTTAAATACAAACTTAGCAAAGTTTTTATGTAAAATGAAGAGAGTAACATTTAAAGTTGGCTGGCTTAAACTATACTTAAAAAATAAAAGATAATAGATATTATATTGCTTAAAAATTTAATATACTTTAAAAAGAGCCTTTAAAAAAAAATATTATGAAAACAAGTTACACTCATAATGTCACTACTTACTATAGAGAAACGATCATTGAATGCATCATGGAGATTTAAGGTCAAAACTGCTATTTATATAGTTTGCGTACGGGTAATTAGCGCACGCAGGAGAGAGAAGCTACCAACTAACTTTCGCTTGTTAAAAATTATGTAATTAACAAATGCAGTGAACTTAATGCAATGAACTGAATACATACAAACCTTTACTACACGAGTATTTAAATTCAGTGCATTTGCTAATTAAATTCCAGGAACAATTTCATGAATCAGTTAATGGACCATTTCATGGAGAAAATTAATAAATTAATTCGTGAGCAATTTTGCTATTTTTTATGATAATTTCGAGAACTATTTCCTGAATTATTTTCTTAATATTTTTAGCGGCGTGCCATGTACTCTTTCTTGCAGCACTTCCCGTATCATTTCGACAAATATTTCTTGAACCCTTTCATCGAGCGTTTCTTGAACCATTTCAGGAATCATTTCTTTGAGTATTTTATTAACCAATTCATATAGAATTAAATCCACCCTTTCAAGGATCCTCTTAAGAACTTTTTCATTAAGCTTTTCTCACCCTTGCAGGGAGTGGTGGTTGAGCCGGACCTGAGCAAGAATATCCTTATCTCGGGCACCAATCTCGTCCTCCGCTCGATCCAGCGGACCCAGAGCGGCGTCTACACTTGCATCGCCGTGAATTCAATCGGGAAGGGACTCAGCGCCCCCATCAATATTACAGTCCTTTGTAAGTTGTCTTCCTCCTCTCCATTGGACCAATAGAATTTAGTTATAGAAGGTAGAAATGGAATTTAGTAAGCGAATTTAATAATAGAATTTAGTAAGAGGATTTAGTAATGGAATTTAGTAAGAGAATTTAATAATGGAATTTAGTAAGAAGATTTAGTAATGGAATTTAGTAATAAAATTTACTCTCCATTAGAGAAATAAAAATTAATAATATAATTTAGTAAGATAATTTAGTAATGGAAATTAGTAAAAATATTTAGTAATAGAATTTACTCAAAGAATTTAGTAATAGAATGTATTTAACGAATTTCGTGAGAGAATTTAGTAATCGAATCTAGTAATGGAATTTGTTAATAAAACTTAGGAATGGAATTTAGTGATAGAATTTACAGATATAATTTAGTAATAGAATTTAGTAATTGAATTTAGTAATGCGATTTTAAGAAAATTTAGTAATAGAAATTAGTAAGAGAATTTATTAAGAGAATTCCTCAATGAAATTTAGACGCGATTTCCGGCCAAATAGGAAGGAGCTAATGGGATGAGCCCTAATAAATAGTCATGTCGCTGGATTAAAAAATAAAGGTGAGTTTTTAGCGGCGATAAATAAATCCCCTGAGATCTTTTGAGAAGGTAGGTAAGAATGAACACAAATGTTGGACGGTTATCTGTACGAGAGGGGAGCGAGGGAGGGAGGAAGTAAGAGTTCTGTGTACTGTGATTTCGGTCGCGCGTTGTATGAATGGGCTGGATGGAAAGGTTGGAACCCGCTTTCTGTAATATTAAGTCCATAACTTTCTTAACTGTCCTTAGAGGAGTCTCTGGGTCTCACCCGCTGAAACCTGTCTTGCATTTCTTAAACCTTTCATCCTGAAACGCACAACTATTGTAAAGGCGGTTATGTTGGCTGACCTAAATGGGGTATACTGGTTGAAGGGCACTGTATATTATTTTATGGCTTCAATGTTGATTTAAACGAATTATAAACAACCGACGAGGGAAAAGAAGTGTGAATTCCAAGCACTTTCGTTTTATTATTTATTGCATTAAAAAGTCTTTTATTACTAAAGTGTTCGGAACTCACTTTTCCTTTCCTCGAAGGTTGTTTGTTTACCTGACTCACATATCTAAGAATCTCAACAGAGGTGGAGGGACTGGATAGCAATATATGTAGTGAAAAGATATTTTTTTTTTAGCATTAATATGTAGTTTAAGGATGAAATTTCTTCAAACTTTTAATTTATTCAATTTTCGAAATTCCTGTTAATTAAGAATTCGAGCTTCTTACTAGGTCTCTTATTACCAGGTTGATATTATAAGGATCCAATCTATAGTTAATTTGGTACAAGTAATCCAGCGGCTTACAACCTATGTTTATGCCTCACACCGCTAACAAATATTTGGTTAATGTTCGCCCCTCTCCCTACAGAAGTAATACTACATTTAGAGATAAGAAATTCAAAGTTTTAACCTCAAAGTAAACCATATACAAAACCATTGTTAAAAAGAGCTAAAAAATCAGTTTTAATTTGAATGGGGAGAAAAATGCAAATATAAATTGAGCGACAACTCGTCATCACTGCTTAAGGCACACTGGCAGATGGCTGAGCGATAACTCACAACACACAATGACAAGGACACAAGCCGCTCTTTGTCGTACCCCCAGGTATACTCCATCGCACTTCAAGAAGGGAACCAGTGCAATAGCTAGATTACTCGATTTGTTGTTTTACCATTAGCCATCCTCGATTCAATCTCTTTCACTAGTAAATACTTCAGCTTTTATTATGTCACCTAATATTAATTAACCCAAATTATTTGTAGCGTCAATTGGTAAAGTGTGGCAAATTCAATTCCATTTACTGTTAACTAAAAAGTCACCTCGTATATATTGATGCGTACATGTACATATGAAATCGGTACAAGAGTAAATAATCAGAATCAGGTCCATACAACTTGGAAATACGACCCATCAAAGACCATAAGTTCCACTCGAAACTAGTCCAAAGAGTAAGGAGATAGAGGACAATATTATAGTAGGTGAAAAAGATATAAAGCAAGTAACACTTATATGCATATTATCATAATTTTAATAAGGTTATACGTTGAAGTATACTTAAATAACCCCATAATACCACATATATTATGCTACCATAGTGTTAAATCTCTTCTTAACACGGTTACATTCATTATTCCCAGTTGCCGCACGATTATCTTTCTCAAAAAGAAACACAAAGCAGTTTAGTATTTTAAATATTTCAATTAATTGGCCACGCAATCGACGATTTTCCAGTGAAAGCAGTTTAAAACTCCTCAGTCTGTCGTCCATGTGATTTATTTCAAAACCCAAGGACTAATTTTGTCGTTGTACGCTGAACACACTTTTAGATTGCTAAGGCTTTTACTTATGCGGAGACAAAAATTGAAATGCGTACTCTGGATGAAGGCTAAAAAGCGTCTTATATAAGTTACGAATAGTATCTTTTGATTTAAAAGCAAACATTCTAGCTATGTACCACAGAAGTTTGTTTGTTTTTTGAGATGCTACAATATATTGCTTATAAGAATTTATGTCACTCTAAATTAAAACATACAAGATATTTTTAGTAGTAACCGCCCTAAATTATGACCACTCCTTTTGTTCACGTTTTGAGGTTTTTGGTGACTTAGGTGAATTTCGGACCATTGTACAACTGGTTCCAAATCGTTTTGTAAATTTTTGAAGTCGCATCGATACTTTACTCTATTACCTAATCTTTCAAACTATGGTCATTGATATTATAAACAACAATTGGCAAATAACGCATCCCTGAGGGATGTCACTATTGCCTAATGCCCAGTTTGAGTTAATCCAATTAAATCATGGCTCCCTGTCTGTGGTCAGCTAACCAGTTTTCAATCCAAATAAGTCTTTTATGCGTTACAGTATCAAACACTTTTTGAAAATCCATCTTAAATATAGTGACAGCTTTATCTTTGTCGTAGGTTCTAATCATTTCGTGAAAAACATCCATCAAATTATTCAGACACGAACGCTCACCCATACAGCTATAAAATATTATTTATTAAGTTTAGCGCCTATAAATACTCTAAGATTTGGTCTCTAATAATAGACTTGATGATTTTTCCCACGACAGAAGTTAGCGAAATGATCTGATAATTGTCTGAATTAGTTTCAATCCTTCTTTTTTTTAAATCTAAGCCACAATCAAAATTTGTGTTCGCGAAATTAAAAAACCCATAGACAGCTATTTGTAGCCTAATCCTATTTGAATGTGCTTCAAGAAAAATATTATCTTAATTTTCTGTTTATCTCGATAGCCTGTCAACAACTACTAAGCCAATTTCGGAAATCCCAATCGAGATCTCAAAAGCTAAAACATTTGAACTTATATTTATATCTTTAACTATCATTTTTATATATTTTTTAACTATAATAAAACCCCGCTGACTTTTCTTTTAAACTTATGTTTATTAAGCGGTTTAAACCTCGATAAATCGAACTCTTTTGATAAAAGCCTTGATAGATATTTTTCTACGTTTGAGTAATAGCAATAATATCAAATTCCTCTGTCGTAACAGCGCTCTTAACTCGTCGATTTTATTTCTCAAGTTCGGGCGTTCAGATAAAAGCATGATATGTTAGACTAATCTTGCTTCGCCATGGTTGCGCTGAGGAAATATTTACAGGAAAGTTCTCTACCTCTCCTAAAGATTGGGGCAATCCTCTAAAAGAAAACATAGCTGCATTATTCATGAGCCAGTCAAAGCTAGCCGATGTCACTGCATTTAGGTGAACTCCATAAGACTGAAATACAGTCGTGGCCAAAAGTCTTCGAGCACCTCTGAAATTTTACGAAATTAGATAAATGCAGCGTACTAAAGTTCTTATTTGTATATCACTATGAATATAACAGTGAAATAAAAAGGAATAAGAAGCAATAAGTTATATATGCCCCAAACAATCAACAAGAATTAACAAAATACAAAATATTCCACAACATGTAACAACAGCAACATATTACAGATAAGGATCTGAATCTCTGTGGAAATTACAGCGACACCAAATTGATACAGGAAGCTCAGTAGCGTGTTGAGAGTCCAGTGATGAAATCATTTATTATTCGAGGCATGCTATCTACTAGGGTGCGACACATGAAGGATGTGATGCTGCTCCACTCCTCAGTGATGATTACCTTCAGTGGCTATTTGGAGGCTGTCTGACGACGTCTTACGGCCTCCTTCAGGTACTGCCAGAGGTTTTCCAGGAGATTCATATCCGGATACTGAGATGGCCAGTTCATCATCACGATATTATTGTTCATAAACCATTGTATAGTGGACGTAGACGCGTAACATGGGGCATTGTCCTGCTGAAAAATCACATTCCGGGTATTTCTGGAGTGGTCTCGGGCTAGTGGTCGCATGTAATGTCTCGGAACAACATATTACTTCTCCGAAATCATTGTACCTTCACGAATGGCACGACTACCCATCCTGAATTTGACATGTAGACCCATGTGGCACTCAAATCGCAAGGTAAGTAAGCCTGTGGCATTCAAATTGTAGGATTTGTAGGCTTAGCGAGGAACCCCCACAAATCGGAGCCCGGTGGATCTATGAAATCCTGAAAATGAGTGTACGCATGAATTAAAGAATATGTCATGTGATAGATAGTGAACTAATAAAAAATAGAGAGAAATAATATATGATAATTGTATATTTATTAAGAAATATGAATAGAGCAAAACGGATCGTCAGTCTCTCTCACGCGGCCACATACAAACATACGAACGCTAGGAAACAGCTGACAGACGGAAAGGTCTCAATGAGAGATAACAGGGACAAGCTAAACAAATACAAGGTAATGTATGCCTTGACCGGTTAAAATTTCTGGAGAACTGTTAAACGCAAGGGATCGCTATCTTATGGAATAGGCCCAAAACGTGGAAAGATATGTAAGTTCATTAGTTGCACATAAATCTTGTAGCTCCACTAAAAAATTAACTGACGAACATTCCTGATCTTTTTGGCTTCGCCCCGTGTCCAGGTCAAGTGAAAAAGTCACGCCCTTCGAGACGGGACACACATATACTCGTATATATTAAAGACATACAGAGGAGAAGAGACGAAGATAGAAGATAGAATCGGAAACAGTTAACTCGTCCATCAGTATAGCTTACTTGCTATATTGCAATTATTCGCGTCCTTCCACTCATCCATCCGACATGAAGTCCAACCTGAACTGTAAGTAGGCCCGAAGATGTAGGCCTTGTCACCAGTTATGGAATGCTCCTCTCCCAAGGAGGTAGACTCTGTAACCGGTGAGCCCTCAAAAGACGGAGAAGAAGAAGCATGGTGAGTTTGTCCACCGGAAATGAAGAGTCCGCCCCCTCAGTCATTGGTCGGTTCACCCTCTTTTACCTTTCCCCCTATAAACTAGTGATCCCTATATCACACCATTACAGAGCGCCCACCATGCTTCATTGTTAGCCTCCTGTGGACTCTAACATTACCTGGGGCGAGAACAACTTTACCGTGGATTCATCGGGCCATAAGACTCGTCTCTATTGACGCATGGTCAAGTTGCTGTGAACACATGCTCAAACCAGACGACGACGCTTTTGCTAAAGTTTGATCATCAACTTCTGGCGGGCTTTACAGGACCTCGGGCCTTTCCAAGCAGTCTGCGACAGATTGTTCTAACGCATGCATTAACGTGGTTGCTCTTTTTTCCATTCATGCTAAAGCTGGACTGACGTTTTAATACGATCCAGAAGGTTCATGCGACTCAGAGACATATCGTCACGTTCCGTACTCACCATGGGTCGTCCAGAACGAGATTGGTCTTGTATGTCCCCACTTTCTCGGATCTTCTTCAACATTTCTGCAACATCGCATTGTGAGCCACCGCACCTCTAAGCAATTTGTCGACAGCTGAAACCCTCCTCGTCGGACCTCTTTCCTCCAATGTATAGTTACGTGTTTTTGCCATCATCATCATATCATTAACAGATTCCGTCGACATGCACTATCATAGTAATCAACAAAATTGCTGTGTTATATGAAGACATTTTGAATGTAACATAAGGCAAACCTATACCAACAAATCATACATTACAAATAGTATCGCCAACTTAAATATTTCAAAAAAGTTAGGAGGATGCTTTTACTTTGCCTTTCGTATGTATTGAACAAATACATGAAAACCTACACCAACTATTCATAGATAAATAAACCCAAGGAATAATAAAATTTCCGGGTGTCCGAAAACTTTTGGCCGTAGTTGAAGGTCAAGCCGATCGTTGAAGTTATCTTAAATGTCAACAAAATTTTTCATTCATCCTGACAAAGAACTCACAATTATTAATGTGAGACGCTCTCCCAAAACATTTTTACCAGCTTTGTCTCTCACCAATATACCTGTAAAAATAGCCTTATTACTTTTATCGGTAGTTGCCTGTAGCGCCCCAGAAGTTCCTCTGACGTGGTAGAGGAACTGACGTGGTCGATCTACAAAGAAGGCAAAATTGAAAATCTATTAGCAGTAACAACAGGAAGTCTTCTCCGGGAGGGAACTTAAGAGGAGCTTTTTCACGAACACGTTGGAAAGGACGTTAAGATATATTAGCGTAGTACTTACTAGTCGCTCATTAGTGACAGATGCATTGGTAGTTAAAAATAATTCCATAGTAATTCTTATTTTTTCAAAGAAATTTGTTTCGTTTTTTAGTTTTAAATCAGTAAAATGGTTAAAAAATGTAGAACAAAATAGCAACTATATAATTTATTAAATTTATTTGGAAATATATTTTGTTTCTTTTTTCAAAAGCGAAACGAACTTTCCTGACAACCTAATAAATAAATCGAAACGAACTAATCTGCCCTGTATATTGGTGGGTCTTAAAAGCTTTGCGTAATAGTAGCAAGAAAGGTCGAGGCAATTTATGCAGGATTGTCAAAGCCATAAAAGCCTATTAGTTGTAGAACTAGAAGACACCTTCTTTTTCGCTATTCTGTTTGAAAATTAAGTGTAAATCGAGGGCTACGTTTGTGGTAACCAAAAATAACTTTCAATTGGTCTTTAATGGTATTTACTGAGCCGCGGTTGGTCAAAGAGACACAAATAAGGAGGATTAGTTAAGGAGTAATCAATTAAGTGTATAACTAGGACACCTTTATTCGCATATGTTGTTTGATAATTAAGTCCAGGGTGAGGCAGAGAGGACGGACGTTTTTGAATCATTTACAAAATCATTAATTTTAGCTTCAAAGGAAAAAATATTACATTAATGTATTCGTATTAACATTTAACAAAATCAAGTGTGAAAAACATCTCTTCTCATGTGGTGTCCATTTTCATTATTTCATTCCTAAAGGCGTTCTTGGAAGTTGGCGTCCACTCTTTTCAGTATTCGTCTATCGATTTGGACGTCTCCCACGCAAATAGCTTCCTTCAAATCGTCCAATGTACGGGGCTTATGCTCAGGCACACATGCCTTGATGCTTAGCCACAAGAAATAATCACACATGGAAAAATCGAGACACAGAGGGGGGCAAAGGAGTGTCAGCAAACCTGGAAATGAAGCGGTCACCGAAGAGAGGGTGAAGAACGTCCATTGATGCCTACTGCAACGACACACGTCGAATAGGGATACATTTTCGTCGTAATTCAGGCACAAAAACGTTGTTCATCATATTGATGTAACGCTCGTAGTTCACAGTAACAGTATTTCCATTATGGTCTTTAGAAAAGTAAGGACCAATGACCTCACCTTTTCCAACAGCATACCAAACAGTCACTTTGGGGCTGTGCAGTGGTCTTTCGTGCAGTTTTCTCGGATTATTAAGAGCTCAATAACGACAATTCTGTTGACTCACCTTGCCCTTTGAGGTTGTCATTTGCCTCAAAAAGTGCTTCCATTTGACTTGCGAAGTTAAACCGCTGTACATAGTCCCCCTGTCTCAACTTTTGCGCAATGACCAATTTTTGTGGATGGAAATTAGGTACTCATGCAAAATACGCCTTACCGAATGATTCTCGATGCCAAGTTCAGTATCCTGCCCCCGAGCAGAGCAATTCGGACTGCGCAGTAAAGCTTGTCTGATGCATTCCACATTTTCTGGGGTACGTACCATTCGTGGGCCCCCCAATGGTCTGCTATTGATTAGTGTACCTCATGTCCGAAGTCATGAACCCAAAGTAAGATTATGTTACGATTGTGAACAGACTGATTTTGGGTAATGTTGAATTGGTGACAATACTCCTGCTGTATCGCTGTGGCGGACTCGTTATTTTTCACGAAACTTTCGTAGGCGAACACACGGTGCTCTATCGTCCAAGGCACCATAACTTCAGGAGAAAAATGCCTAGACACCACGGACCGAATAATGCCTGTGGGACATATGCCCCTCCCTTTGGGACTGAGTAATATCCATTACTATGCCGTGTCTGGTCAAAAAGAGCAAAATTAAGGAAGGTTACTTTAATACGAAATACGAGTCAA
This sequence comes from Ceratothoa steindachneri, assembly GCA_963969495.1. NCBI lineage: Eukaryota > Metazoa > Arthropoda > Malacostraca > Isopoda > Cymothoidae > Ceratothoa > Ceratothoa steindachneri. The sequence goes on along the minus strand of OZ018319.1, from coordinate 193,457,929 downwards.
AGTTAGCGGTCAAGATCGAGGATTTATTAAAAAATGGAGACTAGTACAGTCAACGAAGGCATCCAGTCGTGGATCCAGGAGGGATTGAGGGAACTGAAGACCCCCCAAATTTCGACCCGTTTATGTTTAGATTTCTTTTTTAACCCATACTTGTATTCTTCTATTCAGAAAGAGTTATGTAATAATATGGAATATAAATAAAAACTTTTATAAACCGTTGTGAGAGAATGTAGCTTATATGATACATGTCTAAAATGGCGGTGAAGCTCAAAAGTAATTCTTCAATTTAGTTTTATAACTTAGCTGATGTCCAAAAACTACAATTCATAATTTTCTGATGTATGAAAAAAAGTCGATCACGGTGAGTTAGTGCTGACTCCTGTATGAGATGCTGTTATTTATTATCAATACTCTGTAAGATAACCATTATTAATCATCGATGCTGTGTAAGAATAACCCTTATTAATCATCAAAGCCCTTTTCTAAGACTACTCAGAGGGAGGAATTCAGGTTAGCTCCACCCAAATTTTTACCCTGGATCCACCACTGAACTGAAAGCATCGTTTACTCAAAAAAGCGCAGATATGAGGAAAAAATCATAGACATAATAAAGTAACAAAAACTTTGACCCAGATAACGTTTAAATCCAAGGGAAGGTTCGTTGCCCAAAAGACATACAATCCATTCACTCCCACACTCATGCATGGGAAGGGTAGAAACCTTTTAAAATGTGGAATAAAAAGTCTCTCTTTCGTCCCTGCATAAAAAATCGCCTCTGTAGGAACTTTGTAACTTAATTAAGAAGTTGGTGGCGCATAAACCTTTGGTTAAGAGCAGTGGTTTTGAACCTTTTATGATAGTGGCACCCTAATTGCTATCTAGATGCAGCCATGGCACCCAATTTTAAATTATTTACCTATAAATATCTAATTAAGTGGAAAATACTACAAAATTAATCACGATTAACATTTAACCTAATTTAATCGAAATTAAACCTAAAAAATTGAAAATAAATCAATCTTTCCTTTAAAATTTTAATGAGAAATTTGAGCTTAAGGAGTATCAGAATTCTTCTTTAATATTGGGAGGTGTAGTTGACAAAGCAACTCTCATTTCTTCCTTCACCTTCTGCAATCTTTCTCTTTTCCTTGATTTTATGTTGCAAAATGCAGAGAAGGGAGTTTCAAAATACTTTCAAGAGTTGTTAGATTTTTTTAGGGATGTTTTAAATAAATATTTTTTTACAATTTAGGTATTTTAGAAATGATTTCTTGGTCGCTCCCGCGGCACCTTGGTTGAAAATCACTGGTTTAGAGGTTATGTATCGAAGCCCCTCAGAAAAGACCACATTCGGGTAGTTCGAATCTTCCAATCTAAAAACTTGCGTCGTCGTCTCTTAATCCAAAATAGGAAAGAGGTTTTTTTTTTAAGTAAAACCTGTCCGAATATTTTTGAAATGGGATGACGTGCGGTAAAATCAAAATCGCATGAATTGGGAGAGGGACTGGGGGGAACAAGGGTGGGCCATGTGTGGAAAAATAAAAGATAGGAGGAGTAAAAATAGAGACGAAAGAAGTAATAAAAAATTAGGAAATATTTTAAACAGACGAAATCCAATGTAGGCATCGGCAGGATATTCCTGAAAAGGGTGAAGTTAGTTGAAGTGAAATTATATGCAAAGTACCTTGCTCGAAACAGGCGATTACTTGTTTTGAGAAAGTTTAACGCACTCTTTCCCACGTTATTGTGTCTCTCCAGGCGCAGAAAAGATAGATAGGGAAGAGGTGCCAGTCATGGGGCAGGTTTTAGTCAAGGGAGATACCCAAAAAATATTTCGTAATCCAACGAGGAAATGTGGTAAGTGGAATTATTATGGAAGATATAAAAAAGAAAATATAATAAATAAATATCATTGGATTACAAAAAAAATATTTGTAAGTCGTCTAAGTTTTTTCAACTAATTTAGGAAAATTTAGCACCCCTGAATCCGAAAATGACCTAAAAACTCCGATCTCATAACATTTTTCTGACATTTTTGGTTGATTTCTGTCGATATTTCCCAACTGAAATAGGTTTGTAAGATAAAAAACACACAATTTGTAAATAATTTATTGATTAAATGTTACAAAAATGTACTAGTATACATTAAATAATAGCGATTAGTAAAAGTAAGTACATGTAAGTACATTGTTTTTTTTATGACGTTCTTTTCTCTGCAAGGCATGAACTCCTCCCGTACAGGCTAGTCCTTCTTCGTGTAATGCTGAGCTCGGTCCTTACTATACCAAATGCATAGAAAGCACGGATACTTGGGGCACAGAGTTAAACTGGTTGCCGTTGTGCAACAGAATACATTTCAACGATCGCTTCCTGCTGTCAATGAACAGTCTCTCCAATCTTCGGGTTAGTACTATGACACTTTAAGCTTATGCAAAAGCTGCGCAATATCTGTACAGCAAACCAAGTTCACCCGAGAGAAAAAAAGAGGTGCATACTCTGGATGTCTGTTACTCTAGAAGGTGAGGTGACCAGTATCCTAGATGAGTTTTATTCCTTCAATCTGAATGCCAAAAGTTCGGCAGAGGACTTTGACAAGGTGAGATCGCGAACTAGATCATTTAGATAATAATGGCGAAAGGATGTGGAGCATCATCGTCAAATCCACTTATTCTTTTTCATTTTCTTCAACCTTAGAGGAATCCTTGTCAATAATGTCAGGAAGTTCTCCTAAGACAGCTAATGGAATTTCATCATAATGAACTACAGAATGACATGATGATTGAAGACCAGGATACTTGAGAATCCTCCGGGCTTTTTATTGTTTATAGTCAAATCAAGAGTGCAGAAGTAGCAGTTAGTGTCATGGTTTGTCGGCTCCCTCCAAACCATGGGAACTTCAAACATCAGTCAACTCTTCTTGCCCCTTGTTCCAACGTGCTTAATACTCGCTGCATTTCTTGCATACCATGTGTGGCGCCCATGCTTTATCATAATCACCAAGTTATATACCAAATTAAGCATGGCAAACACGCTTTATGAAACTTTGGAGTGAATGGATTTTAGGAACAACGGTATATTCGCTGCAGATGTAACAGAATACATCGGGCTTATATTTGCAAGATCTTCTGGCTAAATCTATTTCATTCACCGGGAAAGGAAAATATCAATTGGTCAAAAATTGCCGCATGTAAATTTGTTTATTTAAAGAAATAATAGATTTATGCATCATAAAAAATAGAAAATAAAGCTTTAAAAATGCGAACTGGGCTATTTTTTTACAATAAAGTTATTAAAAAGTGCGTCCTTGTACTACTAGTTCGTACCATAAGTAGAGATGCTCAAAAGTGCGTACCTTTACTATCTCTAATCATAAGTAGAGTTACAAAAAGTGCGTGCTTTTGCTATTTCATACCATATGTGCAGTTGCTCAAAAGTGCCTACTTGTCCTTTTTCGTAAAATAAGTAGTGTCGTGGTATACGGCCGAGTATGTATGTAGGTTTGTTCCGTACATGAATAACTCCGTTACTTTTTTTCTAATAGTGCTATATTACTATTTATCATTTTATTTGATTTTTTAACCAGGGAGGATTCGTAAATTTATATATATATATATATATATATATATATATATATATATATATATATATATATATATATATATTGCAATATGCAGCGCTTCGATGATTTAATTAAACAATTAGAGCAAAAATATACTTTTAATTACATAAAACAATGAAATATTATAAAATATAAATTTACTAAGTATATAATAGTAGGATCTAAATAGAAGTAAAAATTACTACTACAAATGAGTAGGACGCGATGGTTAACGTAAAAATTCACTTTAGTACAAAATGCTAATTAAAGAACATAATTAATTTGGAATCGTTTACCTTTAAACTGTGTGGATTCGAGCAGGAAATGACTTTGAACGAGAATCAGGTTGAGGAGGGGAGGCGAGTCGATGTGAGGCGAGGCGAGGGTGTCGCCGACGTGAAGCTGACTGGAGAAAACAGCTGACTTCGAGGTGAGTGTAGAGCGCCTGTCGATGCTTCTTGTCTTGAGGATATCAGCGAGGGAATAGTGGAGGTACGATTATTCCAATTCTTGGGTTAGCTTTGTGGGCTTCTCGATGAATCCTTTCTCGAGTGGAACTTCACTTTGGTATTCCTCAATGGTGAGGGATATCTCTGGTTTTATCCGAAAACTGAGATAGGGGATTTCTCTGACAAGATTAGTATGAGAGTGATTCTCTAGCCTGATGTTCTATTCTTCGATGTGACCAAAAAGAACAGCCTCGAGAAGAAAACTCCCGCTCGGTTCCACTGCTTCTTCTTACTGCCCAGACAGACTCCGGTACTAGTCTTTTCTCGATCGCTAACTCGATTCTCCCTTTCTTTTCTCTAGATCGAATTATATATATCTCAATTATCCCCTAGAGGGAGAGGAGAGGAGATGAGTGCCCACCTTTAAACCACTCTACTAGGGCATCACTTTTCAATGTTATGACCTTTAGCCGTTCTTGTCTCTTCTGGTTTACGTTGTAAAACGGGAAATTTCGTCTATTTGGCGAAACTAGACTTAAACAATAGGAGGGGACAGTGAGCCTCTTCATAGATTTTTATACCAAAGGCTAAACCACCCTCCTTTGTTTATACTAACGGGCTACGAAATCTGCTGATTATAATGTTTCCTTGCGAGCGATATCGAGGATTGTTGTGCCAGCGGGTCAAATGGCGAGGAGGGCAGGGGGGATAAATTATCGGCCCATATGCCACGTAGCTGTTAATGCTGTGTAACCGAACTAGCGTCTCTTTGCCCTAGCGATATTGATACCCCTATATTTCATCCCTTCTAAAAAGATAATGGAAGGGGGGGGGGGAGAACTCAGTGATTATATATCTTGGAATGCAACTCCAAGTCCTACTGTTACCGTGGTCAACCATCCTACAAAACTAGTTCTTATTTACATTGTACATACACGCGCGCACGTACCTAGGCAGGTGAACGACTGATTTTAACCTTGCCTCGTGAGGCCAATCGGTCAGGATCACACAACTCAATTTAACAAAAAAGAATCGATTACAGCAAAGAACAAAAAATTGAAACTGACTATTAAGCGTTACATAGGCAGTTAATTCGTTACACAAATAAACTTGAACACATTAATATCTACACAAAAATTGGTCTTAAGACAAAAGGGAGTTTAATTAGCCCTCTGTAGGTTTTCGGCTCAAGTTATCGGCTTTATACTTATCGGAGCCTTTTAAATAGATTATGCTAAATTGGTACTCGATGCACATTAGACTCCATTGCATGAGTCTGCCGTTTTGACTTTTGCTGTTATGCAAATATGCCAGAGGCCGGTGCTTAAATTGCAGGGTAATCTCCTTACCTTTTACATAGAAATTGAATTTCATTATCGCCCAAATTACGGCTAGCACAGTCTGTTTTATAGTTGCATAAGCTATGGGAACAGAGGTATTATCGTCTTTATTTTGTACCCGGACACTATTGCTTCCTTCGCCACAGGCATCGGTTCGGATTCCAAACTTCTTTTGGGGATTGGGTAGTCGAAGGATAGGGACTGAACTTCCTTTTTCCTTCATTCGAGCGTACAATTATGAATATATGAGCGGGCCAAGGTGGGGGTTTACATCTAACACAGTGGACGGGTCATCCTGGGGGAATGATACTGAAGATAGAGGATACTCGTTATCTGACTCTACGTACACCGTGTCTACCATCTGAAGAGGTTCACAGGGGTATAATGCTTCCATCGTACCTTCTTCATCTAATTGGGGATTAGTGAAGAGCTCCTTAAGGATTTTCCTAGTTCCTCGAACATTACGTGCGTACAACGATCCGAAGGGGGCAAAACCTAGATTTCGGCGAGGAATCTCTCGGCACGCGAAGAGGGTGACTGCTAGGTACTGATGTCATTCTCGAGACTGAGACAGACAGAGCTTACTTAACATGGCCTTTTGAGTACCATTTAATTTTTCCCACATCCCTTTTGCGGATGAGTAAAAAGGGGGTGTAAAGAGGGGTTTGATGAAAAATAACTTGCCGACGTATTCCATCAGTTCCGACGTAAACTGACGGTTTCGTTCTCAGAGGATTTCTTTAAGGATGCCGACTAGGGAAAAAATGGAGCCGAGAGCTTCTGCACAGGAAATACTGTCAATTTTCCTGAAAGCAACTGCGTCGGGGCAACGAATGGCGCAGTCTACTAAAGTAAGGACATAAGAGTGTCCTTTACTAGACGGGGGATGGAGGGGACCCACCATATATATAGCCACTCTGAAGAAGGGTTCGGTAATGACGGGGTTTTCTGTAGCAGAGCCGGCGGTACCTGACTTTCAGCTGGGGCCTTCACGCACAGTTTGCATGACTATTAGTATTCGGAGATCTCTTTAGCGGCGCAGAGTTAAAAGGAAGTATTTAAAAATACGTAGCGAGGTTTTGTTGTGACTGACATGTCCAGCCAAAAATCCATCATGTGCGATTTTTCGTTCTCTCTCTTCTCTTTCCGCTTGTGCCTGTTCTCTTTCCATCTGTATTCTTCTTTCTTCCGTTTCTCTTTCCATCTGTATTTTTCTTTCTTCTGTTCTCTTTCCGTCTGTATTCTTCTTTCTTCTGCTTTTCTTTTCATCTGTATTCTTCTTTCTTCTGTTTTTATTTTCATCTGTATTCTACTTTCTTCGGCTTCTCTTTCCATCTGTATTCTTCTTCTTTTTTTTCTAACTGCATTCTTATTTCTTCTGCTTTGCTTTTCGTCTGACTTTTTCTTTCTTCTGCCTCTCTTTTCAACTGTATTCTTTTGCTTCTCTGTTCAATTATATTATTCTTTGCTTTGCTATTCTTCCCCTCTGTATTGTTCTTTCTTCTGCTTTTATTTCCATCTGTAATCTTCTTTCTTCTGCTTCTCTTTCCAACTGTATTCTTCTTTGTTCTATTTCTCACTCCTCGCCAAGCCTTTCTCCTGCTAAGGCGTGTTATATCTGTGCTTCTAAAAAATATTACTTTATGTCGTGCTCAAACGTTCATGTCGTAAAGTTAAATAGATAGAAGCTACATTCCGTGTCCGTTATACATTCCATTAGCTCCATAAATTTCAATTCATTTTTAACAATCTTGTGTTTTACAATGCCTATCGTAAAATTTGATTGTGAACTCTGCCAGGCTTCATTTATTAAGGAAATATACGTTCCCTTAAACCCTAATAACGTTAGAATATGTCGATATTGTCTTTTAACGAGGCATTCGAACCTAAAAATAACCAACGCGATTAATGAAATTTGATCAGGTGTTAACTCTGTCGGGAGAGACGTAGTAGCAACGAACCGTAAGATTGACGAACTAGCCAGGGTCGTGCGGGCATCCTTTGACAAGCCTCGGGGGGATGGGCGAAAATCGCACTCAAAGCCTCTGATCGAGCCGTATAGAGAATAGAGACCCGCAATTTATTATAAATGAGCAAGCGCGTATCTTAACCTCATATAGACCCCCCAAATCTCAATTTAGGCTGTTTAGAAACGGGGCTAGACCAACGAGTGCATATCATCGTTTTAAAATTCCATGCTCTAATAAATTTGCCTTGTTAACTTGAATTGAGGGGGAAACAGTTCTAATTGGTGACTCTTTAATAAAGAACCAGGATTCTGAATTCAAAGCAAGAAATCCAGCTAAGCGTAAGAAAATCTGCCTACCGGGAGGGGGGGGGGGAGAATAACCACGTGTTCAGTGAAATCAAATGACTGAACGAGCCATGTGAAGATCGAGCTATCCTCACACTCGTGGGCTGAAATGACGTACACCGTTTAGACAGCTCGACTACCGAGATTGGACTTCAAGCAAGGGACCTTATTATAGCAGCCAAAGCAAAGGCAAATAAAGTGGGGGTAATTGGGGTAATTCCAAGATTAAAAGCGACTCTGAGAATGCAGTCAAGGTCAATTTACACTAATGAATATCTTAAACGTTAATGTCAGGAAATGGGAGTAAAGTTTTATAATTTTTGGAATGATTGTCAGGACAAACCGTCCCTTTTTTAAATGATCGTATTCATTTTAATTCTCTGGGTAATTTGAAGCTGGGAAGACTTGTAAATGAGAGCCTCCGTAATCTCTATAGTACGTAAGTTATTTGCTCCCAAGTCATAGATGTGCCGTGCGAGATTTCACGCGAGGAGTCAATAAATTTAGGCGAGCAGGGAAATGGTTCAGTCATACGAGAGAAGGACGCTGTTATTTAAAAGGAAAATTAAAATGCATTTACGCTAATGTTCGGAGTTTGTGAAACAAACTACCTGAATTTAAAGCCATGATTCAAGAGGGGGATTATGATATCATATGTATTAGCGGGACGTGGTTAGATACAGCTTCTAGAGGCCTTATTGTGGAATTTAATATAGAAGGGTACAAAATCTATCATAAGGACCGACTAAATGGAAGAGGCGGTGAAGTTTTAGCTTACGTAAAAGAGGGAATAAATGCGATATTGATGGTCCCCACGACCGTAAATATGAAGAGCGAGGTTCTGATAATTGAGCTCGAGTGTGCTAAAAATAATAAAATTTACTTAGCCGTTATCTATCGCCCCCCATCTCGAATAGAATCAGAGAACGTACTACTCTTTGAGAGCCTTTTATCCATAGTGAGAAAAGAAAAAACAATAATTTGTGAAGATTTCTATTACCCTAACGTTAACTTTATAAACTATACTTCAGATAAAGTTGGGGAGAGATTGGTAAATTTCATTCAGGATAATTTTTTTGTGCAAAAGGTAGAGGAACCTACGCGTGATCAAAATATACTGGATTTGATAATTTCAACAGAGGAGACTTTGGTAGCAAATGTTTGCGTGGGTGAGCATTTAGCGACGAGTGACCATAATATAATTAGGTTTGAAATTAATACGAGCGTTGAGGTAAAAGAGAGTTCACAACTAATCCCTCGATTTGGGAGTTGTAATTTTGTAACCTTTCGTAACCGGATTAAAAGGATAGACTGGGGGAGATGTTTCGATAATAAGACAGTACAAGGAATGTACTTGGAGCTAAAACAAAATGTGCTCACGGTGGATTCCGAGTTAGTTAAGTACGTACGTCGAAATAATGGAAAGTAAAAGAGAGCGCTGTGAGTTAGCCCTTTTATAATTAACTTAATTCAAGAGCGTAATAAAGACTATCAAAGTTTTAGAAAAGACGAAATGACAACAAATCGGGAAAAATACGTAGACTCTCGAAGGCTGGTAAAGCGGGCTATTAGAGAAGCTAAGTTGAAATATGAAAAAAACCTTGCTATAAATTCGAAATACGAACTGAAACGGTTTTACAGTTACATTAACAGTAAAAAGCCTATAAAGGGTTCAAAAGGGCAGATCAGAGGTAAAGATGGTGTTATGATTGACGTTCCAGAACAATTTGCTAAAATATTAAATGAGCACTTCTAGAGCGTTTTTACTATTGAGGACGTGACACAATTAGAAAAACAAGGCGAGGACATAAATTTTGAACGACAAAATACCCTATCGATCATAAGTATAAATGAATGGGGGAGTTTCTTATATATTAATAAAAGGAAAAATTCGAAGACACCCGGGCACGATGGGGTGTACCCAACCTATTTTAAAGCACTAAAAAATGAATTAGAAAGACCGCTCTGCACGCTTTTCAATCGATCAATAGAGGAAGGCCTAGTTCCAATAGAGTTTAAGCGTGCAAATGTTACGCCGATATTCAAAAAAGGGGCTAAAACTGAGCCTATTAATTTCCGTCCCATCAGTCTAACTTCTGTAATTGGAAAACTCTTAGAATCGATAATTAGAGATAGGTTGGTGAGCCATTGTGAGGCTAATAATTTAATTGCAGACTCCCAGCATAGATTTAAATGGGGGCGCTCGTGCATAAGCAATTTGCTCGAATTCTTTCATAACATGATTTGCATCTACGATGAAACTTAAGCGGTGGATATAATTTACCTTGACTTTAAAAAGGCCTTTGATACAGTTCCGCACGAAAGGCTATTCATGAAAATTAGAGCAATTGGAGTGAGGGGTAACCTACTTAAATGGATTAGAAACTAGCTATCAAATCGTTCACAGCGGGTTGTTGTAAATGGGGTGTGTTCAGACTGGGCCCCAGTCACTAGCCGGTTACCAGAGAAGTCAGTCCTGGGCCAATTATTATTTATTGTTTACATTAAGGACTTGGATAATGGAGTATTTATAGTAGGATCTCTAAATTTGCAGATGACACAAAGCTGGGAAGCTGAGCCCTTTCGAGACCCGATGTAGAGAAAATGTTAAGAGACATTAATAAAATTGTCAAATGGGCGGATCAATGGCAAATGAGCTTCAACATAGGGAAATGCAAGATCATGCATTTAGGATGTCATAACTTAAAAGTAGAATACCATATAAAAGACCAAATTCTCGAATCCGTTAACTTAGAAAAAGACCTGGGGATTTTAATTTCGGAGGACCTTAAAGTATCGAAGCAATGCGCAGAAGCTAGCAAAAAGGCAAACCGAATGCTAGGATATATTGCTCGGAATTTTACTTTCAAATCGAAAGATATAATCGTGCCACTATAAAAATCACTCGTGCGCCCATACCTCGAATACGCGGTCCAATTTTGGTGTCCCTCCCTAATCAAGGATATAGCGCAGTTAGAAAGAGTGCAACGTCGGGCTACGAAACTAGTTCCTGGAATCCGAAATAAACCGTACGAAGATAGACTCCGCTCATTAAACCTACTATCACTTGAAAGTAGACGATTACGTGGACAATTGATCGAGGTATTCAAAATCATAAAATGATTTACTAATGTTGATTACAGACTATTGTTCGAGATGAACGAAAGGGCCAACACTCGTTAAAATGGTTTAAAATTAGTGAACAAGCGATTTAACTCTACTATATCTCAAAATTACTTCGCGTTTAAAATCACGCAAACGTGGAATGGCCTTCTCAACCGTGTAGTTGTAAGCACGTCAGTTAATATGTTCAAAAACCGACTTGATGAGTACTTCAATAGTGTAAATATAACGTAGTAGGAGCACATATTAAAACGTCATATATTATAAGGAGTTGAGGGTTGAAATGAAATGATGAATAGAAAGATGCCAGCGACTTAATCTTCTTATTAAGTTAAATTTTCTTCGAACGCTTAGGCATAAATTTATTACTAATCAAGGGGATGCAACACAATCAAATATTATTGAGTTCGTCAAAATAACCATAAAACCTGACACCAAGTTTAATGTCGTGGTATACGGCCCACCTTTAAGCCTCTCTCCTAAGGCATAACTTTTCAATGTTGTGACCTTTAGCCCTTCTGGTCTCTTTTGGTGTACTTTGGAAAAAGGGAAATTTCGTCTATTTGGTCGAAACTAGACCTGAACAATAGGAGAGAACAGTGAGCCTGTTCATAGATTTTTATTCTAAAGGCTATACCACCCTCCTTTGTTTCTACTAACGGACTACGAAATCTGCTGATTATAATGTTTCCTTGCGAGCCATATCGAGGATTGTTATGCAAGCGGGGCAAAAGGCGAGGAGGTAAGGGGGGGGGAAGTATTGACCCATATGCCACGTAGCTCTTGACGCTGTGTAACCGAACTAGCGTCTGTTTGATATCCTCACAGGTAGAGTTGCTCAAAAGTGCATAGTCTCCAAACATGTTTGTTTCTTTCTGCAAAGGTGGAAAAAACTTGCGTTGCGATGCACTGGTTGGTTTTTCCTCGTTGAAAGTAAACCGTCGTATCGTCGAGAGTTAATTCATTAAGAGTTCCTCCGAGTAAAAGCTTTCCCCACAATTTCACTGCCCCTAACTTCCCCACTCTGTCGCCTAGTCAGTGTATAAAACGCCCCTAAAATAGCAAGAACTATCAGGTTGAAAGTAAAGCACGACTTTCCTAAAGGATTTTCTCTCTTGCAGAGCATGCAGGCACTCTCCTCCTCATGTTCCTCTTCAATCTCTTATTCTTCATCTCCTACTCCTTCTTTATCCATACCCCCTTTTGCGGGTTCACTGCTCCCTCTTCTTTTACCTCCCAAATACTGTGCTAATACTGCTTACAACTGATGTTCACTATCAAATCATAATTTTTTCTGTTTTATCCATTTAACATTAGGTATGGTTAGTCACTGGATGGAGCCAGATTAAGGTTGATTATGTAGCTGCTTCCACATGCTGTATCGAAAATATATGGATAGTTCCTTTTTGGTGTGTGTTTACCCCGTCCACAGAAAACAAGAGGACTTTCTAATCCATCCAGTGGGGGCATATATTTATTCTTTCTTGAAGTGGATTCCGGGTTTCGAGAGGCTTGCCAGAATGCCTCCTTTACCCGACTGGTAACTTTATGGATCGAATGTGAGAAAGGCGAATCAAAATGAGGCCTTCCGTATTCCATAAATGTATAGCCAGCTATGGAATAATATACATACAAGAGTCGTCAAAGCTTAATATAAATATGAAGACAGTTCTCATACTATGCATTCTCCACGCACATTTTGTGAATATGGCAAAACCGGGTCTTACTCGGAAGAGCTAAATGAAATGCCCACAAAAAATGGCCTAAAACCAATGTGGTTCCCCGAGAACCCGCCTTCCAGCGACCTATACAGAATCTCGTGTAATCTGAACACGAAACAAAAGAGACAACAAAAGAGGAAAAAAGAGCCACCAAAACTGAAATTAACAAAGAAGACTTGGAAGTCATAGAACAAATTAAACTAACGAGACAAAAAAGAAAGATCAAAATCAAAGATAAACAATACTGACAAGTATAACATTAAAGTTCACGGAACACACTCCTCACCACTCTGGTCGGTCAATAAACAAAGGGAAATTGTTGGTCTGGTCAAAGAGTAGTTTAAATGGGATTACGATTCCGACTATGATGAAACCGACATTAATAATGTCCTTAAACAAGGTCTCATAGAAATTTTGGCAAATTCATGCTTTAACCTCCCTACTGACCAGTTCAAGAAAAAACGATGAAGACATATTAGATCACCCGCGAACTCTGAGAAGGCCAAAAACGGAAAATCCACCAAACGATCAAATGCATCCAAACGTACAATACCTAAAAAATCTAAAAATATTTACACTAAATGTCGACGGATGGAGCGGCAAAAAACTCATATATTTTAACATAATTAAGCGAATTGATCCAGGTATAGTCATTATAAACGAACATGGTATAAACTTACAAACTGGGTAGGCTACATCATAATCCCAAATTTGACAGTTTTGGCTGCAAGCCATACCCACACACGCTTTGATGGAACAACCATGGGAATCAAAAAGGGAATATCATACACCAAATTAGAGATCTGGAAGAGTCATATATAGCTATTAAGCTAAAAATGACAACAGGGAATCTAATGGTAGCCGGGCATACCAACCCTCCCGGCACTCGTACCTCCCGACCCCCAACTTCATCCGGATATTCCACCGAACATCTTCAGCTATTCTCCTAGGAGACCTCAATGCAAGATGCAGCTCTTCTGGATACACCAACGCCTTCAATGGAAATGGAAAATCTCTAGAACTGCTCCTAAAGCGGCAGATGGTGCAAAGAGAGGACACTGATTTTCCCACCTTTGTAACAGACCGGTCTGCATCCACTCCAGACATAATATTGACAGACCCTAAATTTGCTTTCAACATATATCCACACCACTCCCAGCCCCGCAATACCTTCTGATCACATCGGACTTATTATAAAGATTTTAACTTCGCCTATGCAAATTGAAATTCCCCAAAGGAAGGCATTATCAAAGAACAACTGGGCCGAGTATAAGAAACATTTATAGAATTACCGTATAACTTCCATTGAAGAAAGTCCCCTAAAAGAAATCAACACACATCTAAACAATATTGCAAACCTTCTCATAGAAGCCGACAGGCTATACATCCCCAAAACTAACTACAGGACATTCCCTGCTCCTCAATGGTCCGATGAAATCAAAGCTAAAATAGAGGAAATTTACAACACGTTTGAAGAAATCCGTCGACAAGGTAACAGTAGAGAAAGGTATGCACGATTAAGAGACCTCACGAATCAAACGAATGATCTAATTAGAAGAAATATTAACATAGCAAGGAAAAATATCATTAGAAACATGAATATTGGAGAGAAATCCCAAAAAGGTTCTGGAACCAATACAAAAAAAACATAAAGGTTCCATACCTAAAGACAAAATGTACCTGAAAGAAGGCGCAATCACAATGAATGAAAACAGGGATATCGAAGAAAGATTTAGAGAACATTGGTCTATGATCTTCTCTATTATCCCGGAGGAGAACCTAAACTACGATGTGTTCCATGAACAGCGCATAATAGAAAAATTACAAGATAGGAAGCAAAAACACTCATCTTTGACACTGGTGGACTAATCCCGCGACCAAACGAACTAAAAAGGGCCTTCATCCTAGTATAATTTAAAGCAGCCCTAGCGACGTTTAATCAGAAAACCTCAAGCATTAGCGGAATTACCAAACTAATATTACAAACACGCCCGCCAATATCCATCAAGCCCTCCTCAAAATCTTCAATACATGACTGAACACTGGGCATTTACCATCCGCCTTGAAGACGGTGAGGATGATATTCCTTTCCAAACCCGGAAAACCCAAAGGCCACATTGAGAGCTACAGACCAATCTGACTTTTAAAATTCATCGGGAAACTAATGGAGAAACTACTCAATGAGAGACTAAAGACCTTCCTGGAAGAAAATGATATCCAGAGCGACAACAGTATATATTCAGGAAAGAAACGAGGTACGGAAACAGCACTGGCACTCATTACCGAGAAAATCGCAATCGATATAGCAAGAGGCAACAGAGTGGACTTGACACTCCGTGACGTCGACAAAGCCCTCAACAAGGTAAGGGTACCAGGGCTTAAAGCAAAAATAACCTAGCTTGGTCTCGAGACAAACCTAACGAGAATCTTATGTAGCTATCTGGAAGACAGTAAGGCGAAAATCTCCATTAACAACTACACTGGCAGTGCTTTCACCCTAAAAGCAGAAGTCCCGCAAGGGGGTTGCCTCAGCAGTACGCTGTAAACAGTGTACAGCAGGGACCTCCCCCAACTCTTGGAGGAAAGTGCGATGTATATACAACTGGCTGACGATGTCACGCAGATTGTCGCCAGTGAAAGACAAAACACAAGGGATATCGCACAGTGCACTGCCAGATAGATCATAAATATAAATGTATTCGAAAGAACCATAAAATAAAAAGAAACAATACAAAATTTCAAATCATACCAATGAACAGAAGGGAGACGTACCGAGTCACAACCAACAACATCAACTACCCCTATAGCGAAGGGGGTAAGGTACTCGGTCTAGAAATCACCCAAAACGGGTACAATACGCATGTGAACGAAAAAACTACACAAGCAAAAATTACCCTTTCCTCTCTACAAAGTTTCAAAAACTTCTCTGAAGATAACAAAATAAAACTATACCTAGCCCTAGTACGCCCTACTTTAACCTGCCCCGTCATCCCGATCAACACTTTGTCCAGAACGCGAATGTTAAAATTACAAGTAATCCAAAATATCACGACCAGATTTATAACTAACACCTCAAGACTGGAAGGAATACCGTCAATAGAACTACATCGAAGAACAAGATTAAAACCAATTAATCAATTCCTACACGAGCGTGCCAAGAAATTATGGCACCAATTAGAAGAGGAAATCCCAAATGAAATGATAAATAATGTTAGACCCACCGAAAGAGAGTATACGAGACTACACTTTAGACAAAAGTTTAAAAGTAGTCGAAAAATATACAGGATGAAATCGAACCACTATAGGACAAGACTACCTGATAATGATTCTAAATGAATAGATAGATTTTAAGAAATAATTTAGTAAATAAAAATATACTGTAAATGTAAGAAGCAAGATAACGGAACACGATAGTGCACCAAAGATCAGCCCCAACTAACGAAAAGAAGACAACTTTAAAGAGAAAAAAGAAAACAAAGGCTCAAATGCTTCCCTTGGAAGAAAAAACAATACATAAATAACTATTTATAAAATCAAAGAAAACAAAGGCTCCTATGCTGATAAGAAATAAACAAAAGTAAAATAAAGCAAAGTAAAGTGATTGCAAGGCAACCTGGTACCTACACACCCATCTTCACACACATCACAGACATTATCACCCCATCATCTAATCTAATTCATTACATCAATCATCTTTCCTTTTACACCATTATTTCTATCTCTCTTATCTTATACTTCCACATATTCCCCACTTTTGAAATCCTAATCTCAATCCTAATGGGTATTGGATGTTCATGAATAACGACCTCTGTACAATTGAATTTGGGAACGATGGTCGTTAGGTTAAGGGAAAAAATATTTACGCGTAAACAAGTATTATTCCATTTACGTTTATTTGGCTTTAAACCTTTATGAATTTTCTTATTTTCTTCTTCAAATGGAATTGAATGTAAATGTAATTAGAGGTGTAAGCTGCCATTAGTCCATTTTGTACTTTCCTGTGATAAATTAAATGAGAAAAAAATATATTCAAGTTTATGTTTTCTTAAAATTATTACTATTATTATTTTATTATTTTAGAAACGAGAACATCTCCAGAAATTTGTAAAGAGTTGTTCGTTAAGAAAGTGGTGAAATTAGGTGAAGTGACAATGCGTTTAAAGTACATATCCTGAGTAATAAAACAAACTACTTAGGACGCTAATTGCCGGGAAGACGCGCAACTCTCCAAAACTCGTAAAATCTCTTCATTGAAAGTAGCCCATATGCTAGTGTTGAGACAGGAATGGCACCCAACCCTTCAGATGTCATCTGTAGCATGATTACCTATGTTACAACTGACCCCACCTGCCTAAGATGCAATGCCATTAATTCACCTTTTAAAGATTCAGAAATTATCAAGCATCTCGTTAAGTTCTGTTGTTATTATTATTTTTATTATTATTATCAACTATCAAAGTTAACATAATATCCAATCGCAAGTATTAACAGCACATCAGCTCATACCTAATTGTTACTTAAAATTAGAAAACGGAAACCAACGATGGCATATCCCTAGAAAGTTTACAATGGGAGATGTGTAAAGAAAGTGGCAAAGATGGAAGTGAAAATGTGTGGCCTCCTGCGTGGTGGGACAAGTAAATAGCAACGTGGCAGAATACAAATAAATCAGCATTAATCAGCAATTCATAGCCCGACAGACAGAGTGTGTGCCATTAAGTCTCTAAGTCTGAGATCGATAGTGGTGTTCAGAATCCTTCGAGGCTTCAAGAAAGGAGAGAGCAGGAAGAAGAGACTTAAAAAGAAGGAATACAAAAAAGTCATATGAAAATAAATAAATACATACAAAAGCCTTTTTTGTATCCCAAGAAAGTAAAACGGTGGCAATACAAATAAAGATGGAATAAAAAAGGATAAGCATAAAATTATGAGTATAATGAGAGACTATTTCATTCAAAGTCAGCTGTTTAATGACACGATCGAGATTAAAAAGACAAGACGGATATTAAAATTAGGCCGGGTTGTGATGTTTGAGCACTCAACAATATTTCGTTTACTAAAGTTATCAGAACGATAAATAAATTGGGCTGAATTCCAATTAATGGGATGATAATTTGAAGACAAATGCGCCAAAAAGCATCATTTTCATTGCCTCTTCTAACATTGTATCAATGTGGGTTTACGCGGACAGATAAAGACAGGTTTGCTAGTGTTGCCATCATAACTCGAAGGGCAAATACAGCATTCTACAGAATAGACTCAACCACTCATTTTGGTATTATTACAAACTAAGAATCAATATAGAGGATCATCATATTAGGAAATGACCGAAATGTTTAAATATTTTAAGAAGCGAAGAAGAAATGGAAAGGTGTAGACAAAAAGAAAAAAACGAAGGGATATTTAGAATTTAAGGTACGCGGATTTTCCGTTGTGTAGAATGCAAATACAGCATTGAAAAATGGTGAGGTAAACAAAGATTGTAACCAATCTTGTTTTCCTTCACCATTTTCTACTTACCTGTCTAAATGCTGCTTACAACTAATTATTTTGAATGAAATAGTCCATCATGATAAGCGCATATTTTTTTTTATGTTTATCCTTTTTTTATTCCTCTTTTATTTGTTTCATCACCGTTTTATATTATTTGCATTTAGTTTTTATTTTTGTTTTTATCTCTTTTCGTATGGTTTTTTGGATTCTTTATTTTTACTACTCTTCATCTCTTCTTTCTCCTACCCATAGGGCTTTACACTATTTCTAATTCATCCGTCTTCAGGGTTTTATTCCCTTTGCTTGTGTAGGTGGGTAGGCACGGTTCTCCATATATATATATATATATATAATATATATATAATATATATATATATATATATATATATATATATATATATATATATATATATATATATATATATATATATATATATATATATATATATATATATATATATATATATATATATATATATATATATATATATATATATATATATATATATATATATATATATATATATATATATATATATATATATATATATATATATATATATATATATATATATATATTTCTATGGTACAATTAATGTATCGCAATACCAGACAACTTCCTACTCTTTGATCTGGAAGATAACACTCAAGGGGTCCTTCTGATACACCCCCCAAAGTACATTTCAAAAGATCCTCTTCAAGTTAATCTCATTTACCGTCGTAGAAAAATGAATATTTATTGAATGTTTCAGTGTTATATTTGCTAAATACATTTTAAAGATGGAAAAGGTTCCAAGACAAATTTTTTCTACAATTTTTTCCATAAATGCTGCTTTAAAATCAGAGGCAAAAACTTCATTCAACGTTAACAAACTATATTAAATAAAATGTATTTTCATTAACCAATTAGTGCATAAAGTACAATTTTTGAGATAAAAGTTTAATATTTTTATATGTTTCTAGATACCTTAAGGGGAGTATTTCTACAAAATTTTATGATTCTCTAAATTTTTATATGTTAAGATATAAGGTGTCCAGAAAACAGGACGGTATGCAATGTAAGGTAAAAAAAGAAAATTAGAAAATTTCACTTTTCTCACAAACAAATACTCAACAGAATTTAGCAGTGAAAAAAGGTATTTTTATGAATTATGAACATATGTATATTTAGCCTTTTGTGTGATAACTAAAATGACACTTAGGATGCAGTCCTACATCGCACTTAACACAAGTAAATGCTGCTTTTCCAGGACAATTAGCACATCTCCTTGTGTTTAAGCTTTGAAACAAGTGCCCCAAATCATCATATCTAACTACACTCTTAACTTGAGGAGCTTTTATTCCTTGCATCGATGCAGTACGATGTGATTTCAAAATAGTTGCTGCTAAATTTCTTTGAAAATTCAGAAGAAGAATATTGTCTTTCTTGGCCTTTTTCCATAAAACCCAGGAGTTTACTATTGAAACATCAAATAAATATATAAATATAAGCCACCACCATTTTCTTAGTCTCATTCTTGTTCTGTAAGTAGAAACCCACTGGTCCAATTGGTCAGCACCGCCTATGTAAGAATTATAATTCTTTATTGCTACTGGTTGGGGATGTGAAGTATAACCTTTTAACTGTTTTGAAAATCTTTTTGTTGTTTCTATTTCTGATGACTCAAAATTTGAAGCAAGTGTCAGAACATTATTATCCCTATTTTTTATTGCTACTACTGAATCAGATGCACTGATTTCTACAGTACTCTTTGATTTCTTTGTAAATACAGCTTTACTAGGAAGAGGACAGTTCATCAACCTATTTTGCCTAGTAGTACCAGATGCACATATGCCTGAATTTTATAAATTTTTTAATATCTTATAAGATGTACAAATAATGATCAAAATATAACTTTTAACCATTATTTGTAGGAATATTAGTTTTATTTATCAACCTATCAACTACATCTCCCCCAAGTCCTAATTTATAACCACCACTCTGATTTTCATTTTGTTGTTTTCCCTTTTTATGGGTGTGGTTTGCTTATACCCCCTTCTTCGACTCGGGTACGGATTTCTATAAAATATGTGCACTACTGCCTCTTCTCCACGGGGAACCGGTCCTGTGGAATAGGCGGAAGAGTAACTCTATATCGGTTTCCTCGGATGCTTCTGAAACAGACCTGGCGAACCCTTAGGGGAGATGCGGCTGGTCAATTCCAAACACTCTCCCTGACAATATTTTCCTTTTGGAAACCATAGCCTTATTATTATCTGTGTATTTTTCCTAATGTTAGGCTACTAGGAGATAACCTGCCAGCCATATACAATAGCCGAAGGGGTAAAATACCTCCTATACTATTAAGTTCTCTTTCTGGTCATTCATTATTCTGTTTTTCAAAGATTTTTGCTTCCTCCGGCTTGAATATCCGCTACGTTCGTAGCAAGAGAAACCTGACTGGCCCGCTGTCACGCCCCTTCCAGCGGAGCTGTCAGGAACACCTACTGATGGCCTGTGGGGCAATATAGGCTAGCTTATATAAGGGGCCCCTCATGGCTTTACACCTCATTCGGTCTTCTTACCTCGTGTCGGCAGGTTTCTCCACGGATCTTTCCCCACCCGCCCACCCATTTTTGCCCTAATTTCATTTAACTGCATTATATAACGTTTTACATACTTGTTATATATAAAATTCCCCATTTTCATACCATGTAGATGTACTCCCTTAATGTCCTTTTTATGTTCTATCTTCTCTCACATCTTTTTCAATCTCTCTTGATTCATTAAAATATAACAAATAAAGAGTGATCTCCTCCTCGTCTAAGGAGTAGATGAGAAGAGTGCCCAGTTCATAAAGCCAAATAGTATTGGCTTTCCCTTTATGAATTGTCTGGCATAATGCCTTCCAAAATATGGGATCATTTATTCATCAATTCAAATGTGTTCTTCTAAAACTCCTAATTCAAGAAATCGACTGCTTAGGTGATCAATGAATGGTCTTATCTTATATAAACGGTCAGTTGCATCCATTTTATGGTTGTCATTGAAATGAATGTGATGCAATATTATTTCAAATCTGTGGCATCGAATAGCGTCTGAGAAAATGCTAGGAGTATCAGATTCCCTAGACCAACCAATAGAGTCTTTTATTTGGATATTTTGCATAGCGCGAGAAAAGTACACCCCCATCCCCCAATACTACGCATAGAAAATCAGAGTTCAAATCCAATTTGACATTTCTTTGCTGACCATTAATCTTTGTTTGATCAACTATTTTCATGAATAAAATGATCACTGTAAAACAATTTTCCTAGTTCTAATTCATTATTTGCTGAAAATATATCCGTAGGTAAACTCTGAGTTGTGGTTTAGAAGTATTTATATCATAAACAAAAACCTCTTTACTCCAGTTTATTTGACTGACTTTATATTTATATCTCCAGTAGCTTCATCATCAGACAGATTTGAATCTTCATCAGTTAGACAATTTTCTTCTGGTTTAGGAACATCAAGAATAATGTCACCAGATTCTATATTATCTTCATCCTCGTCTGCAAGCAAAGACAATATTTCGTGGGTGTTCAACTTCCTATAATATAAAAAAATTCATTGAAAAGCATAGAAGTTAATTTTCAACAAAAAATAAACAATAATACATATAAACCAGTTTATACAACCGGCTATTTATATCGGAATAGTTATTATAAACCAGTTTATCCAATTGGTTATTTATATGGGAATAGTTATTTATATTATACAAATATGGAGCATGAGAACAAAAATGTAGTCTGACTGCATAGCGTCCGTTTTTCTGGACACCATAATATTATTCTCTGTAGAATGTATGTGTAGCGTGCAAGAAGTTCAGGCGAGCGTTTTAAATACTTTGCTTGAATGAGTCCTTTAGGGACTCAGGAGGGATAGGGGGTTTAACACTCTCGCTAACGGCTGTCCAGCGAGGCTGGAAGCGCGTTCGAAACTCTTTCTTTTTCTTTGCCCCCTTTATTTTTCTTTCTTTTTATTTGTCCGCTTTACTTTTAATTCTTTTTCTTCGCCTCCTTTTCCTACACAGAGCTATTTAAATAGTGCCTCAGACCCTATAGGCCGGGGAGAGAGAACATTAGTCCTCGAAATTACATTTTCCTGACGCCGTTCTCGTCATTCCTCAAAATATGCTCCGCTTCTAGGTAGGGCGAGCGTCTTAAATGCTTTGCTTGAATGAGTCTTTCTTGGGACTCAGAATGGCCGAGTGGTTAAAGCTCACGCGGGAAGCGCGCTCGAAACTCGTTTCTCTACTTTTCTTTGCGTCCCTTTCCTACACAAAGATATTTACATATGTTTATCAATATCTATATAAATCTATAAATTCCCCACGATAATTAACATTTTATTTAAATATATAAAAGGAAAAAAGCAATAATAATAAATTTACATGTAAAATAATAGTAATTTACTTACCAAGATCGGGAGGCAACACGCTTACGAGACGACATTGTAAAGTAAACTGATTTATTTCAAAGAAAATTATATTTTGCTTACTTTATTCCTAGAAAACGTTATAAAGAATTCTATTAGGGTAAACTGAAACAAAATAAATAAATAATTATAACCAAACTTGTTTTTTTGGTGAATATTTTTCAAGCGTCTCTTTTTATGAACGCTATGCACTAATGGGTTAATAAATGTATTTGGAGCAATAGTTTATATTTCTTAAAGTTAAATTGTAGATAGCTTAGTGTACAAGAGGGGGCAAAGAAAAATAAAGAAAGAAAAGTAACGAAACGAGTTTCGAACGCGCTTCCCACGTCACTGGACAGCCGTAGCGAGTGCCTTAAACCACTCGGCCATCCTGAGTCCCCAAAACGATTCATTCAAGCAAAACATTTAAGCCACTCCCCTGAACTTCTTGCACGCTACAAAACAATATAAGTAAATTTCTGGCAAAATTATTTCTTTAGAGTGCACTAGTCATACGTACCTTTCCTATGACCACCACAAGGAGATGGGAAAAAAAAAACACTAATCGGATTACTGAGATTGAAATCCTTTAAGAAGTCTCGACATCGATAGGAGTAACGAGGTTTATTGGAAGTAATTTCATTACAGGAAATTCCCAACACATAGAAACAAAAACGAAGATATTTCTTCACATCAAGAAAATACAAAACACAAGTTAAGAGAAAAAGAAAATGTGATATTGGACATATTTTATTTCGTGACCTCATTTTAGAGATGTAATTGGTCCCTCCAAATTCTAAATGGGTTTCGTCACGAGCGCAGCAGAATAGGCAAGATCAAAATGCCTTGAGACAATAATCATTCAATGGAAATCGAAGTAATATTGAATATTACTTAAAATACTACTTTAAATCGACACTTTGCGATTTTAAATGGGGTCATGAAATGGCCATAAACTGAATTTCTTAAAAGATTAACTCGATGGTACCGAAGGAAGGAAAAAGAAAGATAAAAAATGGTTTAAAGGTATTCACTAAACTAAATTAGAAAAATTGGGGCGTTACACCTACCTGGCACAAGCAGCCAAATGGTAACCGAAGATCTTTAGGGAAGAAGAGTTAATTGAATTTGCTTTTAATTGAGAAAAGAGACAACTTATAATGAGTTACTATTTACCTTGAAAGTAACAAAAAGCGAACTGCCTACTAAAGTGCCGCAAAGTATCCCTTAAACCATACCGATGGGTACCAGATTGCAAAATGCTTAATATACTAATGAAACCAACGAAAGCATTTTCGGGGAATGTGAAAAAAAATGATCAAAGGATAAAAAAATAGTTAAAAGGCTAATAAATATCAAGATCATAACTAGTAGAAGGATAAAGAATGATAAAGATGGTAGTAACAAACTTCATCATCCCTCTTAACATGCACGATCAAGTTCGTGAAAAGGATAAAGGTAATCAAATTTACGAACACAAAAATAATAAAACAATAGTAGTAATTAACATTCCAATTACTTACACTTTATTAAATTCCATAGTTTTATTCAGTCTTTATATTATGATTGATGAGTTGCTTTTTCCCTGATAGGGAAAAAAAGGAGTATTTTTTTGTGGCATTGATGCACGCAAACCTCACTTTACAGAAAAGCAGTTACCACTTGGGTCTCGAACTCTTATTACAATGGTTCTTTCATGTTGAAAAGCAACGAGGGTATCTTGGCTAGGAAACCTTTTTTTTAGGAAAGACAAGAAAGTTGGGTACCCAATGAGACTATTCACGCACTACGAACACACTCAAAAGTACGAACGGCATCGCTGTTGCGAGGTTTGGAATAATTAAAGTTTAGTCATTAATAACTGCCTTAGAACAGCAAATCCGGTAGGGGCAGTTTCGAATCCTGTTGTTTTTTGTCACTACAGGATTAATGCGGTTTGTGTTAGGGCATTGACAAGGACGAGGAAAATTTTGATAATCCTAAAAGAGGGTACATTCGTACTTATGGGCACTTTTCCCTAGAGTACGAACTCATCCCTGAAAGCTGGAAGGAATGAGTCATCTGGACGACCGGTAACTAAGAACAAATATAAGATTAAAGAGCTTGGAATGAGCCCTACTACGTAGATGACCATAACCATCACTACATATACTCATACCCATCCCCTGCAATTGAAATATTTAACAACTACCCTGTAAGGGGTAGCAGGGTTTTTTGGAGCAAGGGGGGAGGTCTAAGTGCTCATATGGCGGCTGCCAGCAGGGGCACAAGTCGCCGTAATTAATTTCCAGCCTAAAACTAGGCTATTTAAAGTACAAAATAAATCACTAAAAATAAAAAAAATACCAAAGCAAAAACGGAACAAACGAATAAGAAGAAGGAAACACGCTCCGGCGTTGGGGTGGGGTGGGGTGGGGGAAGCAGCCTCTCCTCAGTGCAGGATCATGCGACCAACATCAAAGAAAGTCAAATTAAGAGGACACTAGACGTCTCAAAACAGTCAGAAAATCCACAAGTCTGTGTGCACGATCACCCAGTCTGAGACATGCAACGAGAATGTGTGTACGATCATCCAGTCTAAGACATGCAACAAGACTGTGTGCACGATCAACCAGTCTGAGACCTGCAAAAAGACTAGGCCGAACAGTCGTGGGGACAACGCATTTGTCGCAGGAAGGTGCGGGGGAGCGCTCCATTAAATCAATCATTTACTGAAATGCGGACCCTCGCGTCTGCTCCAAGCACCCATGGGGTAGTTTTACCAGTGACAACGGCCCAGAAAATCGTAGTTGATTGGGAAAGTGATCACTACCACGGCGGTCATCGACGACTTACCCCCCTCCCAATCAGGGTTTGCTTCTGGGGAGCACAGGGACAGTACAGATCAAGGCAGAAAAACGAAGCGGTTTTGGGAAACTGATGCGTAAACTCATCCACATTTAGGACACCTATCTCCGGGTCCTCAATCAGGTCGGCAAGGTCCTGATCCCAGTGAGTGATCTTGTAAATCACCCACAGGGGGAGTGCTCTGGCAGCTCCATAGATGGAGTGAAGCCGCTCCAGTGCTCAAAGGGGTCTCTCATGTTACCCCGTCCTCCCCGACACCTGGGCATGGCGAGGCCGCGCTTGGAGGCGTATCTCCATGTACCTGCGGCCGCTCAATATTCGTCTCTCTTGTAGCCATGGTTGACTAAATGAAAAAAAGAGACACACGAACAGTAGATAAAATCCCCTCCCAAAGCCTTTCGAGGTCAAGAGAATAGTTCCCAGAGGATCCCAAAATTCCAGAATGTGATCATTCACACATACTCGACCTATAGGTTTGATCTAAGATGGGCTTTGTCAACCCTTCCTACCATTCAGGCGAATTTGCCCTCGAGCTTTGACCATAAAAGATAGTTCCGTCGTCGTAGCCACCTTATATGTACTGGAAGGTGGTGGTCATAGTGGGCGGGCCCTGCACCCCATGTGCCTAATACTTCCCTCGGCCTTTGGTCTTTCGCAGCAATTAGGGACCTCACGGTATGCACTGCTACTTGGCTAAGTTCTGAGAAGAGGAAAAGAGTGTAACGAGTAGCAAGAATCGGAAGGGAGTAGGCGGGTATGTAATAAAGATAGGCGGCTCCACTATCGAGTGTGGTGGGTGATCACCTCTTATTATCATAGCCTGGCAGTTGAAGAGGGCTTAAGTGAAAGGGTAGATAATGTAATGTAAAAAAAAGTGTGGATGGAAGGACGAATGTAGGGTGAAAAAGAATTGGTACAAAAAGAGGAGGTAAGGTCTAGTGGAAAAGGTAGGAGAGGCTAGGCTGTGGCCCGACGGGGCGAGACATCCGCGTAGCACGGGTATAATGCCCCTGCTTCAACCGAAGCCTGGAGGAACGGCACGTCCGTCCTCCCGGCCCAAGTGCCTCTAGTTGGGCATCTTTCTGGCCTTAATCCCAGCATGAGAATCTGTAGCCGTCTCCCATACATTTTCACTCCCATATCTTCACACTATCCCAGCCCCAGTGCATGCAGGAAGATATGTGGCCTACACATTTTCACTGTGTCTTAGCCAATTTTTCTTACATATTTCTCCTCATTAACTTTTTGCGCGATACGACCTCGTTGCTATTGCGCTTCAGGTTCAAGGGAAAAAAGTAACGTCCTTTAATGATGTGGATTGAAGATTGTAATCACAAAAGAATTCTTTTGTGTGAAATGTCATTTCGGCCGAAAAAATGAGTCTGTATGGCGAGATAAAAGGAAAATGGAAGAAATGAACAAAAAGAGGCGAACGTATTGATATTTTTCCCACACGTCGTGGCTGGTTTTTCAACTTTAAAAGCCTCTGGAACCCCATAACCATAGAATTGTAGTAGAAAAGTAAAGTGTAGACATTGATGTTGGTAATGGATTACCTAGTTAATTAATGATGTATTCTAGTTATCGCAAGTTTTTATTCAAAATTTGTTTTCCTATTGCACAAAATAATTAGAAAAAAGAAAAAAAAACTCATTTGGAAACTAACCAATGCTTTGGACAGTTGACTCAATTGCAGTTGTCGCATTTTAATCATGATACTTTTGAACAAATGGAACATCTTCCGAGAGAATTTTAAATCTCCTCAATTTTAACTTTTTTTATATAGAATTCGAAGACGAACGTTCAATTGACGAAGTAGCAGTGGCTTCAGCTGTTTGGCAAGTTGTTTGAAAGGAATGTTTTCTTGGCATACGAAAACTATCACTTTTCATTAGGAGGAATCCAATAAGATGGAAACATCTAACACGCCCTGTTGCTTTGTAAAGTTGGCAAACTTTAATACAATTTCCTTAGTTTAGCCATGATACTCATTTCGCGCCGTCCTTTCCGTTGTAAACTTTCGCCTTTAGAAATAATCACTTTTAGCCTCACATAGTCACAGTTAGTACATCATGAAGGATATCAATATTTCAAAAGTTATTCAGGAAAAGACCACATTTCAGCTAAACGATCATTCGGCAGGCGAGTTACTTCTATTGCCATGGTTGTGGAACCGTACAGCTTCAAGAAAATTTTAAATCTAAGTATATACAAGGTTGCTCCATAAAAAGGGACCCCCTCTTTGTATCCCAGAAATCTATTAAAGATATGAAGATATCTCTATCTACTCTTGCATACAGAGCAATAGCCATGCAGGCCTTCAGTTCAACAAGGGGTAGAGGTGACATATGATTAGAAAAGAGGAAGCAAAGCGTCGAAGATCGCTTACTTCGCAGTTGTGGATCGTAGTGTCAATAGAAGCATTTCTTCTGTAACAAACTGAAACCTTTAATCTCTATGTGTGGATGGGACCATAATCATAAGTACTTATCTAGATCATGACGTATAATAAGAAATGGTTTGTCGCAATAACTAATTCCACAGTAATGTACACTTCTCCTGTATCGGCACTTTTACTTATTCGTCTTCACTCCACTCTTTTCAAGAATACAGTTGGTACCGTCCTTGTGTTCTTCGAATAAAGGGGTGTCTTCCCCAAATCTTCATCGCATTTGGACAGAAACGAAGTGCGTCTGTGTCATGGCTACTCCTGACAGAGCTTTTCCTGACATAATCATAATATTACACTTTCATTACACTATTTAGACTTAACTCTAATTAAAAAAAAAAGTTCCGACAACATATTGTGTACATGTTAACCTCCATTTGAATAAGATTTCATTGCATAAATATCATTGCATAAATGAGCTTCTTTGTGACAAAGTGATATAGACACACCATTAAGTTCTCTTGAGGTGCTGTAATAATACTATTATAATGTTTTGAAAGATTTTGCTCGCAATGGTCTATTTACAATTTTCTGGATTATTTATATTCGGTAGGTGGGATGGTGCATACCATTGCAAATTATTTTAGTATGAAGGATAAAATGCAACCAAATGTTAATCTCATACCACTAAGGGTTAAAAGAACTTATTGAAAGGTAAGTCTATCAGGGCAAATATTGGTGAAACTTCAGAAGACCTACGCCGTGTTTTTAGTATTAAAAACAGTAATAATGGTGTTTTTAGCTATTCTAGTCGTTATTTACGGCTCCAGTTAGCCGCGAAAAGCAATTATTTTTAAGATACTAGCACTCTGAGTACGGCTCTATTTGAAGTGATATTACTCGTATTTTAAAAATAACTGCTTTCCGCGCGAAAACAAAGCCGTAAAGGATGACTAAAATGTATGCCGACAAACACCATTAGTACTGTTTTTACTTACTTACTATTTATTTATAGATTATTCTTATATGCGTTTGGGTAATACTTCACTTTAGGAGGCGCTATTTCTGGGCTACAATTAAAACGATCAGCTCTGCACATTTATCGAAATAATATAGACGATATCGCCGCCTACTTTAGGCTATTTCGGCCCAAAATTAAATTTTTTTAGTTGGTTTCGAAATGGGGGGCTTCAACCCCATACCCCCCACATCTGCTGCAACTTAAAAAATAACTCGTAATATTCATAATTCGAAAGGTTGACACCAGATTTGAATGCAGAAGGCGATTGCTAAATGTCGGCGGCACTATCTTCGTCTTAAATTACCTAGTAAATAATCACTTTACGACCTAAGCTAAACATTCTCCACCTTTCACTATTATAATCAAGCCGCGATTCTCTGCCACTCTTGCTGCAAAAAAGCGTATAAAAGTCAAACAAACCAAGCTCGTACGAATCGCGCTAATTTATCATAAAAATATGTACTTTTTGCGTTAAACCGAAACCATATATGACGACTACAATGCCCTTAAACACCATTATTACTGCTCTTAAAACTAAATACACGGCGTTGGTCTTCTTAAGTTTAACTCGAATATTTTAGACCGTAAATGAAACAGCATATATAACTAATATATATATATATATATATATATATATATATATATATATGGTACGGTTAATGTATCGCAAAATTAGACAATTAACTCTACTTAAGGAATCCGGCTAATGTAGATGGATTACTTAGGTCTGGTCTACCAGATCGAGGACGCGGTTTGTCCCTCTTGACTTGAAGTAGATTCAGTTGTCTAATTTTGCGATACACTAACCGTACTAATTATTTTTGGATTTTTTTCCATCGTTAATATATATATATATATATATATATATATATATATATATATATATATATATATATATATATATATATATGATAGGGTGCCCTCGCCATTTTTTTAACAGAAATGGAAATGGCACAGAGCAGATATAGTTTTAAAACCCCAATTCACACTCTTCCTAGGATGACACGTTTCATGTGAATATAAATATAAATTTGAGCCAATGTTTGTGTATTAAATCGATAATCCAATCAGATTTTGAAGTATGGTGTGGTTAGTCGCCGCTAGATGGAGTCCCAATTCGGATACATTTCACTGCGGCTGCCATAGGCTGTTGATACCTGTGGTTCAGATTCCACATTAATCAGTAGGTCCCACTAAATGAATGCAGATTGGTGCTAAAAGTGGTAAAAGCCCCTACCAATTTCTTCGTTCCTCCTGTTGTTGACCCTAGGAGAATACATGTCTCGTTTGCCCATTAAGCTCAGGCTGATGTAGCTGTTAAAGAGATGGAAAAAACGACCGTGAATTCACATCCGTCAGAAATGAGTCGCCCAGAATCACGGATTCGAAAAATGATAAACTTTTTTTTATTCTCGACGCTATAAATTACTATGTCGGTCCTTAGGTCCGTCGGTCGGACGGTAACTATTTCACTTTTCAAATGAGTTTTTTGGCAATAACATCTTAACTATTAGGTTGATTCTAACAAAATTTGAAACCATTGTGTTTTTTTACATTATCCTTCGAATGATACAATTGCCAAGATCCTGCCAAGATTAGTCCGGGAATTACTGAAAGAAAACTAAATATGGGGTCGGATTGCCCCGCCTGTTAAAAGTTTTGAAGGTCATATGGTCATAAGGTCAGAAGTCAGAATAAACGAGAGCACGCGATTTAGACATGTTGACCTTGTTCGATCAGGGACCTGTTTAGAAATGAACAGGACGATGAACAGCCTAAACTCAATGCTGTTTTTAGAAGCCAAAAAAATGCTTTTTAGAGCTCTTCAAATCGTTCCAAATTTTATGCAAACCATTTCAATATGACCGTATTAATGCCTAGGCTAGTAATGACTAAGCCTTTTATAAGCTAGTAATGTCTAGGCCTTTTTATATGCTGGAACTGCCTAGTCCTTTTATAAGCTAGTAATGCCTAGGCCTTTTATAAGCTAGTAATGCCTAGGCCTTTTTATAAACTAGCAATGCTTGGCCTTTTACAACCTACAAAAATTGGGTTTGGGTTCCACTTTAAATATCTGAAAGACGACGTTTCCAACATCAAAATATTTGCGAGCTTTTTCTTGACCGAAATGTTACGGGAGATGAAAATTGAGTTTTTTAATAGAATATTAAAATAAACAAATAATGGCTTAATTGAAAAGAACAACATAAACCCTTTCCTACTCCTAGACGTGGCCTTCAACAAACAGCAGAAGGCTATGCTTTGCATTTGGTGAAATGTGAAAGCAGTTATTCATTATGAGCTCATTAATAATAAATTAACAGTTACTCCAGACCTACTTATATATGTTCAACAGCTTCAACGGTTAAATTAGGCTCTTGAACAAAAATGTCCTTAGTTGGTTAACCGAAAAGGGTGAGCGGGTTTAGGTATTTTGTTATTTCTTCGTCCCGTGGTTACCTTCCCTAATGTTCCAATGTTTCTTAACCTTGACGCAGCGCGATTGGTGTATTCTGATAACTGGCTCTGACCTAGGGCTGACCCGAATTGTGGAGAAATAATCCTCTTGCATTGGTTTTAGTGAAATCGGCTGGGTAAGAGGATCGAATGGATTTCTTCTTCGGAAAAGTTTTCATGGAAAGCGGATTCAAAACTCTTTATTGAGCGGAGGACTCGGCAAGTTTAGAAAGAAAGAATTTGATCAAATTTGTGTTGGAAATTTGTCGCAGGCTTACCCCCGTATAAGCCTGTTTTGGATTAACTTTTCTGACTACGGCACCGTCTGTCCCCACCGACTCGCTTGGCGGTCCTTACTTCCTGGCTGACTGATTGTAATTGACCGTGAGAATCAGTTGTGTATATAGAAAGAAAAGAAAGGGACCGCTGTATGTGATACAGGCAGCCAGGTAGTCAGGGAGGAGCGTTGCGGAAAACATTTACGAAAAGACAGCGAGAGTTGATAGGTCAGTGGCTATACACCGATGCGTTGTGTTGTTGTGGGAGCGTTGGTTATGTGGTATTTGACTGTACGAGGGTTGGAGGCAGGTCAGGAGGGGGAGGCTGACTGCTCATCAGGAAACGCGTTATTCATTATGCCTACTGGTTTATGCGAAAAACGGTACGGGCGGCGGGTGTTCGTGGGCCGCGGGATATCGCGTCGCCATCGCGTACCTTCTTACGTGTAGCGAGGTGTATAGTGGGTCTGTAGTGAGCTTGTCGAGTTGTTTTGTGAGTCTGGTGTGAGCGTAAGTGTTGAGAGGAGCTAGTTTATTGTTGTTATGTAGTGCGTCCATTCTCGAGTACCGCGGCGAACAGCAAGCGCGCTTCAGAGCAGAGTTCTGAATGCGCTGAGCCTTTCGCTTCCACGTGTCGCTCACAGCTACGAGCGACAGTGGGGCGTACCTGAGAATGGGACGCACGAGTGCTTTGTATAAGTGTAGTTTTAGTTTTTTTGCTCGCAGGGTAGAACCTACCCAGCGATGTGTCTGTGCGTGAGGCTCTTGCTTGTATTATGTTTTGGTGTAAGTTGAACCTGAGGGTCTTGTCAAAAGTTACCCCCAGGATTTTGGTGCATTGAGTGTATTCGAGCCTTGTTGGGTTTTGGTGGATCATGTCTGGTGTGTGTGAGTAGATTTGTAGGTTGTGCATGAAGTGGTCTCTAGTGCCGTAGAGTGCAATCTGTGTCTTCTGAGGATTCGTGGCAATCAGTCATTTATCCCCCTAATCTGTCTTCACGTCTAGTATTCTTTGTGCGTGGAGCGCGGTTTCTTCTGGGGCCCGGTCGCTGACAAGAATGGTCTCGTCATCGGCGTAGGCCACTATATAAGTGTGATTGCAGTTTTCTGGTGGGCGTGGGGTGTCATTTGTGAACATGATGTAGAGTGTGGGTGCCAGTACGCTTCCTTGGGGAACGCCTGAGCGTGGTGTGATGGGTCGTGATAAGGTGTTATTATATCTAATGTGCCAGCTCCGTTCAGTGAGGTAGTGCGAGAGGAGCCTTCTGGTGCAGAGAGGTAACTCCGTGTTGTTGGCAAGTTTCTAGCGGAGTCCCTCGTGCCATACCTTGTCGAAGGCCTTCTCCACGTTGTTACTGAAGAAGAGAGTCTTTTGGTGTATCTGTCGTTTCTTTTGTATTCTGTCGTAAACGATGGTCACGGCCGTCTGAGTGGACCTGCCTCTCCTGAACCCGTATTGATAGGGGGAGAACCAGTCCCTCTCCTCCAGAAACTCCCGTAGCGGCAGTTGACCATACGTTCAAGTATTTTGCCTAAGTGCTCTAATAGAGCAATAGGCCCGTAGTTATTTGGGTGTTTTGGGTCTGTTTGGTGTTTATGTAGCACTATTTTGTGAGAAAGTTTGAAGATTTTGGGAAAGTGGCCTGAGGCTAGTGAGGCGTTGAATAGGTGTGTGAGTGTAGGGTATATGTCTGTGGGAGGTTGTGTATGAGTGTGGCTGGTAGGCCAGAGGGGCCGGGGGGCGCGTTTTGGTGTCGTTTGTATGTAGTGTTTTGTTTTCTCAACGGTGATTGGAGTGGTTAGTGTGGACGTGTAGTCAAGCACCTCCATTCATATCAGGGAGGCGGGCCTTAGCTCGTGAGCGTGAGCCCGACACCACTCCTGGATTTCCTGGAAGTGCTCCTACGCTTGTGGTTTTGGTGGGTTGTGCGTGTGTACTGTGTCCCAATGGGACCTAAATGCGTCGAGGATGTCGTTAGTGTCTGTGATTGTGTGATTGTTTATTTGGAGTGTGATCGGTTTGCATGGTTCAATGCCCAGCATCCTTTTTACGTGCCGCCAGAAGAAGGAAGGGTCCGTACAACGGGTGTCGTCCTCGATGCGGATGACCTCTCACCACTGCCGGTTCCTTTCTAGCTGCACGCACTGAAGGATGCAGGCACGTAGTTGATTTATGTTGTGTTGACGGGGGCCTCTGGTGTAGTGGTTATTGTACTGTGTGATGAGTCTCTGTGTGTGTATTGAGAATGTGAAGTGTTTTATGCAGGTGTAGTTTTTTTGTGGTGAGTGTAGGTTTTGTGCGGTGCTGATGGTGTCTAGAAGTGAGCATCAGTGGTGGTCTATTTGTCCTGGATTGGTGTCCTCCAGGTCGAGGTTATGTAGTGTATTTGTAGATATGTGACTCCTGAATTCTTACCAGATAGTGTTTTTGTAGTCGTATAGAGGTGATGTAGGGATGAGTATGGGAGATGTGGATATGAGAAGGCATATCGGTATGTGGTCAGATAGTACGTGGGGACCAGGGTATATGTGAGTGTCGAAGCGTGTGGCATGGTCGTTGCGGAAGACCACGTCCGGGGATATGGTGCATCCGTGCGGACCGAAGAACGTGGGGAAGGCAGGGCCGATGTGCTCGCAGCGGTAGCGCCGCAAGGCACCGGCCAAGTAACTTCCCGCATCGTTTCTGTTCTTGGAAAGGAGTGTCGGGTGAAAAGCGTTGAGGTCCCTCGCGAAGAAGATATGAAGGTTGTAATTTGATAGGGCCCGGAGTGGGACTTCTAAGTTTAGCTGTATTCACGGTGGTCTGTAGTGAGTGTCCACTATTATGGGGCCGGAGCTTGTCTCTATCTTGCAGGCGAGAAAGAAGGTGTCATGTGTGTTAATGAGGGAGTGGTGTATGTTGCACTTTACTAGGATCTCAGATCCTAGGTGCCGCGCCTGTGGAGATAGGTATGTGTGATAGCCTGCACTGCGAAGTCTATTGTTGGGAGGATGTAGGCTGGTGGAGTTCAGGAGTACTATGTCGGGTCTTTGTGTGTTGAGCACCCAGTTGGCGACCGTATGGCGAATACCGTGCCAGCTGCTTACGTTTAATTGTATTAGGCTAAGTCGACCTATTGTCGCGGGCGGAGTGCGCGGGAGGCTGACTTGCCTGGTACCGTCCCCTACTCCTTGGTAATTGCCCAGGAGGCATGGGGAGCGAGTACCTTGACAAGTGTTGTCTGTTATTTTGTGGGGTTCACGGTGGTGGTGTTGTGTGGGGGAGCCGTAGTGGAAGGAGAAGTGTGTTCTGTGGGCGGAGATGTCGAGGTAGTGGCCTTGGAGGGGGTAGAGTCTTGGCTGGGGGAGTTTGCGGTGGAGGTGGGTGGCGTAGAGCTGGGAGATGAGGGGCAACAGATAGTTGGTGAGGTACCGATTATAAAAGGAGGGGTGTCGGGGAAGAGAGGAGGTTGGGTCGGTGGAGGGGTAGAAGGAGGAGCAGTGGAGGGAGAAGGAGTCGGAGGAAAAGGAGTGGAAGGAGGATGAGGGGGGGTGAGAAGGAGTGGGAGGGGAAGAAGGGTGGGGGAAGGAGTGGGGGGAGGAGTGGAAGAAGGAGGAGTGGAAATGACAGGAGAGGGGGAGGTTTGTTTGTCCCATGCCTGTGTGCGCGGGTGGGGATTTGGGGTAGGGTTTTTTGGATTGGCACGGGGTGTGGTGGACTGAGTGGGAGTGGGGGTTGGGAGCTGTGCATGAGGGGGCGGAGATGTGTGTAAGAGGGGTGGGGGCAGTGAAAGGAGGACGGGGTTTCGATAGAGAGGTGGAAGGGGTGCGGGCAGAAGAGGTGGTTGGGAGAGAGGCTGGAGCAGTGGCTAAGGAAGGTGCATGGACAGGAAGATGGCGAGGGGAGCGTGATAAAGTAGGGGGCAGTGGTTCCCGGTAGACAGGTGTGTGTACCCATCGGGGTGGGGAGGAGTGCGGGTCTGCTTGTGTGCTCGTCTATTAGAGCGAACACCTTCTCAGGGAAGGTGATCTGCTCTATGCCATTGGAGGCGAATAATGTGTTTAGTATTTTGGCATATAGTCGAAGGTCGCCCCTCGACATGTCTTTTGCCACCGCTCAGAGCAGGGTGGCCAGGTGTAGTTTTGTTTTTGTGTTGTTGCTTGTGTGATGTGGGGTGGATGTGGGGGGTGATATGGTGTGGGGGTGATTATATGATGTGTGGGTGTTGGTAGTAGTCAGGGGGGTCTCTGAGTGTAGTGTGTTGGGGTGGGTGGGGAAGTATGGGTGAGGTGTGGGTGCTGCAGGGGGGGTTGGGTGTGTCTGAGGTAGAGCAGGGGGAGCAGGCAGGGTGGCACCCGCAGCTGCGGCGAATGTTCTGGTGAGGGGAGGGGGGGCGGGGGCAGAGTGTGTGGTTTTATGTACTTGTTGTGGACGCTGTATAGCCGCCACGGCGTCATGGCGGGCCTTACTCAGGTAAGGGCATCTATGGTTGACGGCGACGTGGTCGCCTTCATAGTTCGTGCAGAGGGCTGTCGTTGAGGTTCAAGTCGTGTAGCGGTGCCCCACTACACTGCACTTTGAGCAGATTAGGTCTGCTAAGCATGTGTTGATGTTGTGTCCGGTCTTGTAGAACCGGTGGCATTGCGTGGGTCTTATGTTGTGCTGAGCTTCTATGTTTTGTGGGTGTGTTAGTGTGCCGCAGACCTTGATGCCTTGGTCTAGCAGTGTGTTCATTGTGGTGTCACTAGACAATGTGATCACTGCCCAGTTCTTGTATCTGTTGAAGTAGAGGTCTTTGGTGACCTCCTCCCCATACTCCTGTCGGAGATGAGAGCGGAGGTCATCGTTGGTCAAGGCAAGCCATAAGGGATTGGTCCTTGTGACTCGTATCAGGTATCTTTTTAGGATACCGTCCGCGAGTTTTGTTGTTAGGTTTTGCGTGGTTAGTGTGTCAGCTGTATTTTCGTGGAAGGTGAGTGCGTCCTCCTGCGAGCGGAAGACGAGCTTGTGGCCTATACGTAGTTTGATTATGTTAGTGATGTGGGTGTCCTGGGTGGCGGCTAGCTTGAGAAGTGTGTGGTGGTCTATTATGGTGGGTGTCTTGTCTGTGGTGTTTGTGAGTATCAAGTGTGAGTTGCTGGATGCCATTATTAATTATTGATTCTTGGACTTTACTTGGGGCGTACCCCCGCCCCACCGATGAGGACCCCGTGAACATGACTCGGATGTGGTGAAGGGTGATAGATGAGTATGGACCTGGTTGGGCTCCTCAGAGGGTGTAAATACATGGCGGACTTAATGATGACTGAAGCCAGAATCAACTGACTCCAGTCGGGGTGCCGCCCACTCTATCGGGTTTTGGGTATTTAATAGTTACGTCCGACATCTCACAGAGACGGTAGTCTCCCTTTGTGGTCTTCGACGGTGACCGCAGGGTAGGTTGTTATGCCTCCCCGCGTTTGTAACTGAAATCCCGATCCAGGTTGCTTCTTCCTCTGCGTTCCGCAGCGGAGTAAGCCTCAGACCTCCTTTTCCCAGAGTTTTCAATTATGCCTTTTCTAAATAGAACGGCATAAGTGCAACGAAGCTATATGTGTAAAGTCACTTTCACGTGGCCAGAAATAACAGCGAAGCAGGGATGGGGAGGGGTAGAACGTCATATCAGGATGACGAGCGAGGAAAATAAAGGATTTTTTATTGTGGGGGGGGGCAAGGGGGGTGACTTAAGGTCCTATTTAGGTACGGGGGTATCTGGCAGGCTTGTGGTTGCTACCGTCCTCGGTTTGGCTGATGATCAGGAGTGGTTCTGGAGGTGACTTACCCTTGAATTTTCCTCCTTTGCTGGCTAAGACTTCTCTTAGATAAGGATATTTCACGGAGTTGTGATCCTCGATCTGCCGTGAGAATTTTTTTTCATTTTTCATTTTTGTGTATAGAAAGAACAGAGAGGCACTGCTGTAACACGGCAGTCGGGTAGTCAGAGAGGAGCGTTGCGGAAAATAATTAAGAAAGGGACAGCGAGAGTAGATAGGTCGGTGGCTATACACCGAAGCGAGGTGTTGTAGTGAGGGTGTAGGTTATGTGGTAATTGACTGGGCAAGGGTTGGGGGCAAGTCAGGGGGGGGAGGCTGACAGTCCATCCGGAAACGCGTTATTCACGATGCCTTATTGGTTTTTATGCGAAGAATGGTACGGGCGGCAGGTGTTCGTGGGCCGCGGGATATCGCGGCGCCATCGCGTACCTTCTTACATGTAGCGAGGTGTAAAGTGGGTCTGTGGTGAGTTTTCCAAGTTGTTTTGTAAGTCTGGTGTGAGCGTAGGTGTTGAGAGGAGTTAGTTTGTTGTTGTTGTGTAGTGCGTCCATTCTCGAGTACAGCGGCGAACGGCAAGCGCGCTTCAGAGCAGAGTTCTGAATGCGCTGAGCCTTTTGTTTCCAGGTGTCGCTTGAAGCTACGAGTGACAGTGGGGCGTACGTGAGAATGGGACGCACGAGTGCTTTGTATAAGTGTAGTTTTAGTTTTTTACTCGCTGGGTAGAACCTATTCAGCGATGCGTTTGTACGTGAGGCTCTTGCTTGTATTATGCTCTGGTGTAAGTTGAAGCTGAGGGATTTGTCGAATGTTACCCCCAGGATTTTGGTGCACTGTGTGTATGCGAGCCTTGTTGGGTTTTGGTGGATCATGTTTGGTGTGTGTGAGTAGATTTGTAGGTTGTGCATGAAGGGATCTCTAGCGCCGTAGAGTGTCATCTGTGTCTTCTGAGGATTCGTGGCAATCAGTCATTTGTCCTCGAAGTCTGTCTTCTCGTCAAGTATTCTTTGTGCGTGGAGCGCGATTTCTTCGGGGGCCTGGCCGCTGACGAGAATGGTCTCTTCGTCGGCGTAGGCCACTATGTATATGTGAACGCAGTTTTCTGGTGGGCGTGGGGTGTCGTTTGTGAACATAATGTAGAGTGTTGGTGCCAGAACGCTTCCTTGGGGAACGCCTGAGCGTGGTGTGAAGGGTCTTGAAAGGGTGTTGTTGTATCTAATGTGGCAGCGCCGTCCAGTGAGGTAGTGTGAGAGGAGCCTTCTGGTGCAGAGAGGTAACTCCGTGTTGTTGGCGAGTTTTTAGAGGAGTCCCTCGTGCCACACCTTGTCAAAGGCTTTCTCCACGTCCTTACTGACGGAGAGAGTCTTTTGGTGTATCTGTCGTTTCTTCTGTATTCTGTCGTGTACGATGGTCACGGCCGCCTGAGTGGACCTGCTTCTCCTGAACCCGTAATGATGGGGGGAGAACCAGTCCCTCTCTTCCAGGAACTCCCGTAGGCGGCAGTTGACCATTCGTTCGAGTATTTTGCCT
Organism: Ceratothoa steindachneri; assembly: GCA_963969495.1. NCBI lineage: Eukaryota > Metazoa > Arthropoda > Malacostraca > Isopoda > Cymothoidae > Ceratothoa > Ceratothoa steindachneri. The sequence goes on along the minus strand of OZ018319.1, from coordinate 193,419,138 downwards.
AGGTGCTCTAATAGAGCAATAGGCCTGTAATTGTTTGGGTGTTTTGGGTCTTTGTGTTGTTTATGAAGGAGTATATTGTGAGAGACTTTGAATATTTTAGGGAAGTGGCCTGAGGCTAGAGAGGCATTGAATAGATGTGTGAGTGTGGGGTATATGTCTGCGGGGAGGTTATGTATTAGTGTGGCTGGTAGGCCGGAGGGGCCGGGGGCGCGTTTTGGTGTCGATTTTATGTAGTGTTTTGTTTCCTCGACGGTGATTGGAGTGGTAAGTGTGGACGTATAGTCGAGCACCTCCATACGTATCAGGGGGGCAGGCCTCAGCTCGTGAGCATGAGTCCGGCACCATTCCTGAATGTCCTGGAAGTGCTCCTGCGCATGTGGTTTTGGTGGATTGTGGGTGTGTACTGTGTCCCAGTGGGACCTGAATGCGTCGAGGATATCATTAGTGTCTGTGAGTGTGTGGTTGTTTATTTTCAGTGTTATTGGTTTGGATGGTTCCGCACCCCGCCTCCTTTTCACGTGCCGCCAGAAGAAGGAAGGGTCCATGAAACGGGTGTCGTCCGCGATGCGGACGACCTCACGCCACTGCCGGTTCCTATCTAGCTGCACGCATTGAAGGATGCGGGCACGTAGTTGGTTGATGTTCTGTTGTCGTGGGCCTCTGGTGTAGTGTTTGTTGTACTGTGTGATAAGTCTCTGTGTGTGTATTGAAAATGTGAAGTATTTTAAGCATGTGTAGTTTTTGCGTGGTGAGTGTAGATTACGTGCGGTGGTGATGGTGTCCAAGAGTGAGCACCAGTGGTGGTCTATTTGTCCTGGATTGGTGTTCTCCAGGTCGAGGTTATGTGGGGTGTTTGTGGATATGTGGCTCCTGAATTCAGCCCAGTTTGTGTTTTTGTAGTCGTATAGAGGTGATGTGGGGATGAGTATGGGGGATATGGATATGAGAAGGCATATTGGTATGTGGTCTGATAGTACGTGGGGACCGGGTGCAATGTGAGTGTAGAATCGTGTGGCGTGGTCGTTACGGAAGACCACATCCAGGGATGTGGTGCCCCCGCGCGGGCCGAAGAACGTGGGGAAGGCAGGGCCGATTTTTTCGCAGCGGAAACGCCGCAAGGCACCGGCCAAGTAACTCCCCGCATCGTTCGTATTGTTGGAAAGGAGTGTCGGGTGAAAAGCGTTGAGGTCCCCCGCAAAGAAGATAGGTAGGTTGTAGTTTGAAAGGGCCCGGAGTGGGACTTCTAGGTTTAGCTGTATTCGTGGTGGTCTGTAATGTGTGGCCACTATTATGGGGCCAGAGCTTGTGTCTATTTTGTAGGCTAGAAAGTAGGTGTCACGTGTGTTGACGAGGGAGTGGTGTATGTTGCGCTTGACTAGGATCGCAGATCCTAGGTGCCGCGCCTGTGGGGATAAGTATGTGTGATAGCCTGCAATGCGAGGTCTGTTGTTGGGAGAGTGTAAACTGGTGGAGTTCAGAAGTATGATGTCGGATCTTTGTGTGTTGAGTACCCAGTTGGCGATCGTATGGCGAATACCGTGCCAACTGCGTGCGTTTAATTGTATTACACTAATACGACCTATTGTCGTGGTCTTAGTGCGCGGGAGGCTGACTTGCCAGGAATCGTCCCCTTCTCCTTGATTATTGCCCAGGAGGCGTGAGGGGCGAGTACCTTGACTCGTGTTCATGCGTGTTTGTAGGGCACGGCCGTGTTATTGGGTGGGGGAGCCCTAGTGGGTGGAGGAGTGTGTTCTGTAAAGGTGGTGGCTTTGGGTGGGGTGGTGTCTTGGTGGGGAGAGTTCGTGACGGGAGTGGGCGGTGTAGAGCTGGAGGATGAAGGACTGGAAATGGTTGGGGAGGTGCATATTATGAGAGGAGGGGTGTCGGGGGAGAGAGGAGGTAGGGACGGCGGAGGGGTGGTGGAGGGAGAAGGGGAAGGAGTCAGAGGAGAAGGAGTTAAAGAAAGGGGGGGTTGGAGGGGAAGGAGTCTTAGGTGAAGGGGCGGAAGGCGGAGGAGGAGGGGAGTGAGAAGGAGTAGAGTGGGAAGGGGTGTGTTGAGCAGGGGAGGATTGAGAAGGAGTGGAGGGGGAAGCAGTAGGGAGCGAGGAGGGAGTGGAGCCAGGAGAGAGGGGGGTTTGTTTGTCCCGTGCCTGTCTACGCGGGTGGGGCTTGGGGGTGGGGTTTTGGGGGTTGGCATAGGGTGTAGTGGACTGCGAGGGGGTTGGAGTGACAGTGGAGGCTGTGGGAGAGGAGGCTGAGATGGGTGTGAGGGGGGGGGGGTGGCAGTGGGAGGCAGGCGGGGTTTGGATAGAGGGGAGGCAGGAGCGCGAGGAGGATAGGTTGTGTGAATGGGGGCTGGAGCAGTGGCTAAGGAAGGTGCAGGGACAGGACAGACGGTGGGGAGAGCGTGGTGAGAGTGGGGGGGCGGTGGTTCCCTGCGGGCAGGGGTGTGTACCCGTCGGGGTGGGGAGGAGTGCAGGCCTGGATGTGTGTGCGTCTATTAGAGCGTACACCTTCTCGGGGAAGGTGATTTGCTCTATGCCGTTGGAGGCGAATAGCGTGTTAAGTATATTCGCGTATAGTCGGGGGTCACCCCTCGACATGTCTTTTGCAACCGCTGAGAGCAGGGTGGCCAGGTGTAGTTTGGTTTTTGTGTTGTCGCAGGGGTGGGGTGGGGTGGGGGTGGGAGTGTAGAGTGGGGTGGGGGTGGGCGTGTAGAGTAGTGTGGGGGTGGTAGTGTGGTGTGTGGGTGTTGGTAGTAGTGGGGGTCTCTGAGTGTTATGAGCTGGGGTGGGGTGTGGTTGCTGCAGGGGGGGGGGGTGCGTCGGGGGTAGAGCAGGGGGAGCTGGCAGCGTAGGGCTGGCAGCAGCGGCGAATGACATTGTGAGAGGAGGGGGTGCGAGGGCGGGGTGTGTAGTTGTGCGTGTGTTTGGTTGTGGGTGCCGGATGGCCTCCACGGCGTCGTGGCGTGCCTTGCCTAGGTAAGGGCACCTGGGGTTGATGGCGACGTGGTCGCCGCCACAGTTTGCACAGCGGGCTGTGGTGGAGGTGCAGGTCGTGTAGTGGTGCCCCACTACACTGCACTTTGAGCAGATTAGGTCTGCAGTGCAGGTGTTGGTACTGTGACCGGTTTTATAGCACCGGTGGCATTGTGTGGGTCTTATGTTGTGCTGTTCTTCGATGTGTGTGGGGTTTGTGAGGGTGCCGCAGACCTTGATGCCTTGGTCTAGCAGCATGTTTTTGGTGTTGTCACTGGACAGTGTAATTACTGCCCAGTTTTTTGACCTGTTGAAGTACAGGTCCTTGATGACCTCCTCCCCGTACTCCTGACGGAGGTGCGAGCGAAGGTCCTCATTGGTGAAGGCCAACCACAAAGGGTTGGTCCTTGTGACACGTATTTGGTATCGTTTCATGATACCGTCAGCGAGTCTCGTCTGCAGGTTGTGTGTGTTTAGTGTAGTGGTGGCATTTTGGTGGAAAGTTAGCGCGTCCTCCTGTGAGCGGAAGACGAGCTTGTGGCCTGTGCGTAGTTTGATTATGTTGGTTATTGGTGTGTCGTGGGTGGAGGCTAGCGTGAGCAATGTGCGGTGGTCGATTGTGTCGGGTGCTGGTTCTGTGGTGCTCGTTAGGATAAGGTGTGAAGTGTTTGCCATTTTTGTGGTCTATACGCTTTTTTGCTCAGATGGGAAGGCCCCCGCCCCGCCGGTGAGGACCCCGTGAACATGACTCGGATGTGGTGAAGGGTGATGGATGATTTTATGGACCTGGTTGGGCTCCTCAGAGGGTGTAAAAACATGGCGGACTAAATGATGAATGAAGCCAGAATCAACTGACTCCAGTCGGGGTGCCGCCCCCTCTATTGGGTTTTGGTTATTTAACAGTTACGTCCGACATTTCACAGAGAGGGAAGAGTCTCCCTCTGTGGTCCTGGACGGTGGCCGCAGGGTAGGTTGTTATGCCTCCCCACGTTTGTAACTGAATCCCAAACCAGGTTGCTTCTTCCTCTGGGTTCCGCAGCGGGGTAAGCCTCAGACCTCCTTTCCCCAGAGTTTTCAATTATGCCTTTTCTAAGTAGAACGGCATAGTTGCAACGAAGCTATATGTGTAGAGTCACGTTCACGGAGCCAGACATCACGGCGGAGCAGGGATGGGGGGGGGGGGTTTAGCACGTCATATCAGAATGACGTGCCTAGGAAATAAAGGTATTTTTATTCGGGGGTGGGGGGTGGGGGTGGGGGGTGGGGGTGGGGGGTGGGGGGCAGGGGGTAACTTAAGGTCCTATTTAGGTCCGGGGGTATCTCGTGGTTGGTGAAATTTCGTCCTGGGTAAAATTCGTTGGTGAGCGGGAGTGTTCTGGAGGTGACTTGCCCTCAACGTTACCTCCTTTGCTGGCTAAGACTTCTCTTAGGTTGTAGAGCTCACAGAGAAATTCGATCGCTGTATCTCGTGAGAATGTTTCAGCCCGTCTATTTATACCACCGTCAATTAAGGGGGCGTGACTTCTCTTCTCATAATCTTAATGCCGAGTGGAGCCTATCGGGTCAAAGTAGGTTTATTTGTTCTTTGTTACGACTGCTTTGCGGATTCTAAAGGTGTCTACGTGTTCAATGTGTACACGTGTGTATTATGAGTGTATTTACATTTAGCAACCTTTGAGTTTATCAGGCCGGCATTCATAGCAAGATTGGCAGGTTCATAGGTTCGCATAATGTCTGGCTGGTCAGATCAGAGATCGCCATCAATTTTTCCAGCTATCTTCATCATCTGCTCCCAGACCTTTTAGCTCACATCTGTTTTCTCATGTGTGTATGTTTGTACCTCTGCGTGGGAACTCTAACGATTTCGCTTGCATCCTTACAATATTCTCTCTTTTTCTTAATACATATTAGATTGCGGTTTAACATTATTTACAAACAATTGTTTTCTCTTACATTAATTCATTATTACAGGATGTTATATTAATTAAATGTAATATTTATGTGCCTGTTACAAGCCTTTAAAGGATTCAGACGATACTCATTTGTGAGGCTTCATTTTTTAATGTATTTCACCTTGCAATGCACTTTTGTCTTATTATTTACATGGGCGAAAGCTATATATTATTATTCTTATTTATGAAGACTGCTATACATTTTTAGATTATTTGTATGTGCATAATTATTTGCGTGCCGATCCCAAGGTTTCATAGGTTTTATATGACACATGTTTGTGCTGCATCATTGTTGATCCTAATCCACCTTGCAAAGACTTCTAAATGACTCCACCACAAGAAACGGAGTTTCACAAATTATAATGAACTCGAGGCTTACAAATTATTCCACCTTCTAAATGAATTAAGGGTCTTACGATATTTCACATTATGGGAATGAGAGGTAATTTTTTGTTTTATGTGCATCTTTACATTGAGTTTGGATTCCTTAAACTCTCTGAATCTTACAATACTTTATTTTCTTATTCATAATTACGCACAGCATTTAGCGGTTCTTTGGAGCGTTCGGAGGTGGAAACTGCAGCTCTTTAATGCGACCAAAATTCGTTTGCGGGTGTGTGCGCGCGATACTACTTTATTATTTTTTACTTTTACAGATTTGTGCACGCACACCACATTAAATCTACTTTCTTATTCCAATTTGTTATGCTTGGTTGCAACACATAAATTTTAAAGTGGCAGCAATCCTGCAATTCTTTGTTTCAAACGATGTGATGCCAATGGTGCTAAGGTTTGGGGGCCCGGATGTCCGAGCTGCAGATCTTAATCTGCGAATATAAACTATTTCTTTTTTTTCATATACATTAATTTGTTTATGAACGGAACTAGGAATACGGGGATAACTTTAAATTGATATTTACATTGACTTTGTTCACTTGATTTGTTCTTATAAAATTAATATCATTTTAAAATTATATAAGCACCAAATTTATGCATTTTTAACTAGATATGAACTTAATTATATTACTACCTGATATACACTTGTAATTTTAAACTCCAATATTGTCATTGTAAATATTTGAACACTGTGCTCGAATGAATGGCGTGAGTTCCTATGTTGAACTCTCTTGATTCACCGTTGTCCTTTTGAGCTGCACTGATGAGCGCTCTGTCCGTATGTGGAGACTGGATAAATTTTTGCCGGGTTAGGTGTTCACCAACTACGTCCACCTATAGCGGTTCAACGTAGCTCATCCAGGTTACCTGCAGTGGTCCGGTGTGTATAAAAGAAATGACCTTCTTACCATTAAGACGGTGGCTTCGTTTCGACGGGATGTCAACGGTGATGGAGTTCGCTAGGCATACTTCTTCTTGAAATGAGAGTAGGCTTGGTATTGGTGAATTTTGCTTATCTAAGCGCTCCTTGTTCGTTGTGTGAATCCATTGCTTTTCTCGATCCCTTTTCTTGTTCGAGCGAAAGGGTCACAAGTTATGTGGTTATGGTATTCGTTATGGGGATTAGGGGTGACTGGACTGGGGATTGAGATGGCGAACTCTTTAATTTTGATGGGCGGATTTGCAAGGCATATTGTATCCATCCTTCGAGGGGGCACCGGTCATTGAGTCCACCTCCTTGGGAGAGTAGAACCCTATAACCGATGATAAGGCCATCTTCTTCAGGGATACCTAATATTTAGGCTGGAGGCTATCCATCTGACCTGCTGATATTAATAATGATGAATGCGTGAATAATAATAATTATAATAATAATTTTTTAGCCCGTCTATTCATAACACCGTCCATTAAAGGGGCGTGACTTCTCTTCTCCTAATTCGAATGCAAGGCAGAGCCTATCGGGTTAAAGTGTGTTCGTGTATTCTTTTCAATGTGGACACGTGTGTATTAGGAGTTTATTTACATTTAGCCACCTTTAGCGTTATTAGGCCGTTTCACAGGTTGACGTAAAGTTTGGCTGGTCAGATCAGATATCGCCCTAAGTTTGCCCAGCTTCCTTCGTTATCTGTTTCTAAACCTTTCAGCTCACATCTTTTTTCCTCATGTATGTATGTGTGTGCATCCGTATGGGAGCTCTAACGATTTCACATGCATTCTTACAACATTCTCTGTTTTTTTTAATACATATTAAATTTCGGTTTAATTTTTTTCAAATATTTGTTTTCTCTTACATTAATTATTAGAGGATGTTATATTAATTCAATGTTTGATTTATGTGCCTGTTACAAGCCTACATAGAATTTACATGATACGCATTTGTGAAGCTTCAATGTTGAACCTATTCCGCTTTTCAATGTACCTTTGTCTTAGTAATTACATGGACAAAAGCTATACATTATGCTTATTTATGGAGACTGTTATACACTTTTAGATTATTTGTATGTCCATAATTATTCAAGTGCTCAACTCAAGGCTTCCTAGGGTTTATACGACACCTTTTTGCAAAGCTTCATTATTGATACTAATCTAACTTGCGATAACCGCTAGGCACGGCGACATATGTCACATTTGACCCAAGAAAAGATTAATGCGATAGGTTGGGAAGTTCTTCCTCATCTTCAATATTCACCTTACCTTGCATCATGTGATTTAATTTATTTAAGCCATTATGTAATCACCTAAATTGCAAAATTTACTCTGATATGGAGGAGGTAGAATGGACATCAAGTGTAAAAATGGACCAAAACTGAATCACTTCTTCAAGAAAGTTATCGACTGCTTAGTTGAACGATGGAAGAGCATTATCAATAAGGATGAAAACCACTTTGATGAATAAATGTATTTTTAAAAATTATTTTAGTTGCCTTTAAAAAAACGGCATTAATTTCTTGAAAATCATTATTTAGAGTCAGCCATTCGATTTCCGAGTATATCCGGCCGTATTCATTAAGTGATAAATTAAATTGAAATACTGCATGGCTGCTAATTAAGAATTTTTTCAAATATTTAAATGAAAACATATATCAGAAAATTGTTGTGAAAATTTAAAATATCATTTGATTTTATTTAAAGATTTTTGGGTGTATTATGAAGTTAGACATTCTCTTTATGGTCTTCTACTTATTTAGACTTTTTCGAAAAACCCAGGGTATTTATATGACGGCCATTTTTGGGCTACGTAATCGCTGAAGGCACAAACGTCTGTGAGAAGGCTTCCGGTGCCTAGAGGGATTACCTTTTGTCGCCCGACACAGGTCTTAATAGTCTCCAACGATGTGGGGGGGAACTTTCGGCTAACATTTTCCCGGCTACGGAGATTAGCGTTTCATCGGCGAAGTGAAAGCTTTTAGCCTCCAACTTAACTACACCTGTGAGGTGCTGAGGGATATTCAAATTCTTTCTTCTTCAATTTTTCTCTTTGGATACAGAACTTACTCCACGTGGAGTTATACTTAGGAGACATAGGGAGGGAAGGAATTCAAGAAACAAATGAAGGGGGTATTCTTCTTGGCGTCCCTTTGCCTTACATTCCTCCATTCCAAAGATGGCGTTTCTCGACGGCACGAAGGGGAGGGAAAAAGGGCATCTCGACCAAACCCATCGCTATTGAAATTTCAGCCCACACTGCGGCGGCCAAGGTATAGGATTTGCTCCGTTTGATCCTATACGACGGTTAAAACTTACAAATACATTTAGGTTACTGGGTAATTAATTACATAATTAAAATATATATTGTTTCATGTAAAAGCAATACCACAATTTAGAATAACGTATCAATCAAGCGGAGGGACAATCCAGGAAATAATAAAAAAAATCAATAATGCCCCCCCCGTATATACAAGCAATACACTAAATTAGGGACCTATGTACACACGTACAAAAATAAAATTTACATGGGAGAGCAACGGGTTCGAATATATACATGAATTTATAGGATGTATGGAGTTCTACCTTGGGGGAGGAGGGTCATCTACTGGATTCCTACTAAGATTGTCTGCTACACAGTTTTCATTACCTTTAAAATACAAAAATTCGGAATTAATATTCCATTAATAGCAGACTCCAGCGCATAAGCCTTCCGTTTTAGCTTTTACAATTTTTTAAGTAAGCCAAAGGACGGTGATCAATTTCAATCACGAACTCCTGATCTTTCAGATACATTTTAAACTTCCCGACACCAAAAACTATTGCCAAAGCCTCAAGTTCTATTACTGCATAGTTTCTCTCGCGCGGTAACAGTTGCCGGCTTGCATAAGCGATAGGAGAGCTATTCCCATCTTCTTCGTACTGCAGCAACACGCAACCGATGCCATCGTTGGTGGCATCCGTATGGATTTTATAGAATTTGTTCGGGTTCGAGAGCCGCAATATGGGGGCAAATATTAACCTATCCTTCATCTGCTGGAAGTGGGAAATTGCCTTGGGGCTCCAAACGAAGAAATCTGCGGCAAAGTTGTAGACGAAGCGCCGGTAGAAGGAGGTTGAACCGAAGAAGGAACGTAGCTGCTTTTTAGTACAGGGAAGGGGCATATCTGAAATGGCCCTGACCTTTTCTTGCTGGGGCGTTATTTGATTTTCTCCAATGTGAAATCCAATGTACTTGATAGTGTCGTAAGCAAAATGAAACTTGGAAGGACTCATGGTCTGACGATGCTCCCGGAGCCTATTACAGATGGAACGGAGAGAGATTAGATGTTTATCTCCTGTACGTCTAGTTACGTACACATCATCAAAATATAATGACACATTGTTAAGACTATCTAAGATGCGGCGCATCATTCTGTTTTAATTACTACAAGCAGTGACTAAACCAAATGGGAGGCGCTTAAATTGCATAGGCCTCTTTTCTGTAGGGTAGGCAGTGTATTGTCGAACACTATCCTTGAGGGCAATTTGATAGTACGCCTTGCATAAATCTATCTCAGAAATAAATTTGGCATTCTCGAACAAAGGTAGGCTCTGATCTATCGACTGGAACGGTTGGGCATCGAAAACCGTCACCGCGTTAAGTTTTCGAAAGTCCACCAACATTAGAAAGGACTGGTCAGGCTTCCGAACGATAACAATGGGGGGAACAGTAATCTGAGGAGAAAGGTTCGATTATTTCTAATTTTAGTAAGTTTTCGACCTCCGCATTGAACGCAGATCACAAATGAATGGTCAAGAGGTAGGCCTTTAACAACCGGGATAACTGGGGTGTCAGAGCGGGCTCCAGGTGGGGATTTAGATCGATTTCCCGGAGTTAGTCTTTATACGATCCGGGAAGCAACGGGAGTATATAGTCATTGTAAGATTATACGCAAACTGTCTGGAATAGGTTAAGAGGTTCGGGGGGATAAGAGGCTTCCATCACGGACTCTTCGTCCAGGGCAACAATATTGTTGATGCAGGCGCAGCGGTGGTAACGTTTGAGCATGATGACGGGAAACAATTTGTTACCGGAGGGCCTTTGGATGAGGTAGTCCACGAGGCCACGGGCTTCGAGGACTGAAAAGGGGCCTTTCCATTGGGAAAGAAGTATTTGTCTCCGTGCGCAGGAGAAGCAGAACCTCGTCACTGGCCTTGAACCGTATTTCTTTTGAACTAATGTCAAAATAGGTCCTGTAATAGGAGCGGGGGGTACATAGCAGGCGCGTAAGGAAGTGGTTAAGAACGGAGGTGGAATGGAACAACAGTTCACCCTCAACGAGGTAGGAGACCTCCTTATGACCACGAACCGATTCGCTCTCGTTGTTCCTCGACTTTTCCCATAATGGCTGTAGGGAAAGACACTAATTCTGGGCCTTTACAAAAGACTCGTTGTTCAGAGTCTCGTACTCGGGGGGAAAAGGGGGTTCTAAATTCACGGGGGGTGCCTCGTTCTTTATGGCTTGGGCCGTCGTGATGGTGGGGTGAGCAACGGGAGTAGGGGAGAGCTGCGGGCTCTGGCCGACTAATATGGAGCAGAATTTAATAGGGGCTGCTATGACGTCAGCTTAACCGGTGAAATATTGGCATTCAATGAAACAACGGACCACTGGGAAGCGGTTGGCTCGTCCCAAGTAGTCCTGGACTACTGCAAATTTATCGTGGTTGGGGCTCACTGGGGGCAGCAATTTTCCGATACGATGATGCACGTGCCTCGTGTATCTCTGACCTAGGTTGAAACTCGGCAACCATTAACCGATCCGGTTTCGAATTCGAGCCCACCAGGGGAGATCTCGTTAAATAAAAAATTAACTTAAGATCCCGGGGGGCTATTTGCTTGTGGGGGAGCAGGTGTTTCGGGGCGAGCAGACGGAGGAGAAAGAGAAGCTCTTACTTGGTGTACTTGGTGCCTGGGAGCAGAACGGAACTAAGAATTTGGGGGACAGTTCGTTCGCACATGCCCGAGGGTATCGCAAGAAAAACAGATGATGGAACGTCTGGTGTAATCCAACGCAGGGGGATTAAAGACGGGTGGCTTAACATCCCTAGGTTCAGATGGGGGATAATATTTCGGTTTGGAAGTACCTGAGACCTTTACGAATTTGGGAGCGTTCTTAAGGTGAAATTTATGGAAGTGGCCTTTACTTTTGGAGGGTGGAGGATAACTCTTCTTGGGATCTTTGGGGTAAAGATTATAACTAGCCGCGTGCAAATCCGCTTCTTAGATGCATTCTTTGAAGGAAGCAACTCTTTGGTCCTTCACGAATGCACCGATTTCAGAGGGTAGCGTAGCCATCAATTGATCCAGCAAAATGAAGTCAAACAGAGACTCAGAGTTGCTGTTTACCTGGGCGGAGTCCAACCAAAACTGTAGGCTTCTTCTGAGGGTGAATCCGAACTGGCGGTAAGTCTGGCCAGGTTGCAACCTTGCCTGACGAAATTTTGCCCTGTAGAAGTCCGGATTTATATTTATCGCAGCCAAGAGTTCGGACTTAAGGGTCGAATAGTCGAGTGTAGCCTTGGCGCGTAGCAAAATGAAAAAATCTCGCAGCTGCGTATTAAGTAGTAGCAAAAGTCGGGCGACTCCATCAGTTTGGATATCCCAGTGATTTACCTCAAAAATCTTTTCGAAGTGAGTGAGGTAAGTACTGAAATCCTCACCATCTTTAAATGCTAGTAGCTTTAAAGCTGAGATCTGGGGGGCTTCATTCCTGGAACTAACTGAGAGGGTTTCTAATTTATTCTTATTTCACTCCCTTTCATGGTGCCTCACCCTTTCTCTTTCTTCAGCTTCTCTTCTTCTCTCCTCAGCTTCAGCTTCTCTTCTTCTCTCTTCAGCTTCAGATTCTCTTCTTCTCTCTTCAGCTTCAGCTTCTCTTCTTCTCTCCTTAGCTTCAACTTCTATAATTTCTTTTTTCTCTGCTCTTTCGTTGCTCAACTCTTCCTGAATATAAGCGACTAGCTCTTTACCAGGGAGAACAAGCTTCTCACCCTGTTGCCTAAATCTCTGGAAGGACGTCATCTTGTTTCCTTGCGCGAGGCTTAGCCACTCGACGCGTTCAAGAATCTTACGGCAAAGAAAATGGGGCTCTCGCAATAGTTCCGAAAAATTCTAAATAAAATCTTACCCTTGTGATCATATACAGGGAAAAAAGTAATAAATTTTGAAATAAATATACTAATTCCTATATGAATACCTGTATAAGACCTCTTAATCCGGCACGGGGATCACAAGGAGGGGAGTTTGAAAGATTTCCTCGCAAACACACGCAAGCACAATGGCTTGTTACTAAATATGGCCTGACAGGCACCACAAAAGACTGCTTACTCAAAATAAAATAAAAACAATTATAAAAAATTATTCTCCTATCTCTAAATAAACTTGATCCAACTTGGTAAATTTTCTATTAATTCAACTGAGGGACTTGAAAACGAAAGGGGTCGTAAATTAATCCAATAAACCTGACACCAGAATTTATTATATATATATATATATATATATATATATATATATATATATATATATATATATATATATATATATGTCGAGGAATAGGTCACCTCCCCAGACAATACGTCTTTATATACATATATGTATCTATTGGTTGGGAGGAAAAAGATAAAAGCCACGAGAATATGCATATATACAGTTATATACACATATATTCTCTAATGTACGTACGCGATTTTAATACAGGGGCCGATAGCGTTTAATGAGTTTGCCAAGTTGCAGTTCAAGGATATATTTAAAGAGTGAAAACCAAAAATATAATTTTAATAAGTCACTAGTTAACATATATATACATTCGGGAAATATAGGAAATGTCAATAAGGATAATACTTACAGAATATAGATAATTGGCATCTGAGTAACGTTAATTACTTGTTAATTAGCTTTTAAAGGGGATACTATAAATCAGTTATACAGAAGCAATATATAAAAGCCGGAAAGCGGGTCGATTAACGGGAGATATAATCAAGGGTCGTTTTACCTTAAAAGGCGTCACGTTAGGAAGAGGAATCCTTTAGCGAGTCGTTGCTGGGCAATGGAGACGGAAATTGGTTGTGATTCTCGGCCGAATATCCTGATGGTGACGATGATGAAGGGCGCGGGACCAGAAGATGAGTTCCCGATCATCCTTGAAGACGAACGATGGCACCTCTGCTCCAGAGAAGCGCAACCTCCAATATCGAGACTCTAACGTGGCTCGTGAAACTGGAGACCCTTGAGGAGGATGGGGGGAGGGGGGGGGGGGCAGATGAGACGAGAGGAATCCCGGCCAGGCCTTTGGGGACGAAGCGATTTGAGGCTTGCTCTGAACAGAATAAGCCTTCACTAAAGAGAGGGATCTGCCTGGTGAGATCAAACCTCAATGGTATACGCGAATACCAGGGACTTGGGGAAACAGACACTCGATCTGAACCGAAGGCGATGGGTTGTCAAACCTAATCTGCCGATCTTCGAAAAACCCAGGGTATTTATATGACGGCCATTTTTTGGTACTCAATCGCTGGAAGGCACAAACGTCTGTGAGAATGCTTCCAGCGCCTAGAGGGATTAGCTTTTGTCACCCGACACAAGTCTTAATCGTCTCCAACGATGTGGGTGGAAAACTTTTGGCTAACATTTTCCCGACTACGGAGATTCGCGTTTTATCGGCAAGGTAAAAGCTTTAAGTGTCCAACTTAACTACACCTGTGAGGTTCTGAGGGATATTCAAATTTTTCTTTTATTTTTCTTTTTGGATACAGAGCTTACTCCACGTGGAGTTATACTTAGGAGACATAGGAAGGGAAGGAATTCAAAAAACAAATGAAGGGAGTTTTATTCTTGGCGTCCCTTTCCCTTAAAAATCCTATAGTTTCATCTAATGAGGTTGGATGTCCCTCTCATTCTCGCTTACACCAAAGTGCAACAAGACGGAATATTTAAAGTTGGGTTTTATTTTATTTAAATCCAAACCAACGTTGGCATCAACATGAAAATATTTGTCCGAAAGATCTGTACATAAAATTATGAAAATAGGGGAAGTAAAAATGTGTTTAAGATATATAGACGCAGGTGCTCCTGCAAGCATTGTGGTGTTGGGGCCTGGAGGGAACACAATCATCCAGATTACTGATAAATGTTTATGAAGTAAAATGTCTAGTTGGAAAAGAAAGAATTGTCCAAATGGTGAAGCGATTCTAACTCTGACCTAGGCGTCGCTGTGATCAGTAAATGGGAACTTACTCCGCACGGCCATCCCTGAGCATTAAAAGACTCAGTTCAAACCGATCTTTTAGAACCTACCCGTTTGTACCCTCGTGACGCTACAAGATCCTCTTTCTAGAATTGGCCATATTTTCGTTTAATTGCAGCTTGGGTCCTCTACCATAACGCTTCACCCACTATTTTTTTTTCATTCCACCCACCACATTTCGGGATACTAACGCTTGATTTCGGGGCACCTTGGTCATATTGTCGCTGTTGTTATCTTTCATACTTTCTGTATGCCACTTATCGGCCCAAACCTTACTTTCTCACTGCATCATTTGAATGAATGTATCCGGATGACACTATATTCCACTATGCCATGTCCTGTACAACCCTAATTTACTTTTTGTTCTCCCTCAGATGCTCCTGTGTGCAGGCACTCCCCAGATGTATGGGCGAGGCAGGGAACTGAGGTGCTGGCGACGTGCAGCGTGAGTGCCTATCCCGACCAAAACCTTCAGTTTTCCTGGGTATGGGTAACACCATCATCCCGTACCCGCATTATGCCCAATCGTCCAGAGTTGATAACATCCCACGGGCTGACGTCAAACGTTTCGTTTGTCATCCCGCACAATAACCGTTCTATGAACGACCCCACCCCCGACAACAAACTGGGTATTATTGAATGTTGGGCGATGAATGAAGTGGGACGCCAGAGCAAGCCGTGTACCGTTCACGTCAGAAAACCAAGTAAGTTTCAGTTGCCTCCTTTTGTGTTTTCTCATAGAGGAAAGACGTCGTCGAGTCATGTCATTCTCCAGCATTCACTGACCCAAAGAGAATCGCCTATAAATCCGAGTGGCGCGCTCGTAAGAGACGCTTCCTATGAGTGTTCTGTTGGCACTATTCTGTTTGTGGTGTTGGGTGTTATTAGGACAGGGGCGAAAGATGAATGGTGGTGGGAGAAATGTTATCTTGCCGAAAAAGAGAAAAAGATACTTTGTAGCTGTACAGCGCATCGAAAATATATCATCCTTTAATAACCACGGCGCTATTCTGGATGTGTAAACAAAGTAGGTCATGGTTACCATGTGCAGGAGGCGTAAATGGAATGTGTACAATGGAGGTGTGGTATACCTGAAGTTCATGAATAGCTAAGGACATAATATTGGAACTTGCTACAGTTTTGAGCAGAATTTTAAATGTACGTGTCTAGAGTAGGTTTTTATTATTTAACTGATTAATAATTGAATAATTTATGTCATAATAAATGTATATATTTATTCCAAATGTAATAAAAAATTGCAATCTAAACTGTTCCGGCCCCCAAAACAATTTATTTCTCAAACATTACATAATTGACAGAGAACAAAGATTGACATACAAATAGGAAGAATGACAATTAATACTTTGTCACGTGACTTATGTTGGTAATTACAACTGTCAAACTTTTGTCATAGTTTTCTGTTAACTTGTATCCTCCTTTACTAGAAATTTTGCCCATTTTTTTGCTCCATTCCTCCTTGCAGTACATCCAAAATTTATCCTTATTCATTGGATTTCTATGGTGGAAGTGTTTTTTAAACTCCATCTATATATTTTCTATGGGGTTCAGTACGAGATATTTTATAATCATTATAACACATTAATTATGTCCTGTTGAAAGTAAAACTACGTACAAAACTTTATTCTGTTGTTGATGCTAAACCATTTCTTTCAAAGTAACCAACAATCAATTTTCCTCAATATTGCATTGAATTTAACAAGAGTTCTGTGCAATTAGCAGCAATGAAACCCAAAAACATGATGCTCACTCTGTCGTATTTTACGTTTGGTTTGATTTTTTCGGAAAAAAGCTTCTCTAACTTTACGCCTAACAGAAATTTGCACTTGGCAACAAATAGTTATATTTTTTGTCACTCCATACTATTTTCTTCTCAAATGTTTCATCACCGTGACCCTGATCATTTATAAACGTGAGTCTTGCATCAACATTAGTTTTACAAAGATGTTTTTTTTAATATGTAGAAATAATTTATTTTGCCGTAGAGGTAATTTCGGTGTTTGACATTATGTCATCTCTAAAACATTAACTCCAGCTGAACTCATATCTCGGCATATTTGCTTTCTATTGTTGTGGTAGGTAACTTTAATTAAAATTCCTTATAATGTTAAAAAGTATCATTTGGTAATACTTTTGGCTTACTCATTTTGGCAGATCTTTCACTGTTGTAATGGGCCTATATAAGTCATCTTCCTCATTCGATACTATGGTCTTTGCTTTTAGTACCAAATTCCATTTTGTAGCTTCTTCTATTATTGAAAGTTTGGAGTCGGCTAAAAATCCATCGAATGTTTTATCGAACATAAAGTGTAATTAATTTCAACTATGCATCTGCATAATAGGTGTATGAAGACATCTGAATAATATATATATATATATATATATATATATATATATATATATATATATATATATATATATATATATATATACGGGATAGTTGGAAAGAGATTTAATCATCGGTGGTGCCACGTATTACCTGTCATATAACGTATAAACCGTTTTTCAAGCAATTCTATGTTGCGAAAACTACCAAATTGGACAATACGGCTTGGTGTGAGGCATAGTCAAAATATTTTGGTGCCAAAAATGAAAACTTAATTAAACCAAAATAAATTTGAATATATTATTGCTTCTCAGCCTAAAAACTTGGGTGAATAAAAAAAGGTTTCTTCCCTCCTTCCCAATTTGAAGCTCCTTGGGAGCTACTGCTTGATCCCTTGATCCCTTAATCAAATTGGTAAATCTAAATCTCATCCTCCGTTAAAATCCGTTGCGTGAGATCTTCTTCGCCTGTTTCAAATTTAAACAAAAGGTTCAAGAAAAAACCCTTTGGCATCCACCGGGCTGATATATTGCAGGGACCAAAATGGTCACTCGAAATCCAGCATACTGAACCATGTGAACTTCCAACATCACTAGCTATGATGTCAATGCGAATTATTGGGTCTTTTTCTAAGAGTTCCTACTCTGGTGCTTCCTTTATTTTATTAATCAATATGGATGCTTTTTTTTTCTCTCACCATCCTTCAGATTTTCTCTACATTCCTTACAACGTATCATCCACTGCAAAACTTCTTGCAAACATTTATGTTCGAATACTTACAATCGTTTTGTTAAAATTTAATGATCTCATATAAAAAAATATGGCTTAAGATAGTAAAATTATTATGAAATTACTTTGTAAACAAACGCAGATGAATTAATGAGAGCTAATGCTGCCAAGTGTAGGCCATGAATGGTCTTTTGCAGTCTCCTTCTTTTCTTATGTTATTTTCTTATGCTCTTATATATTTCAAGATCGTCGCTAAGCACATTTCAGCATGAAAGAAATCTGGTCAGGCTGGAAGAGGAAATCTCACACCAAATCTTGTTGACTATCTGTTGTATATTTTAACCTCTGATCAATACTCTAGATAAAGAAGAAATTTACAAATATATATAAATAAATAACCTGTGAAACCGAAGACTGTGTTGTGAAGAGAGAAAAACAGACTTTAACATTGAAAACTACTGGAAAGGGATGGAGCACGTAAAATTATGGTCCTCCCGCTATTCAGTAGATAAGAAATCCAAGATCAATTATGTTTGCAAAGGTGATGTGTGTAGCGACGAATTAACTGGAAACTTGGCATTCGAGTGAATAATGGAATATGTTATTGTTTATACCACCGACTCGCATTACTTCATGGTTATCACAGTGGAGACCTTCCGTTTAAGTCAATTTTGAACGACCTTATCTTAAGATGGACCTATTAATCGACCTTTCAAACAGTTAAAGAATTGATTGGGGCGAAGTAAATGAAAGAGATTCCTTGGAACATAAAGAGATTGATTGGAATGGGAATTAGATTACCAAACGTAATTGAAAACCTTTCGATACCGAAGAAGTTTTTTTATTCAATAAACTGACGAATGGGTAGGTGGGAAAGTGAATGAATGTAAATTATAAGAGGAGTACATGAGAATAGAGGCATGAGAAAGGATTTATTAAAGAGGAAGAAAGCGGCGAGAGGAGACAATGGGAGGAATAGCGGCAAATTCTGGTCGTTATTGGTTGAAGGGTTAAAGGATATAGCTAATAGTGAATAAGTAGTTCTTAGGAATCAGGGTTTCAGACTTCAGGGGGTGGGAATTCCCGGAAGATAGGAGTACAGTAAGTGATTGAGAGGGAAATACCGGAAGATAACTTCGCAACAAGTAATTGAGCACAAATACCGGAAGGTAGACGTACAAGAAGTCATTGAGTACAAAGCACTGGAAGGCATTATTTTTGCCTAAACAAGAGTCAGCACGGATCGAAGCCACTTAAGTTACCCCCGTTCCATCTTTTTATATACATCTAATCACACAACTACACCTTTTTTTCAGGGCCGTTGACTATCAAGAGCGATGGTGTGTTATGTAGTGTAGCATCAAATTCCGTCAGGATTCATTTTTGTGCTGAAAGCCCTAAGCACCTCTTTCAAAAGCTCCCTCCGTGTATACTTATTGTGCACAATACCATCCACCTACTTCTCTCTCTGTCAATCCCTTTCTCTGAAACATTCTTTTGTATCATCAACTCATTCTCACAGGTGCGTAACATCTCAGGACATTCTTGGTTACAACCTCATTCATACCTTTCCTCACGCCATATGCACCTCTTATCTATTCGTTCTTCACTCTATTTCACCTCGCTCCCTTCACACACAACATCTCAAATTGCCTATTTGTACTGCTCTCACACACTATCTTTCCCTCATCTGCTATGCCTTTAGTCATAGCTCCCCTGCGCTAACGTTTTGACCAGTATACTCTTGAACAACTTTCTGTTTATTCCATATTCCAACCTTTATCCTTCACTATCGCTCTGATGCCCCCTAATACCTTCCACACATTCATAAAACTGCCATTACAGTCTGCCTCATCTGTACCATGATCGTTTTAAGATACACCGTAGTACTCTAAACAAATCATTTTCTCAAGGTGCACACTAGAATTCTAATGCTACGTGGACACAATGCAACCCAGCATAGTTTCACTTTTGCAAATATTCATCCATATAATTGTCCGACTCACACATTCATACCTATCCATTACACCATGCCAATATACACTCACTACTACATCAATCCCCTAATTACACCTATCACCAGGAGTCAACTTCCATTCACTCCCTCCCACATAAACACTTATTTCCTATGCTTGTTGTTCTCACCGGTGAATTATTCTTGACTGACATAACTCTTATTATTGTCTATCATCTTTCATTGTTCTTGCCTAAAATCACTCATTATTCTTGCTCAAAATCACTATTCTTGGCAAATGTCATTCATTATTTCTGCGAGCTACAGCCTAGTCTGATGGGAACAACGCTTCGAACTATAGAGAAGTGAACCATTAGGTATGGTAAATATTTGGATGCAGCTCTGATTTTGGTAATCTTCGTGGTGGTTGTCACACACTCTAGATACTCGTGGTTTGGATACTACGTTAATCTATTGGTCCCCACGGGGAAATAAAATGCTTCAAAGAGTGCCCCAGATCAATGGTAACACCCATAACTTTTTTCATCATTTCTGGCGAACATCACTCATTATTCATGTCTACTATCCCTCTTTGTTCTCGTCGATCATCACTAGTTATAATTGGCCAACATTCTTTATTTAGTTTCGTTTATATTCTTGACTAACTTCAACCTATCATTTTGGCTTAAAATCACTATATTTCCCTTCCCAAAATTACTCATTATTATGGGCCAACATCACTATTGTTCATTATATTCTACCTGAAATCAATCCAATTGCTTAAATGGAGCTTCTCTCTTTGCAAAGCAAGTGTTTAGACAGGAGATTTGCCCCTCCACTTCTAGGTATCCAACACATCCACCACCACAAAGTTATCTGTCGTTGCTGAGGTATGTCTTCCGAAATCTATCTAACGTCCTAAATGAAAAGGCAACAATGAATATATAATTTATAAAGAAAATCTTCCCGCATCCAAATATAGCCGAACCGACACACGAACATAATATCCTAGAGTTAACTTTGACAAAAAAAGAGAAACAAGTATAAGGTATGCAACTTGAAGAAACACTTTAGAACAGCGAGCACAACATAATTCAATTCAATCTATATATTCCAAAAAATGTTTACGAAAGCTATCATCTCATTCTTAACTTAAAATCTTGTAATTTTTATCTTTTTTACTCTCTTACTTAAAACTTTTACATTGCGATAAAACCTTTTTCATAGAAAACAACCAGAAAAATTATAATGATTTTTATTGTTCATTTTTCACTTCAAATAACGAAGTAGTGCGCTATAAATCTTGAATTTCTAACGGACCACCTACAGAACAAAATACTAAAGTCTACATTTTCTTAAATATTTGTATAATTTCTATAGAAATTGCACCGAATATTCTATGAAATTCGCTTCTGATATTGATTAATTTTCATTTCATAGAACCAAGGATAAAAAAATGAGATAATAAATGTATACTTGAAGAAAGGCTTCATCTCAAATTAGGGAACGATAACGTGTGACTTTCATTTTAAACATAAAACTTCGTAACGTACATATGACAACACTGTACCACATGTATTAAAGACTGTTACTGATTTTATTACACATTTATCAGAGTAGCATGACGTGCTAAGGTCAACTAGTCCTTCGAAAAACAGGCTGTCAGGTGGAAAGTGCAATGATGACACTGACATTTCGAGGCATTGTTATCGGTCCAAAATTGTGGTTTCATGCATAATAAAGCCTAATGATCATACCGAATCCTGCGACTCAACGAAGAAAACGGGTCGCTCTCAAAAAACTACTTCCCAGGAGGATCGTCTGAGGCAACGTGTGTCGATGAAGGGCAGATTTGTTATGCACCCGATATTTCACGTACAGTTGTCGATAATCTGTTTTTGTTTTGCCAGTGTGTCTCACCTCGCTTGAAAGTAATGTGACTAATGGCACACTCCCCTGATAAGAAACCACTCATAGCAAGAGGGTGAAGCAGTTCTTGGAGGCTGAAAATATCGACGTGATGAGTTGGCCTACGCAGATCCCTGCTTAGAATCCGAAAGTAAACCTACGGAAGGATCTTGATGAGAAAGTTCTGGTTCGAAAACCGACGACTGTTGAAGATCTCTGACAAAGAATGGAATAAAATCCCCCGAACAATTGGATGAAGTCCGGTGGCCGAAGATGCGCTCAAGTCATTCATAACAAGGGCTTCCATGATCCTTGTTAATATTTTGTTACATTATTTAGGAGATAATTATATTGCTGTCCTGGTATGCCTGCATTTATACCTAACGTTCACTAATTTTGGACCGATTCTTTCTTAAAATACATATTAGTTTTCTCATAACTTGTTTTAGCTGTTGTTCTATGGTATGAAACTTAACCACTATCAGAGGCAAATCTCTGTGTAATTTTTCTTAAAATTAAATGAGTATCTTCAAGAAAATTTAGAGTGTGCTATTTTGTTCTCTAGTTTTGGACGATACTGTATCGAGATTTGAAGGTGAATAACGAAACATAACCGAGAGTCAAATTTCGAAAACCAGCGATATTAAGGAGAATCGAAGCCGATAACGTTATTACCGACGTCTCGTCAATCGCACAAGAACAAACAAAGGGAACAATGAAAAGGAGCCAGCAACGTTGTCAAAATACGATCTCTATCGATTTTATGGATATTTAAATAATCGGAACTTAATTGGAGAGTACATCGAGACCACGAGGATGTCGTAGGTACCCTTATTGAGTATCTGGACCACGTACTGATGGGATTAAATGAACATTTTTGCCTTTTTTTTATCTGATAAGATACAAATACTTAAAATATAAGACGTAAATATTGACATAACCAAAAATGAAATCAGATTTTATATTAAGCAAATGAAAATTTCGAATGCGCCGAGCCCCGATAAATTCTAACCGATTCACCCCAAAAAATTAGAAAACGAACCTTTTAAAATTCCTTTTTACAATTTCCCAAAAGTTTATTAGCTAGGAAATAGTTCATATGGACTTTGAAGAGGCAAATTTAAAACTAATTTAAAAAAAGGCATAAAGAGGCAGCCTGAAATTTCTGGCCTTTCTTCCTTACTTCATTTGTTGGTAAACTATTCAAGTCTATTGTTAGAGAGAGGATCGTGGAGTATCTGCAAATAAATTGCTTAATAGACGACACGCAACACGGCTTCCGATGCAGGCACTCATGTTTTAACTAATTGTCTCCATTTTTGTCACAAAATGATTCGATTTAATCAAGCTAAAGCTGTTGATGTAATTTATCTGGATTTTACAACTGCTTTAGACACTGTTCTACATAAAAGACTCAATAAAGCTAAAAGCGCACGGAATACGAGGAGGCGCGATTAAATGGATCGCAGATTGACTGGAAACCCCCCGTGGGCAATGAGGTGTGATCAATGGAAATAGTTAATTATGAACATTAATTAGTAGTGGCCTTCCTCAAGAAACTGTTATTTTCTTTGTAAATATATATACATATAAGCGATTTTGACACGAATTATTAGGTAAAATTTAAAAATTTGCTGATGACACGAAACTAGATACTAAGCCAAATATCACAGTGCCAACGAAAACTTTGCAAAAAGACGGGAACTGAGTAGTAGAATGGTCGGAAGGAAAGCAGATGCACTTCATTGTGGATAAGTATAAGGTAATGAACATAGCTCATGATGATCTTCGAAAAAATTACAATAGGCTGGTTAAATCTTAAAATTAATGAACATGGAGAAAGATTTAGATGTTTTATTATTAAATGATCTAAAATTTTCGAAACCATACACTGTAACGTCATGGAAAACGAATAGGGTTCTAGAATACATTTAGTTATTGCAATGCAATTCTGGTCTCATGCATGCAAAAGGGCATTGTAATAGTGGGACGCGTCCAACGTCAAGCGACGAAATTAATTCCTGAACTTAGGAAATAGATCATATGAAGACAGATTGATGCACCTCAATTAACCTTCTCTTAAAGATCGATATCTATGCGGATAAATTATGACTAATTTTTTTAGCTAGATAACCGAGCGACCAATAATATAACGCTTTCAAGTTAATAATCAAAACATTTAATTAACGCTGCGATAGAACAAGATTTCTTTCTTATAAAATAAACCAAACTTGGAATACCTTGCCTATGAATGACGTTGAAAGCAATACAGTAATTATTTTAGAGTATAAAATTGATAAATATTAATTTAAACTTATCCTACGGAAATAAGAAATGTGAAACAAATTCTTTATCCATATTCTCTTATCCTTTGACCTGTCTTTAACCTCTGCCTTCCATCCTTCATTTCCCCTCTTTCTTGAACTAGCTTCGAGTGAACTTTATGGTCTTTGCTGGTTGTTAACTTTGTAACTATGATTAACAGTTTACAAAATGGCAACATTGCGGACGAGGTCCCCCGAACGAGTATTGAAATTCACATAAAGATCAGAAAGACAATCGTTAGCAAAGGGAAGTAGCAGGAGCCGGTCTTCGTTGTGGGGTGTACTAGAAAAGTGATAGCAGTATCCTTTTCCACCAACAAGCGAGTATGGAAACTCTTCGAGCCCTAATGGATAAGCCCACCTGTAGCATTTCAGGTGAGTGTGGGTATGAAAACCATTATGGCAGGGAGGAAATGACAGCGGTGTTGCGATTGGATATACGTGTGATGACGTATGAGGAAGGAGCTGCCTGCGAGCCTACTTCATACTCGGCGCACCGACTATTGAGGCAAGATCCCTATGAGCAAGCAAATTTCTTGTGTCCGCTCTCGCCGAGACTTGAACCCGTTACCCAAACTTCAAAATCCCCCCTCCCTTTCTTCCAATTCTCGTTAATCTTCTCCCCAGGTGGCAATGGACTTAATTTTTTTCCATTAAGTACCCGTCCAATATAGTATCTGGAATCTTCCAACGTGCCCTTCCATCCCCACATTACACATTAAAAGCATTGTAGATTTTCCGCTCAAAAATAACACTGGACTGCATCAAAAATGACAATATCATTTTCCAGACCAATTTTGTGTGCTGAACACTGCGGTAGTATTCGTTTTTCTCCTGAGGTTCTAGTTTTTGTGTTGCACAGCATGTGTTATAGAGCTGGGTGCATAGGCAGCTATGTATGAATTATTACTGCGTAATGTCCGCGTGTCTTATGTTTATTTATTTTGCTGCAGATTGACTGAATGAGGCCACAGACTTGCAAGAACCATCCTGACTCGTTCTGCTACATATGCGGAAAGTACACACCCTCAAAACAGAAGCGCACTATCACATCTTCAGTAAAATGTCTGTATCTTGCATACTTTGCCATTGAACTAGGAAATCAGGACAAGCCATGGGCTCCTCACTTTGCCTGTGTGAACTGTATTTCTGGGTTCAACCATTAGATTAAAGGAAAACGTAAGTCAATGCCATTTGGTATACCAATGGTTTGGTGGGAACCGAAAAATCACCATGATGACTGCTACTTTTGTATGGTGAAACCACTGGGGAGGAATGATAAAAGCATGAAACACATTAAATATCCAAACATTCCATCAGCTATGCGACCTGTACCACACAGTGATGACGTCTCAGTACCAATATGTCCTGAGAATGTGCCCCGTAGCAGTTCTAGTAACTCTTCAAGTAGTGACCGTGAAGATGCAGATGTGGATGAAGAGTTTAACCCTGCCAGGATCCGTGGGAAAAGCCCTCAGGTGTTTGAACAAAGTGAGCTAGATGACCATGTTTGAGACCTTGGGCTGTCAAAAAAATCTGCACAATTGCTATGCTCAAGGTTAGCAGAGAAAAATCTTTTGGGAAGCATGTCACACTTTGTATGGTATAGGCATCGAGAGCAGAAATTTGTGCGGTACTTTACTAAGACAGATGACATGGTGAATTGTCATGATCTTTCAGGTCTTGTGGGAGACATGGGCAAGGAATACCATCCTGAAGAATGGAGGCTCTTTATCGACTCCTCTACAAGGAGTCTGAAAGCCGTGTTACTTTTTAATGGCAAAAAAGTAGCATCATTGCCCATTGCGCATTCCGTCACTCTGAAAGAAACCTACGCTACCATGTCACTTCTTCTTAACAACATGCAATATCAGGATCACAACTGGCTTCTTTGTGGTGACCTGAAGGTCTTAAATATTTTGTTAGGGCTGCAGAGAGGCTACACAAAACATCCATGCTTTTTATGCTTGTGGGACAGTCGTGCAGATTCTGTACACTACCGAGAAGTGAAATGGCCACAACGGACGAAATTTGTACCTGGCTGCCATAACGTCAAAGCTCTACCACTTGTACCAGCGGAAAGAGTGCTTCTACCTCCACTTCACATACAGCTGGGATTGATGAAAAACTTTGTAAAAACACTTCCAAAGGATGGAAAAAAGTTTAAGTACCTGTCCCACAAATTCCCTTCTGTAAGTGATGCTAAAATGAAAGCCGGCATATTTGTTGGACCACAGATTCGTGAGCTTCTTTCAGATACCGGCTTTACTGAAGCATTACCACTTCATGAAAGAAAGGCTTGGAATAGTTTTAAGTCAGTTGTAACAGGCTTTTTGGGAAACACAAAAGCCGATAACTACAAGGAAAGAGTTGGGAACATGCTTCAAGCATATGAGACTGCTGGCGTACGGATGAGCATAAAAATGCATTTCCTCCATAGCCATCTTGACTACTTTCCTGCCAACTTGGGTGACTTCAGTGAGGAACAGGGAGGAGGTTCCATCAAGATATATCCGAAATGGACCACCGCTATCAAGGCAATTGGAGCGTGACGATGATAGCTGATTTCTGATGGTCGCTTCAAAGAAGCCGGGCAACATCTGCTGACACACCGGCATACAAGAGAAAGTCTCAAACGCGTTCCTTTGAGGGAGAATAGCTGGCATCAACATTCAAATACAATGGTTATTTTCGTAAGCGGATATGTACATGCCTGTATGTGTGTAACGTATATTTATCATGATTTTGTTTCTTCTCAATAAAATAAAATAGCCTGTCAACCTCTGTTTGCCTTTACTTACCTATATAAATTTACAGGAATTTTATAGACCTGGCTCAGACGCATTTCTGCACGATAAACCTGAATAATTTAGTGTGGGTTATTACAAAAAAATGAGAACTTCCCTGAAAAAATGAGTATGATTTCTGGATTCAGCATCCAAAACTCTAATGGGAAATGGCAATGATGTCTTTGTTGCAAGGAATATTTGGGGGGATGCAGCCCAGTGTAATCAGGAAGAAATTTAATTTTTATGAGAAAAAGATATTTCGTAAATTGAAAGTGAAATAAAAAAATAATATATTATTAGTAGTAGTAGTAGTAGTAGTAGTAGTATTACCTGACCGAAAAAATAATGTGGATTTATAAACGTATGTGTGCAAAATCTGATTCAAGTGTCTTCAGTGGCAAGTTTCAGCAGAAGAGGTGTTGTCCCTCGCATTAAAGTCTAATATAATCATTTGTCACTTTTTAAGTTGATTTAATCCAATGCAAAAACTTATATTCGTCGTTATCAATGATTTTTGGTCACCCTATATGGTGAGGAATGAGGTGGAAAGCAACTTTAGATAGCTAGTTTTTAGTTGAAACCTATTTACTACCATTTTATGTACTGTGGTCACACTTGATTGTCACCCGAAGTGTCATCCTGTGTACGTTTTTGCTGCTTTTCATCCAGTTTGAACTCGTTGAGGCGAGATTCGTACAAATGAGTTTTGTGTGGTCATCTTGTCTTCACTCGCTGTTGCCGTGGGACCCTTTTAGGTGTGTTGTGTACAGAATTGTCTCCATAGGTTTTGTGGTGGATAAAATGATAATTACCAATTGCTACCATTGAAATGGTTCATTTAATCCATTTATAAATGCCAATTGAAAGATTATAAATATTCATTTAAACTTTTGGGGTCATCTGGTATATAAGAGATTTTCTAGTCACTAATAGTAGGTCTCTACCAAAATATTTCTGATGGTTAATATTGCAAAAAAATAGGTCAGGGCATTGAAGCGCTCTGATTCCACTCCGTTAAAAAAAGTTAAAGTTTTGAAAAAATCTTTATTAGGATAATTAAAATCATGAAAAATCACGATAAACATTAAAATGACTTATACTAGTAAAAGGTAAGAGCAAGCACAATCGACCTTAAGAGTGCTACGGGGATCTTAGAGCTTTAGCTTTAACTATTATTAAAATTTATCTAAAGATACGAAGTGAATGAATCACTAATTTAAATATTAAGTGGCAATTGTGACATATACATGAAAAACAGCATGACACATGGGTAAGTTTTTATTATAAAATATTGTGCTTCTTAACGATGAATTAAATCGTGTGTTAACATTCAATCAAGCCTATATTTGCTTCTCTGAAGCCTCGTCAAACGTGGCCAAAATGCTAATATGCGAAAATGGAAGGTTTTAAAGCCTCTGTTCCATTTTAATAGCTTCTAAATTTGTATTGCTATGTGTTGTTGTTGACTTTGTTGCTTTTTCTCTTTTCCGCCTTGCTGCAGTCGCTTGTTCTGATGGTAGGCTGGAAGGCAGCTCCTCTCCATGCATGATCCCAAAGAAAAATCCACCTTTGCTTCGCGGTGAGAAATAAATCGCTGTTTGCATGCTTTGATATTCTTGGGTTTTATTCCGATCTTCTTATTTTCTTCGGTTTCATATCGATAGACTCATTTTCATGGGTTTCATACCGATCTTGAAGTTTTCTTGGGTTTCATACCAATCTCCTCATACCCATCTTCTCATTTTCTTTGGCCTCATACCAATCTCCTTATTTTCTTGGGTATTATACGGATCTTCTTAGCGCGTGAATTCACGTGCTCTTTTAAGCAGCTTTTGTCACTTTATCATGAGGGTTTTTTTTATCTGAATTCAAATTGGTTTTATCTACGGATTTGGTATTAGAATATAAGCAGGAATAATTTGAAGCTTTGATAGGTAAATACATTGGTAACATGTTTTACGCTTAAGTGTATGTGACTAATCCCAGTAAATGACACTATTAAGGCAAGTGTACAGGTTGTAATTTAAGTAGTTTATTTAGCTCTATATAAGAAGATTAGATAGTTAGGACCAAATGTTTTGGCAGATACATCTATTTAGATACAACCTAATTGTATAAATATCTTTAATCAATATTTAAGTTTATTTACGCTTATGCACATTATCTATTATCTAACTGTTATGGTCTTCTGGTTTCTGTATAGTTGCATAAATTACCAAATATTGAAGTTCTTTTCGAATCCTAATTCTGATTTGTGTACCCTCGCACCAAATCAATCGGCTAACCAACCATAATTAACCACATAAACTGTTACCATAATGATAAATCTGGGTGAGTGGATGGCACACCACCATCCTCGCATAAACACTAGATGTGGAATGTAATCTTCAACATCATCATCACTTTTGCCAACAATGTTTACTCCCAAGGAAACTCACACAGCCATCATTGTTTGCACCAAAGCGCATCTCGTGTGAGAAAGGAGACACTGTTCACGAAGAAAAATATCAAGGACTGTTTGTATTTCAGCAGAAAATACAAGGGCTAGAAGATAGAAGAATATTAGCATGGTCATTTTCTCTGATGAAACACCCTGTTTGGAACATCTGTAAGATTGAATGTCAGGATAAGTAAAGGAAAACGTTACCATGAGTCCTGCATCGTTTCAACAGTGAAGTTTCCTCAGACCATTCATTTATCCGGATGCTTATCCTCCAAGGAAGCTGATCCCTTCATATTTCTTCCCGAAAATACTGCAATGAACAAAGAATGATACCGAAATGTCCTCCAGGAAGACCTCCTACCAGCGATCCAAGGCCAAATGGATGAAGCTCCATGCACATTTCAACATTATGGAGCACCGTAACATAGAGCTGGAGTAGTAACAAAGTGGCTTGAACAAGAGCGCGTTTAAATATTGGGTCCTTGGCCTGGAAACTCCCCTGATTTTAAATCGATTGAGAACGTGTAAGGGATTCTTAAAAAGTGAGTGGAGAAGCAAGAACGCACAAACCGTAACAACCTCCTATCATTGCCAAGACAACTTGAAACATTCTCGATCAGAATATTCTCCACAACTTGATATCCAACATGACAAAGCAAGTTGCAGTAGTCTGGAAGAGAAAAGTCGCCAACTATTGTATACTAAATTTATGAATTAAATGGTTTTTGATGTTTTTTTAAATCTGTAAATATTATTTTGGTTGCTTTTTACTTTATGTAGAGACGTATTTGGCATTAAGGATTAATCTGAAGCAATGAAACTTATTAGCATTAAGATTTGTTTCCCTACCCAAACTTTAGACCATGACTACACAAGTGACACTCGTGCGAGTAGTTGAGAGAGAGAGCAAGAACGACCTTCTCAGGAATAGCGTTTGACTCAGAATGGACGAGGTTCCTTCCTCATTGTGCTCATAACAGGAAGATTTTTTGCATGGCGTAATTTCAGCTCCCAGCGAGTATTATTACATCTTTGATCCCCAGAAAAATCCAGAAGCTGACAATGCTGGAACGATCCCTTATAATTAGCTACTACACAAACTCAAATCATTCCACTGCCTTACCTTAACAGCCTTACATTTCATTCTCACTTTACATGGATACACCAACAGCTCAATCCCAATTACATCACCTCAGCTTAACACCCTTGTATCTCATTCCCACTTTTCATGACTACACCAACATATTTTGGTTTAAAGCATACACTTCTTAACAGTCACTCCACAATGATGTCCAAGTCCGTAAGTTCGATTGTGGGTGCTATGATTACGAACTTGTTCCTAGAGGTGTATAATACCTCCCCCCGTCAGCATTGGGTTGATGAGGTTTCTTTGTAAATTCTTTGTTATTAAAAAAAAACTCTCTTTTAAATCTTTACGATTACTTAAATCTAAGAAGCGAAAACCAACGAAGGCACCTCCGCCAGAAGGGTGGGAAGAAGAGATGTGTGCTGCATCTTGCTACACTTGACATACCATTACAATCTTTCCGCTTAACCGCATTTCCCTTCGTCTGTCTGTCGTGTTCGTAGTTTTCCCCTACTGAAGAAAATACCCTCATTGGTTCAATCAATTCCTTTCTTTTCTAGTTTCATTTGGGCCTATATTTTTTGCGGATCAGGCGAGAATTCAAGAGAATTGCGGGACTCTTCATTCTGAGGGTCTCCAGAAATATTTAGTTATCTACCTTCTACCTTTTTTAACCTCCTCCATAACCTCGCCATTTATTTGACCTCTTTTTAAAGATTTATGGCGCACATAAACTAGTTCGTTCTTTTTTAACAAAAAAAAACCCTCCTCATAAAGAACTAGAGATTATTCAGAAGGCACATCCCCCCCTTCGGCATAGCCCCGTAATGGCGGAATGAATCCGGATTTCTACACCGGATCCGCCTTAAGTCAAATTAGGTAACACCATATAACTCCTTCACCTTGGATCTATTCTGGATCAGCCAAAGATAGAATGAGGTAACATCATAAAAATCCCTTCACTTGGATCTATTTTTGATCACCCATAGACCGCATAAGGTAACAATGTAGTTTCTCAACCTTGGATCTATTCTGGATCCGTCATAGACCCTATTGGGTATCACCATATAACTACTTCACCCTGGAAACAATGTCGCATTAGGAACCGCGTGTCTCTCTTCAGAATCTTGTGACTTATGAATAAAAAGCTGATTTTCCATAATGGCTGAACCCGATCTCGCATTTACAGAATCCAGTTTGAAGTAGTGGAAATCTACATTAACTCAGCTACAAGTTGATGGCACTCCTACGTTTTTAGCACTTACCATTGCTCTAATCTAACTTGGTCAAATTTACCCACCATATATATCTTGTTATATTACAGTTCCGGATAAATTTGTGTATGAAGATTGTACGCCATACGTTATCGCTCCCTGGGTATTTTTCAATTTGATAAATGCATTGTATTTTATGATACCGGGAGCAATGTGAGATAATGCCCTATTTCGCAATCCTAAAAGAAAGTGAATAAGTGACCCCGAATTTGCATTCGATTCAAGATTTGGCCTCAAATCTGACCAACTCCTGTAGGGGCCATGGCCAACACCTCCACATAATTACATCGAAATCCGTCAAATACCTATTAGAATTTTCTACACAAACAGACAAACAAACGCGGGTGTTTTCATTCCTTGCGAAGTTGGCTATTTTTAGAAAAGTTGCCCTCCTCTCGATGCCCTCGTGTTTTCTCCGCATATATATAAATTCTACTTCATGTATGAACATCCAACACCCAAAGTGTGGTCTGTCTGCATCAACTACACTAAACTACCCATCATCTATGCAGTGGGCCATGAAGTGATGTGTGCAGCAGCATCTCTCCCAGTCACGTTTCACGCATGTTCAGAAGGCCTTAAACACACCCTCCTTCGCACATCCAAACCAGGTATACCTGTCACGCTCAATATCATCCACTTCCTCCTCTCTCAACACGCATCCTTACAATCGCCCCCGCCACTTTTTACGCGGGCTTCAAACCATTCGTACCCTATGAAAGTCACTCTTGTACATTCTCTTCTCAACTTTATTCTCATCCATTATTCTTAATATTCCTGCTCCGCCTCAGAACATTCTCAATCACAAAATCATCACACCTTTCATCACTGCACTTCTCTCTTACGCACTCAATCTTTATTCTATCCACCCTCCTCACACCCATAGTCCTTCTCAAATGTAAATTTCTTTCCTTACCATAGTTTTACTTCCATACACTACACTTAAACCCTGGGCAGCGATAGACTCTCTGATTGACAATAAGACCATCCTAACATTCACAACTCTGTTGGCACAATTTGCGTTTCCATACCATTACAATACAGACCAGATACTTAACCCATTGCACTTGTCCAGGGACTATGTACATCACTGCTTCTAGTATCTAAGCCCACTCCCATCTTCACCCCAAACATCATCTCATTGCTCTTTTCTGCAATGAAATTTTGCCATTTCTTCACATATTCCATTTCAAACACTTCAATTAACACATTTCCCAAATCGTCTCGCTCTCAGCCACTAGCACCAAGTCATAATCATACACCCACAAAAACCGTACCTAGTCCTCATGATTCTTCATCAATCTCACGCCACTATCTTTTATTTCCACTCGAATTCTCCCAGAAACTAAAAAATGGATCAATTAAACTGCCACGGAACATTCCGCGCTATTTTCTTACACCCTTACTTATGCCAAATCTCTCATTCCGGCCATCTTTCCAATTATTTTCAAGACTCGAAAACACATCTGCCTTACATTTCTCATTCCACTTTTTCTGTCATATATATCAATTAAAACACACGATCTACAAGAATCATCTTCGCTCTAAACACAATTGGTTCATTCTCAGTTACAAGCTTACACGCTTATTCATATTGTTTTATATACACTTGACTATAACGCAGCAAATTTATTCCCCTATGGCACTTGCATTTATCATTTTCCTTTATCCTTATATACACTGATGGTATGGCAGCATTTTGCCAACAGTTTTTAGCCTATCATCGACTATATCATCAGCACTGGCTGTTTTTCCATTCTTAGACCTTTCACAGCATTAGGAACCTCATGAAAATTCCTGCCTATCATAGCCGAATACAACACTTGGTTTAGCTCCTCGAAGTTAATCATATCCCCTTTAACTTCATCTTTCATACCCACATTATAAAACTCGCCAAACTACTCTCGCCATTTACTTTAGACCTGCTCTTTGCTTTAGAGGACTCTGTCAATTTTATTTTTTATGTTCATACTACTATTCTTTCATTTATTTTCTCGCCTTTCTCACTTTATTGCAAAATAACTTCTAGTTCCCATCCGGATCCTCATTCCTCTTCCATCCAAATGCTTCCTACACTTATGTATTTATCTCTCGCTCGAGAATTTTTCGCTGCCATGAATGCATTCCTGCGCATCTCACTTCCATGTTCATCTGGTAATAGGTTTTACGTTTACTTTCCCCTTTACCCCTTATATCGTCATTCCACCATTCCTCTTTTACCTTTTAATTCAAATACACTCACTTGCAGTTATTAAACCCCCCCCCAACACACACACAATCACTTAAATTTGTTCCCCATTTTTCGTATCCACATATTCACACTCCCTCTCTCTTTCGCTCACCATGCAAGGGGGTTACCAGGGGAGTCTTACACCTGCCACCTCGTAAAGTAGCACGCCCTTCCGGCCTCAGTGTTGTCAGCAGTCTCAAACTATATTGACGCTATGTTTTTTTTGATGGATGGTGGCCTTCCAAACATTTCAATTCTACATTTTTTTCGCCGCTTTCTTTATAATGATTTTTTATATCTCCTATTTGGCCGGCGGCTAATTTTTGTGGCTAGTTGTGGCCCAACTTTCGTCCATTTATTTGTGGTCGGAGCAGGGAGGGGCGGCCACTAACCTATCTATTTGTTGAGGTTGGTAGGGTTAACATACATACATATAATGTTCGAAAAGGAGACCCTAACCTTCCAGCCTGCGAACCAAATTTTGCTTATTGAAAGAAAGGAGATAGTTTTGTTGCTGTCTACGCGACCAGGCACATCATACGCCCCTCAGATAAAAAAAAACTCCGCTCATTGGCCTTCCATACCTACGAGAACGGTAGATCTTTTGTCCATCGGGAATCCTTCACTGGGTTCTAGGTTCTCCAGGTTCTACTCCAGTGTCCGGCTGGCAGCGAGAATGTTGCGAGCCCTGTGTTTTAGACCAAAGACCTTCACCCCCAAACACACCACTACGTAGTCGCTTCAAAGAATACGAAGTGTTCACTCTCAACCAACAAGATTCCTCGACTCGTTAGATGAAATAAGACAAGAAAATAGGGGGGAACCCCTTCTTGGGAAGTTCTAAGGTGTCTCTAGGTGGGAAGGAATCAATAAAAGAGTTCCAGATCCCTTACGTATGTTTAAGCTGAATGGTGTGCAATTAGTGGAGAGCGCCTTCCAAAAGACGAGGTAGACCACGAGGCAAGTCTCACGTTCCGAACCGAACCCTCTCAAATAATTCCTGAAAGGCCACAGCGCCAACTGGGCGCTCCGCAGCTAACATCCCTCAATGTGTCTCCGTAAGGCCTATGGACATTCCAGTAAATGAAATTCTTCGAAAAGTGCTCCGGACAACTCCCTCAAAATATATCTGCAGTGTAAGTTCCTTCAGTAGAACTTTCGTAAACTTTGGAGAAACTGCTGAGACTCGTTTTTCCTCGTTCTCGTTTAGCGGTTTGCCTTCAGGAAACAATAATGAGCATTTACCACCTACTCACTCTCGAAGGATGGAAAAGTAATTGTCATTATCCTGAACGCGAATTGTAGAACAAACTACAATTGGATGGGGTCAAGGCGGATGACTGCGCAATTTTTCCCCAGTATGATCTTTCCGTTCGCCCTTTTTTCGCCATACTTACTTTTATGCAATAGTAATCCAGCTCCTCGTGAATAGGAGGTTATATCTTGTGTTACTGCATGTACATTCCACAGTTAGCTGATTTCGACTAGGTGACGTTCTACCGTACGATACACCGGATGCCTAGGGCCTTTATTTTACTAGGGAATCTAAACGGTAGACATCCCATATGGGGAAAATATACGATCAGTCATAGGGGCCAGCTTCTAGCGGAACTTATCAAAGAGATAGATATCAGTACCCTTAATGTGAAAGAATTTAAGTATCACTGTCCAAGAATCGCATCATTTTTCTGAATTGATTTGTCCCAGTGTTCTCTTGATGCACAAGCGAAACTTGGATAGGAAGTGATCAATTACATCTATGTCGGCGATAACTTTAAAATTTAAATATCTTTTGACGGGCCACCGCTGCTCAAAAGCCACTTTGGTATAGCATGAATCGCGTACGGTGGGCCGCATTCAAGGAAATAACTGAAATTGCCATCTCACCCTAGGAGTTTATGTTGATAAATGAGGCATTTGAATTCTTCTCCGGCACTCTCATCGGCGTGGGCCTGCTTTCTTTTCCTAGAACGTCTGGTTGTTTCGCACCCCGACTGCTTCCTATTTCGTGTGGGTCGAGTGTAAGACGGCCCTCAGAGAGAAGCGAAAGCTTCCTCGGTAGGATTTTACCATGTATGTTCATTTCGTCATAGGGGTGCCAGATTACTTTCATTTTGTAGCTCGTTTGCGCTCGTTGTGGCTAGCATACCTGCCTTCGAAAAATGGGGAGCCACTTCTTTCAAAGATGTGGAAGCGTGTCAAGAGGATGAAATAAGTTAAACCAGGCCTCTCTCGTGTCCAATAGGAACAGAGCCAACATCTTGGTCTCGTATGGGCGTGGCTAGGTGTTACGTCACCAATTTTTACGCATTTTCTAGCCTAAATGCATCTCCACCAGCATTCCAAGCCCTATGGGCTAAAAACACTTCAATAGCATGTTTTTGTTCAAGAGTTGTATTTCACTCGTGGTTCTTGCAACAATACCGCCCAGATCCACACGATATCCTGTACCCCATGCTTCGAAGCGTAATGAAGCGATGTTTAACATTTTGTTAGCATTGTTTAACAAGATGTGGCAGGGGAGAATCTTTCCAGATTCCTGAAGAATACCTAACGTGCTTCCTTAACACAAGCCGTAGAGTGAGATTACTCCACCCCTGTTGTTTTCAAACCAATTTCCATTAGCAATTGCATGTGTAAGTTGATGGAGAAGTCAATAGGTGTTAACTTAGCTTATTTCATGGAGAGCGAAGCTAGTTTGCTGTCTGCACTGTGCATTATTTAATTCCGTTCCACGTAAGATGCTCTCCTCAAACTGGAGAATGCTATTTGCGAGGCTTTCCTTCGGATGCAGAATTCTGTATTTTTATCTATAGAAGACTTATGATATGTACTACATGGTGTTACTAACATGGAAACTCTATTCTATGTGCGAGATAGGAATCGTTTGCATTTTGCTGTGTGATTTCTTACGAGATCATTGATTCCACTTAAGGGTTAAATGATGCCTCCCCAAGCCAGGAGGGCTATATCAGTGTGACCGGTTTGGAAAGTTTCTTAGTGTCACTCGCTTTGCCGAGGGCATCAAAGATATCACCTCGGAGCTGGACGACGATTTTCTCCCCATGCTCTACGTAGACGATATTTCCCTCTCTTTTAGCGTGCCTTAAATACTGAGCCTGGAACTCAGGCTACAAACCGTTTCGAAGCGCACCTCTCGTTATACTGAAATGCACAGGTTTCAGTTTTCCATGGCCAAGATTAAGTTGACCCACTTTTGCCGCTGTGTCAGGTCTCACCCCAACCAGGACCTGTTCCTAAATTTGCCTTGTCTGGACGTGGTGGACTCGCACTAATTCCTTGGTCTTGAATTAGAACAATGCATCACCTTGAAGGCGCATATTAGCATCCTTAGGTTCTCTTATACCTGCGCTATGGAGATTGCTTTGTGTTCTTTCAGCACGTGAGGTACTAAAGGTGATATCCTATTTTTATTTTACTGAACCTTTTATCGTTAAAACCTAACTACAATTGCAAGATTTATATCCTCTCCATTCAAAATTTTATTGCAGGTTTTAGATTCGGTGTATTATACCGGTCTACGGTTGCCAAATAATGGTTTGGGGGCCGTAAGTGTTCACGAAAGAAATTCTTCATATCAACGCAGGAGATATGACATTCGTTTATAAATAGGTGTTTAGCGTTTTCTAGGATTTCAATTGTTCTCATTCAGTTCACTGTTTATCGCGATCGTGCTAATGCTACCAAAATGCGCTAAATAGGCTCTAAATATTTTGGGTTTAGAGCAATGAAACCTCTTCGAGAATCCAATATAAAACTCTCTGATCAATATTGTGAATGGTTTGTCCAAAGAATCCGACCTATAGGATACAAACTTAGAACATTTTAGCCACGTCTTTTTTCTCAAATATTTAGTATTGCGTTCTAATGTATTTGAGCACTCGTCTTGTCACACTGTAGCTGTGCAATTGTACACGTATGGCTACACTTCCGATGTGAAAGGGTTGGCTTCCATGCTATCCACCTCTCCCCTTGTTTGAAGCCATAGGGGCTCTTCCGGGCGTTGCGTCTATCTTCACTAAACTCTACATTACCAGGGTGGTTTCCCATCTTCTTAGCCATGCAGCCGGAATGGTTGGCCTCAACCCTCAATGATTTCAGACGGGATAAGAACGAAATGCCAGTCTGATTGTTCAGTCTGTAAAACAACCTTTGTTTACAACATATCCTAACGACCTGCAGCAGCCAGGAATTTATGTATAATACAAACCGCGAAATGTGAAGGCTGTAATGGCTCAATGGCACTTATTGCACTCTGAGTCATAATAGAATACAAAACACGCTCCGTAACACCGGGTACGGCATGTAATATCTC
This sequence comes from Ceratothoa steindachneri, assembly GCA_963969495.1. Lineage (NCBI taxonomy): Eukaryota > Metazoa > Arthropoda > Malacostraca > Isopoda > Cymothoidae > Ceratothoa > Ceratothoa steindachneri. The sequence goes on along the minus strand of OZ018319.1, from coordinate 193,381,185 downwards.
ATACTGAGCCCTATATTGCAATACTTTCGGTCGTGAATATAGAAATATTGCCTGGAAAAGCGCCGCTGGCTTCAAACAAGGAAGAGAGAGAGAGCCAACCCATACCTCCCACTTCCCATCCTTGTTTGAAGCTTGTTGAGCTCTTCTAGAAGCTGCATATGTGTTTACCGGCGAGATGACTGCAACATAACTCTCGGTATGATAGATCACGCACCGTGCAAAGTTTTGAGACGTTTGTTAATCTATAGTGATTCACCTGGCGCTAAATGTCCTTGAGTCATTAGAATCTTCAGATCCCTGTTTCTCGCTATACGTGACACCAAGGCTACTGTAAGATTGGAGGACATGGAGATTGCCTTGTGATGTGCAGACGGCCTAGCCACCAGACTGATGTGATGCCTAGGCTGGCTGCACAGACTTGCCAACCAGACCGGTGTTTTGCTCTTCTTCACTCTGGCTACATTAGAGTAATCAGTTCAGCACTTCGGGCCATATGACAAAAAATATAGGAAAGTGCTCTGGAAATTTAAAGTTGCGGACCATTGCACCGCTTCGGCTTTTCACGTGTGCTTGTTCCCCAATGGCTCGACGGTATCAAGTCATTTTCTGTTGTCTCCTAGTTGGACACAGTCGGGAAACCTAGCGCCATCTACTCTCGAGCATTCTTACACACTTCCATTTTAGTCTGATTCCACAGTCTTTCACTTTTTTGTTTCTTCCTCCTTCATGTCTTCTTTTAATAACTACCTCCTAATTAACGAGAAAATTTAGAATTAAACTCGTCTCAAAGTATCTCTGGAGAAGCCATTTAACTTTCACCCCAAAAGAATCAATGCGTCCTCCAGCCTAGTTCAAAGTCTATATTTCAAACACGATTGCGATTAACCCCTTAATTCCGAGAGATCGAAATTAACGCACATCAAAAACATCTCCTCGCATCCTATTCTTTCTCGCATCTTTGCCAAGCGCATTCACTCTTTGCTTACGAATTATTATTATCTTGTGTGTTTTGTACTTTTGACTTGTGCTCCTTGTATGAACTTGTTTATTCTCTGATCCAGTATTTAAGGTTGACGTTTCGATATTTATACATCTCCCCTACCTATTCCAAACCTCTTTATAGAAGTTAATCCACATCGGCCCTGGTTAGTCAACGGATGGAGTCGCGCTTTAATCAATGTAGCCAAATGGTGTGGCGAGCCACCTTGGGTTCGAACTCGTTGGAGATTAAATACAAATTCCACGTTGTTTACACACGTTTCTTTCCTCTAGAAAATAATTGACCTGCCACTTAACAGTATTTTTTAAAGACAAAACCAACGAGGGCATCTTCGCCAGAATGGTTGTGAAGAAAGCAGTGGATACGGAGAAGGGAAAAATGTGTGGATGATATATAGCCACACTTCGTTCTGCAGCCATTGTGGCCAAGAGGGCACACAATCCTCCAGATGTCAGCTGCGGCATTATGGTTTAACACCGCGTGGCAAGGTGTAATCCGAAGGCAGCATGTTCATTCTACGGGGCAAAGGTGGGGGGATAACATCATCAAAATAGGCAATGGAAGTGAAATAGAAGACAAGGATTGCACTAACGCAATCTCATTAACCTTTCTTAAGGTCGGCTGAACTGCAGATGGGGGGGGGATGCAGATTTGTACATAAAAGCAGGGTAACATTAGAGTACATTTCAAAATGGGAGGACACAAGTTGTACATAAGAGAACTGTAACATTAAAGTACATTTCATAATGCGAGCAAACAAGTTGTACATTTAAGTACAGTAACATTGAATTACAAATCTGTACATACTCGTACATCTCTTTGGGCCAAACGACTAACCTTTTATTTCCTATGCAAATATTTCACTTATTTCGTCTCCATCAGGAGAATGTTGTCGTTCTTTGGAAGCGCGGAAGGACACAATTTACGAAAACTTTTCGGTAAGAAGCGTTAATTAGGGGGAAGTAGTTTAATTACGTTCTTAATTAATTAGATCAAGGTATCTTGGGAGATTGTCAGCAACCCATTTCGTAGAAATTGTTGGAAAATAATTTCTTCCCATTTTTGGTAGAATAAAATAAAGAGAAAAGCCACCCTAAACATTTTCATTGCCCTTGGAAAAAATAGTAGAACTAACTCGTGTTTTTTGCGTAAGAATTTTTGAGGATTTTAAGTTGGGAGGGAAAAAAGAGGAATTCAGTTTAGTGTTTTTGTTTGATTTTTATTTGCCGTTGAAATTTGAATTGGCATATTTTAGTAAGTATATATTTTAGTAGGCCTACGTATCTGCCACTCATTTTTACATCTCTCTAACTTCATCGATTTTAGTAATCTCTTTTTCGAACATAATCTGGTAGTTGTTTAGGTTAAGTAAAGTATCTGGAGCGTCTCCATTTCTGAATTCCCAAAGAGAACTTCTTTGCCCCAAGGCAAACAGGACATTTTGACTTTGGTGGGGTTTTCTCGCCTTGTGGTTTTAGGCGCTTGTATTTTAATTGTTAACTAGTTTAGGTTAGGTTTGATTTATGTAGGTATTGAACCTTAATCACTTAACCTAAAAACCACAAAGGAAGATGAGACCCTAACACTCAACTGATACCAAAATGATGTAGTTACAAGAACCAAATTCAGGTGGAAGCAAGGTCCACAAATTATGGAAGTTTAAGGGCCCTTTCACACAGCGCTACCATATGTTTGCATTAATTCAAATGCAACCTTTCAGGCGTGGCCGCGCCACCACGTCACTTTTGTGCGCGAGCAAGCTGGTAACGCCTCACATACCGAGTATTGCAAAAGTCCTGTTACACTCGCTACGACGATCTAAATAAAGGACATAATGATAGTGTTGATGCAGCTAGACACGTTTCTTTTGTTCTAACACATAAACATGTGTTTAAATTGTAATATTAATCAATGTAGCCGCCCTAGGCGGCAAAAACGCGCTACAGACGAGACCTTAAGGCGGCGCACACATGGCGGAAGTTCTTCCTCATGCAGACCCATACCCGGTTGAGTAAAGACTTCAGCTCGTCGACGTTGCTGTGGCGGACCTTGCAGGAAATAATAGCCACGACATGCGCCCACGCGCTGTAGTCGATGGAATTGAGGTCTGGGTACTGCCGCAACCAAAAGACCTTCGACCAGAAATTTATGTTCTGCCCTAACCGCTCTTGCACGGATTTGACCGTTTGGGCCTCGGCACCGTTCTCCTGAAAGAATTAGTTTAGCTTCTTCATGATCTTACTCAGGCTGGACCTTTGTGGCTAATATGTCATTGTAATCGGTTGCGGCGAGCGGATAACCGGCGGCGAAGCACATCGGCGAACCACATCTCGCTATTCGACCCCACTACACCGAGCATCATCACGGAGGCCGGGTGCTTGTTCGTGAACATGTTGCCGACATCGGAGACGTCCTGCCCGATGCTTAACAACAGATAGTTCTGCCTATTGCTGACCGGAACGAGAGTGAAGTTTTCTTCACCAGAAAAAATAAGAATTAAATTGCCATGACACTTTAAGTCGTTGAGAAGGAGACAACAGCCCTCCCGTAGTTGTTCTCAGTTAGCAGAGGCGTTTCCACGCACTTGAAGCTCTTATCACCCTCCTTGGTGGCTCTGGACACCGTGGCCAACGATATCTTCTTTTTCTTCTTCGCGAGCAGAGTCGTTTGGATCTTCGGAGCACTTTCAAAATCTATTCTCACCGGCAAACGATTAACAACTTGCTGTCTGCCTGAAAGAGGTTGATTTTTGAGGTATTTTTTGTTCTTGAGACTCTCTGCGACTCCATGGACGGTCATACGCAGGCTGACCTTGAATTGCTTGGCGATGTCGGACTTATTTTGGGCCCGCGAGCAGGAGAGCAGAGACCTCGAATATTTTCCCTTCCATCTCTACACACTTGCACACACTGGAAAAGGCGTTTTAATGACACGTACTAAAAAAGTAGAATTTAAGTTTCTTCGAAGGATTTTTTTCTATCACAAACGTAAACCTATTGAAAGATAAGAAAACGAGGGTAACTTAACTTTTGAAAATCGCGTTACCCACGTGGATACTAAGAGCTCTATTTAGATGGGACGCGACTTCCACCCCGACCATGGCGAGAATGACTGCTGATGGCGTGACTGGTGGCTCGGAAAAAAATGTGGACGCCACCGTGTTGGCGTTTCTGATTAGGGGCCCTTAATATTAGGTTGGAAACATTGCATTTGGTCCAAACCATGTCTCAGTGCACCCCTCCAAGTAAAGCCAGGATAAATGTCCTCGAAGTGGAGGCTAGACGAACAGCACACATTAGACCACCCCTGGCCTTTCATCAAATATTCAAACCCGACATTCCCTGACATCACTGTTCTAAAATGCTGCCCTCGAACATAAACATAATCCCTTCCCCCTACCACTCCTCTTTTGGTTAACCTTTTATTCCTTTAAGGATTTGTTAGGCACATACCCCAGGGTCTTTTAAAAATGGGCTACAACTAAGCCGAGTTTGAGCATCGCCTCCGAGTACAGCTTAGATAAGCCAAATCGGGTCTGATAAATCTAGAGATGGAGCTCCGATTTAACTCGGCGTCACAGCAGCTGTTACAGCCTATAGAGTACCGAGGTTCCGATCCCCTTAGGGGATCTCAGGTGTATCAACATTCTGTAGCTTAGATCTGAAGGAACTCTCCGTTCTCTTGACTCCAACGTCCTTGGGACGATCCACGGCTATATATCTTCTACACATTTTCACTTCATCTATCTTTGCCGCTTTCTTTACAAATCTCTTCTTACAAACTTTTTTCTCGCGATGCTCTCATTGGTATTACTCTTTAAATTTGCTGGAGGAAGTTGGTTTGGAGTTTACTTTAACCTGACTTCCTCCATCAAGAAATAAAAGACGCCATGGGACATCGTGGAAAAGGCGTCGAGACAACTTTAAAACGAGGGGGCGAGGCCTTTAAAGCAGCAAGTAAAGACGCTGGGCAGAGAAGAAACACGGGAGAAGGAAAACATCAGCTACCATGATCCCCCCACCCCACCAAAAGATCGTCATACACAGTGTGTGCTTTTCAAAGAGATGCCCCTGTAAGGGGCACGGCGATTTGCTTTCCTGGTCACAGTGCTGACGGAACTCGGCGCCCAGTCAGGTCCCAGCTTAGCCTCTTCTCCTTCTTTCTGACACCTTGCTTTCTTACCCTGTTTCTTCACTTACCTTACTACTTTTCCCACAACTTTTTCTGTTCGGCCTCTAATTTCACAAGATAGAAAGTGACCAACTTCCTCTCATCCAACCATCATGGATAGGGGCTGGGGGAGAGGGGACAACGCCCCGTTACCCTTGAGTTCTGGTTTGGAGTGGTGGGTTTTTATTAACCTGCCTCATCATGACCATCACCTTCCTCACATACCGTTTCTTTCTCCTTCTACAGTCTATCAATTTTACGCCCAGCCTAAGGTGAAGCCGCCATGGTGAAGGGCTGACTGGCCACTGGGCGGGGGGAGTGGTCATGAATGGCGGCAGGTAGCTTTGTTGGTCCAGATTCACCCTTTGCAGAGCGGATTACTGCGTGGGATGATTAGCCTTTGCGTCCCGTAAATTTAATAAGGTCACCATTCCCAATGATAGAAGTCTAAAAAACATTCTCCCCCTTCCCCTTTACCACCATCGCAGCCGCTCCCAGGAAGCTCCACGGTAGAAAAGGGGTCCCACGATGAATGCCGGTTCGCTGGCTCAAGACGAGAGAAAATCTAACTCGAATAGGATCCGTGATATCATAGTGGAGGATGGCCACAGAGAGGCGGCCTCTGAGATGGACATGGTCCCTAAGGTAACTAAGCCTCAGACGGTAGGACTTTTCATGGGGACGAAACCAGGTCTGGTAATAAGCATAGAAACCGAGTTCACCCTTGCGCAATCTTCTTCTCCTCCTTCGGTTGGTGCTTCTCTGACAGCCAAGACCTTCTCCATTTCATGGAAAGTTCTTGCTGATGCGGGTATATCTGTCCTAAGGGATCCTTTCGATGTAGGATAAAAGCGGGTTTATTCCCCACTATCCTCTCCTAAAACGAAAAGAAACAGGAAGAAGACGAAAAATACTCAGGACTCCTTTTCCTCTGCAGGAGCCACGGAAAAGAACGGGTCCGTTACAGTTTTAGAGAGCGCACAAGCCAAGATCTGCGCGTCCGGCCTAGCCGCTATCCCGGTTGAAGAGTTCCAGACAAAGACCAAAATTACAAGTGCGCAGAGCCGAGCATCGATAATGTCAGAGCCTCTCATTCATAGACTACCTGGCGTTTTCGAGCCTGGTGGCTTGAACGCTTTCTCTTTATTCGCTCTACTGATGGTAGCATGTTGAATAAGGACAACATGATCCATCAGAGGATAACAAAAGCTAGCTTGATTAGTAGAGACCCGAAGGTAACCCGTTTCTAAAACGGGAGCCTTCTGTCGAATGCGTAGAATCCCTCCGATGCGGCCATGATTAGTGCGATTCGGACGCTTAATGGCACGCCGGTGAGTGGGCCACCGCACTATACCATGAAATTCTTTAAACGAATGGTTAATATGAGGGAACTCATGGACTACTCGATAGATGACATCAGCTTAGAGCTTGCCGACCATGAAGCGGTCAATTTCGAACTTGTGATTAGAAAACAGGGAGGGGCCTAGAGACCAACCCCTACACTTTTCGTCACGTTTGACTGTGATAAGCTCCCTGAATCGGTGCGTGCCGCTTGGTATCGCTATTGCGTGAGGGCATTAGTGTCACTCCCACGGGGGTGCAGCTATTGCCACCGCTTCTAAAGGACGTACAAAGTCGGGGTTTCCCGAGGTCTGTGAAACCTGCTCCAAAGGCCACACACGATTACTCCAAATCGTGTGTGGCCAAGTGTGTCAAATGCGGAGAGCAGCACCCGCTTCTTCGAAGCAATGTGGTGCATATCTACTTGATAAGGAAATCCTGGTAGTTCAGGCCTAGCATCACCTGTCATTACGCGAGGCTAAGGATTTTGTCCGGGTATGTCAGGCGCTGCATGGGACGTCTTATGCTTCAATGTTAAAAAAGACACTGTGTCTTCCTGACCCCTCCAGGCCTACGAGCAACGACGTTTCTGCGCCCACTCGGAGCCCTTATGTGGGTTCTACCCACCTAAATTGTTCCCCTGGTAAAGCTGCGGCACAACGTGTTTACACTCAGCCCTGGGTAGAACCAGGGCTCTCCTTTTCCTCAGTGTGACCGTTTACCGTAAGGCGAAATGGCTGTGCCCCTCCACCGAGTCGCTTGACTCACAGAAAGCAACACCCCTGAAGTTTGTCGCAAGGACATCTTCCTGGGTTTACAAATCTGCTTCCCAAAAGGAGTACAGCACCAAAAGAGCTTCGGCTTCCACGCCCACACCCAGTGCTAGGCTGGGTGACTCGAAGACGGTGGATCCTTGAAATAGGGACCCGCGCCTCCGAAGCAGCCTGCCTGCCTAAGCTTTCGAGGCTGAGGAAGGAAAATATTTGCATGGTGAGCCAAACCTTGTCTGATAAGACGTCGAAGGTTACAGAGCCTTCAGCGCATTGTCCAAGCAAAGATGCTCGGAGTTCTGCCTCGTGGAAGCGTACGGCCATTCTCCTGAGGGTCTCCTCTTCGAAGAGGTCACCCGTATCTACTCCGAGCTAGACCTTGAAAATATTCCTTCAATGCAATTGCCGCGGACTCTGAGCCAACTGAGAGTCCCTACGTAGGGTTGTCTCCTCTCATTTTCCATTAGCTATCTTTTTCAGGAGAACATGCTGGGCGGGTGGCTCTGCCTACCACCCCACAGAATAAGGGGTTTTCGACCCCACCACCACGGGATGGGGGAAGGGGCAGGAGGATAAGCCTTTCACACTCAGTATGATGTCTCCGTTCTTATCCTTGCTTAAGATATCTCCTTTCAGACAATTATGGGCAGTTGCACTTAAAAAAGGAGGTATAATGTTATTTCTACCTACATGCCACCGTCAGCTGTCTTCGACGCGGGGTCAGGCCCTTGCCGACATAATCGACGAGTTGGTGATTGGTGTCCTAAATGTGGATGAGTTCAGGCAACACGACCCAACAACCGCTTAATTTTCCTGTCTTGAAGTATCTCTGGCTCTCAAGATGCACAGCCTGAATTTGGGTGGGGGTAGTCTATAACATCCATCGTTATGATCACGTTTCCACTCAAATATTATTTTCTGGGGCGCTACCGCCTGAGATCCCGCTCCGGTCGTGCTTAGCACGGGCACAGTCTTCCGCATTTCAGAAAATGACTGATTCCTCTGTCTCAGTCGAGAAGTTTAGTTCGGTGGGAGAGGCCATCGAGTTCTTATCCGGGAACCACATCGCCGTGAGCCTAACTACTATTTCTAGAACGTCTGGAAGTTTTGCACGCTGACCGCTTCCGTGGTTGTCACCGAGTGTGAGACGGCCCTCAAACAGAAGCGTTATGCCTACACGCGCTATAAGCGTCACCGAACGATTTCATTGTGGGTGAATTTCGTCGAGATAAGGCTAGCTTCCTGTATGTTTCGAAGTACGCTCGCAGCTCATCCTGGTGGGCATATTTGTCTTCACTTAACGGCAAAGGCACTCTAGCAGAGTTACGGAAGTGAGTTAAAATTGATTCAAGGCAAGTACTCAAAGATCCCCCTTCCCGTTCTCTAGGAGAATGGGACCGCAATCTCTAACCCTGCATCCGTAAAGGAGTCCTTTGCGACCACTTTCTCTGCATTTTCTAGCCGGGATGCTTCTCTGTCAGCATTCTAGCCCATGGTGATGTCGCGGAGGCTCTGAGACGCTAATATGGCTACTGCATTACTTTTTTATCGATCATTTGTTCGTTCGAAACTCAACTATGGATGCCAGTTTTAGGCATCTGCAGCCGAGGGTGTAATGCCGAAGGTGTACGCGATCCAACAGAGCGGCCTGCTTTCGCCTGGCGACATATTCCTTTCGTAAGTCCCCCATTGAGAGCTTACTTGTCGATGCAGGAGAGATGCCACTCTTGCTGCGTCGTGCACAGCGCATTATTCATCCGTACACAGGACCCGGCGCCTCCCTCAGTCTAAAAACAGCTCTCACTGCATCCCTAGCTGATCTCAACGGTGCCTGTGCCGCTAAAAGGCTCCAGTCATAACCTAAGCCCTTTGAGTTTAGGGTTAGGAAACTACTTAGCTTGGTATGACTCTCAGACCGGTGGCGCCTCTGGTTCTGGCGATGACGCCAGCCTGGAAGATACCACCTCTAACTAGTTTTCGCCACGCTTCTCCTCCCTAATCTTCTGCATCGCCGGGATTATTGCGTTCTACCTTTTGGAAGCACATTTCTTAGGACGCTTAACCGTGCTAGCGTATACAGATGGCTAAAGGTTCCTAAGAGGCGGTCGGTTTCCATGGCATATCCCGTCTGTTTGAGGTTCGTGGGACTAAGCCGCCGAGCTGGTTGCAATCTTCCTCTCGGTACAGGAAATAAAGAGACGTGTTCGGTTTAGAGAGAGGATTGTGATTTATAGCGACTCATAAAGTGCCCTAAGTTCTCTCGGGGCATTGAAATCTCCGCATCCTCTGATTTGCGATAGCCGAGAAGACCCGGTTTTGGCGAGCTGGACGGATGTCGAGATTATCTTCTGCTGGATTTCTGGACATGTACGAATTGCGGAGGATGAGCGTGCCCATGAAGTCGCCAAAGAGTCTGCGAGGATTCCACGACCAGACTAGCGTTTTGAACTTTATTACATCGATTACATGGCAGGAATAGAGGCAGCCCTCCGGGCTGCCTGGCAAATAAAATAGGAGACGGTCTTTATGAACTTAAAGTTGCATGCCATTGCGCCGCGAATGTTCTTATGGACCTACCTCCTAATGCATTTTTTTTTTACAGCCCATCTGGCAACTGCCCACCTGGGCATAAGTCGCCGGACAAACGACAGCCTAGAACTAGGCTAATTTAAAATGAGAATGTGAAAACATACCAATCATAAAATCGGAAAAAGTTTAACAATTAGGAACAATCTCCGACGTCGGAGGGAGGTCCCCCTCACCCCGGCGCAGGAGCGTGCAACCTACAGAGAAAACAAAAAACAAAAAAAAAAACTACTTAAATAAAGGGGAGAAGCCCGGCCTCCCCCCAAAAGTCGACAAGTCCACAAGTCAAAGTGAACGAACCCGTCCCGAGTACAAGGGACAGGCGTTAGGTCCCTAAGAACAGTCGCGGCGCAATCGCACGCAACTTTAAGTTCCCTTTGACAGTCTCCTCTCTTATTTGCCAAGCAGCCCGAAGAGCTGCCCGTATTCCTGCCATGTATTCAGTGTGAGGAAGATCGAAATGCTGGTCTAGTCGGAGAGTCCTCGCAGACTCTTTGGCGCCCTCATTCCCCGCAATTCCTACATGTCCAGGAACCCAGCAGAAGATAATCTCGAAATCCGCCCGGCTCGCCAAAACCGTGGCTCACGGATATCGCGAACTAGGGGATGCAGAGCTTCCAATGCCCAAAGAGCACTCAGGGTGCTTTGTGAGTCGCTATAGATCACAATCTGGTCTCCGAACCAGGCACGTTGCGTTATCTCCCGCACCGAGTGATGTATTGCCACCAGCTCAGCCGTGAAGACAGACGCAGCTGCTGGCAGAGCCCCGCTGACTTCAAACAGAGGGGATACGGCGTGGAAGCCGAGCCCGTCTTGGGACTTGTGGACATCCGTATACAGTGGCACGGTTCCAGCGTGACACAAGGTGTGCTCCAAAAAGGTCGAACGCAATACTCCCGGCGCTGTACAAGCTTTGGGAGCAGAGGCGTTGTGACAAATAGTCAAATGTGGTACCCTCCAGGGTGACGTCCTGGGAAGAACCAGGGACTTTACCGGCCCGAGAGCTATATCTAGCTCTTGAAAGAGTTTTCTGGCCCAAAACCCAAAGGGCTGATGGTATGACTAGCGTCTCTCAGCGGCATAGACACCGTCGAGATCAGCTGCCGATGCAGTGGGAGCTGTTGGCGACTGAAGAAGGCGGCGGGCTCGCGCGTACAGGCGAGTGATGCACTGCACGCCGCGCAGAGTGAGTGGCATCTTCCCAGCTTCGACCAACAGGTTCTCAATGGGGGAAGTGCGGAAGGCACCGGTCGCCAAGCGAAGGCCAGTGGGGTGGATCGAGTCCACCTTCTGCAATACACGCTCGGCTGCGGATGCATAAAATTCGCATCCGTAGTCGAGCTTCGAACGGACAAAGGATCGATAGAAAAAGTACGGCGGTAGCCCTATCAGCGCCCCAAGCACTGAACGTCACGGAACGGAGAATGTCCATGGCGCGGGTACAAGAGACCCTAAGGCTGCGAATATGAGCCTCCCAGGTGAGAGGTCGGTCGAATACAAGACAAATAAAGCGGTGCGACTCAACCACATCCAGGTGCACCCCATTAAGAAACAAATCTGGGTCGGGGTGGAGCCGTGGATGGCGGCAGATGTCCATCACCTTAGTCTTGGCCAAAGTAAACCGAAACCTATGCGCTTCGGCATGGCGAGAGACGCAGTTCAATGCCTGTTGGAGTCGACACTCCAGAGTTGGCATCTGGGCCACGCCAAAAGAGATCGAAAGTCGTCCACGTAGAGCGTAGCGAGAACATCATCTGGCAGCACCGAGGTGATGCCGTTGATGCTCAGGGCAAAGAGTGTGACACTGAGCACACTTTTCTGCGGGACACCCTCTTCCTGCTTATTTGGGCCGAAGAGAGCTCCCCCACCCGTACGCGGAATCGACGATCTCTCAAAAACTCAGATATAAAGACTGGGAGGCGTCCCCTCACCCCCATCGTGTGGAGAGTCTCCATGATACCATATCGCCATGTGGTATCATAGGCATTCTCCAGATCGAAAAACACCGTGGCGTAGTGCTGTCTACGAAGGAAAGCCTCGCAGACGGCATTTTCCAGTCGGAGCAGAGCATCCTCCGTGAAATTAGAACTTGCGGAAGCCGCCCTGTGCAGAAGACAGATGGCCTCCGCTGTCCAGGAAAAAGGCTAAGGCTACTCTAACATTTACCAATTTCTCCATCAACTTGCACACGCAAGAGTTTAGAGAGATTGGGCGGAAACCGGTCGGAGTAGAGTGATCTCTCCCCGGCTTGCGAAAGGCGAGCACAGTAGCGATTTGCCAGGAATCTGTGAGAAAACCCTCCACCCAGATCGTGTTGAACAAATCTAACAGAAAGGCCATACATCGCTCACCCAGGTGTCGAAGCATGGCGTACGGGACATCGTCCGGACCATAAGTGGTGTCCGCGCGCGAAGCGATAGAGGAGCGCGACTCATTCACAGTAAACTTGTCGTTGAAGGGTTCTCCGTCTCTGGAGGTAAAGTCCAGCTGGCTGCCTTCCACCACATCACGACGTGCATTGAATGCTGGCGGAGCAGCATCACGGCTAGATAATGCGGAAAAAGCAGGCGCGAAGGATTCCGCCACGGACGCGGGGTCCAAGATTGCAGTCCCATTCTCCTGGGCAACGGGACGGGGGTCCTGCGAGAACTTGCCTCGAATCCTTTTGACTCACTTCCTCACCTCTGCTAAAGGGGTCTTCCAGTTAAGTAAAGACACGTATACCCGCCAAGAAGAGCAGTAGGCGTGCTTTAAAATATACCGGAACCTAGCCCTAGCCCGACGAAATTTAGCGACAGTGAAATCGTTCGGGCGGCACTTATAGCGCATGTAGGCATAACGCTTCTGTTTGAGGGCCGTCTCACACTCGTCTGACCACCATGGGAGTGGTCGGCGTGAAAAACGGCGAGACGTTATAGGTATAGTAGTCAGGCCCGTGGCGATGAGGTTGCCTGAAAAGAACTCAACGGCCTCATCTACCGACCTAAACTCCTCGACTGAGATAGAGAATTCAGTCATTACCTGAAATGCAGGCCACCGCACCCGCGCCAAGCACCACCGAGGTGGGCTCTCAGGCGGCAGTTGCCCTGAAAAAGATAATTGAATGGGAAAGTGATTACTACCATGGAGGTCATCGACCACCCCTCAATCAAATTAAGGCTGTGCATCCGAAGACCACAAAGATAGGTCAAGGCAAGAAAATTAAGCGGTTCTCGGACAGTGATGCGTAAACCCATCCAAATTTAGGACACCCATCTCAAGCTCTTTGATCAGATCGGCAAGGACTTGTCCCCTGGGATTTATTGAGTAATCTCCCCAGACAGGATGCCTGCCGTCTAGATCTCCAAGCAAGAGAAAGGGCCTCGGCAACCGTGCCACGACGCGGCGAAAGTTCATCACGTCGAAGTCAGCTGACGGTGGAATGTACGCAGAAATGATAGTATACCTCTTATCTAGGTGCAGCTGCACAGCCACTACCTGAAAGGAGGTATCTAAAGAGAAAGTAAGAACGGAGACATCATGCCGGGTGTAAACCGCGCATCCCCCAGCCCGGCCATCCCGCGGTGGTGGGGTCGCAAGGCCCTTATACCCCGGGAGGGCGGGCAGGGCGCACGCGGTTACCATGTTCTCCTGCAAAAAGATAGCTAACGGAAAACGGGACTAGACGAGCCTCTGCAGCTCCTCTCAGTTTGCTTGGAGTCCACGGCAATTCCATTGCAGGAATATATGTTCCAGGCCTAGCTCGGAGGATAAGTGGGGGCCCTTCTCGAACAGAAGATTCTCACGGGAATGGCCATATGCTTCCTGAAGGCAAAACCCCGGGCGCTGTTTGCCGGACAAAGCGCTGAAGGCTCTGTCGCCTTCGAGGACTTATTGGGGGAGGTTGGGCTAGCCATGCGAGTCTTTTCCTTCCTCCGCCTCGAAACCTTAGGCGCGCGTTGCGGCTTCGAAGGCCAGAAGCCCTCTTTTAGATGAACCACCATCTCTGAGCCACTCGCTCCACCACTAGGCGTGGGCGAAGGAGCCTAAGCTCCTTTGTTGCTGTCCTCCTTTCGGGGGACAGCTTTAGGAACCCCGGATGATGGCCCAGCGACCAACTTCAGGGGTGTTGCCCCCTGTGAGTCTAACGACTCGGTGGATGCGCATAGCCGTTTCGTCTTACGGGAAACGGTCACGCTGGGGGAAGAGGGGGGAGCCCTGGTTTTAGCCGGGGCTGGGTATGAACCCTTTTTGCCCACAGCTTTACCAAGGGAGCGCCCTTGGGTTGAGTATAGACCGCAGAAGGGCTCCGATTAGGCGCGGAAACAACCGTGTTCGTTGGCCTGGATGGGCCAGGAGCAGAGGGTGCCTTTCTAACTATAGAGGCATATGACGTCCCAGGCAGAGCTGGGCGCGCTAGGACCAAGTCCTTAGCCTCGCGAAATGAGAGTCGATCCTGGGCCTGAAAGGCCAGGATTTCTTTCTTAAGGAGATATGCACCACATTGCCTCAGAAATCTAGGGTGCAGCTCTCCGCAATTGACACACTTGGCCACACACGATTTGGAATTATCGTGTGCGGCCTGAGAGCGATTTACACAGACTTCGGGTGACCCCGACTTTGCACGTCTACAAGAACGATTCGTATGGACAAGGCGGGGACAGTAATAGGACCGCCGCGGCAGTGGCACGAATGCCTTCACGCGGTAGCGGTACCAACAGGCACGCACCGACTCAGGGAGCTTCTCACAGTCGAACGTGACGAAGAGTGTAGGGATGGGTCTCGATGCCCCTCCCTGTTTTCTCATCACACGTTCGACCTTTACCACCTCATGGTCGGCCAGCCTAAAGTGATGTCCTCAATGGAGGAGTCAACAAGTTCCCTCGCATAAACTACTCCTTTCACAACGTTCATGGTAGAGTGCGGCGTCACACTCACCGAGGTGCCATGAAGTGTCCGAAGAGAACTTATCTTGGCCGCCTCGGCGGGATTCGCCGCATTCGCCAGAAGGCTCCCGTCCGAGACACGGGTCACCTTCGGCTCTCTACCAATTGCACTAGCTAATCCTCTCCTCTGATGGATCATGTTGCCATTGTACAACATGGTGCCATCAGTGGAGCGAATAACGAGGAAGCGTTTGAAGACAGCGGGTTCGTAAACGCCAGGTAACCTCTGAATGAGGGGCTCCGATGTCATCAAGGCTCCGCCCTGTGCATTTATATTCTTTGTCATAGTCAGGAGCTCCGCACTCTGGGGGGCCAAGGGGCCGGATGTGCCGATATTGGGTTGGTCGCTTACCAAAGTGGCAGCAGACACATCCGTCCCCGCACTCTCCGCGGATGGAGAGGAGCCCCGAATCTTATTAGTCTTTTTTGTCTTAGTCTTTTTCTTTTTTGGAGAGGAAGGCGGGGAATGAACCAGTTTCTCACCTCCACCGGCAGAAGCCCCTAGGCCAGATGGACCGGCCTCAGCCAGGTCCTTCCCTGAAAAGGAGAAGGTCCTGGTGGTTGCAGGGGCACCGGTCGGAGTAGATCCCTCCCCTTCTTGTTCTGCCTCAAAAACCCTAGCCGTTTGAGAAGGACCTTGCATAGGGGCGGATTCGCTTTCGGTGTTTTGCGCCAACCCCGGATTTTTCCCAATGGAAGGCCCTACCGTCTGAGGCTGCGTTTCCTCAAGGACCATGTCTATCACAGGAGGGGCCTCCAGTCGGCCATCCCGTCCCAGGACATCGCAGGTCCCCTTGGCAGTGTCGCTAGTCTTGTGTGGGGAGGCACAGGCCTTGGCCCCGGCAAGGTTTAAAATTCTTTCCAGCAGGTCTTTTGAGGGAAGCGACCGAAGTGGCCTGGCTTCCCTCTCCCCCCTAAGAAGGTTTGCCCTACTGAGCCGCTTACACGAGGGAAGGTCGACAATGGGCTGCCTGCTGGCTTTCTTGGCAGTCCCCTTAGAAATAAAAGGAGAGACTGCCGCTGAAAATAGGGAGGTGCCCGAAAGCACCTCCAGAGAAGGGGGTGAGGGGGAGTCCCCTTCACCCGTAGGCGTAGGAGAGGAGTAAGCCTCCTCTCCGGTTAAGGAAATACGGAGGGTCCCCTGCGCGAGCACAGGGTGGAAGGACATCCATTTTTTATGTGGAGCTGCCAGAGGGTGGCTCCGTCGGTGTAGAAGGGGGAATGGAGAGAGATTTGTGTTTTTTTTTATTTTCATACATGGGCATGGTGACCCTCTTTTTATACGGGACGCAATAGCTCATCACCTCTCGCAGTTGTCCGCACTGCAAGAGGTGCTTACAAGCCTCGCAGAGCCAGGCGCCGCCATTTGGGACCACCCCTCCCTCCTGGTGGCCTGGCAGTCCATCGGCATGGTGGCTCCACCTTGAACATGGCGTAAAACTGAGTGTGAAGAGGAAAGGAAAAGGGATGTGAGGAAGGTATGGGTGGGGATGAAGCAGGTTGTTAAAAACCAGCCCCCCTAGACCGGAGCTCAGGGGTTAGGGAACATTGTCCCCTCCCCCCTCAGCGCCGATTCGGGATGGTTGGCTGAGAAGAAGATCAGCATCTACCCTGTGAAATTAGAGGGTGACCATTAAAAGTTGTGGGAGAGGTTGTATGAAAAGCAAGGAAACAAGTGTTTTGAAGGAATGAAAAGAGGCTAAGCTGCGGGTCGGACAGGGTGCTGAGTCCCGTCAGCACGGCGGCCAGGATGGCAAATCGCCGTGACCCTTACGGGGCCCGCCTAATGCAACGACGACTTCAGTTTGCCTCCTGTCTTTTCTGAATTAGACACACTTGCGAGACGCACTGCCATCTGAAGGAATGCTCGCCTGCGTCTTATATTTACTACTGCGTCGCACCTGAGAGTGTTCGGCACATTCTTGGTGAATATCCGGCTCTGGGTGATCTTCTCGCACGTTACCTCTTCCCTTATGGGACGACCTGGGTCGCTACCACTTGTCTTTTATACTCAGGACTGGTTCGTGCACACACCCTTGCGGACTATACGACTTTCTCCATTTTATTTTACGCTGTTGTAGCTCGCATGTTCCTGCGCCGGTGGAAGAGGCTTGCCTACCGCTTAAGCCGAAGCTTGTCTCATTCTTGTTGCCATTGTTTGTTTTTTGTTGTTGTTTTCTTATCTTGTGTCTTGCCTTTGTCATTTTTAATCTTTGTTTTTTTGTTGTTGTTGTTTTTAATATAGCCTAGTATTAAGTTTTCCGCTAATTACGGTGACTTTTTCCCTAGTTGGCAGTGGCCAGATGGGCTCTTTAAATTAGAAAATATAATTCAAGGAGTGGCCTACACAGCCACCAGGGGGCAGAGACCCCCTCAGTAATCCTCGCAGTTGCGGAATCAACCAATATCATTCGAAAATTATTATTTCACTCTTATGAAATATAAGACGTCGCCCAAAATCTACTTCGCCTTCACTGTTACGTTTTCCACAGTATTAGCTTAATTAATCGAGGCTACAGCAATAAATATCTCAGTGTAATTCTGTCTATGGCAGGGATTTAGGCAATATTATAGCATCTTATAAAAGAGATTCGTGACGTTAGGTTTGGGCTCGACTAAAATTAGCGTAGGATAAAACATATCTCGTTAGGATTCGTCGCCGGATAATGAAATTCACATAAAGATCGGACTGGCAATAAGAGGATAGAGGAATCGATAGCGGTGTTATACATGGCCATGGGTGCTATGCCATGTGCATCAAGTCTAGGATTTAGCTGACTCTGGACATGGGTTTAAACCTTGGAGGACTCCTCTATAAATCGGCACAAAATGGCGTTTGAGTTAAAGGTTGTATACTGTAATCAAACGCTCGTTTATTATGTACTTGTAGATTAATTCGTGGTCATTTTATACGAAAATACTTAGATTGTTTGAAAAGCGGGTGAGTGGTAATTTTATACGAAAATCCTTAGGTTGGTCGAATATCGGAAAGTAGTAATTAAAAAAAAAATGCTCGGGTTGTTCGAATAGTGGGAAATGATAATTTTATACAAAAATGCTTAGGTTGTTTGAATAGTGGAGGAGTAGTAGTTATATACAAAAACCCTGGTTGTTCGAATAGTGGGAAAGTGGTAATTTTATATGAAATTATTTAGTTTGCTCGAATAATGGAGGAGTAGTAATTTTATGCGAGAGTAATTAGGCTACCCCTCATCTAAACCACTTGATTATTCTACCCTTTGTGTTACATAGACGCGTCTCGTTATAAAATGACTAATATAATTAAGGCATCTTCGCCTTCGTGCCCCTCGCAATATCATAGCACGAATCTGTGCATATTTATGTTATTAAAGCGGTATAATAAATTGCATAGCGACCCATTTATCAATAGAATTTTCGGGCATAACTTATGAGATGACTTAATAGATGTGAAGTTGTTTCCCAAGGGTTTGGGGTGAGTGCAATTGATTGAGATTAATGGATTGAATTACCCTTATAATAATGTTACTCGTAGTCGAGACTTTTTCGTGTCGAGAATAGGACTTCAGATTCGCCATCTGTCTTGGTTACTGTGCTGTGTTATGGAAGTAATCCTGTCCAAACGGCAAACATGATTCCACCATTTTTTCAAAGAAGGACAAGGCATTTGCTTCCATAATATTTTAGACAGAAATTACCTCGCTGGTTCTCGCTTTGAAGGGAACATTATAATTAGTCTTCCAATGTACATAATCATAAAAATCGCCCATACACTCAACAATACACAACCTAAAAACACGGAAACTCACATGTAAACACACTGCAATACAATTCAAAGAAGGACCATACTCCACTTTAAGAGTAAACATCGAATAAAGCACAAAACACATGCGCGCGCACACGTCCTAAGAAAGGAACACACACGCACACGCTTGACAATAACCATCAAAGAAGGAAAGGGTCACACACAAACACACTGGAAAATACATACCAAATTAGTAAAAATATGCACACACATTTTCCCATACACATTATAGAAGAAAAAAAAACACAGTTTACAGAAGAAAACTCTCACACACGGACACCCTGAACAATAAACACGAAATAAGCAAAGGAAGATAGGCACACACACAAACACTGGAAATTACACATGGAAGCACCAAAAGACACGCACTAAACATTACACATCAAAGAACGAAACGAACAGACTTATACCTACACACTCAACATTATACATCAAAGAAAGCAACAGACACACACATGTCCTTCGTCAATACAGATCAGTTGAATGGACAAATCCTGCGGCCCTTCGTTCGCGGTACCTCTCCTGGTACCATGACCAGCGAGGTCATTCTCGTTCGCCCCTGGTGCTTGGGACGGCCTACCCTGCACCAAGTTGTGGTAGGATGGGGTTTGGGGCGGAGGGTTTCCTCTATGTTATTTGATAGGCTATTTTAGATGTTAACTGCACGCTTAAGTCCCTGAGCTCCTCCCCCCCCCTCAACCTACCTTCGTTTCTTGATTTTGTTTATATTTATTTTTTTATATGAAATGTTTATTATTATTTATTGGGTTTTTTCACCTTTACCTTCGATAGTGGGGTCAAGATGAGTGCGTTAAAAATAATTAGAAGCGAAAGAACACAGACATATACAGGGTGTCCCACGAAAAAGCGAATCTGAACTTTAAATTACAATTGAAAAGTATTTGTATTTTTTGCTTCGTGTAACGCGATTTTGTTTAGTAAATATTGATTTATGAATAGTCAATTTTTCATTAAGTCTTGAATTAGGGTGAAACTAAGCGAAATTACGTTTGCGCAAGGCAAAAGAATTAATAAAATGACATAATTTTTAAATAGAAACAATAAATTTATTAAATAGTACAGAAATTCAATGGCACATAAGAAAAAAGAATTATTGCTATGGACCAGTTCCGTCCCCATTCCCTACATTTCTCTCCAACCACAGATGAGCTTTTATTTAATTTCTCGCACAACATTTTTAAATAAATGTGAGTTTTCCTTGCGTTATTCTTCTTTCTCTCAATTAGTTCACACTTTCAAGTTGGGTGGAGTACACCTTACTCTCGAGATGGTCTCACAAAAAGGTCTTAAGCTCGGAAATCTTTTTTGGACATTGAATTAAATGATTCAGTGAAACTCTGCGATCGTTGAATAATTGTCAACCTTTCTTTCACAACAATGTGACTATGTGCTGGAGCATCGCCCCGAATCCACCAAGTCTATTGAATTAATTGTGAAAATTGTGGCGACGTTCCGGATTTATTTGTACGTTACTCATGTTAAGGTAGAGAGAGCCAGTCAAGTTATTGGCGGCGAGCAGCGGATCTATAAGACGGCCATTACCGCATATCCCCATCCTCAGAGACACATCCTTGCAAATAGTGTGGTCAATTTTGAATTCAAGGGTGGTTGTTCAGCTGTGCATACTGTCAAACATTATTGTTATTCACGTTTCCACCCATATAAATGCTGCCTCATTACCAATCACAACGTTGGGCAAAAAATGAGAGGATTGGTAGAGAAGCCGTTCGACGAATCTTTTTGGCGAGGAAAATCAGTCTCAAGGAGTTGATGGCTGCGGTGCCTTTTATAAGGATCCCATTTTAATTCAAGTTTAACGATACGATTAAATGACAATTTGGGCATTTGCATTCCATTCTTTCTGGCAGATACCTTTGTTTAAACATACACTAAGACCCCCTGTTTTGTACGTCTGAACTTTGTTCGGATCATAGGTAGAATTCTGAGCCCCTGGCAAGGTAGGATTCAAATGCGACATTAGCGGAAGGTTGGGGGTCTGTATTCTCTATTTAGCTTTTTTAAAGCTGTTCTCTAAATATTTGAGTTTCTTCACCGAAAGAAATACATAAAACATTTAATTTTATCAAAAAATATTTGATTTTAAGTATTTCATGTTAAAATTAAATACGGTCTTTGTTATATTGAATAAATAAATTTTAGGCTACGCTTTAACTATACGAGTCAGTTTTAGAATAAGAATTGTATTAAGAACAAGCTCGTTCCTTCTTATTATTTGTGAAATGTTTTTGGTTACAGACATAGATAGATCAATTTTCCAAGATGATGTGTTGCCTCTGATATCACTTGAAGACACTTTAACTGTTTGAAACAGCATCGCCTTTTTGCAAGTGATATGAACTGTTGCAGCCGTGATCAAATTATGAATTTCAGCTCAAGACGAATTTCTATGGAAATGCCAAAATACAGCCCCAAACACAAAACTAGAACATCCCTACGTTTTAAATCCCTTTTGCTAATTCAAATCTTATTCGTTTTTTATCTTTGGAGTAAAAAAACAGCCCCCAAAATGTCACAAGTCAGCTTAATGTTTTAGAAAAAAATATCGTGGATATTAAAAATACCTCAGAGATAAAACTAGCCAATACCAATTTTACTAAGTTTTTCTAGCTGATTTAGATTAATTTTGATGTGCAAAATCCCAAATTACATTCTTTATGTTCAATCAGGTAACTTTTTTTATTTATTGACACAGAATATTTTACTCGTTTTTTTACATGTGTAGATATTTTCTAATTATATGATGCAAAAATCTCATTTATTTTAATAAACTAATTCTAAAGAGTTTACATGCGGCATTTTTTGACTAATTGTAAATTTTCTTTTACAGGTGAATGAAATGGATTCGGCCAGAAGATCTTGCAAAAAAAGCCCGATGTCCTCTGGTACATCTGCAGTGAATACGCCGTTGTTCCTAATAGAAGACCAATCACAAGTTTCATAAAGCGTGTTTACCATGCTTATTTTAGTATGAAACTTGGTGATCAGAATAAATGTTGGGTGCCACACATGCTATACAAGACATGCACCGAGTATCTGCGTCGTTGAATCAAGGGCAAGAAGAATTGTCTGAATTTTGGAAAACCCATAGTTTTGGGGGAGCAGACAAACCATGGCACTGATTGCTACTTCTGCTCTATTGATTTGACTAGGATCAACAAAAGAACCGGAGCAGCCTCAAATTTCTTGATTTTTAATCGTCACGTCGTCCTGTAGTTTATTGTGATAAAATTCCAGTACCTGTTTTTGTAGAACTTCCTAAAATTAGTGACGAAGATTCCTTCAGTGTTGAAGAAAATGAAGAAGTGTTTTTGATGATGATGCTCCATATCCTTTTTCTTTCAAGAGCTAAATGATCTAGTTCACGATCTAAGCCTGTCAAAATCCTCTGCCGAACTTTTGCCATCAATGTCTCCTATTTAATGTACACTAATCAATTTTTGTAAGATTTAATTAATAAATTGTTTTATAAAACGATGGGTTTTTTATCTTAGAAACCTATTTCGGATGAGAAATATTAACTAAAATGAACCTCAAAGGTTGAAAAATGTAATCGGTTTAGTTATGAGTTCGAAGTTTTAAAAAATCGACTTAGCACAAAAAACTGGCCTGATCGGAGGAAAAGGATGACATTTTCGAATTCAGCGATGCAAAATTGTCTTAAATCAGTTAAAAAAATTTAGACGACTTACAATGATTCTTTTTGTAACCTATTGCAATCTAGTACAACTTGGTGGTCTTGGCAGTGTCGTTGAAATAGAGGCGGCCATGTTTTTCATACAAGCTCAAACACCCATTTCGGGAAAACTCCGAGGACGTTATTATGGGTTTTTTGTCTGGTTGACACAAGCAATAAACCTGCTCTTAGAATATACGTAGATTGTGTACAAGAGAAATGTATATACGTCACTACCAATTATTCAAAAGTAGGAAAACCTCGAACTACATTTCACAGTGATGAATAGAAGGCTTATAAGTTCTTGGATTTAAGCACTGGATTTGAAATCATTCGCTTTGTTTTGTTGACCTAAACAACTATTGAAAGTTATTAGAATTGGCAAAAAGTTTTAGAAAATTAATGAATGGATGTACTCGTAGGAGATCACAAACTCATAAAGTTGTGTGGCATGAAAGACACATTAATAATAAGTTTATCGAATTTTATGAAACCAACTTTTACACAATATTCTTCTAATTAAATTTAAAATAAAATAAAATTTTATAAAGACCTTTAATTTTTTTTTAAATTAAACTACATAAGGTTTTACAATTGGTCTGATTTTACATTAAGAAGAAATTGGGGCCTGGATTCTATATTAGAGGAAAGTTGGGCCTGGATTCTAAATTAGGCAATAAGAGCTGGGGTTGATATTCTACATTTGGGTCACCTTGGGTCGGATTCTACATTCGATCCCTTTGGTCCAAATTGTGGCTTTAGTTGGAAATTGCCTATTATGAAAACGTAGCTTAAACTAATGTAGTACCTGTTTCATGATTTTAGTCTCCATCCAACTTGTGACCACAAATATTAGTTGTTTTTTGTTAAGTGCATGGCGGGATCTTGCATGTGAGAAGGTGATGGTGAGAAAAGTGAGGAGCGTATATTGAGGGAGCGGGGAAGGGGATGTCAAGTAAAAGAGTTATTGAGTAAAATGACTGCCAGTAGATCTGGCTAGTCTCGGTTCTCTTCTTTTTACTTCTTTTATTCTTTTCGTTTTTTATATGTGAACTTTGAAGCCGTTTTGAGATTTTTTTCTGTCCTCTTTCGTGGTTGATATTTTTTCTCTTTCTAATTTAGCTGATTTTCTTGATTGGGAAGTTTTCCGTTCTTTCTTCTTTTTTTCTCTATTTTAGAGTTATATCTCTTTAATTATCTAGGATGTTTTTATTTATTTTCCAATTTATTAATTTTTTATTTGTGTAATTTTCCATTTTCAGTAATTAAAGTTTTGGGCTAAGTTTTCTATTCACTTATTTTTGTTTCTATTGCTTTTTCTTACTGCATTTTGCGGGTTTCTTTTCTTTTTCCATCAGATAATTCTTCGAAGTGTTCCCTCTTAAGACTGATGCAGTCCTGGGGATAGACCCGGAGTACAAGTTTCTTCACTCCCATTTATTCGTGGTCTGAGTAATAAGTCCATTTGCATTTTCAAATGGTAATTCGCAGTACTCCTTTTAGTCTGCATTCATGGTCAAAAGTTTTGACAAATAAAAAATTAATGTTTTTCAAATTTCCGTGATACGAACTATCAATCAAATTTTTAAAATATTGCTTTATTAAAAATGCAGCATTTGAAAACAAAGCATTTTCTTTGTTGAATTACAAATCGCGCTCTGGTTGTTTCCTCTAGGATGTGAGTTTCAGTCCCGGGAACTTTGTTATTGGATCAAAGGGGTAAAATGCTAAAAAAAATATGGATTAAATTCATGATGTGTATTATAATATTGTGGGGGAATTCCACGTGGAATTTCTTTTCCAGCACGGAAGTGACCTCCATACGGTGGAGAAGATTCTAGAATTTAGTTAGGCTTAAATTGGTAAGCCTCCCTCTCCCCCCCAATCCACAAGCTGTAGCCTCGAACCGCGTCCACCACGGACCACCTTTACGCAGGTTAGAATTGCCTCGGTGTGAAGATTCGAGGCCATTCGAGAGTGGCGCTGTTTCCCCCACCCCTGCAGGGGGAGCCTCGGATATATATAGGGCTCGTCTTCCATGTGGAAGACACAGAGTTAAAGAGTCTCGCCCGGACCCAAGAAGATTCCCCTAGTTCCAAGTCAGGTGCTAACAACAAAGCAAAGTGACGTCTGAACTTTTTGTGTTAGAATTAGCCCCAACTAGTGAGGTAATTCCATTTGACTATCGCTACCGAAAGATTTTTCCGACTCCACTCATCAACTCCTGTCGAAGCCCTCCTCGTTTGCCCCTTGTTTTCGGGGGGCCGAAATACTCTCCGCTGGACCGGACGTTACCTCCCCCCTCCCTTTTTGAGAACCGTCATCACGTTAACTTCCCGCTCAGAAGCTCCGAGCGCCCTCGCCTCACGTTTATTGCCTTCAGAAGACATCCGTAAAGCCTTACACTGACGTCTCACCCGAAATACTTCGTAATCCAACATCTTTCCTCCCTTCAGGAACCCATTTGAGTTAATCCTCCCCATTTGAATAGTCTCTTTCTGTAACGCATTAATTTCTACCTTCTGAGTCTGACGCATAACTCGACAATTTCCCCCCTCATTTACCAATTTAATTTTGCCCATTTATTCTCTTATTTTTATGTAAATAAAATTATATTTTTGTAGATGCCTCTTTAAATAACCTTGAGCTTTGCTATTGCCCAAATTTTACCTGACCTCGTTGCACTCTTTCTCGCTGTTCCACGCGTCGAAACTCATGGCGTTCCGTCCCTTGTCGGATCGCCTTTAAGTTATTGGTCCCTCCCCCATAGATATAATATGGTATTGATATAATATAATGTCATACCACGACAAATATCTTCCCTAATATATTTTGTAAAAATAAATGTTTGAATGTTTTACAATTCCGGAAATGATCTTTTCAAAGAATAGTGAGCATCAATTGTTGCTATGCAGCGGAGGCTTGAAATCAGGGGAGATAGTTTCTAAGGGTACTGCATCAAGAAGACCATCTTTAGGATCGTTCATAACTTCAAAAGGTCTCGTTACATTCCTGTGAATAAGTATTTTGGACGAGCAAGAGTTTCAAATAAACGCCAGGATCGCCTCCTGGTGGGGTCCCAGCCAGCTCAAGGATCGAATTGCTTCTATGCTCAGGATTGGAAAGTAGCTGGCGTGAACGCTTCAGCGCGCACAGTTAAGTAGAGACATTTCGAAACAGATGTCAAGTCGAGAAGGGAAGCGAAGGAGCCTCATCAAACCAAGAGAAACCTTACGGATAAGCTCTAGGTTTCTAGGAAATTTAAAGAATGTACTGTTTTAAGACTTGGGAAAAGTGATTTTCTCTATAAATCTCGCTTTCATAACTCCATGTCCCGGCCACTGTGAAGCATCAGGACACTGCATGACTAAGGCTGCTTCTCATATAATGGAACTGGAGCACTAACAATTTTGCCCAAGAACATTGCCACGAGCTCGAAATGGAACCACCTTTTCCCACTAGTTCAAGACCAATTTAGAGATGACATCTATATTTTTCAGCATTGTGGCGAAAATTGTCACAAAGCAAAAGCAATAACAAAGTTATTGGATGAAAATAACGTCAAACCTTTGGACCTTGACACGCCAAATGGCCCGATTTGAACTCAATGGAGAATTTGGGACAATAATCAAATTGTCTGTCGATAAACAAAAGCCATCAAATTGTGAGCAGTTGGTGGAACTTATTGAACAGAAATAGATCAATATCAGTCAAGATATTATCACAAATTTGGTATCCTCCATCTTGACAAAAACGAATAGAAGCAGTCCTGAAGAACAAGCAACATCGTTATAAATATTGATTGAGCGCATCAATTGACTATATTTATTAAAAAAATAGGTTTGGTCTCTAAGTTTTGTATATTTATGCTTCAAATTATGATCAAACATATTATTTATCCATAACAATATATTATAAGAACATGATTTTTTGAGTATTTGAATAATAATAGGTATTTTTTCTCTTAGTTTGGTTATGACATTTGAATTTTTTATCGAAGTTCTTTCTCGCGTTCCTCTACAGTTTAAAAAAAAGAAGTAATATTCAGAAAAGAATAAATATGATTATCGGATGTTTGAGAATTTTTTAAAACAAAAAGAATTGCAAATGGTGAAGTTCATAATTTTAATGAGGAAATAGCCATCGGCCTCTAAAAACGAGTAAAGCAAAGTGAAATTATTACAGCAAATTTTGATGGAGAAAAAAGAATCATGATTAGTGTTTTTTACGTATTTAGAAATAATTCCAATAAAAACTCGGGCCTTTATGACTACATAATTAGCTTCGATGTGAAAAAATAGACCCACGGTAAATTATTAGGATATATACTCAAAATAGTTTCTTAAATTTAGATCGAAAGGCCGTTGCCCAAGCCAGATACGCCCTAAAACACAGACCGAGGGTTTGCCTGCGAAGGGCAAGCTCCTGTACAGAGTAGCTAAGCCGCTCAACTTGATTTCCTATATTAAAAAATAGAGTAGTCTCAAAACATTTGCCCATGACTGTACACCGCTTCAGCAGCGAGCGAGTGGGCCTCACTGTAATTGAAAATCAGGTAAAAAGTTTTTCATTAGTTCCCTTGCCTTGCGCAAACGTAATTTGGGCTAGTTTCACTAACATAAATGCAGCTTTACCATTATTAAAGCAAAATTTATTAAAATTTTATCATTTGTAAATAGATCTTTACAAAATAAAATCGCCTTTACACAATGTAAAACTACAAATACCTTTTCAATTATAATCATTTGAATTTCGGTTCGCATTTTCGGGGGACATCATGTACACGGTTCTAGGACAACTGCCATCTGGAGAACTATCCCCGTAAAACTGCCACCCAGACAAATGCCACAAAGATTAACTACCAACGTAACAACTGCATCCTAGAGATCTGCCACCCTGGAAAATGCAACTTTAGATAAACACTGCAATGATAAATATATCATCAGCGAGTGTATCTTCGCAACCGAAATTCAATTTTACACAAACAAATTCATATTACACGAATAAAATTCATGTAACAGAAAAAATAATTTAATATTACATTGATGAAAATCAAACTTACAGAAAGGAAGGTCAATGTTATAGAAACGAGAATCACATTTAGATATTTAGAATTAGTAGGCTAAGACAGATTCCCAAGCTTACAACCCCTTCTATCGTCCCGTTCACTCATACACACACATATACATACTATCGAGAGGTGAATACACTAATAACAAAGTATTCTGACCAAACAGGCGCGTGGTCTCACTCATTCTGATTTATGACTATTGAGGAATAGAGTCTAATAAAATCTAGAGGTCCAGCTTGAACCCTTAGAAGAGCCACGTGGCCTTAACCCTTGAACAAAGAGCGTGAGAAGCAAGGAAGGAACCGAGTGAAGATGGCTTTATCAGACCATTTGGGTTTATCTTACGAGGTCGATTTTCCGGTCCCAGAGCGATCTAATCTCGCCTCCCATACTCGTGACACGAAAAAGAACGCGAAGGGCTATTCGACCGGCTCCTTATCTCGCCCTCACCCCAACTTCCCAGCCGAAAGCCGGCGACTTCAAATCCAGGAGAGCACGGAGTGGCCCGAGGCAAGCTCGCCCACGCACGAAGATACATTACTTTCTGGAGTCGGATTATCCATGGCTTATTCGGGTACCGACGGCTAGAATCTCTCCACCGTGGACGTCTCCCCAGTCTATTGGCAGATCCTTACAACGGCCGTTCTTCCGTGAATTCGTGCCAATACTCCCTCATCGAGAACCCTGAGGTAAAACCGATCGTCCTCCTTCATCAGCATCCTGAGCTAAAGCCAGTATTTCGCCCCATCGAAAACTCTGAGGTAAAACATATTCCCTTGTTGCATCCTCGTCTCCCTGAGTTACCTTCCTCTCGACGCTTACCCCGTCCAAGGCACCGACGCTGCGGACCTCGTTATTATCAGGTCTTCACAAATCAATTCTTACTATTTGTATTTCGGCTTAGTGTAGCCCGTTTTTAAGACTCCGATCCGAGTCCGGTAATTAGCCGATTTAATCCCTTGGATTTGCCCCTTTGCTGACACCGAGTATGTCCGTTACTTATTTGATCACGTATCTCACTTAAACCTTTTTTTATATAATTAATATTTCTTTTTTGTTATTAAATTTTATTTTTGTAGCATACTTTAAATAAGCTTTAACGTCTCTCGGTCATCATTCAACCTTTGAGCCAATCTGCACTCTCTTATTTTGATAATTATTACCCAGACGCTAGGGCGCGACTTTCTACCCCATTCTCATTACCTCTCTCCCCAACTGGTCGGACCAAGCCATTAGGTTGTAATTGTCCTTATATATATATATATATATATATATATATATATATATATATATATATATATATATATATATATATAATTGCTATACCATGACAATGACCTTACAACATTCAAAACTTTCAATAAATCCCGGATGAAATTTGGGAGGACCTTACCAATTCTAGCATTCGAAAGAGAATGTATAACAACATAAGGCTTTCAAATTCCGTTAGAATCGGCGGAATAGTTATGATGTTATTACCAAAACAAAATAATTCCTGGGCTAACCTTGGGAGAACGATGGAAATTATATTATTCGAAAGAAAATGTAAAACAATATCAGGGTTTCAAATTGCCTTAGATTCCGCTGAATAGTTATGATGCTATTGCCCAAACAACATAATTCCCTGGATAACCTTGAGACGACATTGGCAATAACACCATTCAAAAGAAAATGTAAAACAAATAAGGGTTTTAAATTGCCTTAGAATTAGCCCAATAGTTACAATGTTATTACAAAAACAATAAAAAGCAAAACGATGACCGACTGACCGTCAGAGTGAGATGTGACTAGAAATACATAATTACAATTTTCTAATCCACAGTCGTGTTAATTTCATTTTATATATTTTTAGATTTAAAGATTTATAAAATTCGTTACTTATATGTACTACAACTAGGGTTTCCAGGTTTACATTTATTCATGTTTAACGACCTACCAATAACACTTTAATTATGTAAATAATTAAAAAACGCAATAAACAATGTTCCTGCTAATATATAATATTCATATATAAAATATACTTATACCGCGCTTTCTTCCTCCGACGGCATTTTCTAAGCTTGTTCTTTTCGGCCCAGCTTGATACTTGTCGTTGAGATAAGACAGTCAAAGACCGTTTATTTCTCAGTTTTACGGATATCCGGATAATTGTAAACAAATTCAAGCCTGATGATTCCAGTTTTCTTATGGTCCCCAAACTTGTCCTTCGTTAAGCCAACAGATTTTATAGCTTAAATCAACCCCGTGTATACATAAAGGCATGTCTACACATGTTCATAAAACTGCTCTAAACAGATAGGGAGATAATGGCAAGGTTGTCTGCCACTATTTTTATCCCATGCATATTTGAATCCAATAGTTTGAATATTTTAGTGGGTTTCACAGTCATGCTAGCCGATTTCAATAAACTCATCAGCAAACGATATTATTTTTTTCGCCTTTGACCAGTGATTTAAAGCGATTTATTATAAATCAATTTCTTTTCATGCTTGCAACCTTTCTATATCGTATTCTTTATATGGACTTATTTTTATTAATAATTGATAGCATATACGCATTATTTAGCTCACTGCTCATACACTTGACAGAGATTGTGCTATTTAAATTTGAATTACTGCAGCAAAGTAAAATCTTTAAGTATTTAGAATTTTAACCATGGTCTGAATAGGATAGTCGCTCCTCCAGTAGAATTTAAACTATACTTAGTGATATAATTTAAGGTTCTTTTTTAGGGAAAAATAAAAAGTTTTTTGTAGGGATTTTAATGAAGAAAAAGATTTACATACATTAGACAAAGGGCAATAATTTAAAAAAGAAAGGTGAAAAATTACTGTTTTTTAACTACAAATTTCATATCAAACATAAAGTCCCACTACGCAAAGTTTCGCCCCTAAAATTTGCGCATAGAAACATAAGATACTATTTTAAAAATAAAAATTGTAAATTAAAATTTGGATTTATGTGCAATCACTCTAAAATAATATAACATTTGGCGGGTATCATACTGCTCTACAATAAGTTACAATACTGAAGGTCAAATATTGATACTTTTCTTCCTAGGTTTTGGTAGATTTCCTTCAAGAATTTGGCTTATGACTACGTCCTTGCTCGTTTTTCAACACTTGAAGACTCATATTCTGGGATGACATGATGTATTGCTTGCTTAGAGGTGGTTAGCTCATCGTTTTAAAAGAGTTATTAGTGCGTGGGAGGACATCAATAACGCGCTTGTGCCTATTCCACATACTGATCAGAAAACGTGGCCTTACTCTGTTACGGCGGCGATTTTACATTCTCTGAGGGAACAAAAGCTAGAGATGGTAATACAAGAATTTTGAGAGCAAAATCTGATACCTCACCTAATATCTTGTTGCAGAGGGAAGCACAGAGAATACAAAACTGCGCTGAAACGTGCAATTCACCTCGCATCGGTGTCTCGCCATTGACATTTAACCGTATCTATTCTGTAAGGGCGAACAAGTTCGGCGCCCCCATATGAAGTCATTTTCTCGCCTCTGAGCCCTGCACTGTTAGTCGATGCCCCGCACGAGCGCTTGATAATCATCCCAGAAAAGTGGCGCGCGCATGAGGCTATTACCTCACGCTGGTCACGTCCACCCGTATAAAAGGACGCTTCCTTCTCTCGAAAAGAGAGAACCCGTTTAGGTCCGTACTGCGAGGACCCTTGCCTTATCTCCGGCCAGTTTTCACGCTGATCTTCCAACACCTGTTGTACGTGTGCTTCTAATCTTGGACGTTTGACAGTTCTCCATTGGAAAGTCTAGAAACCGTCGGCTTGTTTTGCCTTTCCCCCCTCCCCTTTCTCTCACGCCACCACCTTCCACTTTTGTAGTTTTGTCACTCAAGATTATTTCCGTGGGATACGCTGGTTCCTCTGCCGTACCACTTTTGGAATTCCTCGTTACCGGGATTATCTTCAATTCCATTGGTTCCATCATTACCTCCGCTATCGCCATCCATGGATTCGTCCTCCGTTGGATTACCAGCATCCGAGGTGTCCCTCCACTGTTTCAGTATCAGGTACTTGGGAATAGTTCTTTCATCTTGCTCCCTTACTAGGCCTCCGAGTAAGTCTCGAGTCTCCCTCCGCATCGTAAGAAAGGATGTAAGACGGGGAGTTATTCCGTGTGTACCTCGTACCCGAGGAGTGAAGCCTATTATTTCCCGCTTTCTTTATACGACGTAAATTCTTTGTAAGCGTCCTCCCCTTTTATATAACGACTTGGGTTGTTTGTCACCGATGTGACATGGATTTGTTATAAATCTAATTTTTGTTATTTAATAGATATATTTCGTATTTTTAATCAAGAATTTCCTTTCTTTAAATTATATGGTTAGAATTTATATTGTTTCGTTTTCCCTCGCTGATAATCTAGAACTCACCTGGTAACCAACAGTAACCTACTTAGTGTAGCCTAGTGGCGCGACATTTTGGCTGCCTCGAAGTGAACTTGGTTTCTTTCTGACTAAATATTCTGGCGACCTTTTGTGAAAGTATTATACTGCCGTGTGAACTGGGTTCCGCGTTTGCCCTTGACATATTCCTTCCTGAATTTTTCTGTACAAAACTCAGCGCTTAAACTAGCATGTTGCTCTCTTCCATGTCTACACTACCCGACCACAGAAAACTCACACCACTGAACATATACCCGTATAGCCTCCGAACACGAGAGTTAGAGAAACTCGCAAGAGACGCCATATGCATCAAAGTATACGGTAGACAACACGCTGCGTTGGCATTGAGATAGCTAGCAGCTCACGATTACCCTCAACCAACACCTATCTCCATAGATGATTAACAGCACCATGAAATTAGCGTTTATTCAACTCGCGTCTCCTCCTTTACACCCGCTCCTTTGCCGTTCCAACTCCAAGACCACAACAAACATGCAAAGTACACGTCTATCCCTTCCTGAATATTTTCCGGACTATTTTCCTCTCTCACTTCTCGATCTCTCTGAATTACCGCACTCATCCCTCTTCTATTCTTGCTATTCTAATTAAGTCATGTCATATATGGGTTCGTATCCCTGCAAGTACAATAAAATGGCTTCTTTTTCTTATAAAGTTGTTTGGGTGTGTACATGTGTGCGTGTTATTATACGTATGCATGTAAATTTAAATTACTTTATTTTTATTTAATGGATAAATGCCATACGCAAGTAGTTATATAGATATAATTTACTTTATTTAATGAAGAAATGATTACACGTATGTATGTGTATGTGTGTTTAAGTATGTATAAAGATTTATGGTGAGCATACATATATAGGTAGACGGCTTCCTGACATTCTCCAGGGAGGCAGAGCTCCAGGAAGCAGGTTCCTTGGTGGAAGATCTCCAGGAGGCCGTTGTCTGGTGGAAGATTTCCAGGAGGCAGTTGTCCCTGGTGGCAGGTCTCAAGGAGGCAGTTTTCCCTGGTGGCAATAATCCTGGGTGGCAGATTTCCACGGTGGAATTTCTCCAGGTTCCACTTATCCTGTCCCCCCTGATTACACATACCTTGAACATGTTCGCCTAGAGGTACACCAGCTCGGAGGACTTGATTTGAGAGGAAGCTCGTCCTGAGCATCCGCTACTCCCCCGTTCCCATTCAAGCCAGGATTAAACATGCAGTGAAGGGTTCTCATCCCATTATGCTCGCTTCTATCTCTCGAGGCGACTGCCTTTGGTAGCGAACGATCACAGGGTTGGGAGAGTTGAGGGGTGTCAAGAAAAAGTAGTTTCCTTGGGCTTGTTACCTACCCTGTTTAGTCAGAGTTCGTTGAAGCTCTTTCACATTTTCCCGCATCCACCCACTGCTAGTTGTGTTACCCTCTACCGTTCATCCGGAAGTCGAGTTCCATCTAACGTTTCTTCCGATAGTTGGGTTTCTCCTCTACCGTTTCTTCCGGCAGTTGGGTTTCCTGTCAATCATTTCTTCCCCTAGTGGGTTTTCACCTCTACAGTTTCTTCCGGTAATTGGGTTACACCAATTATTGTTTCTTCGGGTAGTTGGGTTCTAATCTAAATTTTCTTCCTTTGTTAGATTTCCCCTCTAGCTTTATTCTGGTAGTTAGGTTACACTATCTACCTTTTCTTCCGGTAATGAGGTTTTCGCTTTATTGTTTATCCGGTACTGAGGTTTCCCTTCCAATGTTTCTCTCGGTAGTTTTGTTTTCCCTCCTTGTTTTACACCCTAAACCGTTTCTTCCGTTAGTGGAGTTTCCCCTCTACCGTTTATTCCATTAGTTGGGTTGCAACCTCTACCTATCCTTCCGATAGTGGAGTTCCTTTGTACCCTTCGTCCTGGAGTTGTATCTCCTCTAATGTGTCATTGATAGTGGGTTTTGCCTCTATTGTTTGTTACGGAAGTTGAGTTTTCCCTCTAACGTTTCTTCTGGTGATTCGGTTTCCACTATACTTTTCTTCTGGTCGCCATGTTTCCTCCCTATCTTTTTTCCCTCTAGTTGGGTTTCTCATCTACCGTTTTCTCTGTATATTTGGATTCCCTTTTCACCTTTCCTCCAGTAATGTGGTTTCCCTTCTAACCGGTTTTCCGGTAGTTGAGTTACACACTCTACCCTCTGTTCTGAGAGTGAGGTTCTCCTCTACAGTTTATTCTGGTAGTGGAGTTACATCCTCTACATTTTCTTTATGTAATGTGGTTTCCCCTCAGCTTTCCCCTCTAACTTTACTTACTGTAGTGGATTTCTCCCTTTTATATTTACTTACTTTAGCGGATTTCTCCGTCCTCCGTTTCTTCCGGTAGTTGGGTTATATCGTCCATTTTTCTTTCGGTAGTGTTTTTTCTCATATATAACTCTTTCTGTTAGTTTTTCACACAGCTAACTGTTTCTTTTAGTAGTTTTTTTTCTTATACCGTTTTTTAAGGTAGTTGGCTTTCCCCTCTAGCATTTGTACCGGTAGTTGGATTATACCTTTTACCTTTTTTTCGATGGTGGAGTTCCACTCTTCTTTTTCTTTAGAAACTTAGGTTTCATCTCTTCCTTTTCTTCCAGTAGTTTGGCTACAACCTCTTCTGTTTATTCCTGTAGTGTTGTCCTACTCTAAATTTGTTCCGGTATTGGGGTTTAACATCACGCGT
The DNA here is from genome assembly GCA_963969495.1 of Ceratothoa steindachneri. Taxonomy (NCBI): domain Eukaryota; kingdom Metazoa; phylum Arthropoda; class Malacostraca; order Isopoda; family Cymothoidae; genus Ceratothoa; species Ceratothoa steindachneri. Next base: position 193,346,715 of record OZ018319.1, on the reverse strand, counting down.
ATCTTCCTGTAGTGTGGTATATACTCTAACGATTCTTTCTGTATTTGTTTCATGCCTTCAACTGTTTCTTTGGCAGTGGAGTTACCATATATCGTTTATTTCCGTTACGTTTTGGCCTTTAGTAGGGTTGGCCGTCTACTGTTTCTTACGGTAGTCGGGTTGCAGCTGAGCCCGTTCTTCTGGTAGTTAACCTGTAACGTTACGTCCTGCTTTAGGGATTACCGTCTAGAATTTCTTCCAGGAGTCGGGTTCTCCTCTAACGTTTCTTTGGGTATTGGTTTTTACATTCAGTGTTTGTTCTGTAGTAGAATTTTACCTCTACAGTTTATTTCGGTGATTTTATAGAGTTGTGTCTTTTTCGTTAGTTCTGGTAGTTAGTTTCCACCCTCTTCCGTTTCGCCCGGTGGTTAAGTGCAAATATATATAGAAGATGAGAAAATAATAGGCTAGCTTAGTTCGATGAGAGTGGTGACTTTTTTTTTGGTAAATGTGATTTCTGTAGGTTTTACTCCAAATCGGATCTTCTGTTCCGACTGGAGAGTGTTATTTGGAAGGTTTTCTTCCAGAGGCAGCAGTTCTCCATGTTTTTTTTTTATTTAAGGCCTAATATACCACGTGGTGATATGGTATCATGTAAACTTCCTATTCTATGAGCCAATTGGGACGCTACCAACATATTTCAGTTATTACAAGATCGTCGATACCACGCTCGATTGAGGTGGGTGAAAATCTTTCCCAATTTAATAAGGTAAACGAACACTGCCTGAGAGGGGAGTGAATTCAACGTCACTCTCTTTGCCGTGAACATCAAGACTGTGGTTTACGTGGGCCCCGAGCTCCTCCCTCACTACTTGCACAGGAAAACTTTTAGATCAGCTTCCGCTTGTCTTTTTGAAACGAGAGAGGGAGGGGCGAGGCTTCCTCGGTATTTTTCCAATAGTTTCACAAAATTCGTCACACCTACCAGCACGCCCCCATTGGATTGTACAAAATTCGTTTTTCCCACCAGCCCCATCCCTTGGATTGCACAAAGCTTCGTCGCATCAACCACCGAGCCTCCCTTGGATTCGACATAATTTATCGCACAGCTAGCGACTCTTCCTGTGATTGCACAAACTTCCTCACATCAAAGTGACCTTCACTTGGATTACAAAAAATTCATCGCACCAACAAGCGACCATCCACTAGATTGCAAAAAATTCGTCTATGTAACCAGCGCCCCTACTTTGGATTTCACAAAATTCGTCTCTGGAACAGCGACCCTCCCTTAGATTATACAAAATTTGTCGCACCAACCAACGACCCTCCATTGGATTGCACAAATTCGTTGCACCAACTAGCGAACCTCCGTTGAATTGCACAAAATTCGTCACACCAACGATCGACCCTTTACAGTTTTGCACATTTTTTTCTAGCAAACCAATGACCCTTCAGTGGAGTGTACTAAAAAATTCGTTTCACCAACAAACAATCCTCCTTTGGATTGCACAAAATCATTCAACCAAATCAATAAGCCTCTGTTCGATCGCATAAACTTAGTCACACTAAGCAAAATTCATCATACCAACCAACGACACTCCCCTGAATTGCACAAAATTCGTCGTATAAACCAGCGACCCTCACTTTGAATCAACAAAATTTATTGCGCCACCCAGAGACCCTTTCCTAGATTGAACGAAATTCGTCGCTCCAACCTGCGACCTTTTAAGGAATTGTCACAAAATTCGTCGCCCCAACAAACGACACTTCATTGCATTGCACAAAAGATGTTCCCTCAAGTAACGACCCTTCCTGGATTACACAAAACTCGTTGCACCAAACAACGACCATCCTTTGCAATGCACAAAATTCGCCTCAGCAACCACCGATCCTCTATTTTATTGCCCAAAATTCGTTCCACCAACGATAGACACTCCACAAGATTGCAAAAAGTTACTTACCAACCAGGGACCATCCATTGGATTGTACACAATATTTTTCGCAGCAACCAGTGCCCCTCTCTTAGATTGCACACAATTTGTCGCACCAACCACCAAACCTCCAATGGAGTGGAAAAGGTTCGTCCCACAATTCCCTTGCAAATAATGTTGCTGTAGGTATTTTGATTTGGCCGGTCTTTATTCCTTTGTTTTACCTCCCATGTCACACGACTTTCGACCCATTGGGTTGACCATTCACGCCACATATCACTCTTCGCTTAAGCTCATGTCAACTTACTCTTTCAATCTTCCGCACAGGCATACACACGCACGCATAAGATGGAAGGACGGAAAGGCTGCCAATACTATATCAATCCCTTAAACCACCTAACGATTGCATTGTCGTCCCATATATCTTGGTGCTCATAAAATTCTTCCACATAATTGATATTACCCCTACAAGGAAAGGAACCCACTCAAGCACACAAACACACATATATACATACGCAACAACAACAAAACCTAATTTTTTCAGATTGTTTTACTATACAATAAAAAGATGGTGGACCTTCGTCTTTCTTTCGTTGCCAAAGAAATTAGATTTCCCAATGCGGCAAACAATTTCTGCTCTCCCAACCTCCTCCTATTTTTCACCTTTCAAATAATTATGCTAATATTAAAAATCAATAAAAAACATTACTGTCTTTCAATCGACCTAATGGCCAGGAATCTGACCTCCTCCTTCGTTGTCGTCTTCAAAACTGTTTGCTTTGGATATTGACTGCGGCTTTACCGCCTGAAAAGGCAAATTGCCGGATAATTGGAGGTCAGTCACATAAGGTATGATTAGTAACCTGATGCTATGGAAGATTGCGTGCCCTTACTCGTGGCTCCATTTCTCTTAGATGCCTTCCCTTTAGGTCCCAAGATCTGGAAAAGGATCTGAGGCTGTCTTCCTCACATTTTCATTTCCTTCATCTTCACCATGTTCGTTATAGATCTTACCTACCAAACCTCGTGCGGGAGATGCTCTTGCTTGTTTTTTCTTTTGTTTTAGGTAAAAAAAACAAGGTTCCTACAGGTGTTGAAATTAAGAGAAATGAAACTGTGTAGGAGGGAAATAGCTCGAGTCAACTAGTGAAAGTGTGAGAGCCAACACTAGTCCTCGACAGAGGTGTATGGCGGTCGGATTTCTCCCATTGCAAGCATGGAGTATGAATGCGCCAAGAATGGATGGTTCAACGAGGGCATCTATGGCAGCGCGGGTATGAAGGATGAGATCTCAATCTCAATCTCCTTTCGTTCTCGTTCGCCTTCTTTAAAATGGAATCATAGCACCTATAATCCGCTCGTTACTCTTCCCATCCTCTTCTATTTATACAAGTTCAGCGGCGTCTGTCTTTGCAACATTAATTAGTAATCATCTACCCCGAGGGCACTCTCACCACCCTGTGATCTACGCTCCACTTTCCCTAGATCCCAATTAAAACTTCTCCTGACAACCAGATGATTGCGAAAGTAATCCGAACATTTAAGAGAGCGCCTCGCATTAAATCTTTGTCCTAAGCTTCTTCGACATCCTCTTTTGCATGTTTTTATACATAACTTCTGGCATTTTACTTAACCACAAACTTTTTAATGAGCTCTTTGAACGCCGTTGAATCCTCTTTGATTAACAACGTTTTTTTAAAAGCATTTAATTTCAACTAGTTAAAAGTTGTATCTTCCGAAATTAATTCATTCGGTTATTTATTTCAGTGCACAAATAAACTGTCTCGATACTATTTTTAGATGGCAAATAGAAGCTTTTTTTATTTCGAGTATCAACGAAATCGATATGCAGCGCACGGCAGAGATGGAAAATGTCTAAAATTTACAAAATACCCTAAAAACCAAACTACCAAAGAATATTGGTCCAAGTATTTAGATTCTTATTGAGACTGTCCATAACAGTACTTCAAATTTCTCCGTCCAATGTTGGCTACCAATGTATCACCACAGTATCCAAATGAAGGCCAAACTTTTATGGGTATCTTTTAGCTTTACTGTAAACACTTTCATTTATCGACGCGGCAAAATGAGTCCCTTTTTTAAGATGTTTATCTTAGCTATTAGGTCATCTCATAAGTAATGCGGCATTTTGTCGCTCAAAGATAAACCCCGTTCAGGACGTCCAATAGAATTTGATAAAGATCTTTTATAAATAACAGTAGAAAAAAAATTCGATTGTAACTATTGAATAATTGCCTCAAAAACTACATTTAACTCATTACATGTGCATGGTCATTTAAAGGAGATAGGCAAGGTTTTATTATTGGGGCAATGGATTCCTCAAACCTGTCAGAGGTACTCTTGCAACAAAGAATCAACATTTTCTCATCTCTCCTTTCTCAACTAAAAAATTTAATCATTTTAGTAGGATTCTTACACGAGACGTTGGTTAGGTTAAATAATATTAAACTTTCCATGCTATAAATTAATCCTGGGGTAAAACCAATACCCTAGCCAAAACAGGGACCTAATCGACCGAAGCTTCTTTTGTGCCTTTAGCAGGATATGAATGGTATAATGCATTTTGAACTTCTTAACATAAATCAGACTATCACCAAAGAAGTTTATTGTGCTCAGTTGGACCCTTTACATGTAGCACTTGAAGAAAATAGCCCATCAAAAATCAATGGAAGAAGAGCGCGCTTTCATCAAGACAACTTGTGAACTCATATGGCAAGAAATAGCAGACAAAAGCTTAACAATTTAGATTGGGAACTAATGAATCATCCTTCATACTCACCAGACATAGCAAGCCCCATCAGATTACTCTTTTTAGAGAATCACCTGAATAGAATAAAGATTTTAATAACATTTTCTTCATATATTCTATGTGTGGTGCTGCTCCACCAATATTCTAAGCACCTCGCACGGAGGATAAGGTCTGCCACCTGGACTTCCACTACAGAGGTGGATGACTCTTCAATGACCTGTCTTTGGTAAGCAAGTTGCAATCCGATCACTCTACTTGCTCGCATATTGTCCTTAATTCGGAGGAAGATGTCCCTAGCATTTTTCTTGAACACCTTTGTGAAAGATGCTTAACCTTTCTTTTAGCCTTATTTACAATTCACTGGTTAGAAATATATAAGAAGATTCGGGACGAATTTATACCATGCTTACTTTTGGTAAGAGGGGAACCAGTCATTCTACCCAGGATATTTTCCACCAAATTTGTCTAACCTGTTGCTTGAGAAAATCTATAGAGAAAGTGGGAAATTATTGATTAATTTATTTCTTGGAGAGTTCAGGTGATCGTCCACTTTGGGTTGTTATGCTCCAACGGAAGAGTGCTATCTTTGAGATCTTCTTTCGTTGGCACCATTTCTCCAAGTTTGTTTTTGGGTTTAGTGAAAGCATATGATACCGAGTGGCAGTAGGGTATCGTGGAGACCATCCATCCAATGGGGTAAAGGAAGCCTCTTCCCATTTTCTACGGGGCTTCTTGTGAAATCGTCGATGCCGCCTACCGGAGAGGAGGGCCTCTACAGATTCATACAGCTTTAGAAGGGTGGCCTGCAGGGCTGTGGCACCTCGTTACTCTCTTCGTCCTTCGTCGAGAACATACATAGCATCACCTTTTTGATGCCGCAAATTGTTTTTCTTACATTATTTAGACGACATTCGGTCTCTTTCCTGGAGGGTAAGATGTTTACGTTTTAAAATGTTCGAGAAAGAGTTTACGTGGAGTTTAATTTGTTGCCATTCTGTTACCGAATCGTCAAGCGCTAATTGCATCAGATTTTTCTGCCCGTACTAAAACGGAATATTTTGAATTAAGTGGGGTTGTTCCCTAGCAATAAAGCCCTTACAGATATGACAAATTCGATTGTATAGCAATATTTAATATTTTCCTTAAATAAAGTCGAATATTTAACTTTAAAATTAAATTACAAGGGGCGGTCAATAAGTTTTGCAATTCGGTTATAAGGAAACAAGATATGAGGAAAAGGGTTTTATTATTTTTCAATATAACTACCCTCGACTTCAATGCACTTGCACCACTTGTCCCTGAGGCTTCGAATTCCCGACAACCAGAAATCTCCCGATTGCTGTTCAATCAGCTCCTGGACGGCGAGATGGACATCTTCATCGTCCCCAAACCGGCGTCCACGCAGTGCGGCCTTGAGCTGGCGGAATAAAAAGTAGTCGCTAGGGGCCAGATCTGGACTGTAGGTGGGATGGTTGAGCTCCTCGAATCCGCACTCGCGCAGGGCAGCTTGTGCGCTTCTTGCCTTGTAGACTTTAACGACGTTGAAGTCGATCATGGGGCGTGATCATTCGTGAGGTTTTTAGGGACCCAACGGGCAGAGACCTTGGTCATGGCCAAATTGTCGTGGATGATGTTCATAACACTTCCATGTGATATTCCAAGTTCTCGCTCGATTTCTTCGACCTTCACCCGTCGATTTTCGAGGATCATCCTCTTCACACGGGTCACATTGTCCTTGTTGGTCTCGTCTGACGGGCGTCCTGGATGGGGGTCATCTTCATGGGACTCACAACCATAGCGGAACTCCCTATTCCAGCGAGCAATGGTTGCTTAGGAAGGGGCGGTGTCGGTGTACACTGCAACCATGCGTTCATGGATCTCTTTTGCATTCTTGCCTTCCTTGGTCAAAAATTTGATTACTGCGTGGTGCTCAACCTTCTCCATTGTTGAAAAATTTGTGACTGACGATCTACGATCAGCTACTGCTTCTTAAATAGACGAGGCAAGAGCGTGCGGCTGCAGGTCCTGACTTGTCATTACTTGTCCTAACACCCCCACAAACAGCCATCCCCCTTCCTGCGTTTGGCCCTACCGATTCGCAAAACTTATTGACCGCCCCTCGTAATCTTCTGGTAGCACCACTTCAAGATTAATGAAATATTATAGATCGCAGCACGGAGAAATGAAAGTAGAAATTGATGTTACCTTCGTTTATAAAACAAGGAACTATTTCAAGTTTTATTCAAAGTAATTCGCTGGATAGAGAAATCGCTAATTGTGAATTTAATCAAAAAATGTTTTGCAAAATCCCAATACGACAAGAAAGCTGCAAGTTCAATCAATGGTGTTAAAAATTCTAGCATTAACTTTTATGCGAACAAGAAGAAGACGGAATTGGATAATTTTTAGTCTTGTGTGATTCTAGTCGCGACCGACTTTACATCTCACTATGTCGGTCGGTCCCCGTTTTGCTTTTTTTTTGTTTTGTAATAACATCATAACTATTCGGCCGATTCTAACCAAATTTGAAAACCTTATGTTGTTTTACATTTTCCTTCGAATACTATAATTGCCAAATTCCTCCTAAGGTTAGCCAGGTAATTATTTTGCTTTGGCAATATCATCATAACTATTCGGCTGATTCTAACGAAATTTGGAACCCTTATATTGTTTTACATTATCTTTTGAAGGATATAATTACCAAAGTCTTTTCAAGTTTAGACTAGGAATTATTTTGTTTTGGCAATAACCTCATAACTCTTCGGCCGATACTCTTCTAGACTAAACTAGGCTATGATATGCTATAATCTGCTAGGCAAGCCTAGAATAGATTATACTATGCTAGGCTATTATATGTTAGGCTATACTATGCTAAGATATAATGTACAAAGGTAAGATATACTATGCTAATTTAGGCTATAAAATACTATGCTAGAATAGCATATAGTATGTTGGGCTAGAAAATACTAAGCTATGCTTGACTAGGGTATAATAGGATAGTATAGGCTATACTTCTCTAGGATAGTTAATGCTAGGATAGGATATACTATGCTAGACTATGCTAAGCTATGATAAGCTATACTAGGATTAATAGGGCTTTACTATACTATGCTAGTGTAGGATAAAGTATAATAGGCTAGGAACGGCTTTGCTCTACTATTCAAGGCTAGGTAATACTATGTTAGGCTACGATAGGCTAGCTAACCACGGCCTTAATTGGCTAAGCTATGCAAGGTTATTCTAGTTTAGGGTATGGTATGCAATACTAGTCTAGGATATACTAGGCTAGGCTATAATATGATACGCTTGGCTAAATTATATTAGGTGTGGTCATAAATCAGAATAAGTGAGGGCACGTGAACTTTTGTTCAGCACACCTTGTTTCAAGAAAGAGGACGAAGAAGGCAGGTTAGATTCGGTTATCCTGGATGAATATACGGTAATTTTCAAGGAGAGGTCCGCACGATATTTTAGCCGGGGTTTTTGGCTTGATTTTAGGCCAAGATGTAGTAGAATGTACCCACCGATTATCGTTAGTATATTAAACCTACTTAACCTAGCAGCTAACTTTAAAAAAGCCTTAAAAAGTTTGAAATAGCCCCCCTCCCCCCCAAAAAACCCTCGGAAAATTACAGAATATACTTCAGACCAAAATAGAAGGTATGTCAATATCAATGTTCATGAAGAAAATATACATTCGAATTCAACCATCACTCATCAGTCGTATATAAGGATCATTTGGTACTGAAACTGCTATAAATATTGTTAAAATCCGATTAAGAGTTCAAGCTTTATTTTTATAATGCCTGGGACACTGAATAAATCTAAGCATATATTTATATATATATATATATATATATATATATATATATATATATATATATATATTATTTAATAACGTTCGGGCTCACAATATTCAGCAGAAAATAAATCTTCTACTTGTATTGATAAAGACGAAAAAGAAAAGTGGGTCGACACAGAATCTCCCGACCTCCATCAAGAACTTCATGAAAACTTTGATTCGCAAAATTTAGAATAATATGCCGAACTTTCCGTAAATTGCCTCTCTAAAATGACCATTTACAAGACTTCGTCTCATGCAAGTTTCACGGGCAGCGTTTGAATCTTATTATCGATGTCAAAACGCGCTTGAATATTCATTTGCTCATGTTAAATCGATTTTTGAAGATAAAGGATTACATCTTTAAGGCTTTGAGAGCCATAATATACAGAGACTTGATATCAAATTCTGAATTGCAAAGAATCGAAGAAATAGTTCGAATTTTAAACCTACAAGAGATGTTAAGCAATCAAAGAACTATCGTCAAGATATGCCTTACTTTTATACGCAGTCTTCGTTTATTTTAATTTTAATTCAATTAAGCAGTAAAGAAGATCGCTTTAGTATAAACCAAAGAGAAGCTTTGATTGATTGAAGGCAGAGAGAAGTCTTAGGAATGCTTTAATATATCCATAGTCCAAATTATCCAAACCCTGAGTCGACAAAATTTCCTGAAGATTGCGAGCATCGCTAAAGTAGTCTGCTGAAGCAATTTACAAATCTCTATCAGGCATTTAAAGTCACTCAATTCAAGAATAAGCACCTGCATTTCGTTCAATTCAAGATAAAGCACCTGTGTTTCGATTAATTTAAGATTAGGCAGTACTTTTAATCCGAAAGTACTGGTACTAAAGAAGTACATATATCAAAATATTTATGGTCGATCGGTTTGAAGAGTCTTTCCTTTAGGAATACTACTAGTAAATAAGCTTAAACTCCAAAGAGTGTGAACATTCAAGAAAATTTCGAGGAAAAATCGTACAGGAAATCTGGATCAATTGCGAGATGTACTTCTGACGATTAAGCTTACAAGAATTGAAAGCGAACGAGCTTTGACAGCAGCCGGTTGATTTCTTTCAAAGATGCGTTATCAATTATCTGATACGATTCTAACTACTCAAATTTGCTTAAAATACTTCATAAGTGATATAAAACAAGATTAATAAACTCAATTGATCTCAAATTTCTTTCTACCTAAATTGATTATGATAATTAAACTAAGTTCAATTTCTTTTAAAGATTTTTTGTTTTAATGTTTCGTTTTCAACTGCTGATGTAGCTTCAAACTCTAAAGGTTAGACTTTCTAAAACTAATACTTCATAAATGATGTAAAACAAGATAAATAAACATGATTGGTCTCAATAACTAGATTTTTATGCCAATTAGACTAAGTTTAATGTTACGACCAACAACGATTAAAACAAAAGAATTAGTCGGCTCTTTCCCGGGATTTCTCGGTTCTCGATAAACTTTCTGCCATCGATCCCGGTTTCTAAGTTTCGGTACTCGTACACCCCCTAAATGTAACACCCAAGTCCCCTCATTCACTCACTAGGGGGCAGTGTGGGGGAGGGGGGGACAGGGTGTCTTCATGAGAATAAAATTGTCTGGACTCGTTACCTCGCCGTGATTGACGGGAACTTCCTAGAACAAGCTTCAATTTTCCGTTTATGAACCATTTATGACCTATGCCCACCAGATCGAACAGTGAGGTAGAAATTTCTCTTGACTTCTTTAGTATTTTATTCCCCCCTCGCACCAAGGTGTCTAAATTCCTGCTTTTGAGTTTGTGTTCTTGTGCGAATTTGTTCCTTGAGGGTTCTAGTATGCACTTCCGGCCCCATCCTACTATTCACTACTACTATTATATTTCTTCTTATGTCTGTTCTTCCCTCCCTTCCTACTCCTCGACCCGATCAAGGGTGAATAAGATAGAATCCTGAAGATAGAATTAACATAAACTCGCACTTCTCGGTTACTATCATCCTTATAAGGGGCTTCCTTACGAAGGTTGGCCAGATTTGGGAGAGTTGCGAACCACCCACATCTAGAGCGTCCCAAATATACTACGCTATAAGTTATTCAGTCTATCTTCCACACATTCACACTTGAGCACTACTTTTTATCCTTTGTAACACCTTCTAAGTAGAGATGCTCACGTTGGTTTTCTCATAATTGTCACAGCCGCTTAAAGGCTGTGTTTTGATTTATTATTATTATCTATACACCCACTGAGGTTCATGCTGGGGAGTCAGGGGACAAAAAACCCGGAAGTTCCAGCGAGGCACAGGAATCAGGGGAGAAAGCTTGACAACCAATTAAAAGGAAACAATAGAAAGCGACAAATGTAAAAAATGTATAAAAAGTTCAAATGGTGCACTCTGAGGGGGTTATTAAAATATTATACGGGGTTAATCCGAATATGGAGCACAATAAAAAGAGTTAATTTGCGGATATTTAACTAGAAATCTTTTAACCTTTGTCAATTATAGAATCAGACAGTGCAGTCCACATTAAACAATCCTGCTCAATCCTACACAAAGGATACCGGAAGGCATAAATATCAGGTGGATACAAATCATTTGCATGACTCGTCTTCCTACCACTACATACAGTGGACCTATCAACTTTATCAAACCCGATCAATATATAATGGTAGATCAAATTAGCATCATTTTGTAACCATCACATCAGATTAAAAAAAAGTCCTAAACTGAAACTCAGCCTTCTAAGATTTATTTGTGCAGTCATGACTTAAAGTTTAAAGATAGCACTATTTTATGTTCTTTAAGCTTTAGTGCTTCAAATCACTATAACTATGCCAATTAAATGTTTCTATGATGATAAAGATTAAAGAAACTTAAAATCACTATAACTATGCGAATCAAGTGTTTCTATGATGTTGAGGACTAAGGAAACTTCAAATCAATGTTAATGAAGTGGTTCAAGAGCATGAACAAATGGCATGAAATCCACCTGGAGAAAAACTTAGAGCTTTGAACATCGGTTCTAGAAATGACGGGTTCGATCTACGTTTAAATCATTACAGCAAAGAATAGTGGAGTAGAAATATCCTGGTGTTGCAGCATTAAAGTAAGCTAGAGGGTTGTATTTATGCAAAAAAAACAATTACCTGCAATGCAAAAATGTGATTGTGCCCCTTTACATGTCACTGATGCATCTTAACTTAAACGATGCAGTCTTGCCATGAGCTACCAATGTACCAAAGGATATAGTAGCCCGTAAAGAGAGATAGTGGCCTAGCTGAGGGGAAACCAATACAAGAATGAGCGAAATTAAGCTACATCATATAAGAGTTGGCAAATAAAACCCTATTGGGTCGTTGCAGTTGCCACGTGCCATAGCAAACCATGGATTGAATCTTACTTTAAGCTGCAGATCACCACCAAAAAAGAAAACCTTAAAAAATTTACAAATCGGTGCTAAAACCTGTGCTCCCAAACGCACACAAAAAAGCTTGAAAAAATCCGCTCGGCGCCAACGATTAAATTGATATTCAGCTTGAACTAAAAATGCTGCGCAGATGGAGGGAATTGAACGCATTCATTGAAAGCAAAACAATTCATACGAAGAGTGATCCAAATTTTGAAACCCCTAAATGGTGTCGACACTTATAATGTAAAAACTCCTCTAATTGGAGGCCACCGACGGAACAAGAAAAATGCGAATGCAAGTTGCACGCACCAAGATTGCAAAAGTTTTTTTAGCGAATATTAAAATCTTTCAGAATAGTCTTACCTAAATGGGTGTGAGAAAGGTTTTTAAAAATGAATTAGGAAACAATCTCGGGGACATCTTAAAAATGTTAAGTATGAATCGAGCTCTTCTGGGTGAGCCGGCTGATCTTTGTGCGAGGCTCCCGGTGTCAAATTTAGTACTTTGAGCAGAATATTCGCTTGCTTGGGGAATCCCTTGCGTGAAAGTCGTTCTCCAACTGTGTGAATTTGATCGAGTAATCTCTTGCGTGAAAGTCATTCTCCAACAGTGTGAATTTGATTGAGGAATCTCTTGGTTAAAAATCGTTACCAACTGTGTTAATTTTCTTGAGGAATTTCTTGCGTGAAAGTTGCTCTACAACTGTGTGAATTTCGTCAGTCGTGCAGATGCATTCACCCCTACCGCTAAAGATGAGCAAATTACACACGAATGAACACTCAATTAAGGAGCTGAACCTACCAGATGAGATGGTTCCTTTGCTTCTTCAACAACCTGCAATGAGGTGGCAGGTATAGGATTGTTAACCATGCTGCAGATGACATCCTCCCTGCTCTTAATGCATGCAGGAGGATCCCCGGATATATTATATCGTCTACACATTTTCACTTCCTCTATATTCCCCCATTTCTTTACAGATCTCTTCTTCCAAACTTTCTGGCGCTAACGACCTCATTAGTTGACGCATATTTTAAGGAACAGCAACAAACCTGATAAACAACTTGTACGACCTGAATGCTGTCTCCCCGAAGGCACGTTCAAATTTCGCTAGTCGTAATACCCCCAATAACACTTCCCATCCTAAAGGGGGCATTTTGCGTACCCAAAGTAATGGAGGCGTGGCATTCTTTGAAAGTGAAGATGATTGACAGAAAATATCAAAGTTTCTGACCCGCTTTTAGAGCATCATTGGCCTACATATGTGTCCCCAAATCACAGAATCGGCACTTCCACCTTCAAAGTATCTATAGCTTCTTTTTTTTCACTCGTTCATTGTTAAAAGCAACGATGAATTTTGTTTTTTTCTGCTTGAGAAAATATCCATATAGCATTAGTACATTTGATTAATTAATGTGGTATAATATTTTATCCACATTGAAATACATTCTTTAAGCCAAACTATTTCTGAGTGCCCATTACATAAGAAACTCGAAAGAAACTTACATAATATACAGCACTTTAGTCGAGTAGAACAAAATACAAGAGTGAATACATTTATTTCTCCGATAACTAACATTTAGCAAGAAAATTAAACATAATCTTGACAGGAAGAAGAGCGTTTCTGCAGTGCCTACGCATAGGCTTATATAAATCCATCGAATTTCTGTAACTATTTAGACTACATAACCAACGCATAGTGTTAAATAAATCAACAGTCTTTCCGTAGCAATAAACCTCATAATCACTAAAATATCTGCGTATATTCACAGAACCAAAACATTGTTTTCATTATTTTTTTTAGTGTTTGAAAACATTCTTTCAAAAAAGAGAAAAATACACATTTTAAGAATTGAATAGATTTTCGAACGTCAAAACTATTCATAACCTGCCAATTCCCTCTTACTCTAACCTAGCCAACCTAAAGTTGAATTAAAAAAAGAGACTGTAATGAAAGTGATTAAACATAACGAAACCTACTTGATTATTCTTTAGCTTCAAATTCGGATTCAACATTCGTTTCAATACATGTAACGTGGCATCTCGGTGCAGTGCGAGGCTAGAGATATTTTTTCTTTTTGGTAAACTCACTCTCAGTTTTACTTCCGACAAATACCTGTGAATTATTAAAACTATTCTCGATCTGTTCGAAAGAGTCAACGTCATTATTATAATTGAAACTTTGTAATCGAACGAAGTCAATACCCCCAAATGAGAGGAAACTCCGAACACAACTACTATATTCAAACGTACGAAATCCAAAGCAAGAAACAAGCTAATCGGATGACAAATACAGGGTGATCGGGCAAAATTAGACAGTTTGCATCTTACCCCAAAATACATGTATTCTAATATTTAAAAAAAAAAAATGATCTATATTATGGCTGAGGCATAACATTTTACTCAAGGTAGCTGCACTCTGCTTCCACCATATATATATATATATATATATATATATATATATATATATATATATATATATATATATATATATATATATATATATATATATATATATGAGGAATTAAACCACATTCTCCGAAGACAATTTAATTCAGAACAGTTTCGGTGTATCTCACACCCTTTTTCAACTGACACTGGGCAGAAAATATAAGAGAAATGCATATAAGCATAACACAAGATCCCCTCCTTTTTTTCTTTTTTCTCCCCAATCCCCTACTTGTGGCTAATCTGGGGAATGGGGTAGGCCTAAACATATTGAAGGGCTGGCATTTTACTATTTTGTTTATTTGCGATCTTATTACAGGATTAAAAGAAAATTGACCCTCAGATAGATTTAAATTAGGAACTGACGATATCAAGCTCAATTCTACGATTCTTCTCTTAACATAGTTAGCCGATTTAAATAACATTTTACTTCCATTGAGCTCCTTCCCACAATTTCTCCCCCTAACTTTATATGGTTAAGGTACATTGACGATGTATTTTCTGTATGGCTTAATGGCCATGATTTTGATACCTTTTTTAATAATTTGAATAATTTTCATGTCCCCATCAAATTTAAATATAAATACGAATATGATAATAGATTACCCTTTTTAGATGTCCTCATTAATAAAGATCACCATGAATTAAAACTTGACGTGTATAGGAAACCAACCCACTCGAATGCTATATACATTATTTTTCGTTTCACGATAATACTGTTAAAAAATCGGTAATTTCTAACCTTTTCCTTAGAGCATACAAAATATGTCATCCTTCCTATTTAGATGAAGAAATTGTCATTATCAGGACCATTTTTTATAATTTGTATTACCCCGATTGGTTCATATCGTCTGCCCATTTGCAGCTAGGAAAACATTCTATGGTAATAAGCCTTCCCGCACTAACGACTTCAACAAATGTATAACATTGCCATTTAATAATAAATTAAATAGTTTAAAGGACATATTTGTCAAAGCGGGTATTAATCTAGCTTTTAAATATAATAATTCCTTAAACCAATTGATGATGGCCAGGAAACCCAAAGAACATCATAACATAGGAGTATATGCAGTACCATGCAACGATTGCCATAAAGTTTATATAGGGGAAACGGGGAGAAATCTAGACAAGAGATTGTACGACAACAAAAGAGATATTAGAGTGGGCAGCGAAAGTAGTGGAATATTTTGTCATGTTAGAGACAAGAATCATACGATCGATTTGAATGGAAGTAAAATGTTATTTAAATCGGCTAACTATGTTAAGAGAAGAATCGTAGAATCGAGCTTGATATCGTCAGTTCCTAATTTAAATCTATCTGAGGGTAAATTTTCTTTTAATCCTGTAATAAGATCGCAAATAAACAAAATAGTAAAATGCCAGCCCTTTAATATGTTTAGGCCTCCCCCCCCAGAGATTAGCCACCAGTAGGGAATTGGGGAAAAAAAAAGAGGATCTTGTGTTATGCTTATATGCATTTCTCTTATATTTTCTGCCCAGTGTCAGTTGAAAAAGGGTGTGAGATACATCGAAACTGTTCTGAATTAAATTGTCTTCGGAGAATGTGGTTTAATTCCTCATCTTTTCTTGCGATACTGCATTAATTTTCATATATATATATATATATATATATATATATATATATATATATATATATATATATACATATATATATATATATATATATATATATATATATATATATATATATATATATATATAGAGAGAGAGAGAGAGGGTGTGTTACATTAAGATGGATCGAAGTTAGCAGTAAATAAAACAGTGTTATTGGTGAAAATTTATTGATTTTACTATTGGATCACTTAATTTGAATCATGACAATTATGTGTGAAAAATAATATCACCTAAATTTCCGCCAAGGCTTCGGCGGCACACCTCCACTCGATGGTCAAAATTTTTGATGACGTCTCTGCATAGGTGCTCCTCGATCTCACCAATATGCCTTATTATCTCATCCTTCAGCTGTTGAATTGTTGTTGGCTTGTTGGCATAGACCTTACTTTTGAGATGACTCCAAAGGAAGAAATCTAAACGCGTCAAGTCACACGATCGTTGTGGCCAATTGACCTCGCTGTTTCGAGAGATGATGCGAACTGGGAACTTCTCATTCAATAAAGCCATTGTTGCATTGGCTGTGTGGCATGTGGCGTGGTCCTGTTGAAATCACAAATCTTATAGAATTCCATAGAATTCAATTCAGGCCATAAAAAGTTGGTTTTAATGCAACGGTATCGCTCGCCTGTCACCGTAACAGAATTCCCGGCATCATCTTTGAAGAAATACGGCCCAATGATTTCGCTAGCAAAACATGCACACCAAACAGTGACCTTTTGTGGATGCAGTGGCTTTTCAACAATCCTTCTGGGATTGTCATCAGTCCAAATGCAACAATTCTGCTTATTAACGAATCCACCAGAATGAAAATGGGCTTCATCACTAAAGATGATTCTTTTCGAAAAATCATCATCTGCTTGTCTTTGCTCGTGAATCCAATTGACGAATGTACGGCGCTTCAAATGGTCAGCAGTCTTCAGTTCTTGTGTCAATTGAATTTTGTAAGCGTGCAGAGACAAATCGTTTTTCAAAATTCGATGTAACGTTGTTGTGGAGAGGTTCAATTCCTGCGCGCGATGACGAATAGAGGTGTCTCGATCTTTGGCCACATTCTCGCGCACTGCAGCAATGTTTTCAGTTGAACGGCTTAAACGAGCACGCAATGGCGTCTTCTATCTGCCACCGTCCCCGTTTGTTTGAATTTACAAACAATTTTCCCAATTGCACTCTCGGTTGGTCGATTATGTTGACCAAAAAAATCACGAAGTGCCCGAAATGCGTTTCTGTTTGAACATCCATTTTCATAACTTTAACACGTTGTTCAATTGTTAATCTTTTCATGGTTGAATTGCCAAAGACTGAAGTTGTT
Organism: Ceratothoa steindachneri; assembly: GCA_963969495.1. NCBI lineage: Eukaryota > Metazoa > Arthropoda > Malacostraca > Isopoda > Cymothoidae > Ceratothoa > Ceratothoa steindachneri. Next base: position 193,329,408 of record OZ018319.1, on the reverse strand, counting down.
AAATCTGAAAGAAAAAGAAAAAAATCATTAGACGCTTAAACTTAACTCACATTTAAAATCAGTATATATATATATATATATATATATATATATATATATATATATATATATATATATATATATATATATATATATGTTTTAAAAAAACAATTCTTTTTAATGTAGACAATGTTTTTTCTTGGGCAAATTAAAAATAAGTGCCGTTTTTGGGGAGGGTAGGCTATTGCAATCGCATCATATTGTATTATATAGCATTTTTAACTTAATTTAGAAAAAGGGGTGAAGCACCTCATAACCACCAATTAATTACTTATGGTGCAGCCCCAACACCCCCAGCAAATTATAAAAAACTCGTAAATATTCCTAATTCGAAAAAGCCTATCCTTAGATTCGAATTCAAGGCGCTTATGCCAAATCTCGTTAGGCCTCTATTTGTTTATAGCATGTTATGTTATCCGTTCGCACCCAGATGTACACAATTATATCATCTTAATTAAAAAATAAATATTTAAAGTGTTTTACTAAAATAAAAAACTAAACTATATAAACTACGTAACCGATTCTTTTGAGGCAAAGACTTTACAATAATAAAACAAATCAACTAAGAAGATTCTTTCAATTCGAAGATGTCGGCCAATCTATTTTCCGTCATAACATGATAATTAGAGATTCGCCCACATTAAGTACTGAAACTGCTACGAGTATATATACTCTATAAAGCATTTGCGTATTTGGAAAAAAATAGAGATATTTATAACAAAGCCCCCATGAAATTTGAGAGCGGGCAAAAACCGAAAAATAACCATATATATATATATGGTACTCTTAGTATAAAGCAATAAATGACACAGCCCGCTACTTAATGCAACCTCAGCGATGCCCTAGTATCCTTCTATTGAAAGTAAAGTTTTAGTCAGGCATTTCAGTGAGTTACAAACAAACTCTGTCGAAATAGCATTATAATAATTCGACCTCTCGCTGTTTTGCAGAAAGCAAGGAAATGCACCATTTGTTCTGTATTTTTGAACTATCAAACAGTGTTTAGTAAAGACACCCACATAAATTATCAGATAATTAATTCCCTGTTTTATGCAAAACAGCGAGAGGTCAAAGTATTATAATGTTATTTCGACAGAGTTTGTTTTTAACTCACAAAAATGGCTGGTCAAAATTTCACCTTTTCTTACATGGTACTAAAGGGGGGATTAAGCTAATTGCTATGTATGTCATTTATTGGTTTACAATACCTGCACCACACACACATATATATATATATATATATATATATATATATATATATATATATATATATATATATATATATATACGTATTGTAGAAGAATAAGAATTAGGTCGAAGGGCGACCTCCTGCCCTTCTGTACTCACTTGGTCTTGAGATCACCAAGCTGATCTACGGCGAGGATGCGGTCCACGCCGTTTCATTGCACCCCAGCTGCATTGAATTAGGGACACATTTTCCTCGTCTCGCATGGCCCATCAGCCAGCATCCCGCCTTCCGGCATAGATCGAAGCTCTTCTAACATTCTACGGCAACTTTATCTCGGTTCCCCTAAAAGAGTCGCTGCCTTCCCCCAAGATCGCGCAAGTCGTGGAGGCTCCGGCCAGGCAATCCCAGCCACGAGTCAAGCGTCTATATAATCCCCCGACTCGGTTTATCGTGTAGCACTTCTAGACCATTCCTCCTAACACGGCGTACGAGCAAAGGACACGCTCACCAGTTGCGATCGGAGACACCGGCGATTTCGATTCGAGGCCGAAGGCTAAATCGACATCCGTGAACTCTGCCATAGTTAATCGGCGAGTATCTGACGAGAAATTCCATATCCGAAGGACAAACTACGGGTGCTACCTCATCCGCCCCGTGAAGTAACCCAGCTTTTCCCATCGGAGTCATTGTATCCCGACTGTCCCTCCTTCCCTTCAACGAACTCGTAAGCAGTTGCATTCGTTGACGACGACAGATTATCCTCTAACCTGGTATCTCCAAATCATCCCATCCTTTATGTGTGAGCACCGGATTAAAATCCCCCTTCCTGAACCCGACCACTAATCTTATATTTATCCCTCCTTTGTCCCGTGCCGACATTTAATTTCGCATGTACGATCATTTTCTTTAAAACCTGTATATGTATATATTTCACTTCTATTTATTTAATAGTAAAGGTATATTTTTGCCATCATCTTTTTCTTGCAACCCTAAACGAGTAACAGCTACCTGTAAATCTTTGGCCAACTTGCACTCTTAATTATTTGTTTTGAAAGGACCCCGCAATTTAAAGGTAAACCATCCCCACTGAATCCTTAACTATTTCCAGTTGACGAACCGGCTAGGTCGAATCTTAAACCAACTTCGATTCACAACCCCAAAAGGCATATACTATATATATATATATATATATATATATATATAGGGCTTGGATAGAAATTTAACACCAATATTTCAATCACTGATCCATTATATTACGAATATCTATCCCAATTTTTATTGGAAGTGGTTTGTTTTTATTTTAGATAGATAGTTTTATTTATCAACTTCGATGATTAGTTGCATTTCTTATTCAGATCCTGGTATTGATTCTAAGATGTGTGATATCAGTTAGAAAAAGGGCAAATTGTTGGAGCTTGAATTGCAGGAGCTTCCGTCACGAGAACAGCTAAATTCCTTGGTTTTTCGAGAGATACCATATTAATGACCATCAAAAAATTTAAAAAGCAGAGGAAAACCACCAGCAAGAGGATTAATTTTAATTCCGGCAGAACTTCGGACATCGTTGAAAAAGACCGACGAGTGTTGAAACGCATTGTGATGAAAAATCCCCCTACAACTGCCCCTAGAGTGACTGCAGAATTGAATCAACATCTCACTAGCTTAGTTTAGACCAAACTGTTCGCCCTGAGCTCAATAAAGCCGGATAGAAATTTAACACCAATATTTCAATCACTGATCCATTATATTACGAATATCTATCCCAATTTTTATTGGAAGTGGTTTGTTTTTATTTTAGATAGATAGTTTTATTTATCAACTTCGATGATTAGTTGCATTTCTTATTCAGATCCTGGTATTGATTCTAAGATGTGTGATATCAGTTAGAAAAAGGGCAAATTGTTGGAGCTTGAATTGCAGGAGCTTCCGTCACGAGAACAGCTAAATTCCTTGGTTTTTCGAGAGATACCATATTAATGACCATCAAAAAATTTAAAAAGCAGAGGAAAACCACCAGCAAGAGGATTAATTTTAATTCCGGCAGAACTTCGGACATCGTTGAAAAAGACCGACGAGTGTTGAAACGCATTGTGATGAAAAATCCCCCTACAACTGCCCCTAGAGTGACTGCAGAATTGAATCAACATCTCACTAGCTTAGTTTAGACCAAACTGTTCGCCCTGAGCTCAATAAAGCCGGACATCATCGAAGAGCCGATATCAAGGAACCTCTGCTTTCTCATCAAAACATTCGAAAATGATGAACTGGTGTAGAGATCACAAGGACTGGTTGACAGACAAATGGAAGCGAGTAATATTCTCCTACAAGCCCAGTTATTCTCTTTTCCATACTGGAGGGCGAGTGTTGTTGCGGAGGTAGCCCAGGGAGGCTTTTGATCCTGACTGCTGTCTTCCTACACCGAAGCATGTAGGAGGGTCAGTGATTGTTTAAGCAGCCATATCTTGGAATTCTCTTGGTCTAATCGTTGCCCTGCATGGAGGGATCAATAGCAACGAATAACTGAATATTTTGGAAGATCAAGTCCATCCCATGGTCCAAACATTATTTCCTGATGGTGAGTGCTTTTTCCAAGATGACAATGCCCCAATAAACACCGATCATGTGGTTAAGAATTGGTATGAAGAGCTTAGGAGTGAGCTACAACACATGGAGTGGCCCCCACAATTTCCAGATCTTAATATTATTCAGCATTTGTGGTGTATCTTGGAGCAACAAGTTAGAAGTCGTTACTCTCCACCATCGTGTCTGAAACAATTGGAGGGGGTATTGCAAGAAGAATGGCTTAAGAATCATCTCACTAAAGTCAGGAAGCTGTATGAATCAATTCCACGACGCATCAACGCTGTTCAGAAAGCAAACGCAAAACCAACTTTGTTTTAAATAAATATTCATTGGATTTAACACGTTTTCCAATTATTTTGTCTAGTCCCTGTGTGTGTGTATATATATATATATTATATTATTCGTTAAGTTTGAATCTGTTTTTATTGTTGTAGCAGGAACATTGTTTCTTGTATACTATATATTTCTAAATCAGTTATAACATGAGATTATTCTAAATAATTCTGGTTTCTTATAAGAATCAATATCATGTATGTGCAAAATCATAGACAACTTGGATACCTTTTGTGTTTCAATGATTACTTTAGCAATTTTCATATAAACCAACAGTCAGGAAGTTTTTAAAAAGTTTTCGAAACAATTCTAAATAAAGTAAACTAAAACGATCGAGAAAGATAGATTAGCTGCTAATTTATGTGCGACATTTGTCATTTTTTGTTACGATTTGTTGAGGAAACATTTCCAAGAGCACAATGGTGAAGGCCGCTGAGCATTCAGAATTTGCAAGAAACCATATTGTTAGACCGCACAAGACCAGTCTGGATATAGAAAAATTTCCTCGCTTGTAAACATTCAAATTTCTTCTGTAAGGAATATTATTGTGAAGTCTAAATCTAATGGTATCACAGCATATCCTCCATGTGAAGCTCGATCAAAGAACCTGAGCCCAAGAGATATGCGGTCTATGATGACCAGAGAAACAATCCTAAGACTTCATCAAGGGAATTACAAGCAAATTTTCAAGACGCTTCAACAATTATAACGTTGGTGACAATAGCAAGGATTTCTTGGACGTATCCCTCGAAAGCAACCTCTGTTGAAGAGAGCTCATAAAGATCCGCGTTTGGTGTTCAAAAAAGAGCATTTGGGAGATAGCTAAGCTAAATTAGATAAAATAGCATGATCAGATGAAAGAAAAATCGACTTTTTTGGAAGAAACTACGTACGATACTTCTGGCGGAGATCTGGCAAAGCCCCTTCTAGAAAAGAACGCCATTCCTACTGTTAAAAATGGGCATGTTTCGCTGCCTCTGTCATTGTTGCACTAAAAGGGATAGATGCACCATGAATGCTGATAACTATCAGCGCATATTTGCTGAAAACGTGAATCACTCTGCAAAAAAAACTGGAACTTGGAAGGCATTTCAGCTTTCAACAGGACAACGATCCCAAACATACCAGCAAAAATACTCAGAAATATATAGCACAACACTCCATTGCTGTAGTTAAGTGGCCTTCTCAAAGCCCAGATTTGAACCTCATTTTTTCTATGGAAAGAGCTGAAAAAGCCTATGTGCAAGAGAGGATCTCTCAACAATATTGAATGAGAAAGTTTGCTTAAGAAGAGTGGAATAAATTCCGCCTAAAAACGTACATGAATATTAAACATTCTTATAAGAAGTATTTATATTTTTTATTGAGGCTAAAGGCGATCATACCAGATATTAATTTCATGCAACCATTATTTATATTTCCTGTTTTCCGATAAATATTTTTCTTTCATTGTTATACCCGCTTTTATTTTACCGTTTTATATTAGTATGTAGTTGCAATGGAGTATGAAGCTTATGTAATAGCTATACATTATGCAAGTAAAGTCTGAACCCGAAAATATTATTAAAATAGGAATCATATAGGCGTTGTCAATATGAATCATATAGGCATTGCGAATATGAATCATATAGGCGTTGCCAATATGGATCATAAAGGCGTTGCCAATATGAATCATAAAGGCGTTACCAATATATTTAACAACGCGCTTTTGATTGTTGATTATGGTGCTAATATGCGCTGATACAAAAGAGAATCTTAGATCTAATTTGATCCTTATTTCACAAAGTGAACCAACCTAAGTCACGTGCTCTCATTTATTTTGACTTGACCTTACGACCTTCTAAACTTTCAATAATTCCCGGACTAACCTTGGAAGGACCTTAGTAAAATGGTTACCATCCGACGACTGACCTACAGACCGACACACTAACTAATAGAGTCGCGTGCACGCAAATAATAATGTTATCGAAGTATGGCCAAGTGTACGGGAATATGCGCACACAGGCTCTAAGGTAAGCCAAGCAAGGCGATAACTGCTATTGTTCTAAGGGTGCGATTTGAATAGATAGCGGCAGCTGCGTAACCAAGGAATATACTAAACACAAGGACAAAAATATATTTTAATACACACTAAATAAAAGGCCCAACAATAAATATGGATATATATGGTTACATAAATAAGACGAAATTAGGTTCCGAATACTAATTAGATAACCTGGGTTATTAAATGGTTATAATGGGAGATTAAGGGTAGTGACTGATTTAGTTCCTTTGACCTTGATAGTAGAGCGGGGCAAACTTGGAGGAGGTCTTGGTGACCTTGATTACTCATGGGGGATAGCCACAAACCAGCAGCGGGTGGGGCTACTTTCTCGAACTTGTGTTTTGCGAGACGCGGGCCTCTTGTCCTCAAGAGGTCACCCGAGGAACTTCGAAGGGATAAAAATGTAGAAATCATATAAATTTCTCCTTTTGCAATGATTAGGTATTTATTTAATCATATTAAATCTTTATATATTATTTAATTATGCTTAAGGTCTCATATTTAATTACAGACACTATAATTTTCCTATCGATATGTCTGGTATTGGCTGAAGAATTAGGTTGTCAAGAAATTAATGTCGTTTTTGGAAGACATAAAGATTCTTAGAGTTGAGTAAATTGCTCCAATTTGTGGCATAGTTTAAAATAACTACAGTGTCCGAAAAGTTTCTCTGTACTGTGGTCCCGCCAGGATCACAGTGAAGAAAGTGCAACTCTTGGGAGTCTACAACAGATCCAATTTAGTAACTTTTAGAACACCCTGCATATGAAAAGCGGAACGGATCTTCCAATGGCTTCCAAACTGGATCTCTTGTGGACTCCCTGAGAGTTACGATTTCTTCACTGTCATCCTGGCGGGACTATTTATTTTCAATGCATAGTAACTTTTTGGACACCCGGTAGCAATGCCTAGGCTGTATTTAACCTACAAAAAGATGTTTGTGTGATAAATGAACTGTATGAAAAACACCCATGAGCCATTTCTTGACATGATTGTTACTGAATAAGAAAAATAGGTCCTTTACTGCAATATTAAGCACCCAAAACAATGACTAGAGCGTACACAAAAGCTAATTCCAATGTGGTCTCCAACATACAGCAGAAGCTCTGCTTTGCATTTGGTGGGATGAGAAAGGAGCTATTCATTATCAACTCCTCAATATAATAAACAACAGCTACTGCAGACATGCTTGTATGTTTAACAATTGTGAAGTTCAATTAAAGTTGTTAAATAAAAACGTCCTTCAGTATAGTGGTCAACCGAAAGGTGCTCTTCTCTTTCATTACACGTCGCACGTTTCACCCATGAAAAATTTAATGCGTCAGATTGGGAAGTTATTTTTTAACCCTCTTATTCGTCGGACCTTACACCATCTAGTTAGTATTGATTTATCTCATTCTAACATCCTCTAAATGGCAAAGTTTACTTAGATATGAAAGAGGTATAAAAGGATACCAAATCATAGATTTCATGGACCAAATGATTTCTTCGATAAAAATATCAACCGCTTCGTTCAGCGATGGAGAGCATTGTCAACAATGATGGAAACTACTTGTTTGAATAAATCTATATTTTATGTATATTAATAATTATGTTATTTCCCTTTAAAAAAACGGCATTATTTCATTAACAACCAATTTCGTTACTCGTCAAAAGGTTTTGTGGCGTCTATTTTTACTTAAAACCCTGGTGAGGAAATTTCAAGTTGGTATATTTTAGGGTTTATGTTCCTTGTGCGAACCCAGTATTTAAGGTTGAAGTCTATGTCATCCTTAGGCGTCTCCATCTCATCCTGGCCACCCGGCCCGCTACCAAAAGTACTCATTCACATCATGGCCATGGATACACTAAGAGGCGCTTCCTGTCTTCGTAAGGGCCTTTTCACACGAGCGTTTCTAGTCGCGCGTCTTGTGAACGGACTCTAAATCTTTATCAATTCCTGTCTTTCATTCTCACTTTTCTCTGCTGAGTAAAAAATACTCTCGTTAATCACGTTTCCTTTCTATTCCTAGTTCAAACAATTATATATATATATATATATATATATATATATATATATATATATATATATATATTAAACGTGTTTAAAGTGACCTTTTGCTGAGGCATTTTATAAGCCTAACCACTATCCAAATATTCGTAATTATTCTGTTAATTGGTCTAAAAATTAACCATGAAATAGGTTGATTTCTTTTCAAATATTACAAAAACAATATGAATAATCAGGGTGATGTTTTTAACTTTAACAGTTTTAATAACTTTCTAATTTTTTTTTTTAATTCCAGTCAAATGGAAAGATAACGAGTTCTTACATCCAGTTTGTTTTCATTAAACAGTTGTATATTTATGTTTAGAATTGAATTAATAGCGGAAAAAATTAGACCTATATAAAAAATATAAGCCAAATTTATTGCATAGTTTGTATTCATAGCAAGGCATAATTTCGTCTCATATCTAAATGTAAATAGAATAAACCATACCTCTATAATTTAAGATGGGGATTTTTTGAAAATTTATAATTTTTTTTTTTTTGCTTAGTTGACAAATGACTTCGGGGGTTTTGGAAATTCAAGGGATTGAAATAGTTAAAAAGATCAAGAGGAAGAAGAAGATGAAGAAGAAGATGAAGATGAAGATCAAGATGAAGAAGAAGAAGAAGATGAAGATGAAGATGAAGATGATGATGAAGATGAAGAAGAAGAGGGTTTTCAGGGTGTTAAATTAAAGAGTAAAAAGGGGATTAAAAAAAGCGGTTAAGATTAGCAAATATGGCCGTAGGCTACACCCTCGCAGGGGTGCCTGTGTAACCAAGCTCTTCCTGTTAAGGAAGAGAACAGCGGCTTGTTTTCATATGTTTTGGTATGATACGGGGTTGTCCGATCAATAACATATAATAAAGCAACAATATTTTAAAGAAACAAACAATTCATCTTTTGCGGTTAAAAGTCCAGATATGTTGCTTCGCATATGCAACGCTTTATATTACTCAAAGGAATTGCCATAGCCATATAAACCAATTAGCCTATGCATAGTGACAAATAAATCAACGTAATTCCCGTAGACAGAGAGACGCTTCGCGTTAAATAAATCAACCGAATTCATGTAGCCATAGAGACTAATTAGACTACGTATGGCAATAAATAAATCAACCGAATTCGCGCAGTCATAAAAACCAATTAGCCTACACATAGCGATAAATAAATCAACGTAATACTCGTAGTCATAGAGACCAATTAGCCTATGCATATCGTTAATTAAATCAGCCGAATATTTCGTATCCATAGAGATGTCAATTGCACGAATATCTGCATTCATTCGCCGGCCAATGCTTTGTATACAGTTCTATATTAACCATCAATTCGGACCGTCTGGTATCTATTACAATGATGATCTTCAGTTTTAAAATGGGCTCTAAACCACTCCAATTAAAAGATGCTGCGTAGTTATGACCCTTTATAGCAGGGTGTTCAATGAGTTCTTGGCCTAACATACAAGAGAGGGGACACAGGAACCCGCCGCAGCTGGATCATATTCATACACGTTCATACAGGACACAGGTAATGCATGGGCTGGCATCCTCACAGCGCATTTTGTTCAGTTCAACGGTGAGCTTTCCTGAGTGAGAATGGCGCCTTCGGGCAAAATAAGTGAAGTTGAACAGCGGGCTATGAAAAAGTTTTCCGTGATTCAAGGGAAAGCGCCACAGTTGATCCATGAGGAGTCGAAAACAACACTAGGGGACAGTGCCCTATCTTATTTCCCTGCCAAACGTTGGGCTGCTCTCTTCAAGCAGGGCTGAGACTCGTGTGAGGATGACCTTCGAAGTGGTGGTCCGTCAACTGCAGTCACAAGGAAACTGTAGTCATGGATAATTTCCGAAGCTCAGTGTGATACATTGCTTCTCAACTGGGAATAGGTAATAGATCCATCGTTACATTCTTGCAGTATCACCTCAACATGTCCAAGGTGTTTGCCCGATGGGTTCCAAGAATGCTGACGCCTGAGCAGAAAAAGAACCGGATAATGACTTCAACAGAGATGTTGACCCTCATGAAAGCAGATCTGGAGGGATTCATGGCCCGAATCGTAAGCCAGTATAAAACATGGGTTCTTTACTTCGATCCGGAAACTAAAGACGAATGGAAGCATGCCCTTCCTTTCCAACGTTACGAAAATGCAAGGTCATGAAGTCTTCCCAAAAACTCATGGTGACAGTGTTCTACAACCCTGAAGGGATCCTCCTCGTGGACTTCTTGGATTATGGCCGCACCATTACCGGACCATACTATGAAGATCTACTGGAGAAGCTTTGGGAGGCTCTCCTTCAGAAACGCAGAGGTAAAGTGACTCGACTTGTTCTTCTCTTACAGGACATTAACAAATTTGTGTCCTGCTGCTTCGAGTTGTTGCTCCATCCCTCTTATTCCCCCGATCTGGCACCATCAGACTTTAACTATTTCCAACACATGAAGAAGCAGTTGCTGGATATCTCTTTCGCTGAGGACGAGGAGAACAAGGAGAAGGTCATGGAGGTTTGGAAGAGATTCAACTCATTATTCTTCAGGGACGGATTTTCGCAATTGAAGAAGAGACAAGAGCAGTGCATCATTGTCAAAAACGATTACGTTGAAAAATAAATAAATGTAGTTGAGTGAAACTTTGCTCTGGGTTAGGCCCAGAACTTATTGAAGTAACATTTTTCGACCTTTTTACCTCTTCGTAACGCTTCAATTAATTCAGGGAAGCCTTACATAAAAGTTATTTTATATCTTAATTAATCTTATTCGATCTCTTTCATAGACTTGAACTTCATGAGGTAAACATGATTTTTTCTGTTAACTGCCGTAAACAAATAATAGCAACCTTTGTCTCAAATTTATCTACAAGACAAAAAGTGACCATAAAAAAGGAGGTTTCATTTTCACAACTTGCATCAAGCACAAATGTAACACAAAAATTAAATATATATTATTTTTAATTTAATTTTAAAACGGTATAACGAGTTAAAGACTTTATTTTCTTACCTAAGAATTTTCAAGTGTATACCTTTCGTGTATAATAAAATTATGAATATTAATTTAGACGAAAAATGACTAAAACGTGCATTTTCATATGATTGGTCTAGTTATTACTATCTCTCTCAGAACCAAGAGCGACCTCTAGGGGTACACTAAGGCTCCGGGGAACCCTAGCTAAGAGACATTGCTTTTGAGGGCGTAAAGCTGTAGTAGCTTTGTGCCAGCTGGAACTCGGTGAACTAGAGCTCAAACTGACGTCCTTGAACCACAAGTCAGCGACATTGACCACTTCATTAAAGAGGCATACGAGCGTATTTTATCTCCCCTCTTTTAAGGGTTTCACCACCCTTTTTTGGAATCGGCTAACAATCTCTCTTTTCAGGCGCTCCTTCAGCTCCAATCAACTGCACCCTGACTGGAATCGGGAGGGAGAGAGTACGAGTTACCTGCCAACCAGGAGACTCTAGAACCATACCTCAAACATACCAGCTGCAGATCTACGAAGCAAGGACGAAAAAACTTCATATCAACGTGACCAGCCCCATTCCCAGGTAGGAAATCGGTATTTCTTTGCTGCCTATTCTATGACGTCATCTTACAACCATAAATAAGTTTATGGAAATTAAAAGACAACTCAAATATTTTCATCTGAACAAAGCTCATAAGATAATTTAAAATTATGCTTATTTGCGTAACGACATTTATTAAATATTATTACATGATTATTAATTATTACACAAAATACATATTGTTATTTAATGTCATTAAAAAAATAGAAACGCCAATAAACATATCTTAAACTTCTTTCAGCACTTTACAAATAGGTGATTTAAAACCACCCAAAGTTTTATATGGAAGTTTGATTAATGATACCCAGAATTTTCAAATAAAATATTAGTCTCTTAAATATAATTAAGAGGATACCCCATTCATTTTTCCAACTTTATACTCCGTTAGATTATTATATATGAAATTAAAGCCCATTTAAGGCCCTTTTATTTCTACCTAAATCATAATAACCTACGGCACCGTTTTTGAGATATAGGGGATCCTTTCAGCCCCCCCTCCGCGGAAACCCGATATCATATAAATGGCTAGAGAATTACTGAATATTAAGCATTCGAACACAATTCACGACCAAAAGATTTCCATATAATTTACTTATCTTTTGAAATCAAGTTTCTTTAGTTTCATTAAAATCTGTTTTAATAGCGGACTGAAACATATTTTTTTCATATATGGTCAACTATATGCTTTGTTCTCAGTTGGAAGGGGGGGATGTTAGGTGAATAGTTTGGGTGTTCTGAATGCCCTGGAATTTAGTTCAATTTATATTCGAATGATGCTAAAAATATAACCAGTTCTTAGGCGCCTTTTTTTAGCAAATATTTAAAATCGCATGGTATAATTTTGCGTTTTGTTCACAAATAAACTTAAAAATTCTCCAGAGAATTTCCACGAATGTATAAAATTTTGCATTATCATAATTTTCACTATGTTTAACTCATTTTGCTAAAACAAAATATATACTATAAAAAAGTGCATAAAATTTCTAATAAAATTATATAAAAATCAAGGGTGTAGTTTTTGTGGGGGGTTTTTACAAATTAACTTTAAATATCTAAGAAAGATTTCCACGAATGTATAAAATTTTGCATTATCTTAATTTTCACTATGTTCTAGTCATGTTGCTGAAAATATAATTATACCATAAAAATATTCATAAAATTTGCAATAGAATGATATACAAAACCAAAAAATGCGAATTTTGAACGAAAGAATTTGAAAAGTAACTAATGAAAAAATGTTGCATCCCTTAAAAATAAAGTTTTTGCTCTTCATTCAAAAATATACGGACGCGACAGGAGGATATATTTTAGGGAGTTTTTGCTTCTATTATGAAAATAACTTCTTTTTTCTATTACTGAAGGTTTTACTATTTTGATTTTTGAGTAATTAGGACACTTATGTCTAATTCTAACTTTTTAATTACAGAAAATTCTACCGGTTATAAATTAATTAAATTTTAATAGATGTCGGTAAAAATTGTTTAGATAGCTTCTGCAATATATATATATATATATATGAATCGCTAATCTTAAAGCAGTATAAGCGAACCTCGGCTTCCCATGTCAAGATACGTTACCGAATCAATTTAGTCTTCAAAGTTGGAGATTAGGCTAAAGATTGTACACGTCCCAAATGCGGGGTTCCAGGCTCAGGTTCATTGTGAACATTGGCAAATGGATCACTTAAATGTTTAACATTTGGTAAACCAATGGTCTGAAAAAAAGCTTTAAACATATAACTGATTGCTAGTTTGTTTTGAGGTGTTTTTTTTTGGGGGGGGAGGGGATTCTTCTCATCGGCCTCTTCACTCTTAAATCATGAGAAACTATTTCAGTCGCTGCATGCAAACCCTCAAATGAGGTTTGATGTCCGACCGCATTCGGACTCTCTCCTCGCTGTTTTACAGATGTGCCGTCACCTTGACTCAGCATCCACGTCTTGAGTAGTGCCAAGGCAGACCTTTGCCAAGAACTTTCGTAACATCTCGGTGGAGGAGCTCCTTGAGGATCTCTCTCCTTTGGGAGTAATGAAATTCTAGATTACAACATAAGATCAGAAAGGCAAGGGGGACCATCCCTAGACTGTTGGTGATATTTATCGCCCTGGTCACACGCCTTTAAATATACTGAGGTGCACGCCACCCCTCATCTGTAAATTTAAGGCCGGTCAGTATATGCAACAACAAATGGTGCTTTAAACTCAACAAGTTTTGGTATGTTGGCACTGTGCCAGAATTATGACCTTGAATGTCATCCCCACCATTTCTCGAACAAATCCGAACCTAATTGCTTGACGAACGCGAGAGCAACATGCCTGCATTGGCATCGTTTGCTAACCCCCTAACTCGAGCTGTTCCCGTCAAACTCAAACACTCAGCAACGCCCTTTACCCACAACGCGATCTCTTCTTCGCCCCTTCCAAATTTCCAAATCATTGGAGTTGACTATCACCAAAATACCGAAAGCGACTCGGCTCCAATACCGTTAGCCAGTGTAACCCACAAGTTTGCTAAACCCAGCTACAGTCCCTGTCGAACTTCAAATCGCCAAGGAAAGATCTGCCCTCCCCCTCCAGACATGGACCACATTCTACCGGCCTCCGAGGTCACCCTTTCTGCTAAGCGACATGCAAATTAAAGCAGTCCACTGGCGCCCCCTCTGCTAGTGTCCAGGCAAAAAAATTCTCCTACATTCATGGATATTATTACCGTGGTGGAGATACATGCACTGTCTAGTACTCTATCATAACGTTACCCATTACTCCAGTATAAGAATCACTGAAGAACCTCCTGAGGACTCTCGCAAAACTTCCCTTTTACATCCGACAAAACCGGTTCTCACAAGGCATCTCTCCAGATCCACAGGTCCTAAGATCTTACGTACCCAAACCTCACCAAATCTCTACCCACAGACTCACCCTGCAAACTCCACCCATCAGTCCGTCCTAAAAATCACTCCCTAGCCACTTCCCCAAACTAGAAACCCCACCTTACAATCCTTCCTCCAAATTCCTTGCTCTTCCCAAATAACCCTTTTTTAAGCCCGTCACATTTCAGCTTTCTCCTAACTACCCTACATCCCAGGAAATCGCTCCTTACAGAAGGCATTTTTTAGTGGAGTGGCGGTGGTTGGTAAGCGTGGTAGCGGTGGGTAGAGGCAGTGTTAGTAGTGTAGGGCAGGGGCAGTGGTGGTGGTGATTGGTCGGGCGGGGGAACTGGTGGTGGGCAGGAGCAATGCTGGTGGTTGTCAGGCGTGGTGGTGGTGGCGCATTAGTCGTGATAATGGTGGTAGTGGTGCTTGTGATGATGGTGCAGTAGTACTGGTCGTGGAGTTACAGCAGTAGTGCTGGTGGTAGTGCAGTATTAGTGGTCGTGATAGTGGTGGTAGTAAAAGGTGCAGCACAGTGTTTTTATACGTAATGCGAGATATGATGAGGTATTTAAGTCAAGGTTTAATTTTGTAAATTAGATTCTAAACTCATAAAACCGACTTTATAAATCTACACTATGAATGGCACAATGTTTTTACATAGTGCGAGATATGACCAGGTCTTCAAGTCAAGGTTTAATTTTGTAAATTAAATTCTATACTCATAAAACTGACCAAATAAATCTACACTATGAATGACACAGTGTTTTTATACATAGTGCGAGATATGACGAGGTCTTTAAGTCAAGGTTTAATTATGTAAATTAAATTCTAAACTCATAAAACAGACTATATAATTTTACACTAAGAATAAACAGTGCGATACATGACGAGATCTTTATGACGAGGTTTAATCTTGTCGGAAAAATCGGCGAAAAGTTTTAATTTATCTTATGCCGATTTTTGTCCCAGTCACATCCTTTTTTGCTTCAGGAGATAGGGAAATTTTGAGGAAATAGTGGGATTCTAATGATCCTATCTATGAGTCTAGTACCAAAAAAACTTAGATAATTTGCTAGCTAATGAGACCAACCAAACTCAAGGCATTAGCTTAAATAGTTTAGCCGTGAGGATTTTTTTCATCTTTAGTGGTCGCTTTTCATAAGATAAGAATAGTGTATATTTATATGGTCAGTTTTATGAGTTTATAATTTAATTTATAAGATTAAACCTTGACTTAAATTAAAGACCTCGTTATATCTCGTACTATGTATAAAAACACTGTGTCATTTATAGTGTAAATTTATATAGTCGGTTTTATGAGTTTTGATTTTAATTTAACAAAATAAACTTGACCTAAAGACCTCGTCATATCTTTCACTACGTATAACAAGGTCTGCTGACCTTATGAACTTCATGACCTTACGAACTTCAAAACTTTCAATAATTCGAGGAGAAACCTTGGGAGGACCTTGACAATTCTGCCATTCGAAAGAGACTATAGAACAAGATAAGGGTATCAAATTTCGTTAGAATGGGCAGAATAGTAATTATGTTATTGCCAAAACTATATGTTCCAGGCTAACCTTGAAAGGACTTTGCAAATTATATTATTAGAAAGAGAGTGTAAAACAATATAGAGGTTCCACATTTCGTTAGAGTCGGACAAATAGTTATGATGTTATTGCTAAAACAATACAATTCACGGGCTATCTTGGGAGGACTTTGTCGTTTATATCATTCGAAAGAGAATGTAAAATAACATGAGGATTTCAAATTTCTTTAGAATAGTCCAAATAGTTATGATGTTATGGCCAAAACAATATAATTCTCGGCTAACTTTGGGAGGACTTTGGCAATTATATTACTTGAACGAGAACGTAAAACAATATAGGGGTTTCAAATTTCGTTAGAATCGGTTGAATAGTTATGATGTTATTGCCAAAAGAATTAAATTCCCGGGCTAACCTTGAGAGGACCTTGTCAGCTATATCATTCGGACGAGAATGCAAAGCAACATAGGGATTTCAAGTTTCGTTAGAATAGGCCGATGGGTATGATGTTTTACCCCACAAAATAATTCCCTGGCTAACTTGGGAGGACTTTGGCAATTATATAATTCGATAGAAAATGTAAAACAAGATAAGGGTTTCAAATTTCGTTAGAATCAACCGAATAGTTATAATGTCTTTAGCAAAACAAAATAATTCCCCAGCTAGCTTTGTGACGACTTTGGCAATTATATCATTCGAAAGAGAATCTTAAACTATAATATAATTTATGGGCTAATCTTGGGAGGACTTTTTTATTATATCATTCGAAAGAAAATGTAAAACAACATAAGGGTTGCAAATTTCGTTAGAATCGGCAACATAGTTACAATGTTATTATAAAAACAAAAACAAAAAAGCAAAACAGGGACCGACTGACCGACAACATGTGAGATGTAGAGTCGCACGTGACTAAAGACATTATGCCATTCATAGTGTAGATTTATGTAGTCGGTTTTATGAGTTGATAATTTAATTTACAAGATTAAATCTTGACTTAAACACCTCATCATATCTCGCACTACGTATAAAACACTGTGCTGCATCTTTTACTGCCACCACTATCACGGCCACTAATAATGCAGCACCACCAACATCACCACTACAACATCACCACTACTACTGCACCATAATCACAACCACCACTTCCCTCATCACCACCACTACTGCACCATCATCACGACTACTGCACTACCACCACTATCCCTCTCACCACCAGCACAACCCCCCCACACCTACCACCACCATTTATCCTGCATACCAGCACAACCACTACCAACAACTACTATCACCCCTGCTGAGGCAGAGAGCAGACAGAAAAACATTTGTTTTACCCCCACTGGGGTACTCCTTTATTTAATAATAAATTTACAAAATTGTTGAAAAGATTTTTGAACGTTATACAAAGCAAAATAAAGACAAAAGTTAGGATTTTTTAATCAACCCCTCCGTTTCGACCCCTGTGAGTGTTCCAATCCCCTGTGTCTCTCCGTCACGGTGGAAACCTCTTTATTCCTTCATCGTGTATTCTCCTTTGGTTCATCACCTACTTTCTGGAACCCGTGAGGGTAACCAGAGCCCAATCAAGAAATGCCAAAGAGCAAACAGGAAGGCACCCCTAAGAAGACGGACGAAAATTTGGAGAGTGGCGAAACACCTATCTCACACTTGGTCCATCACCTCACCCGGGCGGCATACCACAACCAGAAAATTACTCCCCGAAAAGCCACGCTTCCCTCGTTGCACCACCCGGTCTCGCCAACAGCAGCGGCGCCTCCCTGTACGTACCACTAGTCCCCAACACTCCGAGCTCCCAAGAAGTCGAGGAGGACAAAGAAATCGACATCTTTGAGCACCCCTCTCAACATCAAACTGATCCCCCACCCCTTGTGTTACGACAATCGTCACAATTGGCGTACCAACACATTACTATAAAGTGGAAAAAGCACTCACTGAGGACCTGGGCTCAGTATGCTTTAAGCGACG
Source organism: Ceratothoa steindachneri (assembly GCA_963969495.1). Classification (NCBI taxonomy): domain Eukaryota; kingdom Metazoa; phylum Arthropoda; class Malacostraca; order Isopoda; family Cymothoidae; genus Ceratothoa; species Ceratothoa steindachneri. The sequence continues at coordinate 193,311,229 of OZ018319.1, read as the reverse complement.
GGATAGAGAGGATATAGCCACACTCATCACGCTATACCGGTTCCGCCGTTATCTTTCAGACGAAGAATACGCCCACCTTTTCCAAAAGTTAAGCCTATACTTCGTTGTCTTACACTACGGTTGTGGCCTGGCACTTGTCGACGCTGGCGAAACGGCAATTCTAGAAACTAACCTGACTACGAGTGAGGCTGCACTCAAGCCCAGAACAGGGTTCACTAACCCTACAAATGCCACCAGTGACTCCAGAAAAACTCAGGTGGCTCAGCGAGGCAGAGCGGGAACTAGGGGGCGGCCTCCAAATAGCAAACAACGTCCTCAGGGACCTATGCAATAGACGTCAACGAGAAGAACTACACAACCTTACCGAGAACTTCTCCAACTTTGCCCTACAGGCATCCCCGGACTTACCTTTCCTCCCCATCTGGGAATTGTCGACAACGTGGAAGATGCCTGCCTGCGGCCTCTTCAAGAGTTCTTCGAAAACTCTACCGCAGAACTCGGGGCCCTTGTAGTTGAGGGCCCAAACTTGGGAACCACTGTTCCTCGGTGCTGCATCTGGCCTGGGACCGATATCATCGGGGTGATTCCTCTGCCCGACCTGGCGGTCCTCACGGTCCTCACGATCCTCAACATCCAGAACCACGTCCTTCCACCTCCGGTGCCTGAACCTCTTCCTGCGAGTGGTCCCCCTCCTCCTCCAGAACCGAATCGCTTTTGCGAGGTGTCCTCCTTCAGGACCAGCCAGTGGAAGACCAAGAACATCCCTTCGCCTACGACGACACTGATAACGACGCTGAAAACGACGACCAACGAGACAATCAACAGAACGACCAGGATCAGAATCGCCGGAAGGATGGGGAATTCTCTCCGTGCATGGATCCTCTGGAAGATTCAAAATAAGTTCCTCGCGGCAACCTTACGTTAGGTAACCTTCATACAGGTGCTCTTTCAAATGTCCCGTTGGTGTCAAATATTGCAAAAAGTGCCGCCAAAGATGGCGTTAAAATATTTCTTCCTAAAAATTACCACTCACGTCAAATTACTAGTTTAAAATATAACGGGGTAATCAGTGAATTATGTGCCGCCGGTATTATTGAAAAATCTAATAGTGTTAGATTCGCACATCGTCTCTTCTGCGTTCCAAAAGGTAAACATGCCCGTACCATTTATGACATATCGGGGCTTACAGAGTCCTTTAACGCTCCTAAATTTCAGTTGCCTAACACCAATAAAGTCTTCTCAAAAACTAAAACTCACCACTATGCCATAAAAATAGACTTACTCTCTGGCTTCTAGCATATAAAATTACACCCCAGTGCCTGTAAAACTTTTGGAATTATCACACCTAATTGTACCTGGTAGTTCGTAAAACTCCCAATAGTATTTTGTGGGGCACCCTATATAATGCAACAAATTATAAGTTCTATAACAAAATTTGGGTTAAACTTACTAATTGTAATATTTTCACATATCTGGATGACATCTTGGTCACAAGACCCCTTGATTCAGTTTTAAATTGGCTAGACCTTTGAATTAACTCATCTCTGCAAATTAAACATAAAAAATCAGTTATCACACCGTCTAAATAATTAGAATACTTGAGGGTCTTTATCAACATCACATCCAGATCAAATCAACTCACAACCGTCATGAAAAACCAACTAGGAAGGGGTTATCATTTTGTTAATCATAAAAATCTTAAACATAAATTTTGGCTTCGATTAGCTAGCTTCCTTAACTGAGTCATTGGTTTTCTTAGACTGTCCTTTTTCTGGGTTAAACTTGCCTTGAAAAAAACCCGCTATGTAACTAAACTATTGCATTCATTCATACTCGGAAAGTACCCTGGAAGCCTCATAAGGACACAAAAATTGCTGTCTTTTCTGATGCCTCCCTCAGGGGTATCAGTAGAAAAACAGTTCGCGCAAGTCTTTTCTGGCCTGCAAACCAGCTCCCCTCCTTAAACAATATACGATGGTTGAGCTCTTTGAATCCGCACTCGCGCAGAGCAGCTTTTGCAACTCTGGCCTTGTGGACAGGGGCATTGTCGTGGAGGAGCAGGATACCACGTGTCAACTTGCCGCGCCGCTTCTGACGGATGCACTTCTTCAACCCAGCCAGTTCCTCAGCGTAATATCGGCCTGTGATGGTCTTTCCATGAAGCGCATAGTCCACCATCCACACTATCTCAGAATCCCAGAAAATGGTGGCCATGATCTTCCCGGCTGAGGGTTGGGTCCGGAACTTGATGGAGGTCGGAGAGCCCCTGTGCTTCCAGGCAATGCTTTCGAGCTTGGTTTCGGGATCCCAGTGATGGACCCACGTTTCATCATCTGTCACTATGCGTGACTCGAATCCCGCCGGGTCTTGGTTGTACAGGAACGGCAGCTCCTCCGAACTTTAAAGACATTGAAGTCAATCATGAGGCATGAGGTTTCTAGGGACCTTGGATATGGCCAAATTGTCGTGGATGATGCTGATAACACTTCCATGTGATATTCCAAGTTCTTGCTCGATTTCTTTGACCTTTACCAGTCGATTTTCGGGGATCATCCTCTCCAAACGGGCCACATTGTCCTCATTGGTCACGTCTGACAGGCGTCCTGGACGGGGGTCATGTCCAAGAGACTCACGACCATGGCGGAACTCCCTATTCCAGCGAACAATTTGATCACTGCGCGGTGCTCAACTTTCTCCATTGTTGAAAAATTTGTGACTGACGATCTGCTACCAGCTACTGCTTCTTAAATAGACGAGGCAGGATCGTGCGGCTGCAGGTCCTGACTTGTCATAACTTGTCCTAACACTCCCACAAACAGCCATCCCCCTTCCTCTGTTTTGCCCTACCGATTCGCAAAACTTATTGTCCGCCCCTCGTATATTAGCTAGAAATCATGGGAGCTTTGATAACTACTATTCTATTCCCTAAAGGCGGTCTATATTTGGATAATTTTCCAGTTCAGAATTTCCAGTGGAAATTTTGAACTCATTGTCACCAATCTCTTTATGTTCCCTATCAAAAATCTTCCACTAATTTTCTCTTTCATTTAAATATATAAATACTCTTAAAAATCCTGCGGACTGGATGTCCCGGACGGTTTTACAACCGAAGTTAATTTTACCCATTTCCCACTAAGCCTTATAGACTATATAAGGCCGGTAGGAACCGGGACACCCATAGTCCGTTTTTAGCCGCGTGGTGACACCGCCAAATTAATATTAACATTTCAAAATTGTCTCTTAAAACTGATCTTTATTTTGCTTTGTATAACTTTAAAAAATCTTTTCAATAATTTCGTAAATTTATTATTAAATGAAGGAGTACCCCAGTGAGGGTAAAACAAATCCTCACTGCTAAACTATTTAAGCTAAAACCTTGTGCTTGGTCTCATTAGCTAGCAAATCATCATTTTTTTGGATGGTACTCTTCCACAAGAAGGGATAATTAGAGTCTCACTATTTCCTCAAGATTTCCCAAACTCCTCAAGCAAAAAGGAAAACCAGATTTCTCCACTGGAACAAAAATCAGCAGAAGAAATGTTAAAACTTTTCGCCTATTTTTCCGATTATATATATATTTGTTTAGGACGAAATAGACTTTGTATCTATTAGCCCATCTGGAAGGTTCGCACCACTCTAAAAAAAAAAATATATATATATATATATATATATATATATATATATATATATATATATATATCGAGAATGGAGTTGATACTTGGAGTGAAAGAAGTAGTTGGTGGATTGATTGTGTTCGGTGTCAATCAGTTCCAAGTTGGAACAAATATTCCTTCTCTGCTACTTGATTCTAGTTCGTTCTTGAGGTTGTCTAGTAGGCCGTAGCTTCGATAAACAAATTTCAGCAAATTAACATGCATACTTGAGGTTTGGTACACTTGATTACAATTATTTTAAAGATAAAAAAAAAGTTCTAGAGATTTATTTAGAACACACCCTTTTTTGAGCTCAAAATTCATTTTTTTTAAAATTTAGGGGACAGGAAGATATACACCATCAAACTTGTTGGTTTGTTGTTATAAGTACTTCTCAATACATTAAAGTTGAGTTTAAACTGAAATATAATGACAAACAAATGATGCTTTTAACTTTTATTATCTAACTGATACATTAAAATCATGTTTTGTCTCAAACGATAGCATGAAGTCACAGGATTTTAAGACCACTCGAATGTAGCTATCTCCTGCTTCTTTTCCATAAATTTCGCCAGAAGCTTCCTTCAGCATTCGCAACTTGAGAATGGCATGGAATGTCAATAGAGAGTAGCTCGTCGACAATATTTTGCAGGTGCGCATTATATAGACATATTGTAAGTGTTTGCTCAAACCTACACTCTTCTTCATGCTGAAGTAGATATGATAGGTCTTAGCAGTCTTATCTATTTTTGGTGGGCTGAAATCACGTATCTCTTCTTCATACACTACTAATAGCAGCAGCAGCTCTATTTGACACAGTATACCGATCCGCTTCCATGGAATTTGTTGGCATTGATATAAAGTTGTTTTTTGCTCTAGCAAAGACTTTCTTCCATTCATCATCAGAAATGTGATAAGATGAGGTTTTTTCATCCAAGGCTTCGTCTAAAATTGTAGTTTTCTCTTCCCTCTTCTCTTTTTGTGACTATTATTCTCTTCTTTCCACAATTCTATATTCTTTGATTTTCCGTTTTTAAATCATTTGACTTGATTTTACATCCACTCCTCCAATTTTCATGTGACGCACTGTTCTTTGGCCAATAAAAAAATTCAGGCTCTCGACATGGCATCTTCATGTTCTTTTCACACTTGTAATCCAATAGATCAGCACACTGGGAGCTTGCTATATCAAAAGGTTGACCCAATGATGAGATAAACTTATTACTAATAGTGGCTTTTTTCCAAATCTCAGTAAGGGCTTCAGATACTGCAGGAATAACATCCTTGTTCCTCTTGTATTTATTATCTTTTACATACTGAATATATCTTCCAACCTGTTGTTTTATTGGCAGCTCATAAGGAGGAATTTCTGGAAGTGGGGAGCCAAAGACACTGTGACTTCATGATGTTCTAGTTCTTTTACCCATTTAACCCATAAAATGAATAATAGATGTGATGAGTAAATCTATAACATACAGTCAAAAAGGTGAATGTGTATAATGAGAGGCATATTGCCATAGTTAGTTAGCATTATGTGAATGTTAATGAATGAATCGATGGCTCGTCACCATAGGTAGCATTATGTGAATGCTAATAAATGAATTGATGGTGCTTTGCCATAGGTAGCATTATGTGAATGCTAGTGAATAAATTGATAGTGCTTTGCCATAGGTAGCATTATGTGAATGTTAATGAATGAATCGATGGCGCGTCGCCATAGGTAGCATGATGTGAATGCTAATGAAGGAATTGATGGTGCTTTGCCATAGGTAGCATTATGTGAATGCTAGTGAATAAATTGATGGCGCGTTGCCATAGGTACTGTTATGTGAATCTAGTTAATAAATTGATGGCGCGTTACCATAGATAGCATTATGTGAATCTAGTAAATAAATTGATGGAGCGTTGACATAGGTAGAATTATGTGAATGCTAGTGAATGAATTGATGTCGTGTTGCCATAGGTAGCATTATGTGAATGTTAATGAATGAATTAATGGTGCTTTGTCATAGGTAGCATTATGTGAATGCTAGTGAATAAATTGATGGCGCGTTACCATAGGTAGCATTATGTGAATGCTAGTAAATAAATTGATGGCTCGTTGCTATAGGTAGCATTATGTGAATCTAGTGAATAAATTGATGGAGCGTTGCCATAGGTAGCATTTTGTGAATGCTAGTGAATGAATTGATGTCGTGTTGCCATAGGTAGCATTATGTGAATGCTAATGAAGGAATCGATGGCAAGTTTCCATAGGTAGCATGATATGAATGCTTGTGAATAAATTGATGGCGCATTGCCATAGCACCCTGTGAGTGCGAATAAATAAATTATGTGAATGCTAGTAAATAAATTGATGGCGCGTTGCTATAGGTAGCATTATGTGAATCTAGTGAATAAATTGATGGCGTGTGATCATAGGTAGCATTATGTGAATCTAGTGAATAAATTGATGGAGCGTTGTCATAGGTAGAATTATGTGAATGCTAGTGAATGAATTGATGTCGCGTTGCCATAGGTAGCATTATGTGAATGCTAATGAAGGAATCGATGGCACTTTTCCATAGGTAGCATGATATGAATAAATTGATGGCGCATTGCTATAGCACTATGTGAGTGAGAATAGATAAATTATAATGAATTAAAACAAAGTGAAGCGCACAGATAGTTCAACGATCCAGCAAGTCAGTTAGAGTGGGGTTTGCGACCATATCTGTGACTGGAAGTTGAAATTTTGTTGAATTGTCACTTACTGAAGAGTGATGTGACTAAGAGTGAGAGAGTTGCGCAGCGCGCTTACGTTGAGCTTCCCATTGATTCGAGTTGGTGCTTCGGTGAGAAGAATGCGGGATCCTTCTTAATGAATGCGATGTGATCCATGGTTGTAATTGCGTTGAGGGAATTCGCTGAGGACTCTTTTAACTTTAATATCTTCGTAAAATGATGAGATACACTGCCGGTGTCATCAATTGTAGCGAGAGAAGTAGGTGATGCTTGATTGTGGGAGAAGGGTTTGATTGATTGGCAGGGCGGACCAGCTCCAAGTTGGAACAAATATTCCTTCTCTGCTACATGATTCCGGTAGGATATCCACCATTAAGTTCGTATTTGGATTTTGTAAACGACTTGATGAAAAATAACTTTATTTTGAACTTGATTTAAATGTGAATCCTATCCACCGAGAGGGATGGACTCACAACGACAACGACGAAGACAAAGTGATTCTATCGAGTGGGTGGATAATGTGTATCTGACAATTTGAGAATGAGACTTTGTTTTATATGTGTAAAGAAGATGGGCTTGACCAATAAGGTTTCTGGGGAGGAACTTTTGTTTGAAGACAATGTTTTTGTTCAAGAGAGAGAGAGAGAGAGAGAGAGAGAAAGAGAGAACAGAGATTTTATATTAAAGAAATTTGATAGATAGATGGGGAAAAAGGAATTTATTATAACAAAGTTTGGAAAACAGAATATCAGTATTACATACGCGTTAATAAACAAATGGAATGAAAAAGGCCACATGACAGCTTTGTGGCAATGGAGTTTGTTTTGACCCAAGGATGATAACACGACCAAAGCAAAATCAATTGTCGCTCCAGTCTGGCAAAGAACGACTACATGAGTGTGTGCATGGATTAATACAGAGAAACACATATATATATATATATATATATATATATATATATATATATATATATATATATATATATATATATATATAAAGTGTTTTTCAATAAGGTCGCTCGATTTTTAAATGTAAATAAAACAAGTTGTGTATGATATATGCACTCAATTTATTTTAAATTTGAAATTAAATTTTATGGCATTAAGTGTGAAATATGACGTCGTTCAAATGTCCGCCGCGGCTTTGCTTGGTGCAACGTATTCTAGAGGCCCAATTTTTGATGACTTTGTCGCATAAATCTGGTTGAATTTGCTGGATGGTGTTCGTTATGTTGACTTTGGGGACATAAACTGTTTGCGAATTATTCTCATAGGCCTATTATTTAAAGTAGTCCCAAAGAAAGTAGTCTAATGGCGTTAAATCGTATGATTACGGTGGCTAGTTGACGTCGCTGCCGCGTGAGATGATCCTGCCCTGAAATCGCTGGTGCAAAATGTCTATCCTGGCATACGCAGTGTGGCACGTAGCGCCGTCCTGTTGGAACCACATGTCGTCAGTATCCATATCAAGTATATAATCCAGTTGAGGTCACAAGAAGTTGCTTATCATCGATCTGCAGGTTTCGCCTTGACGGTTATGTCAATCCCATCTTCGTTGTCCAAAAAATACGGACCGATGACTCCGTTAGACGAAAATCCGGTCCAAACAGTGACTTTGTTGGGATGCAATTAGTGCTAGTGTATCTCATTTGGATTGTTTTCGTCCCAAATCCGACAATTTTGCTTGTTCACAAATCCATTCATCCAAATATAGGCCTCGTCTCTGAAAATAAAAGAAATCACGTAATGCACGCAACGTTTGTCGAACGGAGCACTGATTTTGATGATAACATTTGATGATTTGTACACGCTGTTCAACGCTATAACCTTCCATCGTGACTTGCCAAGTACTACTGAACAGTTCTTAGTAAGGTTGCCAGATGTTGCTTTAACAACTAGCCACTATCGCCTGACAAAGCTCGAGCGTCCTTGTTGAAAAACCCTTTATATATATATATATATATATATATATATATATATATATATATATATATATATATATATATATATATATTTTGTGTGTGTAGTTGGGTATCAGTCATTCTTGAATGCAAATTTTGTTGAAGACCATGATGTATCTCACCTTAATTAATTTTTTTGGCAACTTTATCTACTTCTAACTATCTTTTTTATTTCATTTTGTATATGGTGGATCACTTGTCCTGTATTGATCTTTCTTTTAAATGAAGGTGTTTGCTAAAAAAAAAACTAAATTGCTAAGCTTTCGATCATCTTCGAAGCGTTTTGATATGTTCTTGCCTCCTGCACCGATGTGATGAGTGGAGTGAGGATCTGACAGAATCAAAGAAGAAGAAGATAGTATACTCAATTTAGTAGATGATCGGATAGTAGTTAATAAAACTGGGTCAAATTTAAAGCGGGAAGGGGGATTTTTTCCTAGTAGGCGGGCATCACATTATGAGTTTTCTTTTGATTTTGCCTTTTTTGTCTTATTTGTAGTATCTCGTGTTTTCTATGTTTGTTTCTTTTTGTGTTGTTAGCGTGTTCTTCTTATTGTTAGTGTTTCAATTTTTGTGTACTAATTTTGGGGTTAAATTCTTAAGCATTCAAGCCCTTAATAGCTGTTATCTCAGCAATTTAGCTTGGGTTGTTTTAATGTTTTGTTGTTTGGTCTCTCTATTTTTTGTTTCGGTGGTACTGTGTTAGTATTTTTGTGTTCCTGTTATGTGTATATTGATGAAATATTTTCCTGTGAGCAGAACTTAGTACTTGGGTACTGGCTACGACGTGAGACTTTCTCTCGTAGTCGTGCAGGTATATTAAGTTTGCCACCAGTTCCCTGTAATTCAGGAATGATAACATTCGTAAAGGTTAACCAGACCCTTCTACCCAATTTATGGGTGAAGATGTTAATAGTGACCAGTTTTTTCCTTCTATGAAGATCCCTCTGCCGATGTTGGTCACGCCTCTGGCTTCATTAATTATTAGGGATGCGGAGTTATGTACGCTTTGCAGTTTTCTCATTCAGGTCTTGCTGGCCGCTTGAATAACTACCTCGGGGTAGATAAGCTTAGCCCGGACGTACATCAAGTATATATTCTAATGTTGGTGGAGCTAAGATCTCTAAGCCTGTATAGCTTGGAGATTTCTCTCTTTGCCAGGTTCCGCCTCTCCGTGTAGTGTATCAAGTATCCGTGATCGGAGATTTTTAGGCCCAGGACCGTTCCTTCAGTGGAGTAGCCGTATCTCCTTCCATCAATTATGATGGGCCACGTCAACGTGCGGATCAGTGGCACGATTTTGAACTTGTTCATATTAGTCCTAATCTTCCAGCGTCTCTATTGCCGGTTGAGGATATTGATTTCCGATATTGTGAGCATTGCCTGATCCCTTGCTTTCTGCACCGGACAAGGAACGATCTGGCTGACCTCATCTCAAATTGCAGATACATCGTGTCACTGTGCACCGGTGTTGGGAGGTCGATGGTAAAGACCAAGTAAAGCAGTAGGCTCAGGCAACTTTCCTGTTGAACGCCGGCCTTAAGTTCAAATTCAGGTCCTCTGTACCCTTCGATCATGAGACATGCCCTTCTGTCCATGACAAAGTCACAAAGGATCTTTTTCATGATTGGGTTCAGCTGGAGGTCCAGGATCTAGTATTGAAGTCCTTCCATCCAGACTATATCGAAGGCCTTCTGCACGTCCCTCAACACAATGTCTACATAGTACCCATTTGCTCGGCAATAGGCTACTTTTTCTGTTAGGAGCACCAGGGCTGTTTCTGTCCCCGTTTTGGGGGAACCCGTGTTGTTGGGGCTTTAGCCTATTAGCTATGATCTTTTCAAAGATCTTTCCGTGCATCTCCTGAAGAGCGATCGGGTTATAGTTAGCCACCTGGTCTGGGGGCTTGTTTCCTTTTTGGATGAAGATGAATTTTGCCATCTTGTACCCATCAGGAAAGTAGCCTCTATTCAGGCCGGCACTCATGGTGTTAACCAGTGCTTGTGTAATTTGCCTCGGGGCATTCACGAGAGGTTGTTTTTCGTGTGCCCAGACCAGCCTGGTGCCCTTTTCTTGAAGGAACTTATGGTGTTCATGGTATCTTCGAAGATTATTGGGCACCCGTGGCCAACCATCTCTCTTTCCTGAGATACTTCCGGGTGGGGGTGAGTTATATGTATCACTGTGCTGAGGTCATCGAGCAGTTGATCTTCGAATTCCTGGTCGAAGTCGTCGATCTCCTCAAAGGTTATAGCGAAAATATTTTTCCAGTGTTCCCTGAATCTTTTTTCGAGAGACTGGATCCTCAATGATTTCATCTCCATCTTTTATATGTGTTCTGAGTTTGGTGGGCAGTCCCCTAAGTCTTCGGATGCTGTTCAAAAAACTTACTGGTCTGTCCTTCCTGTCCAGCATACTAATGATTTCATTCCAGATTTCCTTAGGTTTTTCTGTGATTGTGTGTTTTAATTCCTCGGTAGTTTTCTTATTTTGGCTGTCCTTTCCCGATTTTGATCTTTCCTGCCTATTTTTTGGAGATTTTCCTGTGTTCCCGAGCGATTTCCCTTATCTCGTTCGTCCACCTAGGTTGTGGGAGCATTTTATAGGAGATCCTGGGGACGCATCTCTCATCGGCTTGAATGAGGAGATTAGTGATGGAGTTTATCTCCTCATCTATCTCTTCGAGAATGGCGACTTCTACTCAGCTGGTTGATATTCACTGAGTATCTCTCTATATAGCTCCCAGTTAGCTTTCGCATGACCTTTCCTAAGGGACGGGATTGAGAATTGGTGCAAAAGAGAATGTTGTAATTATCAGGATATGTTCGCTCGGTATTACAGGTCCGGGCTCGTTGTTGATGTTAAAGGGGAAGTTATGGCTCGCTACCCTATGTCCATTTGGTTGCCAAACGTTGTGTTAGGTAGGTCGGGAAATCCGGCCCTACTCTCTGGAGTCTGTCTTTTTTCAAAAGTAGTTCCAGATTCCTTCCCCTTTGGTTTGTGCTACCGTAATCAGACGCTATGCATCTGGCGTTTAGATCTCTACCCAGCAATGCCATTTTTCCTCGCCCAAAGATGTTGAAGATGGGAATCAGCAGGTACTTTCGGTGGGGCGGCTGATAGGCCGCTGCTACAGTTAGGCCTCCCAACAGGGTTGGGGTTTCGACAGCCACGAATGATTCTTCTAAGTCTGGTAGTGTTTTGTATGTGATGTTTTTAGGGATCGCGATGGCTATGCCGTCTTACCGTTCTTGTGTATGTTTTTTGTGATTACAGTGTAATTTGGTATTTTTATTGTGTTAATTTCTGTGTTTACACCGTGTTTGGTAATGAGAATCAAATCGGGATCTACTGTACGAAATATGTTTCCGTAGGGAATGGATTTCCCTTCCCATTCGTTTACGTTTAGTGAGAGTATTTTTAGTGTGTTGTTTGTGTTCTCCATCTTTTGTTTCTTTGGTGTTCTTGTAGTTTATTTTAGTGTGTGTATTTTCCTTTACTTCTTAACCCATCTCTGTATGCCGTTTATTATTTTTTCGTACTTTGCTCCACTTATGGTGAGGCAGGAGTCCCTGTGCAGTTTTATCTTCGCTTCCAAGAGCACCTCATTTATTGCTGCCTCTTGTGCCTGCGCATCGTAAGCCAACTTTAATTGGCCTGTATTTACCTCTTCAACAATCTCCTTAATGCTGGGGTTGGCGAAATGGTGTCAGATCAGATCTATAGAACTGCATTTTTATCTCTTTTCCATCAAATTTGGTGGTTTGTTGGGGAGCCTTTCCCCAGCTTCTAATCCTCGACATCTTACTTTCTTTGTGAGGTTGGACCTGTTCTCCTTCTTCTCCAGAGGAGGATGCGGAGCTTGAGAGGTTACCCTCAGCCTGCTTTATTCTCATTGCTGCTTTTTCCCCCTGTATTTCCCGTCTTCTTTTGGCCTCTACGCTCGGGTGCCTATTTTGGGATTTTTGAGGGGCTTGTGTTGTCTCCTGGTTTTCGTTTACCTCCGCTCTTCCTTCATTTGCTGGAATCAGCGTCGCTAGGGCTTGTTCCTCGGGTTCGTATTGCAGTTGCAGGACGTCCCCCGATGGAGGGTTGCCCAGGAACAACATTTCCTCGAGTCCATTCTTTTTGAGCATGGTATTGAGCTCGGTTGTGTAACAGCCTAGGGCTGGTGAGGTTCCTCACCTGTGCGTACAAAATACACGTGAGTATTTTTGTGGAGTTTTTATTTCCTACCTTCAGGTAAGTCTTTGGAGTAGCACATCCTACGGTCCTTGCGTGGGTGGTTTTTGCCACTTAGGCATAGAAGGTATTAGCTCTCCTAATTCCCTTCACCTTTTTCTCATCTGCTTTTCTTTTTAGTATCTCCTTCTTCTTTGGGCAAGGCATAGCTATTGTCTCGCGCTTTTTCCCAGAGTTTGGGCATTTTTCTGCGGCTGCCGGGCATTCCCGCTAACCATGCCCTTTACCACTGCATCTAGAATAGGTTAGTTTCTGCTCTTTGCAATCTTTTATGGTATGGTGTTCTAATTTAAAACACCTGAAGCAGATTTGCACTAGGTCAAACTCTTCCCTCTCGAATTGTTTATCGTTTATTTTGGAATTGAAGAGCAGTAGACCACTCTCCTTCGCTTCAGTCGCCATCGAGGAATCGCCAAATATAATTTTGAACACTTGATTGTATTCCGTGTTGCGCTTCTGTTTCTAAATTTTACGACCTTGCTTATGTTTGCCCACTGCTGGTTCCTCTATATTTCATCTTTAATTTCTTTCTTTGTATGCTAGCTGATCAATGAACCCAGCCTTCGGCATATCACACTTTTGTGTGCCTGGATCTGTGGAGGGGTACTGGGTTTAAGGTTTATTCCTCTCAGGATCTTTATCCCAGCTTCCTTGTGAGGGACTCAATGTCCTTTTTCTTCTCGCATATAGCGACATATCCTTTCGGTGAGTCGATCAGACGGAGGACTGCCACATTTAGGCTTCCGAATAAGGTTTCGTACACCTTATCTCGTTAGTTTTTTTAGGCCACTTATTGTTTTCAGCGGTACCCTTGCGGCAATGGAGTCCACCATTTCGCCTTGTGTGCAGCCCCTTATGAAGGGGGTTCATTTACTTTCCTACCCTATTTCTTGCTTAATTTTAGTGTGAACCTACCAATCTGTGTTATTCAGAGTTTTAGGTTTTTACCTGTTTTTTTGTTGGGGGGGGGGTTATTTGCCTTGGGGAAAACAGAGCCCCCCTCGTTTGCCCGCCGTTTCGACGAAAGAAAGAATTGACTTTTATGGTGAATGATATCGATGAATGAGATGAATCTGGGTCGGATCCTCTCGGGGGTATGATTGCATGACGGACTTATTGACAACGCCGCCCCCCGAGGGTGTTTTAAACGCGACCGCATCCCAAATACAATAGAGACGGTTGTATGTCTCTATTGGCAATCCCTTCTCACATCTGGCAGCAGTTCACGTAGGAGAGCAAGGCTGGAGACTTAAGCAGTCATCTGCCTAATTGGGGACTCTAAAAAGAAAGGTGAATATTAGTAGTGATGAATGAATAGTTAGGAATATATATCTCTTACGTGATAGTGGTTTTTGGAGGCGTATTTTGAAAAATTTCCACAAAACTTTACCTCCTTTACCGAGTTCTGAGGTAAATCTGCCAATAATTTTTCCAAGATTTCCGAGTAAGCAGAATGAAAGAAAACTGTCTGATGTGTATATAAATGACAGAGAGGGATCACTATGTAACACAGGCAAACAGCAAATCGTAGGGGAAAAGGGTGCAGAAATAACTTGAGAGGGGATAGGACGAGTTGATAGGTCGGTGGCTAGACACAGATGCGTCGTGTGTTTGGGTGGGTCTCGAGGTGTTCGTGACTGGACGACGGATGAAGGGTGGTCAGGAAGGAGAGTGTGTCTGCTTAGTCAGAAACGCGTTATTCATGATACTTTTACCCTTTGCGAAGAACGGTATGGATTACGGGTGTTCATGGGCCGCGGGGTATCGCGGTACAATGGCATACCGTCTTACATGTAGTGCAGTGTATAAGGGGTCTCTGGCGAGTTTCCCGAGTTGTTTTGTAATCTAGTGTGAGCGTATGTGTTGAGGTGTTCTACTTTATTGTTGTCGTGTAGTGTGGACATTCTCGTGTACAAGGGAGAGCGGCAAGCGCGCTTCAGAGCAGAGTTCTAGATGCGATGAGCCTTCTGCTGCCACGTGTTACTCGCAGCTACGAGTGACAGTGGGACGTACGCGGTAAGAGGTCTCACGAGTGTTTTTTATAGGTGTAACTGAAGTTTTTTGCCAGGAGGGTAGAACCTGTGCAGCGTTGTGTTTGAACGTAAGGCTCTAGCTTGTGTTATGTTCTGGTATGTATTGAACCTAAGGGTCTTTTTTAAAGTTACCCCAATGATTTTTTGTATGTGTGTTGTAGTCGAGCCTTGATGGGTTTAGATGGTTCATGTCTGGTGTGTGTGAGATTTATAGGTTATGCATGAAGTAATCTGTTGTGCGAAGAGTGCTATTTGTGTCTTCTGAGGATTCGTGGCAATCAGCAATTTTTCCTCGTATTCTGTCTTAGCGTCTAGTATTATTTGTGCGTGGAGCGCGATCTCGTCTGCTCCACGACCGCTGACGAGAATGGTCTCGTCATCGGCGTAGGACACTGTGTATGTTTGATAGCAATTTTCGGGTGGGCGTGGGGTGTCGTTTGTGTACATGATGTATAGTGTGGGTGCCAGTACGCTTCCTTGGGGAACGCCTGAGCGTGGAGGAAGAGTTGTGAGAGGGTATTGTTTTATTTTATGTGGCATCTCCGTTCAGTGAGGTAGTGCGAGAGGAGCCTTCTGTTGCAGAGAGGTAACTCTGTATTGTTGGCGAGTTTACAACGGAGTCCCTTGTGCCACACTTTATCAAAGGCCATCTCCACGTGATTGATGATAGAGAGTGTCTTTTGATGTACCTGAAGTTTTTTTCTGTATTCTGTCTTGAACGATGGTCACAGCAGCCTGAGTGGACTGGCCCCTCCTGAAACCATATTGTTGGGGGAGAACCAGTCCCTCTCTTCCAGGTAGTCCCGTAGGCGGCAGTTGATCATGCGTTCAAGTATTTTGCCTAGATGCTCTAATAGAGCAATATGCCTGTAATTGTTTGGGTGTTTGGGTGTTTGGGGTCTGTTCGTTTTGTGTAGAAGTATGTTGTGAGAGACAATGAATATTTAAAAAAAAAATGGCCTGAGGCTAGTGAGGCGTTGAATAGGTGTGTAAGTGAGGGGTATATGTTTGTGGAGAGGTTGGTTATTAGTGTGGCAGCCCGGAGGGGCCGGATGCACGTTTTGGTGCTGTTTTAATGTAATGTTTTGTTTCCTAGAGGGTGATGGGAGTGGTCAGTGTAGATGTGTAGTCGAACAGCTCCATTCGGATCAGGGGGGCGGCCTTAGCTCGTAAGCGTGGGCCCGATGCCACTCCTGAAATTCCTGGAATTGCTCTCGCGCGTGTGGTTTAGGTGGGTTGTGTTTATATACTGTGTCCCAGTGTGACCTAAATGCGTTGAGGATGATGTTGGTGTCTCTGAGTGTTTGGTTGTTTACTTGGAGGGTGATAAGTTTGGGTGGATCAGTGCCTATCAATATTTTTACGTGCCGCTAGAAGAAGGAAGGGGTTAGTGCAACAAGTGTCGTCCGGGCCTCTAGTGTAGTGATTGTTGTACTATGTAATGAGTTTCTGAGTACGTATGGAATATGTGAAATGATTTATGCATGTGTAAGTTTTGTGTGGCGTGTGTAGGTCGTGTGCTGTGGTTATAGTGTTTAAGATTGAGCACAATTGGTCGTCTAACATGTCTGGATTGGTGTAGTCCAGGTCGAGGTTTTGTGGCGTGTTATCTGTTATGTGTCTCTTGAACTTTTCCTAGTTCGTGTTTTGGTAATCGAAGAGAGGTGGTGTTGGTATGAGTATGGGAGATGTGGATATGATGAGGCATATTGGTATGTGGTCAGAGAGTATGTAAGGACCCGGTTAGATGTGCCTGTAGAAGCGTGTAGCGTGGACGTTGCGGAAGACCACGTCCGGAGACGTGCTACCTCCACGAGGACCAAAGAATGTGGGGAATGCCGGGGGGCCAATGTGCTCGCAGCGATAGCGCGGCAAGGCAGCAGCCAGGTACCTTCTTGCATCATTCGAAGTGTTAGAAAGGACTGTTGGGTGAAAGGCGTTGAAGTCTCCCGCAAAGAAGATAGGAAGGTTGTGGTTTGATAGAGCCCGGAGTGGGACTTCTATGTTTAATTGTAGTCGTGGTGGTCTGTAGTGTGTAGCCACTAGGATGGGGCCGGAGCTTGTTTGTACCTTGCAGGCTAGAAAAGAGTCATCTTGTGTTTGAATGAGGGAGTGGTGTATAGAGCACTTTATTACGATCGCTGATCCTAGGTGCGGCGCTTGTGGAGATAGATACGTGTGGTAGCCTGCAATGCGGAGTCTGTTGCTGGGAGGATGTAGTCAGGTCGAGTTCCAGAGTATAATCTCAGGTATTTGTGTGTTTAGGACCCAGTTGACAGCAGTATGGCGAATACCGTGCCAACTGCGTACTTTTATTTGTATCACGATGAGGCGACTTATTGTCGTGGGCGGAATGCACGTGAGGCTGATTTAGTCGAGACCGTTTCCCTCTCCTTGGTTATTGCCCAGGAGGCGTGGGGTGCCAGTACCACTACGCGTGTCGGCTGTGGTTTGGAGAGGCTGTCAGTTGTGTTATTGGGTAGGCAGGCCGTAGTGGAGGAAAGAGTGTGTTCTTTGGAGGGAAGGTTAGAGATAGCCTTCGTGGAAGCAGGGTTGGAGAGGGTAGAGTCTAGGAAGGAAGAGTTAGAAGCAGAGGTGGAGGGAGTAGATCGAGTAGTAGATGGAGAGCTAGAGATAGTAGGGGAGATGCAGATTATGAGAGGGGGAGAGAGAGGGGGTTGGGACAGCGAAGAAGGAAGGGTGGAAGGGGGAGAGGAAGGAACAGCAGGAGGGGGGTGGTTCGGCTTTACGCGTGGTTGTGTGTGTGTGTGTGTAGGGGAGGGGGTTCGTGGTGGAGTTTTTTTGTTTAATACGGGGGGTTGTGGATAGCGTGCTGAGCTTGTGGGAGGTGGAGGTTGTGTTGTCAGTGGGAGTGGGGTTGGAGGCTGTGAGAGGGGGGCAGTGAGAGAGGGGTTGTTGGCAATAGAGGGGGGGTGGAGGTTACCGAAGGAGGAGTGCTGGTGGTTAGAAGGAGTTTAGGTATAGAGTAGGAAGGAGTGGAATCTGTAGAGGGAGCAGAGGAGGCGGTTGGAAGAGAAGTGGGAGCTTTGTGCAGAGAGGCAGGTAAGGAGGGTGCAGTGGCGAGAGGTGCAGGGACAGAAGGGCAGGAGGAGGCGGGAGCGTAGTGAGGGTGGAGGCTGGTGGGTCCAGGAAGAAAGGTGTACGTGCCCACCGGGGTGGGGAGGAGTGCGGGTTTCATGTGTGTGTGCTCGTGGATTAGAGCGAACACCTTATCGGCGAAGGTGATCTTCTCTAGACCGTGCGAGGCGAACAGAGTGTTAAGTATTTTCGTGTATAATCGGGTTCACCCCTCGACATCTCCTTTGCCACCGTTGAGAGTTAGGGGTAGTTTTGGGTGTGTGATCTCGTTGGCTGTGTGGTGTGGGTTAGTAGTGGGTGTGTGATGTGGGGTGGGGGTGGGGGGTGATGTGGGGTGAGGGGGTGTCGAATGTAGTGGGGGTCTCTGGGTGTAAGGTGCTTGGATGGGGGCGAGTGTGGGAATATGTGGGTGAGTCTGGGTTGCCTCTGGGGTTGGGTGTGTCTGGGGTTGGACAGGGAGAGGTGCGGACACCGTTGCGCCGGCAGCAGCAGCGAATTTTCTTGTGAGGGGAGGAGGGGCGGGGGCGGCATCTGTGGTTGTGTTGATGGGTTGAGGACGCCGTATAGCCACTACGGCGTCAGAGCGGGCCTTACTTAAGTAAGGGAATTTTGGGTTGACGGTGACATGGTAGCCACCGCAGTTGGTCAGAGAGATGTGGTGGCTGTGCAGGTGGTGTAGTGGTGGCCCACTAGACTGCACTTAGAACAGTCCAGTTCTGCTTGGCAGTCGCATGTTGGGTGTCCGGTTTTGTAACACCGGTAGCATTGTGTGGGTCTTATGTTCAGCTGTGACTCGATGTTGTGTGGGTAAGTTAGGGTGCCGCAGACCTTGATACCTTGGTCTAGCAGCAGTGTTTTATTCTGTTCGTCGGACAGTGTGATTACTGCCCATTGTTTTATGCGGTTGTAATATACATCTCTAATGACCTCCTCCCCATACTTCTGCCTGAGGTGTGTGCGGAGGTCATCAGTGGAGAAAGCCAACCATAGGGGGTTGGGGTTTGTGATGCGTATTTGGTGTTTTTTTCCGTACACCCTCGGTTATTTTGTCTGGAGGTCTCGTGCGGTGAGTGTGTCCGATGCTTGTTTGTGAAATTTGACTGCGTCCTCCTGTGAGCGGAAGACGAGTTTGTGGCCTGTGTGTGTCTTTATTATGTTCATGATGGGGGTGTCGTGTGTAGCGACTAAGTTGAGAAGCATGTGTTCATTGTTGGTGGTGGGTTTGTTGGTAGTGGGTCTCTTATCTGTTGTGTGTAGGAGTGTAAGATACGATATGTTATATGTCATTATCGCTTTTTCTTTGTATGGGAGTCCCCCCGCCCTGCTGATAACGACCCCATGAAAATGACTTGGATGTGGTGGTAATTGATGAGTGAGTATGGACCTGGTTGGGCTTCTCAGAGGGTGTAAGATCCCGCGGACTTAATGATGACTGAAGCTGGAATCAACTGGCTCAAGTTGGGGTGTTGCTTCCCCTATTGGGTTTTGAGCATTTCTAATTTACGTCCGACATCTCACAAAGACGGTAGAATCTCACTTTGAGGTCTTGGACGGTGCCGCAGGGTAGGGTGTTAATCCCCCCCGCATTGGTAACTGAGTCATAATCCAGGTTGCTCCTTCCTTTGGGTTTCGCAGCGGGAGAAGCCTCAGACCTCCTTTCCCAAAAGTTTGCAATTATGCCTTTTCTAAGTAGAGTGGCATAGTTGCAACGGAGCTCTATGTGTAGAGTCGCATTCACAGAGCTAAGTCACGGCGGGGCAGGGATGGGATGAGCTTAGCACGCCATACCACTATGACGTGCCAGGGAAATAAAGGTATTTTTATTCAGGGGGTGGGGGAGCACGGGGGGCCTTGTTGAGTCACGTAGATGGATGTGGAGATTATACTGTCTACGGTATATCTTGTAGAAAAATCACTGTTCTCAGTCAGAGACATCAATTAAATCTCTTCCTTGGCTTTGCCTCCTGTATCTGTGAGATAGAATGGAAATCCAAGAGAAATCGTCGGAAGAGCAGAGTCGTCTGGTGGGAAAGAAAACTATTTTTAAGGGGTATTTATTCCGCCTAAGTTGAGCGTAATGTTAGAGGAAACGGGCCAGTCAAGTGAGTGGAATTTTAAAATAATTTTAATCTTCGATTTCAGCTTGTCGCTTGACTGTTGATGGCCGGCTTCTCTTGGTTTATTAATATGGCTTCTAATATGTTCAGCCTAGCTTAAATAACCTCTTTTCTTTTAATAACGGTGTTGTCAACTAGCGTATCACTCGTTAGGTTAATGTTATGTGCATTCTTCATATGTTTGTAGGCCCTCGGCTTTGCAGATGCATGGTGAAACGTCTCGAAAGGGTAGCAGTTGCCATGCCAATATATTTTAAGTTGTTATAAAGCTTACAGTCTTTATCAGGGCAGATGAACTCGCAAACTATGTTGGTTGACTTGAGATTCGAGGAGTTTAGGCAGCTGTTGATTTTCATCAGGAGATTGCTGGCTTTTGTTGTTTTACAATATACGAGTATGATGAGTTGAATTTTATCTATTTGATTTTTAACCTTGATGTTACCGTTAATAATCTCCTTGATGTTTTTTTCATCTATTTTATAGGCCGTGGAAATCTGATTTCTGTAATACACTTTGATGTTGACTTCTCCCTGATACTTTCAGTTTTATCCGTAGCTTTGCAATGATTATTTAAAAATTATCGGAGTTGTTTGTCAATCATGCTGTTTGAGAAACCGTTGTTAACGAGTGTTTGTTTTACTCGTGCTATTTCTTAGTGGAAAAGTTCCCACGTAGAGCAGCATTTATGTGCTCGGCGGGTGTATGAGCCGATTACGCTTATTTTTTACTTTTCTGGGCATTCACTCTCCTTATTGAGGCATCTTCCCATGGCCGTACTTTTTCTATGTATTTTAGTGATTTAGCTATCATTGATGTTTTGAAACTCAACGTGTAAGAAAGGAAGTTTATTGCCCGTGCTCAATTCATAAGTGAATTTTAACACGGAGTTCTCCTCAAAATTGCTGCTTGATGTTTATCAGATGTTCTTCGTTTTGGACCTTAATATAGATGTCGTCTATGTATCGGCAATATGTGTGTGGCTTATTTTCCATGATGTCCAATAATCTCTCTTCAAGTTCACTCATAAAATATTGACGAACATCGGCCCTAAGGGTGACTCTATAGCCACTCTATCCACTTGCGTGTATAGATTACCGTCCAGTGTCATGAACGGAGCCTCTGATGTGCGTGAACGTAACATGCTCCTCAAGATGTTTGGGTCAAGAATTGAGGGAGACATTGTAGGATGGTGGTACACATTTTTTATAATGATGTCGATGGTCTGAGCGAGAGGCACGTTCGTAAACAGGCTTTCCACGTAAAGGGATGCTATTATTCCTGCCGGTCTTGCAAAGTGGAGTATATCAATGAATTCCTCCGTGGATTTTATGCTATATTTCGAAGGGAAACGGACTGGCCCGTTTCTTCTAACGTTACTCTCAACCTAGGCAGAATAAATACCCCTTAAAAATCGTTTTCTTTCATTCTGTCAAATCCTCACTCCACTCATTACATCGGTAAAATAAGCAAGAACATATCAAAACGCTACAAAGATAATCGAATAAGATCGAAAGCTTAGCAATTTAATTTGGTGTGTACCAAACATATTCATTTAAAAGAGAGATGAATACAGGACAAATGATCCACCTCTACATGATGGAATAAAAAAGATAGTTAGAAGAAGAGAAAGTTGCCGAAGGGAAATTAATTAAGGCGAAAGACACCATGGTCTTCAACAATATTTGCATATATATATATATATATATATATATATATATATATATATATATATATATATATATATATATATATATATATATATATATATATATGAATAGTTGGGCAGTAGGTTTTCTTCATAACATTTTTATTATATTCGACTGCGAGTTTAGTGTTAATTATTTCCTTTTCGAGTGTCTCGATTTATCTAATATTTCGATTTTGCTCGTGAGATAATCCGTGAGTAAGTTTCCCCCAAATTCATTAGAATAGTAGTAGCAAAAGAGGAGAGGAAACTAGATTATTTGCAAAACAAAATATTTATTTATTGTCCTGACGCGTTTCGATACACACCTGTATCACTGTCAAAGGTTGATGATATTAGTAAGTTAAGGGAATATGATAATATAAGTGGGGAATATGATGATGGTGGGGGGAAAAGATGGGATAGTCAGAAATTATTGTATATGGGATGAGTGTTGATGAGATGGTTATAATTAGAAATAGAGATGGATGTAGTACGGTGAGGGTGAGGATGATTTGTGCCAGGTTGCCTGGCAAAGGCTTTTGTTTTGCAGTATGATTTGCCTTTTGTTATATTATTTTTATTTTCAGCGTGGGAGCCTTTGTTCTCTTGGGGTTTTTGTTCTTTCCCTGATATTTTCTTTTCCGTTTATCTTTGGATTCGTTTAATTTAGCATTTGAGCCTCTGTTTTGGTATTGTCTCTTGTGAGTTGGATTTATACTCTGACTTCGTTTGGGAAGTTCTCTCGTGTTTTTAGCCATATCGTGATCTAGTACGATTGATGGCGTTCCTTCTCTTCTTGTCCATCTTGAAATTAAGCTGATCGTTAACAAATATACGAACATACTTATAGGGAATTGAAAATTCTAAACACAAAAGGTACATTGAAATATAGTTTTTTGAAACAGCTTAAATACAAAAGGTACATTGAAATGACTTTTTTTTAAAGACAGCTTAAAATGGTTACATTATAATTGGCAGAGGAGGATTAAAGTACCATGAGTTATTATTATTAGCTTGATGGTGAAATATAATGATACAAGCTCCTCGTTCCCATGTCGATATGAAATCGGAAGCGTTCCAGAATCTTTCTTGAGAGCCGAACTTTGGTCATCATCATCATCATCATCATCATCATCATCACTATCTCTATAATTTAAGAAGGGGATTTTTTGGATTATTTGAATAATAATTTACTCTTAGTTTGGTTATGACTTAATGAATTTTAGATTTTTATCAAGCTAATTTCTAAGAATTTCTTTAGAGTTTGAAAAAAACAAAATAGTTTAGTTAAAAAAAAATAAATAGGATTATCCAATGCTTTTTTATAATGTTTTTAAAGAAAATACATTACAATTGGTGAAGTTCAGAAAATTTATTAAAATTTAAATAAGGATGCTTTTTTATTTTATCTATAACTATATTTTAGCAACGTGATATTTTGAAAGGGGGAAATAGTTTAGAGATCCCTTTTAAAATTATTATAATTAGAGAAGTTCAGAAAATTTATGCAAATTTAAGCATGGCGCTTTTTTAGATTTTAATCTTACTAGCGAAGCGCAAACTCCCGCCGTAGGGGGAGAGTGGCGAAGCCGTTTGCCTGGTTCCAATATATGAATAGAAGTAGTGCTACCAGTCTCCAACGTTACACATGTTTTCATATATCAGAAGGGTACACTTTTGGGGCTCAAAGGTAGGAAGGACTCAGGTTGCTTTCCTCTACGGGGCTGAGATTTTGGGCGCTTTTTTTACTTTTCCCATTGGTTTTTTAATTTAGGATTGTAGTTCGATAAGCGAAACTTCATTAAGATTTAGTTGGAGGATTTTGAGGTTTTGGCGATATCTCAGGTTCGATTTCTCATTTTGTTCTACATCCTTTTCTCATTTCATTGGTGCGAATAAAATGAAACAAAGTTCTTGGCAAAAATAAGAACCTTTGCCAACATTACTCTGTTTAACAAATTCTAACCTGTTCATTTCTATCAAGATGTGCCTATTTAGTTCAGCTAATAAAATAATCGAGTCGTTTTTATGGCCTAACTAAGTTAGTCTCGTCTTCATTTGTCTCTACGTTCGCTTGGTTCGAACCCGTACCTCTAGGCTGGAACACCAACGCCGTATTAGCGAGAGATCCACACTTTGAATAGTTCTTATAATTGCACTAAAGCAGTGGCGGATCCATGATAAACATTTGGGGGCATAACCTGATTTGCCCCCTATGAGGAGTCAGAGAAAAGGCCATCCACATTACTAATGGTTATCTTACACACCATTGATAATAAATAACAGTATCTCACACAAGAGCGAGGAATAACTCTCTCAGATCCGATTTTTTTCCCACACATCAGAAAATTATGGTTTCTTATAGTTTTGGGACGTCAGCTATGGAATAATACTGAATTGAATAATTATTTTTGAGATTTATCTGTATTTTATACACGCATCATAAAAGATATATTCGATCGCAACTGTTTAAAAATTGTTTTTATTTATATTCTATATTATTACACAACTCTTTCTGAATCGAAAATATAAGCGTAAACTGGTTGAATTTTTTTTGGGGGGGAGCTTCAGCCTCCTAGTGCCCCTGTTTAGGTTCAGGATTGCACCAAAGATACCAGTATCCCAATTGTATGATTTTCATCATTGGTCATAATAATTCGCCCTTCATTTTTCAACTAAATTTTTAATACCATCTGAGTAAATAAAAAGAAATTGGTTTTATTGCCAGGAAATTTAATAAGGTACTTTATATCTCGCTTCATTTCTTAAATCCTCTTCCTGCTAAAAAGAATTCCGTGGACTAAGAAAACGATGACACTTGGCACGGGATTTATTAAAGCTGGCGAGAAATAAATCCTGCCCCCCTTTGTTAGGAATCTATCGTAATTTTTGCGCAAAAGGCGATCGGGCATTGTCCCGGTTAAAGAAAACTCCTTTTTTTGCTGTTGACAAGAGTTGGGAAGGGGGTTCTTTGCATCTATATTTCTTGAGGGGGTTCGAGCAATGCTAACGGAACCATCGCAACGAATCACACCAAACTGAGGGGAGGAATTTTCGCTAAAGTAACTCTCCCCTTACCAATTATTCCCTTGTACTCGGGACGGATTCGGGAACCCCGACTGTGTCCTTGACTTTTTGGAGGAGGTTGGTCTCCTCCACTGTATATACACTACCGAGCAAAATAAGAGAACGATTTTCCTTTGTTAAAATATTCTAAAAAGATAGGAGTAGGTAAATGAAATTTCTATGCTACATAAAGGCATGCGTTTAATATATTTTAGGTTTTCGTATTTTACAATCGTATATTCAAGAAATTTTGCGTGGTATGGTGCCGGAGGGAGGGCGGGCTCCCTCCTACGCAAGAGCATGCATCTTTGGGAGGATGGGTTGTAGCTCAGCTGTTTTTGTATTGTTTTTTTTTGGTTTTGTCCTTTTTGCTGTTTTTTTGCTCTCAGTCAGGGGGGGGGGGTATAGAGCCTAAATACTATTTCGGCGACCGTGCCCTCAGGGGTGGTCGCCAGATAGATGCTATTGAAGGGGAAAATATATCTCAACTTGCTTCGAACCTTGAGCTACGGATTTGCCGATTAGATATCAAGTTGAACAAAGTTAAACCACACGAGGTCGGGTTGGTTGCTGGATGGAATCCAATTAGGGATCGAATTTACTTGGTGGATTGTCATATTTCGAGTCATGATTTGGACCCGTTAATCAGAAAGTCGGTGGTAAAACCGATATTAAATACAGGGTGGCCCAAAAAAACGTCCCCAAACTTTTGATAAACTTTATTTCTTAATTGGATAAATAATTAAGAAATTTTATTTTATTGAATGGTAGGGCCGGTTTTTGGTGGGGTTACCCTCTATAAACGCTTTGCCACTCGCAACTTCGTTAATGCCACACCTCCACGCCACAAGACCATGAGAGGTTGGACACGTTACGCATAATTATGAGCCCCCAAGGTAGTCTCCTCTTTAGACTACTCGGGTTTCCTAATATTTTCGCCCTTTTCCCATCTTACCCATTTTCTCGGGGTACAAACGTTTTGAAGGAAATGCCTTCGTTGGTTTGGCCTCTTAGTTTTAACACTTGGAGTACTAAGAGTAAACTATTTTATACATGCCAAATTTTCTAACACTTGGTTGGTGTCACCATCTCACTATACCACCATAACAAACAATTTAAAACTGTGGTTGAATGCGAGGTCAACGGGGAAAATCATAGTAGTGGATGTAACTAGTCCTACAGGCTTTCAGGCCCCTAAACCGAATCAATCGATCTAACGTGTTAAAGAATAACAATTTCCTCTCACTTCGTTCATTTCTGTCCTCTATTAAAAAAAATACTCTTGCTGTCGGAGAGGACCTTTAATTGTCTCATCGATTAAAAAACATTTGTAGAATTTACAGAATTATATTTATTTAGTCTTCCCAAATGAACCGAGAAAGGCGAACCCCTGCCTCAACCAACCTTCCTTCACACGTTAATTAGCAATCTAGGCACAGGATTAATTAATTAATGAGCATGACCGTATCTGTTTAAAATTAGCCTTGTAAGCATTTTGGCCTGATCATTTGACCAAGTCTGAGTGAAACTATGATTTTACCCCGGTAGATCAGCCATGTTTATAGCCGGTACACAAACGGTACCCATTAATCTACTATGCTTGCTGAACATCTCCCCCACAGGGGTAGACTTTATTGCCCCGAACATCTTCTCTAGCCCACTCGGCCCATATACTGTCTACTCATATATATTTTCCTTAACTTCCTCACTTTCTTTGCTACTTTCTTACATTTTTTCTAGCGGAGATGCCCGAGTAACTTTCCTCTTCTTAGTTCTTAGGTAATTTTAATGGAAAAAGCCACACAATGGGTTGTCATTTTGCATAGTCAATTTTTATTACCTTAAATTCTAAGACCAATTAATCTTTAAGGTAAACCAAAAACTCTTGCATATGTAATTCCAAATTCCAATAACGTCAAGTTCCCATTTTTAGATTATTCAAGTGTAATTGAACCGAGTACAATATTCCTGATTCCATTTGAAATACAACTGGGAGAAACTAGAGATAAAATTCTAAAATTCCGCAGCTGGACGAACTTCAACATTTTTTTCATTATTATAATATCGAATCCTTTCCGGTTCTGTTCGGGTTTTGGAGGAAACAAAGTAACCCCTACTTTTTTAAACAAATTCCATGACTCATCACATTTGTTTCCATCAATTTTAAAATTTGAATATCGAAATTTGAAGGATAACTGAGCTTAAACCCAATATCCCCCGCCCCTTCGATTCTTTGTCCTGCGTCTAATACAGAAAATGAAAAAATCCTCTGAATTAAAA
This sequence comes from Ceratothoa steindachneri, assembly GCA_963969495.1. Lineage (NCBI taxonomy): Eukaryota > Metazoa > Arthropoda > Malacostraca > Isopoda > Cymothoidae > Ceratothoa > Ceratothoa steindachneri. The sequence continues at coordinate 193,284,368 of OZ018319.1, read as the reverse complement.
GTCTTTTCTCAAGTTAAAAAAGCGCCAGAAAAATCTTTTATTTTTCTTTCTCCTTTCGTTTCTTTTGGATTTCGACACATAATTTTTTTTCTTTAGGATGATTCCAACCAGTTGGGGATAATAACCCCGTTGAAAAGATTTTCTGCTTTCCAACACTATCGTAACTTGAGATTTACTTTGTAGAACTACATAATAAATGTGATGCCAACGGGAAGAAAAAGAACAATGTATTCATAAAACCCTAAAAGAATATAACAGCTTAAAACAAGATTATATTCCAAAATCAACACTTAAATTCTCGTTCCATAAAAGACGCATCATTATAGACCGATGCAATAAACTTTGCAAGGCTCTAATTAATCAAACTTCTTTATTCCGTATCCCGAAATACTAAAGGGAATTTTATTGGCGATCCATTAAGTATATTATTTTAGTGAAAATAATTGCCTACACCTTTTGGGACTAAATCGTCCCGAAAATTAGACGCCAATTCCTCAAACAATGAAATATCGGTTGAAAGATGTACCCTTTTATCATGGCGCCACCGCTCGACTGAAGTTGGAACTATCCAGACACGAAATGGAAACAAAGGAAAAAGAATGAAAAATGAGAAAAACGGCTCCCCAAAAAACCAGGGCGGGAAAGAATTGATACAACTGTGATCCTCTTTAAATGCTGGGGCCAGGAGGGTGCATATACTCGTAATTCGGCAATAGAGTCATTTATACGAAAATTACAAGAAAACAAAAGGACAAACTTGAATCCCTTGTGGCGAGTACAACAAGAATACCCGCCTAAGAGGGTCCTACATAGGCTACAGTACTCAGGCCTTGGCAAATAACCACAACACGTGTCAACGTACACATACAGTGGCGGCAACAAAAAAAGTGACATTGAATATTGGCAATAGAAATCGATACATAAAATCGCTTTCACGATTTTACTTGCCAACAAGCCAATAAAAAGGGGCGGGGCTTATGCCACGAGTGGATGACTCTCCTGAGCTAAGACAACAGAACTGCGCTTTATTGGAACTCACTGTCTCGTTTGAGCTCGTACAGTGAGGTTTTGGTGTACAACGCTCCAGCGTGCTGATTTCCTGCATTCGTGCCTACATTTGACGTGCTATAACTTCTGTGCAAGTGGATACAATGGGGCGGAAAAAGCTTTCTATGACAGAGAAAAGCCGTGCCTTGACCCTATTAGAGCAGGGAAAGTCTTTTATTGATGTAGCAGCAGATTTAGGAACCTCAAGAAATACGATTTATCGCCTAAAACGGGCAGCTGAGTTATTGCCACCAGGTACCATACCAAAGAGGAAGGAGGGCACTGGTGCAGCTAGGAAGACATCTCCAAGGACTGATAATATCCTAAGGCGTGAAGTGATGTCAGACCCTTCTGTAACCTCCGCTTCAATCAAGAAAAAACACCCAGACCTTCTCCAGAACGTCGCCCTCAGGACCATCCGTCATCGCTTACAGAAGGACTTAGGCCTACCGGCTCGCCGCGCTGCCAAGAAGCCACTTCTTACCAAGGCTATGAAGATGAAAAGGCTCAATTTTTGCAAGACCTATAAACATTGGACAGCTGCCCATTGGAAGAAGGTGATGTTCAGTGATGAGAGCACCTTTAGGCTGGTCAGAGGAGAGTCAAAGATCGTGCGTCGTCCCAGCAATGTGTCTCGGTATGACCCAAAATATACCGTGAAAACTGTGAAGCACCCTGATAGTGTGATGGTGTGGGGTGCCTTTAGTGGAAACAAGGGCAGAGGAGGTCTGTACTTCCTTCCCAAGAATGTAACCATGAGGGGGACTAACTATCTCGAAGTTTTGAAGCAGCACATGCTGCCATTTTGGGAAATTCATCGGTGTGAATTTTTCATGCATGATGGTGCCCCTGCTCACAGGTCCCAGTTAGTAAAAAGGTTCTTCAATGATAATAATATTAGTGTTTATGAGTGGCCTGGTAATTCCCCGGAGCTAAATCCTATTGAGAATGCTTGGAATCTGATGAAATCCAAAGTTCAAGAGACAGCATCCGGCAGCATCAAGGACCTGATAGAATCACTGAAGAAGATCTGGGTTACGATCGACCCCACCTACTTCGCAAACCTCGCTGAATCAATGCCCAATCGACTCAGAATGGTCATCAAGTGCAAGGGCAACATGACCAAGTATTAACTTTCATGAAATATTCATAATAAAATATGTAAGTTACATTTTTCTGCTTCATTTTCCCCGAATTGTCACATGTCACTTTTTTTGTTGCCGCCACTGTAATACCACCTTACAGGTTTTATAGAGTGGATACGGAGTTGGTCCCCCTAACGTCGCGGTACCGGGTTCGATCCCCGCATGAACCGACACAAACGTCAGCGGACGTAGCAATCTGGCTCCCAATTGGTGGACGCTCTTTGCTCAGCCCCGTAGTGGGGCTGTACCTCCGGGGCGATGAAGGCTCCACCTGAACGCTGATTGGCGTCATAACATAACTTCCTGCTGGCACCTCTCCCCAAAGAGGACCGGCCCCAGGCTCACCACTGATTGTCATTAACTTTGTGTCTATTTTATTTATTTTTCCGGTAGGGATCCGCCTGTAAAAGCAGGTTGGTGAACTACTACTCTCACCACTATTGATAGAGCAGTCACGTACTCTCGTGAGCTTCCCTTTGCATCAGAGAGGACATTTGATCCAATTAATTCCTGAATGAGGCTAACAATTCCTCTCAGTTAATGTCTTATGCTCATCTTGCAACATTAAACAACGTAAGTCGTATATAACCTTATTTTTAACAACTATTTTTAATCATATCTATTGGACTCTTCTTTTTTTGTTATCCTTTTTCTTGATTAAATAATCCGTTCATCTTCACTATAATAATTCGATTCCTTCAAATTTGTGTGATGGTAAATTAAATTATCCCGAACTCCACATAACCCGCAAAATTTCATATAAATGGTTGAATTTCTTGTATGCAACAAGTCAAATTTGTTCCCAAATTTGTTTATTGCCCCTCCAATTTACCTGACCATCTCAATATATGTACCATCAGGAGAAAGCAGTTTGTCTATTCTAAACTAATCAAAATTTAATTGAAATTAACAAGAACTTTGAATAGTTTGTTAATTACTGTATTTAAATTGAATCTGAAGTTACCATGAAAATAACCTTTTTTGATAATAAATTTACTAATGTGAAAAATAAAACCGGTCATCCGGAAAGTTTTAACCCTTTCTAATGATGTAAATAAAAGAAATTTATTCGTATCACAATAATTTTCAGTCATCAAAGTAAACTCCATTTTTATTAACTACTTTAGTCCATCTATTGGACAGCTTCATAATTCCATCTGTGTAGAACTGGGCTGTCTTAGGGAAGAGGAAGTTATCCTAGGTGTTTTTTTGACAGCATCTCTCAGGTTGGAACAAAAGTAATATCCTATTATAGGGTCTATATTAAAAATGAAAACGATTATGACTCGAAATATTTAATCATAAACCTAACCTCCATTGCTTTCTAGAACCTCATTCCATCTGTAAACAAGCTTATAAATGCCACGCTTGTAAAATTATTTAGTTTTTGATGCAAAATATGAATCAAGCTTGTTTTGAACTTCTTCTCTTGGTGTCAACTTAAGACCGTGTAAATGGTTCTGTAATCGCTTAAACAACTTATAAACAGAATGTGCAAGGTCAGGATAATATGGAGGATAACGCAATAATTTCAGACCGAGGTGCTCTAAGAGATATTTGGTCATTCAAGCTGTGTGAGAACGGCCATTATCGTGATGGAGGATGATATCCCTTCTGTTAACTAAGAAGGATTGCCTTTGGCCTAAAGCGGCTTTCAAACGACGAAGTTGATTGCAGTAGAGATTAACACTAATTTTTTGATTGTTGCCTAACAGTTCGTAATGGATTATTCATTCAATATCACACCATACACTTTACATATCTTTTTGGATATAGTCTTCCTCTCGGTTGTTGAGAAATTCTGCTTCCTCGACCACTCTAAGAACGCCGACGTTTAACGTTATTATAAATGATCCAATCTTCTTCACTATTACCATGGTTGCGAAAAATTGGTGCTGAATGTGTCATGAAAGCAATCTCTCATACCAAGCAACACGCTGTTGCAGATTTCCTGGGGGCAGTTGGTGCGGGACCAATTTTACAATCACTGGAAATGTTCCATCCCTTTTCAGTTGGCTTAGGACATTCGTATGTTTTACGATAATATTTTGGGGGGGTTTTCTATAAGTTGTAGTAGGACTTACTGTGACAACAGCTTCCAACTTTTCTATTAGGAATACAGTTCTTTTGGACGACCTTCTTTGGGTCGGTCTCTTAGACTGAAATCCCCTCTTCGGAAACGGGAAAACTACCTCCTGTGACTTCCTTCAATGACAAACAGCATCATCCTCATAAGCATCTGGAATAGATTTTGCTGTTGTACTTGCATTGACACCTTTATGAAACTCATAGAGTAAAACAAGTCTAATGTAAACTTTAGATGGGAAGACATTGGGGTGAACACCGAAGAAGATTATGAACAATATTTTATATTCTGAAAGAAAAACATAAATAACTCATTGTAGTATTTCTAAACGATATCAAGAGAACCTACTTTAATAAATACTATCTAAACTATTCTAAAAAATCGGAAATTACTTTCTTTTCAACCTGATAAATCAAGAAGCGATTTACCGCTCAAGGAATTTTGCATGTTCGAAGCATATAAAAGACAGACGGGGCAATGTCGGGGGAAGACGGTGGATAGGTTTAGAGTTCTGACTCAAGCTCATGCAACAATGTACAGGTACCCTAAACGGTCACATGAGGTCTGGCATTGTCTTGTTGGAACACAACCGCTTCCTTTCCTATTGACTAGTTCTGCCCTCATCTGGTGAATTTTATTATTAAATTTCTTCCCCTGGTGGCAGTGCTCATCAGAATTGATCGTCTGATTGTACGTGAGCAGCTAAAAAATAATGCCTTTGAAATCTCATCAAACACAAATCATAAGATTGTTTGCATGAATATTCCGTTTCGGTAGCTCTTTTTGGTCATTTTTTCGCAAATCCCAGGATTCTTTCCGCACAATTTTATCTTAGACAATCCACTTTTCATTCCCAGTCAGCAATCGCCTCAAAAGAGGTTCAGTTTATTGCAATTTCAGAGCCAGTCGCAGATGGAATATCGGCCCATGCAGTTTTTCTCCCCAAAGTTGTGAGACATTCAAACACCAGAGGAGAAATGTACCATAGTTTCACTAAGTATTCATGAACAGTACTTTTGATTTGGGGGTTGCATTCAATGTTTTCCTTAAAAAGATCGTCGTCCAACTCTGAAGGTCTTCCAGAGCGAGCGACGTGCATCTTGTAAGCTAAAATATTCCTGTTTTAATTTTTAAAACTATCTCCGAACCTATAATTCACCTATGGCACTATCACCATAAATACTCGTATTACAAATGGTTTTAAACGTTTCTACAGCGTTTTCATCGGTTTTAAATAAGAAAGGCATTACTTGCCAGAAATGCAACTTTTGCTTATCCAAGTTTGACCTTGATAAGGGCTGACAAAAATAATAACTATATTGTTTTTTTATGTGAGACGTAGCAAGTAGGCTACCTCACTGCAAGTGATGTCAACATATCAGTCTTGCCCAATTACAGCTGAAATACTATGAAGAGTTTAAAAATACAATTGTCGAAATTGCTCAAAACTTTCCGGACGTCCTGATAGTCTAATATTAAGAGCTTTTTAGAATGTAAAACAAGTATTCTCAACAATAATCTTAAGTTACAGTTTTTGTAACCAAAAATGCAATTAATACTAAATCATTTCCCAATCACTAAAATAATTGACTTTATTATTAATAATTACGGAAAAAGGCAAATATCTATATCTGGATAGCTGGTCAACTTACATGTACATATGCATTTTTAAATGAAAAAGTGCTCTGTTCCATTTGTTCCATTATTTCCCACTTTAAAATGCCATTTGAGTGCCTTCCATTTTCTTATCGATTTACAGACTACTTTAAACTGTATATATCTAAGTCTCTAACAGACCTTGATTATTAAACTTAGCCAGTACCTTTATTTTCATTCGGACCACGCAGCTTTGCTGACTTCGACAGCGGGCACAGAACTGCCATTAATCTTTCATTGACTTTTCAGACTAACGGAGTCCTTGTTTACGAAGTTCTTTCCTTTGTTTCAACTCTTGAGTCCAACTTTTCGACCAACTGTTTTATTAAAGTATCAAGCACCAAACTTTTATCAAGGCTTTTATGAAAGTTTAAGTTTGTGCCCCAACTATTTCCACCTTAACACTTGAGTCTAAAGCAAAATAATGAATCAATATGAAATATATTCTAAGGCCATTTCCAATAGAGAGGTTTTAATCCTTATGCGGTTGATTAAAAGACTTTTTTGAATAACTTAATTCTATTACTTTGTTCAGATTTCCAAAAGCATTCTTCAACTTACGACGTAATCATTTTTTTTCTTGAAAATTATATAGATAAAATGTAAATAACATACCTTTTAAATAATCATAAACAATATGAAGGAAAAATAATTTTTTTGTTAAACTTGGCCTACTTCAGTTAATCTTGGTTTGGAAGAGGCTTTTGTTTTCACACTCAGAGGCTTACCGGTGCAACCCCTCTTACAATAAAGAGATGGAAGAGCGGACAATTTCATCGTTCTCTATCCAGTTTTCGCACACCATTATTAATATTCATCATATTTACTAAATTGTACACGATTTCACCATGTACGTTACTCATGGACGTCAATTTCTGTGAATTTTACGATTTTTCTTGTATCTACATTTATTCTATAATCGGAAATTCTCCTTTGGATATCTAGAATAACTATCATTATTAGGCTAGAGAATCTACTCCTATAGCGGAATGGGGGAGAGGAGAGTGACATCCCTCAGTCATCATCAATTTAAGTACTCATTGTCTTTCAGTTAATCTAAAATTTCACATTTTTTATTTCCCCTAATTTCACCACTTTCTTTAAGAATCTCCCTTGCATTTATAGGAGACCCACAATGGTACTCTCTTCTTAGTTTCAGTACTAACATTCATGAGGGCCAAAATTTGTATCTTAGTGATGCGTGTCGTTATTTTGGGTATTATTATTATAATTATTATTATTATTGACAGCCAAATAAAACAGTCAATTTTTCTCCAATTTAAAAATGCAATAGCAACGAGGCCGTATCAGGCAGAAAATTTGTAGGAAGAGATCTGTAATGAAAGGGGTGAAAATCCACCTAAAGGCACTAGGGCCGCAAGAAGGGTGGCACACTAGTCTCCAGATGTAAAGAAAGTGGCAAGAAAGATAAAATAGGAATGTATAGAAAGAAGAAACTCCAAGTAATGTCAATCTATCTCGACCCTGCCTGGGACCAGGGCCAGAAGGGCCTGATACTCCTCTAGGTACCAGTTGTAAGTCTACAAGGTGTAAGCCCTTGGGGGGCTGAAACAGTCTCAAACAACAAAGTCCCACACAACTAAATTGCTAAAGAAAAAAGAAAAATATAAGGTTTATGCAATATTTTATTCAAATTAACAAATAAATAAAAATTAGACAAAAATTACAAAGTTAAAATACGTAACTTTGAACTAAGAAACAGGTAGGCTCTAACCGAGTAAAGTCTCTAAAAGTTTCTAATGCTGAGCAGCGCTAAGTGCAGTAACTTTTGCGCAGGAAATTCAAGCCATAAGGAGAAGATGTCGCATTATGGACGCGACATCTTCAGAGGTAAGGATGTCCAGGATACGAGAACCGACAAAGGACGTAACTTAGCTACCATCTTTTTGTACATGTATATCGAAAACATTCTCCACACCCACCGGAAATTAAAGAGACTTAATGGTCTCTAAAAATTTATATCTTACTATAAACGTTACGAAACTCCTTTTCAGTTAATGTTTATTTCGCCCAATTTTGGTCTTTCGAAAACATATATCATCGTTCTTATTTCAGTGAAATGGATGTCAAAATGTTTGTCTACATAGATACAAGGACAAGAGATTAGTTCTAGGAACATATTTATCATTGATAACCTTTCTGGCTCGTATCTTTCTTCGTCGCCACACGAGAATTAAGCTTGGTTAATTCAAGAAATATCCGGAAAGATCTTTGGCAGACTCGGTTAATCAGAGTGGCTTTCGATCTCGTCTTCTTTTGATGCTTCAACTTTGTGGAAAATGCAAAGTGCAATAGTCTTTCCTCCAATCTACAAGGTGACCTGTATTCGTGGCAGAACTGAGGAAAAGTCCACAGCGTCTCCTTATAAATCCCCTGTAAAATCCTACCTTTTGCTTCTCGGCATATATGCCTTCCATGCATTTTCACTTCTCCTAACCTCAATACTTTTATAACACGACTCTTCAAAAGCTTTATTTTCCAAATGCCTCCCCTTAGGTTTTGCTCTCTTTTAAAATGAATTAATCAGCCTGATTTTAATCATTACGGAAGTTAAACTTTGAACCATCTTAGCGAGGAAATGGAGCAGGCTCTTTTCCGTTATTATTTGGGAGAGAAGTGAGAAAGGAAGAAAACCAAGAGTTGTGTGGACATCACTGATAAAAAAGGAAGAATATTTGTTAACAACGAAATTAAAAGTAAATTGCGAGAATACTTTAATGACCTCTATATATTACGGTATTATGGAAGCGTGTGAATATTGGCTTCGAAAGTGTAAACTGGCTGCTCTATCGAGGGATTGTAGTGACAATTATAAAAGAGGAGGTTAAACCAATGGCATGATGGTCTAAAAAATTCAAACGAAGCCGAAGTATAAGGTTTGATTAAAAAAAATACCTGTACTGCGTGTATATCAAGATCTAGTAAGGCAACGATAAAAAATAAATACATCTAATTAATTAGGAAGCATTGGTGAATATATGTCATTGATTTCATTTAAATATAGCAAATATATCAATTTATAAGAGGTCATTTTGTATTTTATCAAGCCATAATTTTTCGCTGAAGAGCTTTTGAAACTGACGAAGACTTCATAGATACCATCGTAAATGGTGAGGGAAGTTGCATTAACTGATGTCATGTGGAAGCGAAGCGACAATTTTAAGAGGGGAAGAAACGTGATGATTCTCCAAAACGTCAAGAAAATTCATCGAATTGCTATAATTGACTATAAGGAGTACTTTCCAAAGTTGAAAAGAATGTGGCAGAGGTGTGTCGATGATAGGAGGGACTACTATGAGGGAGAAAAACTAAATATAGAATAATTTTTTTTTTAAATGGCGGAGATTGTGTTATGGCCTTGGTTCAGTGATTCCATTGTAAGAACCTTGAAAGTACGACGCTTAAGGATCTCTTTATCAGGTAAGGGAGTGATAAATATACAAGAGGTTGTGAGTTATGTGGCAACTGTGTTCTAAAAATTGAAAAGAAGCTAATTTCGGTGCGTTAGTAGCTAATATGCTAAACATTCGCGCAAAGTGTGCTATGGAATGGGTCTTTTAGTTAGGTTGCAAGGCCTTTTGAGGGTTGAACGCTGCCAAATAAATGGAAGAACGTTGTGTTAGTATAATATAAGGATAAAGGGGTAAAGATAAATAAGTCGTCGGTTGAGTGTTTTATGTAAAAGTTCTGATTGAGCGTGAAAGATGGAAAACTGAAGGATGAAGAGTTAGTCAAAGTGAGTTTAGGAATGATATGGCTGGTGTGAATCACACATTAAAATTGAGACAATTACCCGAGACATGGAGTGATAAAAGATGTGAGGTGTTTGCTGAGCTAATTCACCTGGAGAAAAAATTCTCGTAAAATCGTTCTTGAGTCGTGGACGAGGTTGTAAAGTCTTAAAAGGTGCTAAAAGATCTTTTGTTGCGAGTAGAAGACAGAGAGAGTGGTTTGATGTATATAGAGATGAGAGGCACGGGTGTGAATCGCGTTTGATAGTGGTACGGTGAGGTAGATTACAAAGATCTAAATTCACGCAAGTTCTCGGGGACAATCAAGGCATTAGGGAATGATCTTGATTTGAGGAGGGAATTTGCCAGAAAGATCCAGGTATATTGGTAACAACGTTGGCAATATGGTAGTGAGAATATGGCATGGAAAGAAAAGGAAAGATGAAGAGTGAAAGCGCTGCGAATGGACAGATTAATAATGATGAGAAATGTGAAAAAGGTAAATAGAATAAGGAATTGGTTTGTAAAGAGGGCTCTGGAAAGAAAATGATGACGATGGAGAAGGAAAATGTGTCGAGGACGTACCCGCAATTCATCCTGTAGTCAGTGTGGGCAGGAGGGCAAACTTCCGGTGTTGGGGCATGAGATGAAAACAGGAATGTTCAATACCTTACCTCTCCTACCGAAGTCAAAAGAGAGGAGTAGACGAAAGCTGATCGGCGACTAGCTTGCAAAACTATCTCCAGTCTTGTAAAGTAACTGGCCCAAAACGATAAAAGAGAGATACATAGAAAGAAATAAGCCTAAGTAGGCTCATCCTAGTTTCAGGGTACGGGGGCACTGGGAGTGGAGAAGGCGTTCCACTCATTAAAGGGCCAGTTGTAAGAGTCTACACGAGGTACTTATTTAAGGCATGAATGGGTAAGACGTTTACTTAGCATGAAGAAAACTGTGATTGAGGTTAGGGCTGAGAATGTTCTGATGTGGTATGGTCATAAAAGAATCGATGGGAATATTTTCTAATTGTGAAAAGAATTTTTGGCAGTGAATATTATAACGTGCAGTGGGTTCGTATATGCGTTTATCTAGAACTTTTCGGGGGAAGGGGGTCTATGTATAATTTGGTTGAAATTTTGGCAATCTGTTGGATAGACAGACGCCTTTAGATGTTTGAAAGAAGGAATTATTTTAGCAGTTCATTCTTTACTCTGCCTGGGAAGCTAAATCATGTTTTACTGGCGGTATTGAATTAATTAATTTCTCTAATAAAGCATAAAATCAAATATCTTTCTTGATAACCTACCAGATTAAAGAATATACTTTAAAAGGCCTCCAAATCCCCTCCCTGAGCAATCAATGCTCTTGTTGGTTTTTTGAAGTGAATCGAAGCATAAGCAAATATTTCCTACTGACATACAGTTTACTGCTAGCAGTGTCAATGAGCCTACAAATTTAGAAGTCCTGAGCCTTATTTAATAAGACCTGAGAGTTGGTATAGACAACGACTTGATTTTAGGACGTCACCACTCCGAGCTTTGCCTCCAAGTGGCCTACGGCTCTTCCAGTCAGGGTCTTCCCTTTGAAGAGGATCCCGACGGTTCGTTCTAAGTAACTCTTGGGAATATTTTTCTTCGATGGAATTGCCATGAACTCCAGACTTAGTGAGATGAGTTAAAGAGGCCGGTCACTTCCAGTTCCCCCTAGGTTGTCTACCTTAAGAAACTATGTTGTACGCCTCCTCATTACCGAAGCCCCAGGACTACAACAATTTGTAAATCCTCCCACCACCAGATGGAGGCTGGATGGCGCGCAGTTTACTCAGGATATAATGTCTCCATACTTATTTTGCCTCCCATTGCATTTCAGACAGTAAAATTTAAACTCCAGCTTGATACAAGGTATTTACTCGCCATCAATGTCCCCTGAGGAATTAACTTCCCCCGTCTCTCCCGTAGACTCGTTCCTAGCAAGACTTTACCGCAAGGTCATCCCTGTTGTTTTCCTCTACCTTATTTATATATTTTTTACCTCGCTTTCATCTGTAATAGTACCATCTTACTTAAGCACGTTGTTATTCGCCCAATCCTAAACAAAACGAATCTTAAAATAAAACGATCCAGCTACCTGCTGCCCAAACTCTCAAAACCCATACTCGTCAAAGTTTCTTGAAAGGCTAGTGTCAGACTAGATTCTAGTAGGTCACATGTCCTCTCTCAATGTTGTTGTAACTTTCAGTCTGGTTTTAAGGCAGAGAACAACAATAAATTAATTCCGCTCGTATCTTTCATCTTGTACTCAGTCATTGATATTAGAAATATATCTCGGTGGGGGAGATGTGGTTGACTGTTCAGCAATGATCGATTCTTGTCCCGTTTCTATTTTGCACTTATCTTCTTCCTCTCGGTGTTCTTATGCTTCGTTCTTGCCTATCATTTCTTTTGTATCCAGATAACATTCAAACCTATCTCTCATTTTTCCAAGGCTGGATAGCTGAGAGTTGTTGAGACCTAGTATCCGTTATTAAACATCACCCAAAAGCTATTGGACATCATTCTGAAACTCAACCATTACAACCATCCTACGGATGTGGCTCGCTGCAAAAACATTGCTCTGTAACTTAACCTAGGCGCCTCTCTTCCACCTACTTTTTATACTGTAAAGGTTTTGAGCGTCACCTTTGATAGTTATCTCTCAAAATTCATTTTGGTAGAGTTTGGAAATCTTGTCTATTCTTTATATGTAATCTCACCCGCATTTGTTTCCACTTTGAACACGACAGTTTAGAGACTGCTGATCGTGCTTTCCACTACCTCACCCCTTGACTACGGTCATCAGAATACATATATCTTCCATTTCCAAAGAGTGAGTAGGTATCCTTACTATTTCGACTTTGTTTGAAGTCAGTGGAGCTCTTCCGAGTGCTGTGTATAATTCATTGCTGAATATGCTGTAATATACCACTGGTACGAAAAAGCATTTCATCAGCCCAACTCGGAAACCATTCACTAAACTAATGAATCAGAGAGACATCGGACCCGGATATACAAGCACAGAATGCACTCTGTATGGTGCAGAGCAAATAGCATCTCTCCAACATCGAAAAGTAAACTCTCTATGGGGGACGTGCAGAAGACACCGGTCGCCAAGTGGAAACAAGTGTGATAGATCTAGTCCACATTCCGCATTGCACGCTTGGTTGCGAATACGTAAAGCTCTCAGCTGTAGTCAAGCTTCGAACAAACAAATGATCAGTTGAAAAGCAAGGTAGTAACCTTATCTACACCAAAAAGCTTACAACATTGAACAAAGGCTCAGGTCCGCGGGTACAAGAGATTCAAAGGCATCATTCGAAAACAAGACCACGGAAATGGTGCAAATCCAACACTTCCATCTAAACCCCCTTTAAGGAACAAATTTTGTTCGGGGTGGAGCCTTAGATAGCGGCAGAAGTGCACTACCTTGAACCGAAATCTATACGCTTCCGCATAGTGAGAGATTCGGTTTAATGCATGTTTTAATCAAGGCTCCAAAGTTGGCATCTCGTTAGCACCAAAAGAGTTTGAAAGGTCGTCCACGTAGAGCGTAATAAGAACATCTCCTGGAGGCACTGAGGCGACACCGTTGATCACACGGAAAATCTTGTGACAAACAACTGAGGATGCTTCCCTGCGGGGCGGCCTCTTTTTGCCCCACAAAGCTGTACACAAAAGAAGATATCGTAATAATTAATAAATGAAAATTATCGGGCGTCCCTTAGACCCCATCGTGTCAAAGGTTTTAATGATACAGTATCACTATGCTGTATCATAGGCCTTCTCCAAATCAAAAGCGAACGTGGCTTAGTGCTGTCGTGCAGATAGCATTTTTTAGTCGGGGCAGAAGAACCGTCGTAGAATGGAACTTACTTAAATTCCACTGTGTAGAGCAGAGGTTGATTTCACTTTCCAGGGAGAATTTTATTCGAACATTTACGCAGGGGATTAGACAACGGGGCGGAAACCGGCTGGGTAGAGTGATATTTTCCCAATTTTTAAAAAAGCGAGCGTTTGCCATTTGCCAAGACTCTGGGAAGTTAGCCTCTCTCCAGATCCTGTTGAAAAAATCTAGCTAAAGTGCAATACCTCGCCCACCGCACGAGAGAGGAACGCAACTCACTCAACGCAAATCTGTCGCCGAAGGGCTCTCTGCATCTGCAAATAAGGTCCAGATTGGGTCCCTCAGTGGAATCAAGACGTGCATTGAATACTATTAAAGCAGCATTTGGGCTAGAGAATCTGGAGAAAGCGGGTGCAAAATACTCATCCAAGGAAGTGGGATCCGAGATTGCGGTACCGTCTACTTGCAGAAAAAAAGGAGGGGTAGTCTGCATTCTTTTTACTCTCCTCCACAGTTCTACAAGATGGGGCTTGCCAATAAGTGAAGACACATATGCCCGTCATGAAGAGTGACAAGCGTGCTTCGAAACAAAACTGAACCTAGCCTTACCTCGACGAAGGCTTAATCCACCGACCCAAACTCCTCTACTGGGAAAGAAAAATCAGTCATTTCCTGAAATGGGGAGCGAACATAAAATGATAATTGATTAAAAAGTGGTTACCATTATAAAGATCATCGACCACCTACCAATAAATTTAGCATATGCATGCGGCGACCACAGTGACAGATCAAGACAAGAAAATGAAGCGGATCTCGGACAGTGATGCGTAAATTCACATTTAGGACACCTATCTTCAGCTCGTCGATCAGGTGGCAAGGACATTATAATTCTGATTGATCGTGTAGGCCCCCTTGCACCCCAGAGAAGGTTCCTACCATTCAAATCCCCAAATAGAAAAAAAGGACTCGGCAACCGGGCTTCGATGTGTCGGAAGTTCCCCGCATTGAAGTCGACGTACGATGAAATATACGCAAAAATTACAGTATACCTCCTACCAAGGTATAGTTGTAATGCCACTGCCTGAAAGGAGGTTTTTGTAGTGAATTAACAACGGAGGCACTATGCCTGGTGTACATCGCGCATCCTCCTACCCAACCCCCATCCCTTGGTGGTAGTGTTGCAAAATTCTTATATATTGGAAGGTTGCAGGGAGCACGCTCCCTGTGAAGAACGGGATTTGATGAGCCTCTGTAGCTCCTCTCAGTTGGACTGGACTCCACGGCAATTTCACTAAAGCAATATGCCCTCTATAGTTCGCTCGGAGTAGATGCTGAGACCCTCCTTTTTATGTGAAAACCTTCACAGAAATGGTCGTCCGCTTCTCGAAGGCAGAAATCCGGCAGCTTCTGGCCGTTGAAGGCGTCAAAAGTGCTGTCGCCTCAACGGAAATCGGGGGATTTTGAGCTCGCCATGCGAGTCTTTACCTCCCTCTGCCTCGGAATCTTTGGCAGGTAGGAAAGCTTTAGTATCGGAGCTTCTTCTTTTAGAGAGGGTTGCGTGTCCGAGTCGTCCAGTCCAGCTCTGTTTGTGTTCTTCTTTCGGAGGACAGCTTTAGGAGTCCCTGAAGACAATCTCAAGACCATCTTATGGTGGTTTGCCTCCTGTGAGTCTAACGACTCATCGTAGCTGCGCGGGCGTTTCGCCTTAAGAAATTGTTCACGCGAGGAGTGGGGGGAGACCTGGTTTTGGCTGAAGGTGGGTTTAAGCTCCTTGTGCCTCCATCTCTACCCAAGGATCGCTATTTGGGAAGAACCCGCAGTAGGCTTCTGAATAGGCGCGGAAGCTACCGTGCTTGTAAGCTTGGAGGGGCCAGTAGCAGAGAGTTTCTTTTGAACAATTTTGGCCTATGACATCCCAGGTAGCGCTGGGAATGACAAGACAAGGTCCTTAGCCTCACGAAAAGAGAGTGTGTCCGCAAGCTTTACGGCTTAGACCTCCTTCTGGAAAAAATGAGCTACATTGCTTCGAGGAAGCAGGGTGCGGCTCACCAGTTCACACAATTGGCAATTAGCAATATGGATTTATCGCGCAATGCCTTTTAATAGTTTGTTCAGATTTTAGGTGGACCAGTGTTGACACGTTTTCGATTTTTATGGCCGAAGCAATGGTAATGGTAACACCTCGGCAGTAATGTTACGAATGCTTTGACGCGGTAGCGATACCAACCGGCACGCACTAACTCAAGGAGCCTACCCCGATCGAAAGTAATGAAGAGTGTCGAAATGTATCTCAAGGTTTTCCTATGTTTCCTTATCACACCTTTGACCATGACCCCTCATTGGTCAGCCACCTCTTCAGTGATATCTTCTAAGGAGTTGTCCAAAAGTTTTCTTGCATAAACTAGCCCTTTCGCAAAATTCATGGTAGAGTTCGGTTTCACCTTTACACTTGATCCATCGAGTGTCCAAAGTTCACTCACCAAGGTCGCCTGCACAGGGTCTGCCACATTTAACCAGAACAGTCCCGTCAGCCTCTCTATGAGGGGCTCCAAAGTCAGCGAGGCCCCACTTACCGCACCTGCAAATTTAAATTTGTGTCATTGTGAGGGGCCTCGGGGCTGGATGAGCCAGTCGTAGCATGGTCACCTGCCGAAACAGTAGGTGAGTCGTCTGTCCCCGGCAACCCTACTCACCCCAGAAGGAGAGGAACTACATGTTCTATCGGCTTTCTTATCGTTCTTCTTGTTTATAGGAGATGATGGCAGAGAGTAAGCGCTCTTTTATCCATCCCAGAATGAGTCTCAAGGCTAGACGGGCCGGCCTAATCCATGTCTTCTCCAAAATTGAAGTCTTAGACGGCAGGTGAAAACCAAACTGGGAAGGAGGTAGTTCCTATCCTGGTGAGTCCTTGCTGGCTCGTGCCATCTCAGGAAGATCTTTCACGGGGAAGAACTTTGAATCGGGGCTGTCTCCCAATGAATCGTTTTCTTCCCCTGTAGGAGACCACGCTTTATGCGGCGGTAGTACCTCGGGCGCCATTTCCACCCCAGAGTGGCCTCCAAAAGCCCCCATTCCCCAAGTGCCACGGATCCTTATCGTGGACTTCCCAAGCCTATTGTCTGTAATCATTGTCATGTGTTCGGCAAGCCGACCTGCGCCGGGAAAGAAAGTGGCAGACATACCAACTCCAAACAAGTTCAGGGCACATTGGACTCTGACAGTGGCAGACACGAGCCAACGGGGCCCGAAACCCTAGTTCCCATAAATGATTTGCTCTATTGAGCCGCTTCCACCGGGAAACCTCGATTTTCTGCCGCCTGCTCACTCTATTCTTGGCAACTCACTAAGAAAAGGAAAGAGTGACCGCCGCTAGTACTAAAATGGAATCCTTAGAGGGCGTCTCCGTAGAAGGGATGAAGGAAAGACGACTCACTCGTAGACAGAAGAGAGGAGTAAACCTCCCTCTCCACTTGAACATGATTGGAAATGCCCTGAGAAAGAATAACGGGGGGTGAACCGCCTCTTCAGAGATGGACCTGCCCGAGGCTTGCTCCAAAGAGAATAGAGGGAAAGCCCTTTTGCCGCACAAAATTGGTTTGGTGCGCAGCAATTCCACCAGTCAAGGTGGTGCTGTGGTCGGTTAACTCACCAAACCCAACGCCAATGTTGAGCGTGGTTTTACTGTTTGGTACGTATTCTATTTTTTTTTCATTTGCCAACACACGATATTTCCAAAGCTTGTTGCCACTGCAAGGAAAAATAAGAGGGAGGGGAGGCAGGCTATCTTCCGTGTCCAAGCGCTCCTGCTAACCTGTCTTGGGTTTGAATACATTTCAGGGGTTCACCATGGGCGCCTTAATGAATTTTGCAGCTGTGCAGCGACGCACACCAACCAGAAATTGCTCAGTATATGTCTCTCCCTCTAAAGCCGCAGCTCCCAACTGAACAGCGAGAGAGGCAGGGCGACAGTCGGATTTGTTTAAAAGACCCAGAGACCGGACACGAGACTCTTCGTTGATTGGCAGCCAAAAAGGCATAAACACTGCCAGCCACAACCAGTACAACCTTATGCACTCAAAAACGGCAACATGGAGGTGCTCAGCCAATTAGACACAGGGAATTGGTTATTGGACCAAAACCGATCTTCCGTTAATCGCGCCCTAACGCCCAGTGCCCCTTAAATCCTGGTCTCTTGCGATCTGCGTGCGTTAATGGGCGTTGTTATAAGAGGTGCCAAGGCCTCTCTTCTGACACGATATAAGGTAGCTAGTCATATCCTTAAGCTTAGAAAATCGGAATAGGGGATAGTCGTATAAATAAAAAGGAATGTTGATAGGAACGAAAGAGAAGCACAACAACTACCTACGGCCCCGTCAGAGAGTTCAAGTCAACTCAGTGACGAGAAATACTAAAAAGCGGGGGTGGGGAGAGTTGGTAGCTAAAGGCTGAAAGTAGATGTTAGCATAGGAAGCTGGAGAGGAGGCTAAGCTTGTGCCGGACGGGTTGCTGAGTCACGTCAGAACGATGGCAAAACAAACACATCACTGTGCCAGTTGCGGAAGGCAGCTACGGTAGTTTCTACTCTGTCCATATACTATCCACATAATTTTCCCCCCATTTCCAACCCTTTCCTTAAGAACTCTTTACAACTTTACAACTTGCCTTTGTTGGTTATCGCTTTTTATTTTAAGATAAATTATAACCTTTGCACATATACAAACCTTTGGGGAAAGATATGGAGCATCTTTCCCCTACTTCATTTTTATTCGCATTTTTCTATTGAGAAAATTGCCTATGTAGAAGAGGATGTAGTTATAGGTTTTATTAATTTCTCATTTCTCATCCGGTGTTGACTGAATCGAAGACATTTAATATTGCAAAAATAGCATATTTAAAAAGTTCGTATTCATTTATTTTGCTGACATATTTTTTCGTCCAGACGGAAAATTTTCATATACGCTATAATTCAAAAACACTCTTGTTGTTGTACTTTTTTCTGTATTTTGACTATTCTTTATAAGAAAAGACTGTTCGATCTGTAGTTCTTCCATTTTCTTCTGTTTTTTTTAGGTATATTTAATGCAAAATATCGATTACTTCGGCAAGTTTTTTAGGCACAGCCTATAAAAGGTCAATTGTTACATCTTTTTCATCTCCCTTGCCATTTTCATGCTAATAAATTCATGCAAAATTTCATACTTTACTGGTGGACTTCCTAAACGTATATTGAGATTTGATATCAAATATTTGTTTTTTTATAGTATTAAATTTCATGATATCACTCCTCTTATATTTCAGTCCTATTTTATAGTGATGCCATTTGCTTTTTAGCAATTGGTAGGTGTAGGTTAATCTGTTTCAGTGACATTATTTTTGTTGTTTTATTTCATTAGACATGTAATATATGTTCCTTGTTTTCCCCGTGATTGTTTCCTAATAAGCTTGTAGAGTTCAGTTTATTTCCTTATATCTCCACTTGTGTGTCCTGTCTCATTTTTCGCATCTTATCTAAAATCCTTCTGGCTATATTTTTGTGGCAGTTTTTTAATCAGGATTTTGGCACTTAATTATGATATTAGTTCGCTTTCAAGTGCAATTTTCAAGGGATTTATTTTCTTTTGAACCTCAAAATTCTATATGTTTGATGATTATTTGTCATGATTTTGGCACTCTGTTGATGTAGATATACATATATTTTTTTCATGTCTATCTGTAATTACTACCTGTGTTGAAAGAACTTAGCGAATGATATTTTAATTGTTTCTTGCCAGTAATTCACTCGTTATCTATTCTGGTTCACGATTTACATTAAATCTGTATAAACACTGAGAAGTAATAAAGCATCTTTCAGGTTTTAAAAGTCCTGATCATGACTCTGTTTGGTTAGTTTGCGCCTACTTCCGTCCAAATTATTCGTTATTGGTATTTGGATCGTTTCTCATTTATCTAATATGCTTCTCGATTGAATTATACAATCTTTATACGTTTTAGACCAGTTATTCTCAAACTGGGGTGTGGGGTCCCATATGGCACGGCGAAGGGGTCACTCAGTTGAAATTATAGGCTATTCGCAATTGTTGCCAAGTAACATTTTTTGATTTGCATTTTTTTCATATTTTTCATTTTTTTGTAAATTTCTCTGCCTGATTTCATTAAACTAGGGAATTAGAGAAAACTGCATAGGTAGAGTTTTTTTTCTAAGTGTGAGAGGTTGTAGCACGCTAAATGTGGTTATCAGTTAATTATTTGTCGAAATAATTTTGCTTATGTCTGGTAGTCATAATGGCAGCGTTGTGGTTGGAAAGGGGGAAGGGGGGTCTACAATTTGCGTGATTGTATTTGAGTTGCTTTGAGTGGATGTGTGGCGGATTGCGTGAAAATATTTGAGTTGCTTTTATTAGAGAAGTAACAGTGACTAAGTGATGCAGGTTATACTTTGGAATCCAAAATATAACCAGCATCACTAGATTAAGTGGTGTAGGTTAAAGTGATTGGTAGGATTGCTGTCTCACTTGTTTACAACTCGGTGATAGAGGTTTGCATTTTATCCCTGCCATTCAATTTGACACCTTATTTTAGAAAGACTTTTTCACGCTTGAAGTTTCGACTTGTAAACCACAATTTAGTGTAATTAAGATAACCGAAATCCAAAGTTTGGATGTTCGAGTATCTTAATGAATAGGACTATTTAATCTAGTTTTTAATTTTGAATACAAAAATTCTTAATTCGATTTCCTAATTAAAAAAAATTTATTGCCCTTTTTCAGATTTATAATGGCTCCAGAAAAGATGAGATATGGTGATTCATATTTGAAATTAGGTTTTTCTGTAATAAAGTCTAGTGGGGAAGAGAAACCACAGTGTGTTTTGTTTTCTAATTTGTTGGCATCAACTTCTCTAAAACCCAGTAAGTTAAAGAGAAACTTGGAAACGAAGCATCACAGTTCAATGAACAAAGATATCGACTTCTTTAAACGCAAAGCGGAACAATTGCACAAATCCAAGCTCGATGACACAGGAATATTTTCGCAGAACATTAAGGCTGGTCTGAAAAACTCCTATGAGTTTTCAAGGTGAATACATGTTAACAAAAAAACACAACATTGGAGAAAAGTTAATATTACCTTGCTGCAAAGATATCCTATCGAATGTGCTGGGAAGTTCTGAAAGAAAAAAGCTAAAGCTTAGGAGGCGAATAACGGAGTTGTCTGATAACATACTGTTGCAGGTGGTCTCAAAGATTAAGAATTCGACTTTCAACTCTTTTGCGATCCAGCTTTTAATGAAAAAACAGATGTCGCCAACTTAGCCCAACTTTGGGTCTACGTACGATATGTATATGACAAGAACCTGTAAGACCAAAGTTTGTTTTGTGAAACTCTCAGCACCAGAACAACTGCAATGAAAATATTTAACAAAGTTAACAGATTTTTTGAGGCACATGGTGTCAAATGGGAACATTCCATTGGCGTGTCTCCTGGCAGCGCTCCAGCATTGCTTGGCGGCCGTTCTGGTTTTTAAAGTTTGGTTAAGCAAAAATCCCCAGATATTATTCATCGCCAAGCCTTAATAATGAAAACCGTGCCTGATGAGTTAGACAATGTTCTCGGTGAAGTCCTTCGAGCGGTTAACTTCATTAAAGGGAATGCACTCAGCTCTCGTTTATTATCTGAGGTATGCAAAGAAAGTGATTTGAATTTGAAACACTCTTGTTGAAATCACACGTTAGGTGGCTTTCCAAAGGGAAAGTATTGAATAGAGTTTTCATACTACATGAAGAAATGCAATTTTTGTGGGACGCTAAACCAGACATGCACGCAAAATTCTCTGAAGTCCGCTTTCTTTTATCCCTGTAATTTTTGGTGGACATACTCGAATTCGTGAATTACATCAATTTGGCGCTGCAAAAAAAAGAGATCACAGTACTCCATTGTCATGAAAAATTACCTCTTTCAAAATGAATCTCGAACTATGGCATTCAAATTTAGAAAATAAGAACTTTGCCCAATTTCCACAGCTTAATACACATATTGATGAAAATGAACTTAACGTCGATGACGATATACTTGAGGTGATAAAACAACATGTATCAATTCTTAGTGAAGAAATTTCTCATTATTTTCCTGGCCTACAAGAAGTTGAAAAATACTATCGATTTATCAACAAACCTTTTGTACTCTCCATTAATCATCTGCCTGCGGAGGACAATTTAATTCAAGAACAGTTTATTGATTTGATTAATGATCGGGGTGCAAAACATATTTTCCGGGAAATGTGTTGTAGGAAATTTTGGATTAAAATGGTACAGTCCTATCCCGATAGGATAGGACTGTTGTTGTTTCAGTAGATTAAGGTTGCCATTTTTGAATAAAAAATTGTTTGCCAAAGTTCTTTGTTTTAATAGCCTATATGTTCATTTAAGTTAGTTTAAAATGGTCCACAACCCATCTAAAAAAGTTAAAAAGACCGTCACCTAAAAAATCTTAAAATAGTTTGAGAACCACTATACGACTATGTAGTCGAATAAGTTGAGTAGCAGTAGCGGATCTTGCAGGTTTATTTATTTGTTTGTACAAGTCCTGATCTTAATTAACTTTATTTGGCTAGTTTCTCCCTACTCCACTCCATATTGTTCGCTATTTATATTTGGGTGGTGACTCATTTCTCAGGTACTAATTTCGACTGAATTATACAGTCTAAAAACGCTCTATATACGTGGTTCTCAAATTGGGGGTTATTATCCCCGTGAGGATAATTAAAGAGTTTCAGGGAATAACGTACTACTTTCTGAAAGTAATAGTTCTTTGTAGTAAAATTAAGTAAATTGATAAATAATAATGTTACTAATTGCATCATGTTGTGAGAAGCAGCTACGACTTGTAAAGTTGCATCATGTGACGAGAGCAGATCCAACAGCACCGAAATTCACGCAGTGCTCTGATTGGCTAAAAGGAGTTAGGTGACTAATATTGCACTATGTTATGTCAACTCAACCAGGTATATGGGAGGGGACACGAGCGTGCGGAGATGGCGATAAATGTCATCACGGTAAAGCTTGACCAAGCCAAACAGGAAAGAAGTTATGTGGACATTGTTTGTCGGGATGTTTCAAAGGCCTTTGATAAGGTGTCGCAACGGGGTATGCAGTGTAAGATCCTACGGCTGGGCCGGGGTGAAAACTTAGAATGACCTTTCTGTCACTATGTCATGGAGAGAGCGGCGTATGTCTGTTTAGGATGCACGGACGGATTGAAGTTTCCGCTCAATGTGGGCCTCGCGCAGGTGGGGGGAGGGGGGGTCTTTCCACCACTCTCTATTCATTTTACACCGCAGACGTCCTAGCCCCTGTGTACCCCACTTGCCTTAACATTCAATACGCTGATGATTTCAGCCCATTGATCACTTGTCCTTGGAGGAATACGCCCTGGCATGTTCGCATGACTGCAGCTGAAATCGAAAGATTTGATAACCACAGGGCACAATGGAAGAACAGAACGAACCAGAAGAAATTCAAAGCAGTCCCCATTGGCAGGAGACCACTTTCAGATTTCAGGGTGGGGGATAGACGCCATCCATACACCACTGAATGCAATGTACTCGGAATGAAAATTACTTCATCCGAGTAGAGGAAGCACGTCGATGATAGAATTCCTAAAGCCTCGGTCGCAGTCAGGACTCTGTACGAGGGGGAGTCAAAAAGTTCTCAGATAAATGGCATAAAATTTTTATTTGTAATAATACTGTAATCATTTTTCTACATAAGCTCCATTAACATCTATACACTTTCTTAATCTATGAATCCAACGGTAAAGACCATCTTTGTAGAATTCACGGGGTTGTCTCTGGCACCAAGTAATGACCTGCTTTTTTGCTTCATCTAATGATTGAAACCGGGTTCCTTTTAGGTGTCCCTTTAAATTTGGAAACAGAAAAAAGTCAGAGGGTGCTAAATCAGGGCTATAAGGGGGATGAGCAAGAGTTTCCCATCGAAATTCCCGTAGCTGAGATCTCACAGCTTTGGACGAATGTGCAGGGGCATTGTCATGGTGGAACAAGATTTGCTTGTGGAGCTTTCCTCGTCGTTTTTTGGCTATTGAAGTTTTCAGCTTCCTTAAAACTCCTTCGTAATAGCTGGATGTAACAGTTTTTTGTCCTTCTAAGAAGTCTATTAAAATAATTCCCTCCGAATCCCCAAAAACTGTAGCCATTATCTTCTTAACGGACCTCTCTGTCTTGAACTTGATAGGCCCTGCTGCCCCCCTTGGGTGCCACTCTTTTGATTGATTTTTACTTTCAGGATCAAACTGATACACCCAAGTTTCATCTCCCGTTACGAGGCGCTCAAAAAAACTATCCTCGTTTGCTTCAATCTTGGTCAAAATAGCCAAAGAAAGGTTGGCCCTATGATTCAGCTGGTCTTCTCGCAACGCTTTTGGGACCCAACGTGCTGAAAGCTTGCTCAGGCCAAGATTTTCAGTTAGAATTCCAAATGCTGAGCCATGAGAGATTTCACATGCATTGGCAACTTCATCAATAGTAATACGGCGATCTTTATCCACTAGATTCCTCACAAGCTCGACATTTTCTGGGTTAATGGAGGTGGAGGGTCTCCCTTCACGTGGATCATCTTCAACTTCTTCTCTGCCCCCCTTGAAGCGCTTAATCCAGTCGTAAACTACCGCTCTATATGGCGAAGAGTCACCATAAACCTGTTGTAGAGCGTCAATAATCTTAACAGGCTTCCAATCAAGTTTAGTCAGGAATTTAATGTTCGCTCTTATCTCAAAATTTGGCATTTTATGGGTTCAAAAAAGTAACCTTTTTGAAGCACATCTAATACAAAGAGTCTCGACAAATTGAATGACGAATTTTGTAGGAATTGTTCAGAAAACATGAAAGTCGTGTTTGACCCTGTATTTACTTGTACAAAATCGAACATTTCAATAATCTGGCATTTGTCTGAGAACTTTTTGACTCACCTACGTATATGTTTAGAAATCTACGTGAAAGCAACAAAAAAATATCTACAACGCTATTGTTAGATCTTCGTTGCTATACGCCGCTTTTGCCCTCTCTTGTGTCTCAAAAACACAAAAGAGGAGACTACAAACAGTGCAAAATAAATGCGTGTGCCTAATTGCGGGTACAAGTAGGCGGGAAAGAAGACGCCAAAATAGCTGCCAAGGGAACTAGGGATAACACCTATTAACAAAGACATAGAAGAACGGACTCGGATAATGCAAGAACTGGTTAATCAGGAACTGAATGAGGATATCATTCAAATGATTAACCAGAACAGAAGCGCTATATGTCTCGCCAGATTTCCAATCTTCGCTAGCCTAGTGGCTGGTGGAGACGAAGTGCCGTTCTACGCGTAATTAGAATGTAAGAACCATCATAAATTTGACAACCAACCGATCAAGATATGACACTCAATTCAAGAAAAAATCATCGATTTTGACTAACGCACAACGAACAAGACTCAATTAAACCAAACGTGACGCAAAGAATAAAGATAAGAAGAAACAGAAAACACTGAATTACGCATATAACAAAGTATTTAAATACAATAATAACTAAGCACATACATAAGGTAATATATTACAAAACAACACTAAATGCGCATTAAATATCCAAAAACCATTAAAAATTATTAAGGCAAATGGCTTGAATGCCATAAAATAAAAACTATAACGAAAACAACAAAGGAAACACATGACAATAATATTTAAGGAAGTGATAGGCCTGATCACCAGGCGCCTATCATCTCTTTTCACCAATTGTCTGTTTTCTTCTATATTTTCCGCACCCTTTTGTCCCTTAAACACACCCACACTTACATCAATTCAGAATGTGTGAGGCATTGAGAGTGAGAGACAGAGCACATGCTGGTTTGAAAATAACACGGACAGGAAGATGTGAAGGCTCGGAGACGATTATAGAATAGTGCTCTTTTTTGAAGGGGACATTTACCACCATGGCGACATTGTATGAAATTAACTTTTTAATAGGACTGACCTACGATATTATTGAAGTGATTGGGAGCTTAAATAGAAAGGAAAGTGCTACAGTAGAGAAAATGTTTCACCAGCTCCTAGCTGGGTTTACAAGAGCTGAATATCAAAGTCGAGGTAAAACGGAGGCTCCCTTTCCCCCACTATACACATATGAGTCACAAATTGCAAATAAAATTTTAAAATATAAGCACAGCTCATCCTTGTTAGGACATTAGGCTACTGCACAGTCCAATTTACTTCATCAGTGTATAACTAAAACTGTAGGATAAGTACATATTTTTCCAGCTATAACGGGACGAGGTCACGATGACAACCATTAAGAAACTTTCTTATAATAAAGGTTTCCTACAGTGAGGATTTACCAACATATGTGATAAATCGGTTGATAAGCCCCAATGTGTAATCTCTTTTAAGGGTTTAACTGGAGAAAACCTGAAGACATGTAAGCGAGGTCATGTTGATTTAGAAGAAAAGGATTTTGCCTATATTAAAAGAAATAGATGTGGTTTAAAGTTAACGAGAATTGATTCAGGTGGTTAATATATAAGACAAAATGAATCTGATCTTCGAGTTTCATTTAAAAGTTCCCTGTACATTGCCTAAAATAGACAAAAAGCTCACACTATTGGCAAAGACCCCGTTAAACCATGCTTGATCAAACACACAAGCCTTTTGATTGGCAGTTAACAAGCAAAAAATAAAAAGCAGATATCACACTCTAAAAAAGTGAAAAAAAATCACCAAGCTGAGTAGTGACATTCTTGATCAGGTGATAACGAAACTTAAGAGCAGCCCTATCTTTGCTATTCAACTCGACGAATTGACTGATTTGTCTTCATCTTCACAACTGCTTGTATATGCACCGTAAATTAAAGTGCATTCAGTAAAAGAGGAATATATATTCTCGGAATTTCTTGCTACAAATACACAGGACAATGATGTTTTTGAATGGTTGACAACTTTTTTCAGGTTAATGACTAGACAAAGCTAGCTGAGATTTATACAGATCAAGTACCTACAACGATAAGAATCCATTCAGAGTTTCAAGCGTGTTTGAGAAATATCGCACTGTATGTTTAGTCCAGCCACTGTATGATTCACCGTTATGTATTAGCTATGAAAACTCTTCCTAAAGACCTTATATATCGTCTATCAGATGTAGTGAAAATAGCTAACCATATTGGAGGGAGTGCTTTGAACTTGAAAAGATTCAAAAATCTATGTCAAGAGATGGGAGCAAGTCACACTGTGCTTTTATTTCATAGTGAAGTGAGATATTAATCTCTGGGTAAGGTATCACATCGCTTTCTTTAGTTAAAAGAGGAAATAACTACTTTTCTTAGAGGAAAAAAACTGCAAAAGAAGTTAATCTTCTTTCACAGTTTACATCTTCAAAGAAACCTGCTTTGCAGGGTTCTTTGAAGATGTAAATTCTCTTAACCTATCTCTTCTTGGAATTAGTGTCAATGTTTAAGCAGCAAAAAAAAATTGCTGCTTTTCAGAGAAAATTCAGCTTTATCAGCGTCGTGTTCAGACAGGTGACACGACAGTCTTTTTAAGAGTGACAACACTACTAACGAGTATCGGTGAAAAATGTTCACTTATTGATCTTATTGAAGAGCATCTAAGTGTTAGGACTGAAACAATCAACAATTACTATCCTGAGCTTGATAGGCAAGGCAAAAATGCTTTGTTAACTAAAGCATTTAGTGTTAATTAAGATGAAATTAAGGAAAGAGCAAGAGAGATCGATTGACTTCGATTAAGAGAGGATACAACCCTGGTATTGGATTATCAGCATGAAGAATTGACTATTTTTGTTTGAAAACTGGAGAATGAATATTCTATTGTCATGTAGAACACATAACTCTTAATGTAATCTTCATTTTTGACACAAGCTACCGTTGTAGCAAAATGGTACTATAACCTGCTTTATCAGTACCTTTTCACAACAGATCAGGACCAATTTGGTGATGATAAGTGTAGTTTTCACCATACTGGCGCACCTTAGGCTCAAAAGTTCTTGCCGAAATATAATAACAAATTTCTTGGCTGAAAAGATCATAGAACTTTTGGGAACTTGGACCAGGAATTTGCCATATTTGAACCAAATAGAGAAATTTGTGGGCGATAACCAAACTTGCGGGTGCCTATTGAATGAAAATGGAGCAATATTATTCAATATATCATCACAAATCTGGTCTCAAGCGTACCAAAACGAATTGAAGAAGTCCTGAAGAACAAGGAACATCATGTAAATTTTGGCTGCAGGCATCAATCACTGTATTTTTTACTAAAATGGGTTTTGGCTCTATTTTGGGGTATATCTCACCTTAAATTGTGATAAAAACATTTTTAAACAAAATGCAACGTTAATTAGTTCTATTTATTTTCTTATAAAAAAAATATAGTAGTCTGTAACTTTTGGCACAAATATAGAGGAAATAATTGATAGATAGCATGCAAAATTTCTTCAGATAAATTCTTTTTTTTTATTTCTTTTCGCCATTTAAATTTGCACATATATGATTCTAATAAAGAACTAGTATCTTCACACCCTAACCTCTCTGCCTGTGACCGCGTCAAATCAAGGCCTCGCTTACCTCCACCCCACGCCCCCAAATGGGCCAATTTAAGAGAAAAGACCCGAAACCTTGAAATTTATATCTGCGCTGCTGAAAAGGTATAAAACAAGTCTGGTTAAAGTGTGCTTTCTATAAATTCAAAAGAAAGTGGTAGTTTGCTTTGAAATTAGTGTCTAAGAAGAGTAGGAACTCAGTTTCTTTCTGTTCAATCGTATACGCAATTTTTGGATAGACAGAATGCAAGAAATAAAAGAAACATAGCAGCTTTAGCTTCAATTTTAGAAATAGCAATTGACTCGTCAATAAAACGCTATAAAAAACTGATTGAGTCAGAAGGAAATTGCTTTAGAAGATTGTCCTCAAGAAACGATGTTAAGTATTCAGTCGATAAGGGACAAACGGGAGATCCCATACCAATTATATCTATCTGTTTATATAGTTTGTTGTTGAAATTAAAAGAGGCTTCATTAAAACCTACCTCTAAATTTGTTTTAATGTTGCCCTAGAAAATCCTTTAAAAAACTGATGTTGGAAGAGCGTGTTTAATACAATTTCTATGAGGGAGTGGTGTGCAAACACATTCCAAAATAATGATTTTACATCGAATTTTACAAATGATTTTTGGAATAAACTTTTCACTGTAAAGTTGCTTCCTGAATTTCCTAGGAATTAGAAAATGAGAATTGTATCTTTGAGAAGAAGGAGGAGAAAAGTTTCACAATAATTCGCAAATTTGATGCGTAGGAAGCGAATAAGATGATAAAATATGTGCCAGTGATATGTCTGTTTTATGTATCTTTGGCAGACAACACATTTTCGCAAGATCAGATCCTGTGGAAGAGTTCGTTGTATCCTGACTAATAATTCGCTAAAACTTGAATTTAGAAAGAAATCTTTTAACTTTTTCTAAAGTTATAATTAATTTACGTTCAAATTCAGGAATCATTTGTGATTTATTTATAGTCGATAGAATTTCAAGACTTTTTAATAAAATCGTCCAGTTTCATTATAACATTTTTCTTGTTACAAATTTATTAGGACTGGCGGCACTATACTGGAGAAGATTGTTTAATAATCAAGGTCATATAATCTGGGAGAGAACCTCTTACCAAACTGGTTGGCATACGGTATATAAATTATTTGAGGAAAATAAAATTCCGCTAGTATGATTCCGCACTTCAGTTGTATTGCCAAGCAAAAAACTCGAAAGAGAAGCCATCTATTAGAAGCTAATTCGTTTCTTATCAACTACATACAAAATACTTACAAACGTCGCCAAATGGACCTTTCCCACGCTTTATTTCAATTAGTTTACAGCACAAGGTTTCAGAAGTAAGGTACTTATGATCATATCTGCAGACTATTCAGCGATTACTGAAAAGCGTTTCCGACGGAAACAATTTACTTTAAAAACACATTCTTCTCCCAGCATGAGACATGGCAGACTTCTTCAGTTTGCGGGATATATAACCAGGTTGTAAAGAAACAGAGAGTTCAGTTCAGTAAAGTCAGTGTTCATCCCATTCTCCACACCACGAGAAGGGAAGACGTTACGCCTTCCTTTTTATGTGATATTTCCATCACTTGCTACTATCCATGGAAACTGCCTCTGTTAACCGCAATAATCTATTCTGGCCGCATATCAAAGTCAAAGGCCGTCACTTTTTTCTGATCGACGAGGGACTCCAAATCGAAGCATTCGCTCCTCCATTACCGATAAGTCCCACACGCGTTTCTCTTATAGCTTCGTCAAACTCGAGAGAGCATTTAATTCACTGCGTAGATCAGTATATTTAACATGCGGTGCAAAGCATAATTATTACTTCCTATTTAATCATGTATTCAATTAATATCGGTAAGTTAATTATTTACTATAATAAAGCACGGAAATTCAATTTCTTTCCTTGCTATCCTCCAAAGTAAAGAGTATACATTCAACATCATCCGATCTCACGCGGAGCAGTCAATTCTTTCAATGGTTTCGGAAGTGAATCAAATAAAAAGCAAATAGGTTCTACTGGCATATAATTTAGTGGCAGCTGGTTCCTACAAAAGTCGTTTCACTAGTGGCCAACATTTTTTTAACTTTATTCATCAAAACTGTTGGGGTTCTTCCTAAGTTGGTTTCCTTAGAAGACTATTTTCCCTGAATTGTTCGCAGTATCTTAGTAGCTTTTGTATTCAATGTCCGTATGCTAGAATTAGGAAATTTCAAGGGTTACATTGTTACTAAGCGTGGCATATAGCCTCCGAAGATGTAGCTACAATTACATTCCGTTCTCCAATCATTCTTTGCATTATTCTTTTGTTTATATTAAGTCGCAAGGTGTCTAAAGTGAATGTTGTGTTTTCCCTCTAAGATTTTGAATAACGCGAATAAGTATTGTATGGCGTCGGTTATCTCTTATTTCTATCATAATAGACTCGGTTGTACATCTTATATTAAGGAAGCCGTCAAGGGTTAAATTCAATCCTCCCCAAAATTGAAAAAAGCAAGCTGTGCTGTTTTTAGATTCACACCCGGCGCAGAAGATCTGGAAAGTGGCTGTGATTATAAGGGTTCTTTAAAGAAAAGAAACTCTCTTTAAGCGATCTGATACGAAAGGAATTCTCGAATTTTTCCAGTCCATCATTGGCAACGATCTCAGAAAGACAATGCGGTCCATAGCCAGGACAAAGGAGTGTCAGTCTCATTAGAATAGTAGTGCATGAGTAGATCAACTACTATTCTTGCAATATGAGAAAGGTACAGCTTCTTTCCCAGAAGATGAAAGATAAGCGGAATGAACGTGCTGCCAAGCTTGTGAACAAACTGAAGCTTCCATTCAATCCTGATAATCTTTGATTATTTTCAGACGAGGAGAATTTCGGCCAGGACCAGCAGGAGGTGAACCCGCAAAACAACCTTTAGCTTGCTATGCTACCCAAAGCTGTATTCTACCGAGAATCATGAAAACTCAGTTCCCGCTTCACACCCTGGTTTCAGGGTTGGTCAGTAGCAAGGGCCATCGTTTATCTTCCAAGAAGGTTACATCAAGGGCCTGGATTAGTTGTTGTTGCCCTTGATCCATGAGGTGGCCCGTTGGAGGGTCCTACGTGTGGCGGAAGGAATTTACACCATGCCATACAAGCAGGAAGACCCAGTCTTGGCTATCAGACAATTTCTTTGACCACATCATTCGGAACATCTGGCCTCCTGACTCTCCAGACTGTAATCCCATGGATCATTGTGCAAGGTGTGGTTGTGAGGGACACCAACAAATCCACGTGCCCCACCAAATGGAGCATTGGTTTTGTATCACCCCACTTTTCACCTGGTTAAACAGGAAAACCGTCGAAAATGCCTGTAGCTTGGGTAAATATACGAGTATCTGTATAAATAAACTGTGTGTTGGTGTCTCTTACATTGAAGTTGAAAGACAAGTAATCCACCGCACCATGTATAATGAGAGCAACGGCAAGCTTCGTGGTAGTTCGAATGGGAATGAGCGAGACAACCATAAGGTCAACGCATAACGCAGGAGAGAGAAGTAGTGCAAGGATTCTTTAAAGCCAAGAGAGAAAGGAGACATCAAAATAAAAGAAAGGCATAGACCTAAAATAAGAGTTAAAAATGAGAAACAGAAGTTTCTTCTGGTTCTTGGTGTACAAATTTACAGTAGTGTCCTTTACCTTCTCATTTCCCCCCAAATTATATTGTACCACAGTTAAATATCTTTTGAACACTAATTATATCAAAGTTTATTCAACATCGAGACAAGGTCTCCTAACCCCAAAATTGTGAGGCGAGTGAAAGACTTTTACATAAGAAGTGAAAAAAGAGACTGGATTGAACAATCAAAGAAAGTATCGGATAAAGTCAACTTAACATGCGACTCTATTATATTTCCTGCAGATCTTACTAATAACTACGAATGCATTCGAACCAGTATTTAAATAATTCCTCTGGAAATATTTTTAAAATGCATGGGTAAATTAACAACAAATGATAATTTGGGGTTTTCTTGAATTATAAGACAAACTATAAGAGGTCTGGGTCAAGAAGCCTACCAGGCCTTATAATCTCAAGGAAATGGTCATTACACTATTATTGAGCTGCACGTGAGAAAGCTCCACATTTAAGAGAGCCATCCTCCGTCCGGTCTCAAGAACGCATCATTCTTACGCTAGCTTCGATTGGCTCGCTATGTTCCAACGTTCGACACCCCATCCCCCGTTTGGATCTAAATCTCCCTCATTAACTGGACTTTACCTATACGCGTTTGTTCTGTGAACTAAGACATTCCTATGTATAATAAAGCAAGGGTAGTGGGGGTGTGGATGTAGCGGGGTAGCACCCTGCTGCAGCTGATATATGGCGGGTTGCATGCCTTAAGTGCGCCAACGCTCACAGGTTACACTACATTTTCTTCTATTTCTTTCCAGATCTCTCCTCGCAAACTTTGTGACTGAGATGCCCTCGTTGGTTTTCGTTTGGGATTTTAAGGAAGTAATAATAATTTCCAGTTTTCAATTTCAAAGGTTCAAAATTATATATATATATATATATATATATATATATATATATATATATATATATATATATATATATATATATATATATAAATACGAGGGGCGGTCAATAAGTTTTGCGAATCGGTAGGGTAAAACAGAGGAAGGGGGATGGCGCTTTGTGGGGGTGTTAGGACAATTTATGACAAGTCAGGACCAGCAGCCACACGCTCCTGCCTCGTCTATTTAAGAAGCGGTAGCTGATCACAGATCGTCAGTCACAAATTTGTCAACACTGGAGAAAGTTAAGCACCACGCAGTGATCAAATTTTTTACCAAGGAAGGCAAGAATGCAAAAGAGATCCATGAACGCATGGTTGCAGTGTACACCGACACCGCCCCTTCCTATGCAACCATTGCTCGCTGGAATAGGGAGTTCCGCCATGGTCGTGAGTCCCTTGAAGATGAGCCCCGTCCAGGATGCCCGTCAGCGTGAACAATGAGGACAATGTGGCCCGTGTAGAGAGGTTGATTCTCGAAAATCGACGGGTTAAGTTCGAAGAAATCGAGCGAGACCTTGGAATATCACATGGAAGTGTTATCAACATCATCAATGACAATTTGGCCATGACCAAGGTCTCTGCCCGTTGGGTCCCTAGAAACCTCACGCCCCATGATCGACTTCAACGTCGTCAAAGTCCACAAGGCCAGAGTTGCACAATCTCCCCTGCGCGAGTGCGGATTCGAGGAGCTCAACCATCTCCCCTACAGTCCAGATCTGGCCCCTAGCGACTACTTTTTATTTCGCCAGCTCAAGGCTGTACTGCGTTGACGCCGGTTTGGGGATTATGCTGATGTCCAGCTCGCTGTCCAGGAGTTGATTGAACAGCAATCGGGAGATTTCTGGTTGTCGGGAATTCGAAGCCTCAGGGACAAATGGCGCAAGTGCATTGAAGTCGAGGGTAGTTATATTGAAAAATAATAAAACACTTTTCCTTATATCTCGTTTCCTTATATCCGAATTGCAAAACTTATTGACCGCCCCTCGTATAACACAAAGTATAACCTATCATTTTAGAGAAAAGGCAACCCTCAGTAATGAGGAAATCTTAGTCACATTAGATATTAGTGTCGGATGGCACTTTATAACCTAAGGAGCAACATGGGGCAAAGATCTTATGCATTAAAAAGAACGAAATTGAGACCCCTTGCGACTTTTCTAAATTAAAAGGAAACTATGCTTCATTTTTACTAACTTTCGCTATCTCTAAACAAAAAGACAATACTGCTGTTTTCCTCCTAACCATTAAGAAAGGCGGTCTCTGAAGCTGTTTTCTAAGATGCATGAATAGAAAAGGACTTTTTAGTTGCGGGCGACTATACATCTCACTATGTCGGTCGGTCCCCGTTTTGCTTTTTAAAAAAATTGTAATAACATTGTAACTATTCGACCGATTCTAAAGAAATTTGAAACCCTTCGGTTGTTTTACATTTTATTTCGAATGATATAATTGCCAAAGTTCTCCCAAGGTTACTAGGAAATTATGTTGTTTTAAAAATCACATCATAACTATTCGGCCCATTCTAACAAAATTTGAAACCCATATGTTGTTTTACATTCTCTTTCGAATGATATAATTGGCAAGGTCCTCCCGAGGTTAGCCCGGGAATTAGTTTGTTTAGGCAATGATCAAAACTTTTTGGCCGATTCTAACAAAATTTGAAACCTTGTTGTTTTACATTCTCTTTTGAATGATATAGATGCCAAATTCCCCCAAAGGTTAGCCCGAGAATTATTTTGTTTTGGGAATGACATCATAACTATTCCGCCAATTCTAACAAAGTTTGAAATCCTTATGTTACTTTACCTTCTCTTTCGAATGATATAATTGCCAAGGTCGTCGCTCATTTGTATACAGTCGTTTGCTTGATGCAGATAAGGTGCGCTTGCCAAGTTCATGCCAGATGCAGATAGAAGGAAGAAACAGTTGCTAGAGAACCACGTGACAGTTTTCACACAAAATCTAATCTTGGACTCCTTAAAACTAACGATTGTGTCACTTCCGTATGCCTTTCACCGCCGATTATTACCGTTTAATTCCTATCTTATTGAGGGCTTACAATCTTAAGTGTGTTTTGAATCACCTAACCTGAAGATAGAACGTACTTATCAACCTTTAAAAGATTAAAAGACTCGTTTGCTTCGTGCTCTCATGGAACGGGCCTAAGTGGAATGCACACTGCGTCCCCCACCAGAAGGGAGCACCGCTAACCATTACAATAAATGGTCAGAGAATCTGTAATCATTAAAACATATTCTAGCCTTTTTTCATTCGTTTTTAAAACTTACGCGATAAGAATAATTATTTTAATATTTAAATTATTGCAGGCATGTTAATAAGTATTTAAAAATAATAAAAATATGGATTTCTTCGCTGAATCCAAAATCGCTCTGTCGTCCTGTTCTTGTAGGAGAAGAATTTCAGTCTCTTGAGCTTTGCTAATCGATCAAAAGGGTAAAATGATGCTAAATATAGGTTAAATGAATTATTTTGTGTAATTATAATCTATTTCATAATAGTTTGGTAAAAATTAATGCTTGAAAACTTTTTTCAATTGCAGAAATGGCTCTTTCCACCAGAATGGCCTGAATTGCAGAGATAGTTAGCATGGGTATTGTATCAACGAGCACCATCTTTAAGATCATTAATGACTTTAAATGACTAGTTACTATGGGGGGCCAGAGTCCAAACTGTTAGTTGTGGTAAATAAAAATCTCTAAAACGGACAATTTTGCTATCATAAGTGAGAAAAGAATCAAGAATAGAAAGTAAAGATAAACATAGAGGAGATTAAAAATAACATTGCTAGGATCGGCTCAAAGATTTTCGCTACGTTTAGGCATCATGTCGTATTCACGTGGTATCTTAAAATTGAGCTCTGATTGGAGGATGGGAATCTCGAAATTCGAGTCGAACCAATTAGTAGTGAGATCTGTGACACATGCCAAGACTTTCTTTTTCTTTCTTATCTTTGTTTTAGTTTGTTTTTTAGTTGGCCCTTCACCTTTTTTATTTCCACTTTTCTTGTTTTGTTGTTTTCCTTCATTTTTAGTTTTGGGCACTTCGCTTCTTTTGTCTATTTCTTTACTTTTCTAACACCTTTTCAATCTTATTGTGAGTATTTCGCCTCTTGTGTTTTTAGTTTCGTTATCCAGTTTTATGGTTTTGATTTTGTATCATGTTCCTTGTAATGTTTTTAAGTGTAAATTGGTCATATGTTTTGTTTACACAGTTTCTTCCTCTTGAGAATAATGATGTTCTCGCGACTGTATGTTGCCTATTTCAGCCCTATGAAACCTACCACATATTTTATCCCTTACTCCATAAATAAAAAAATGCGAGGATTGTAACAACTGCCATATGTGAACCCATTTTATCATTTGAAATATATTGTCAAAAATGCCTAAAGCAAGCAAACACGCTAATTTTTGAAGTGGCTCAAATAATGTCATCGAACGTTTAAGATGTTTCCACTCTCAAATCTTCTAACACAACGACATAATTTAGCCTATATTTCTCTTCTTGAGGTGAGTGCCAGTAAATTACATGTATTTGTCTGAGAGATATGGAGGCATTTTAAAAATGAGTGAAGATCAACAAAGTGAAAATGTTCATTGGCCAACTTGTGACCTCCATACAAATGAACTCAGCCTTCGTCATCAATTCCAAACCGTCGGCGGACATATTCCAGGCAATAATTCTTTCAAGGGACCAATAGTAAAGTCTTTGTCAAAGGTGTAAGAGTTGATTCTGATCACAGATGGTCCAGAAATCCCGATGACAAATCAAGTGTTGTCGGATTATTTCTCTAATTAGAAGTACCTTTTTCCAATCGCCAAATCCATTCACAGCGGGAAAATTGATGCGCAACTGAAAACTTTGAAGCCAGGACCCATTTTCCATTCAAGGTGGTTGATTTTAGCCTGCTAATTTGGCCCAACTTACTTCTCCGAGGATCTTTTTAAAGGCAAAGTTATGAAGAACCTGCACTCTCCCATCATCTACGTCGTCACCAACTACATTGATTGTGATCAAAACTCGACCACGTATTTCTGACGCCGCCAAACATATTCTTTTCTAAATCAAATGCGTCCGCCTTCTTCTTCAATAAACGCGAAACATACTGTTCCCCTACCTCAAATCATGGAACGTGCACCCAGAAAACCTGAGAATATGATCCAAATCTTCCTGCCTTCGCCGATTCCAAGATCATGGACCTTCGACAAAGGAGCGATTTTGATGACATGTCGGTGCGAAAATTCATTCTTTTTCCACTTAACTTCAATATGAAAACAACACCATTGCTGAACTCATCGATTGGGATTCAGTTACAATTTAAGAGTTTACCTTCACTTATGATCTCACCGTCACCTAACTTCAGGCTTTGATTCTCAATAAATTTGAACTCCCATCTTTTCCAACCCACAACTAATCGGTGGAGCGCCTAATTCGTGAATTAACAAGTGCATGCGGCAAAATTGCTGGTCATGATTAAAAAGATGTGTATATTCGTGCGTAATGGCTTCCAGAGTATTTTTTTTCAAAAGCAACCATAAAAAAAGATTTTTCAAATATAATTTGTTAGTTACAATTTCACTATTTCTAATAGTGACGGCGATGATATGCATTTATCATGCGTTTCGTCTTTCTTGCGTTCATTTGAGTTCATGTTCCATTAAAAAAGACTTCTTCCTTGCTTGGAATTTAGTTCTGTTATAAAAACTTAATTTAGTAATTAGAATAATTTCGACAAAGAGAGGGTTTTCTCGGTTTTTAAGCTCCTATCCAATGAGCGGCTTTGAATACAGTCACGTGACCAACGATGACCAATCAAAATGCAAAAATATTGATTGGATTTCTAAATATGGTAATGTATTACCTAAAATACTTCTATTGTTTAATTGGCCGGACGTGGGTTATTATTATTTTCATTTTGCAATAAATTAATTATTTTTAACCGATATTTTTTCTTACAACCTTTCATCTTTAAAATTGGCTGATTCCATTCAGCCTTACTAGTTACACTTTACTGAATAAGTATTCAGAACGCCAAAAAATACAAATGAACGCTAACATCGCTTCCTGGTTAGGTTCCAGCTCAAGGATGTGAACGCTTCAGGGCGCACAGTGAGACGGAGACTTTTCTCGAAAGGTTTCAAGTCGAGAAGGTGTGCAAAGTAACCTTGACTGACTAAGAAGAACCACTAATAATTTTGTGCAAGAACACTATTATGAACTAACTCAAAACAGTACCAAAACGTGCTTCATCAGCATCTTTTCCCAACAGTTAAGTCCCAATTTGGGGAAAATAACTGCATTTTTTCAGCATAATGGCGCTCCATGACACGAAGCAAAAGTAATAACAAATTCTTGGCTGAAAATAACCTCAAACATTTGGAGCTCTCTGGAATTCTTCAGATTTGAGTCCAATTGAGAATTTGTGGGCGATGATCAAACTGTTGGTTGATAAACAGAAGCCATTCAATTGTAGGTAGTTACGGGCATTTATTGGACAAGAATGGATCAATATTAGTTAATATATCATCACAAATTTGCCTCCGCATGCCAAAACGAATTGCAGCAGTCCTGAAGAACAAGAGACATTATTGTAAATATTGCCTGCGCGTATCACTTGACTGTAATAATTAATAAAATGGGCTTGACTCTAAATTTTTGTATATTACACCCTCAAATTATGATACAAACATAATAAAACAAAATGAAACGTTTGATTAATTCTATTAATTTTCTTATATGAAAAACTATAATTGTTCTAAACCGTTTTGTCATAATTGAATTTATGAAATGCGATTTTGAACGCATTATGAAGGCATTTTGTAATATAGATGACTTTTGTCATACGGATTTTTGTCTGAGGGATAAACATAGATATTCTTGTAACTATGCGGTCTATGTCTAGATCGCTTGATTGATTTATTTAATGATATGCGTCTACGTATATATGGTTACGGAAATTCGATTGATATATAACTATACGTAGACTAGGCACTGCATATATGCAATTTCTTCCACAGAATATTAATTAGGTTTAGTTTACTTGAATAAGTGTTAGTTATCGAACAAAACATCGCATACATTCCTTTATTTAGTGTAATTTAGATTAAATATGTCCCCAGTGTCTTCATTATGGTCTTTTCTTTGCAGTTTTTTGGTACCAAATCTGACAGCGGGAAAAGATTACACCGTCTATGTTTCCTCTCACACGTCTTACGGTGGCAGTCCCTACAAGTTGGTTGAGGCTTTTAATTTCAAAACAGCTGAACAAAAGATACGTACGTATCCGCGGTTCCTTCATTTTTCTTACCAGTAGTGTGCCATAGTACCTATGTGAATTATGCTTCTTGTAGTTTGGTATTATTTTTTTTATTATTATTCACATCGAAAAAAAAGGACCGGTGTTCAGATAGTTTGAGAGAATTTAAGGACTCATATTAGCGTTGTCTACGCTCGTTATTGTAAGAACTTTTACCTTACCTTCAATATATAAGATTGATGAGTTATATCAATGTAATTTTTGTAGCAACCTGTCTTAATATTTTTTTCTGTATTCTCCCTTCATCCATTGTCCCTCTCTCATTCTTTATACACTGAGCGAAAAATCCCTCTCATTTTCTTTTTTCCCATTATAAAAATAAAAACTCCCTCCCCCCTATTCTGTTGGGACAATTTTGGCTAAAAAAATATAATTCTATTCAAACATTTAAAACTTATATGCTAAATGTAACTTTTGAAAAGCATAAAAATTAGTAATTAATTCTAAATACTGATCATATTGCTGTTTTTTGTTTAACTTTTGTTCCCATCTTGTCTAATATTGGCTAAACGAGTTAGATGAGATTCAGAACAGGGAAGTGAGACTGCCAAGGAACTTGAATGCCATTTTGGTCTTCCCATTCTTTCGTCTCTTTGACACTGTGCCATGGAGTTCTAAACCATTCTTCTTGTATTTTAATATTTTGAATAATCTATTTTACTACTTGTAAAAGGGCTCGCGGTAGCAAGGACCTGAGCAAAACCAATACCCTAGCAGAAACAGGGGCATCATCACAGATTCTCTTCTGCATTTCGTGTGATATGAATGGCATAATGCATTTTGAACTACTTAGCTCAGATAAGACTATCACCAAAGAGGTTTACTGTAAATAGTAACGTAGTGTACAAATGATAATTCAATAATAATAATAAAAAGCTTTATTTCAAGACAACAGCTTGTAATTGTATTGGTACAGAGTATGTTTCGGAGTTCGATGCTTCCCCTTTCAACTGGACAGAAACTAGGAAAAAAATTCTATAGCTTCTATTTATATGAGAAGTAAAAACAAAAAACAAAAAGTATGACAATTACTAATTGCCAGGCAGATGCAGTATACTTTTGCCCTTTTGTTTTTTGTTTTTTTATACTCCACATATAAAATGCCGTCCCAAAAGATCCGAGTGCATATAGATAGCAATTGACTTTAGTTAAATCTCGTTTATGTTAAGTCTACTAGAGAAGACCGACGATGGCTTATCCAAAATATAAAGGAGGACCATTTCAAGACGGCTGCAACAGTTTCTCGAGATATTAGTGAGATTTCGAGCATCAATGTCTCCAGGCAGACTGTGTCACGTCGGCTGGGGGAAGACAATATTCACGCACGCACACAGACGATCAACCCATTGACCAATCTAAAGAACAACAAGGCTCTTCTTGCATTCGCCACTGAACAGATTACATGGATGGATGCCATTGGAACCCAGCTAATTTCAGTGACGAATCGAAGTTCAACTTGTTCTAATCAATTGACATCCTCTATACTCACTTGACTCAGCCCCCTCAGATTACTATATTTTGAGGGGTTTAGAAAATTACCTGAATAGAATGAAAATTTGATAAACAGAAGAGGTCGAAACAGCATTAAAGAGCTTTTTTAAATCAAAGTCAAACGAATTTTACAAACATGGCATTGAAAAATTAATAGAAAGATGCAGACTCTTGGTAGAAACTGGTGGGAATTATAATACGTATTTGGTTGATAAATAAATTATTATTTAAATATAAATAACTTCAGAGTTGTTGGATTTTTATTCATAAAATAATAATAAACATCAAAAAAAGGCCGTATTACTTATGTGATGACCTTATAGCGAGATGAGTTACCAATTACACGCAATGGTGCAATAATGAAAGAATCGCATAAATAGAGCTCAGCAAGGCCACGAAGAAGAGAATATATAATTTAAATGAAAAAGATCTAACAAGTATAAAATAAACAATAACACTATAAGACAAATAGGTGTTAAAGTGATCAACGGAAGAAATAATCATCAATTAGCCAAGTAGTACATCCAAAAATTTATAACACCAGGGGATATCAAATAATAAAGATCATTCATCCTCTCAATAAAAAAAAGAGAAGATTTCACCTATACAGAAATGCTAATAAAATGTGATGCATACCTATATTAAAACAAGAACGATATTAAATAAAGATGATGAATATCTAATTATACAAATAAATTTGAAGGAACAAAGAGAATCATGACATTCAAGACAACAGAATTCTATTTATGTTTCTATATTTATCTTTCAATAACCTCATTGAAGGGTAAAATAGAAATTGAATTTGGAGACATCCTGAAAGCCATAATCTGATTTGCGTTGCCGTATTTTATAATGGAACTTCCTTGATTTTTGTCCTCCTACATCTTTGCTTCTGTGGATGTTTTTTTTTTTTAAATCGGAATAGTGAGAATTCCACAAATCCTAATAATAAATAATTATAAAAAGAAACGGATATTGAATGCAACATAGAAAAATGATATATTGTAAATACTTTGAGACAATAAACACACATAAAATATCAAATAGATCAAACTGAACAAGTGAAATATGGAATAATTGAATGATGGTAGTAAATAAGAATAAATCGAATCAAAATGATAAATTATGGTTAAAATAGCAATGGTTTGTCTCCTCGACACAGCATCGGGTAAGCCTATGGGACGCTCTTCATCCAGACTAAGCAAGTAGCTGTTGTACTAATTAGATAAATTTAACAACCATTTGACATGAGTAAGGATGCAAACCATTCCTATTTTAATCGCATTTAATAGCTGCTATTGCAGTTTAATTAAGGAAAAATCACAAACTATTTTGAAGTGTGTTTCGCACTTTAAAATATAAAATTGGGTGACAAGAAGCTAATAAACTGGTAACAATAGATTAAATTGGTAAACCTGATACTATGAAAATTTATATTGACTATTTGATATATCAGAAATTATTGAGAACTTTGTTTGATAGGGAAGAAGAAAGACGCTAATCGCCAAACATAAAATTTTCCAGCTGCCAACAAAGTGAATATTGCCACTCAATTGAATTTGAAAAGCTACCAGTTTTTTGATTTTTTACTTTTTCTACAAACCAGAAGATTTGGTAGAGACAAATTTGTTGTTCCTAAGCTTAATTAATTCATATAATTTAAAAATAGTAGGTACACCATTCTTATTACACTGCTCTGCCTGGATATGAACTTCAGGAGCAAATTCTGATCGATTGTCGACATTCTTAGCGTAATAACGCTGGGTAGTTTTTAAAGTTTTCTCTCCTCAACCCATCGGATCGAGGCTCACCCACAGGTTCTGGATTGGATTAGTATCTAAAGAGCTTCCAGGCCATGAAACCATATATGTGATGTTTCGTTGACCGAGCCACTTCGGTACTTGTGTTCCCGGTGATACCTGGCTCTCCACCATGAAGGAAAATGCATATATCCACACTAAAATTCTTATGGATCATTCATGGGAATTGCTCTTAAGGGGCATTCAAGTACCGTGGTCACTGCTCTCTCTCGCAGATCGATATTGATGATTGTGTATGGTCTGTGATGGTTTTGTGTATGACCATTAAAAGAGTTGTGCTGGCCAAAAGAACTAAAACGTTCATTCGTGTATTCGTTTAGGCTGGAATTTTGGTTAGACTCCAAGAAGCACATGGTCAGTCACAGATCAAAGACCTGATACCAAACGGGAAGGGAACCAAGACGAATGGAGCTGATTGATCCATTGCCACCTCCATTCAACTGCACAACCGTTAAGCTTAAAGCAACTCCATCCTCCTGATCCGCTGCTCAGGTCTTCTAGTCTGGTTTGGTTCCTCATCCATCCTTCTGCCTTTCTCAACCGTGCTTGTGACCGACCATGGCAGTTATTTTAATACCATTTTATATGAAGTTATTGAGACAAAATTTACCTTTTGCAAAGATTTTCGACGTGACTGGATATCTCTAGTCCTATTTTTTTAGCTTTCCCTGATATAGTTTAATAAAAGTTCGATGCTTAGTATTTATGCAAGTTCTCAACGACAGCTACAAACGGATTAAGAGCGGTAGGAAATATAACTCATGCATAAATCTGGACGGGATTCAAAGGCAGTTGAATAGCTAGAGGCAGTTGAACACGCCCGTGTGCTGACGTCATGAAACCCCTACACCAAATAATTGGCACGTCTTTCCACCATTGGTGCTGTCCTTTCGCCTACCCAGCTTACTAATAACAATCGACCTCGATGTTTAGTATCATGCAAGTTCTCTCACCCTTTATAGCACAAGATATAAGGAATAAAGAGTTCAAACGAAATGAACATCTCTACTAAACAGATACTTTCAAAACAGTTTTCGAGGATTTCACCTACTTGAGATTTAATAGGTTGTCCGGAAATTAATGTCTTTTCTACAAATCTTTAAAAGATGCTTCTTAGAGTTGTTTAAATTATTATAAAGTTTCTGCAAACTGTTTCAAGATAAATGTAATAATTTCTATGCATTCATTAAGCTAATAATGCTTAAGCATTTTTCAGCTACCAAATTGGTGTTTTAGGCCCACTTGTACTGTCTAATGGACAACGTTTACAAAGTGTGAATGATGCTGCCTCTCACTATTGGCTTGAAAGGTTCGTGAGTCATTTATGGAATAAGTTGTTATGTGAGATGAAAATTGGATTCAATGCTGCAATATAAAGCTCCCAAAACAATTGCTTGAGCGCAAAAAACAAAAACATTCCTACTCCTAAAGCTGATGTCTAACAGCATAAGGATATTTTTGCATTTTG
The DNA here is from genome assembly GCA_963969495.1 of Ceratothoa steindachneri. Classification (NCBI taxonomy): domain Eukaryota; kingdom Metazoa; phylum Arthropoda; class Malacostraca; order Isopoda; family Cymothoidae; genus Ceratothoa; species Ceratothoa steindachneri. The sequence continues at coordinate 193,240,538 of OZ018319.1, read as the reverse complement.
ATGCAAGTGAAAGGAGTTATTCATTATTAATTCAATAATAATCAAATAGTTACTGTAGACTTATGTGTTCAACAAGTGAAACGTTTAAAAGAACCTCTTGGACAAAACCAGTCCTTCAATGGTCAACCGAAAGAGTATCATCATATTTCATGGCAATGCACGCTAACATGTGGCACGTTTGACCCGAGAAAAAAATCACTGCATTAGGTTGAAAAGTTCTTCCTCATCCTCCATGTTTACCGGAGTTTGTACCATCTGATTCCTATTTTATTTAGTCATTACAACATCACATAAATAGCAAAGTTTAGTCTTATATTCAGGAGGTGAAAAGGATATCAAATAGTATATTTCATCAAAACCGAATGAATTTGTCAAGAGTTGTATATCGCTGCTGAGTTAAACGATGGGAGAGCAGTCAATAATAATAGGAACTACTTTGTTGAATAAATGTATTTAATTAATTAAAAATTATCTTACTAACCTTTTCAAAATAGACATTAATTTATTGACAATCTTAAATAATAGACCTAACTTCTACCTCCTAAATGTCTTTTGAGAGAGATAAACTTGTGATGCGTAAACGTTGGCTTAATGAGCATCAATAATGAGTTGTGAAAACATATTCTCATAAGTTCTCATCCTCACTATTTATCACCTGGGGCAGGGGAAACCCAAGTGGTCATTTCAGCCAGGCTATTTGGTGTCAGTTGTGAACCATGACGTTGGTTGTTTGATGATTTTGGAAAGAATATTTTGAAATTCTGCTTAATAGTGACTCTGGTTTTGCGAAATCGCTTATAATGGCTGTTCCGCAATTGGAAAGACCAGATGTATCCGAAGGTACGAAAATCTTTAGGGATTTGTGGGCTCAAGTTTCTGACATGATACGCCTCTATAAACTTCTCGAAAATTTTTAAATTGCTTCATTCATCACGAACTCAATAAATATTAGTGAGCCTTAAGTGCGAAAACTAAAACACCAGGTGGCTATGTATTAATGACAACCCCCAATGAGATGGTGTCCAAAGGTTTGTTGAGCCCAAGCTTTTATCGCCGCCAAACACTGTCAAAATCCACATTAACAAAAAAAACGGTAATCCTTTTCAATCCAAGTCTTTTTCGCTATTCTTTCACTTCTTACTTTTGTTTGTCTTCTTATCCTCAAAAGAAAGTGTATCACGTATAACAGTAGCAACCAAGTTTTAAATAACACCAGGAGAATTAGGATCCTTCCCTGCATCAACGACCATAGGCCGATCTGCCTTAAAAGTAAAGGTTGGCAAAGTTTAAGAGGTTGCCACTTGAACCCCCCCCCCCCCTACATCAGTATGGAATCACCATCTGCCTGCACGGTACTTTGTTGACACTCGAGGTCATTAACCTCATGGAATCTCCGATACACCCGAGCCCTACCATCAGCCCTAAACAAGTGGAACCGTGACTCGACTCGGACCTCACCACGTGTTGTCAGTCGTCCAGGGTCCATTAAGACAAGTCACAAGCCGAGGTGCGGCACTGTGGCCTGTTTTGTGGTGCTCTGGTGTATTCTGCTCCCATGTCCCATGGAAGGTAATGAACGCTACACTAACCTGATGTGTATGCGTCTTGTACCTCCTGCATTACATTGAATGTGGAACCGTTTTTAGCTATTATCGGTCCTCTGTTACAATGGACAAATCTACCCAAACGTCGAGGGTCACGATCATTAGGCACCCGTGATCAGCCATTGTGCTGTCCATATGATCGCAAATTCCTTCTCGTGAGGTATTCTTGATATACACGTGATACCGTAGATCGAAGGATGTTGAATGGCCGCACAGTTTCAGAAATAGAATGTCCCATCCATCTGGCACTCACTATCATGCACCGTTCGAGCTCCAATAATTATTTGCTTCGCCTTGCCATTAGCGGCTTAGCCAGGATTCACACTCTCCCATGAAATTTCAGATTACAAATGATGCAGATCGGAGAATTTGCGTCACGTCACGGTACGGTGTCGCTGCCCTCCATTACCTTTACGTATCACTATCCAATTATTTGATTATAATGTTGATATCCGAAGCTGTAGTATAGGTGTTGTATTAGAGCATGGAAGCGATAAGAATGTAGGAGGTGGTTAGGGCTGTGAGAGCACTGAAAAGAGGAAGGTAGCTAGAGTAGATCATAGAATGATTGAGACCCTAATAAATGGTGGTGATCGTGTTATAAAATGGGTCTGGTGGTTATGTTGTAAGGCATTAGAAAATGTAATAGTGCCGGAGGAATGTAAGCATGTTGCGATAGTATCAATGCAAAAGTGTAAAAGGGATAAAACTGACTGCAACAACTGTAGGTGGATAAGGCTATTAAGTTTTGTAAGTAAGGTGTATTTAGAGGATAATTCTAATTGGATAGGTGAGAAGGATAACGGAGGGATTAGTAGGGGGTGCAAGGGGAGGTTTAGAGCGGGTAGGATGTGGGATGTGGTTCAATTGTAGTGAGAGAGAGAGTTGAAAAAGCAAGGGATGAGAGATGTAAAGTGTATGCTAGATTCAAGAATCTGGAACTCGCAATAGGGTGTATTCTGTATTGTGTAACAAGGGTAAAGACTCCTTTACTTCTGAAACCTGCAGGAATGCCTTGCCCTCCAGGCTTCAGCGTGTACCTTGGAAGGATTTTGTACCCCGTGGTTACTAATGCCTGCTGAAAAATCTGCGGCTATATATCTTTCACACTTCCACACATTTTCACTTCCTCTATCTCAACCACTTTCTTTAAAGATCTCTTACACACTTTCTGCTCGTGATGCTTTCGTTGTTCTCGCCTTAAATTAACAAAAATTATGGATCTGGAGGAAGTGTAGGAGGAGGTAGATGAGGCGAAGATTTAAGGCGGATTCTAAGAATTTATGAAGTGATTGGTAGTGTTGGATGGTGAGAAGTTATAGTTATGTTGGAAATAAGGCTTGTGTTCTGGTGAAAGAGGATTGGATCGAGAGGTTTACTATATGTGGCAATGGAAGGGGTGTGTATGTAAGTCAAGACGTGTGTGGTGTAAAGATGAATGGAACACTGAGAGAAGTACAAATGGTAATGAGATAAATGGGTGTGAGATTAATGAAGGATAGATCCTATATGTGCTGATGACCTGGTAGTGGTGCGTGGAAGTGTGGTAGTTTGGAGAATGTTGATCGAAGCGTTTAACAAGATATGTGTAAGGGGGAGCTAAATCCTACCTTACTTACTTCAGTTATTTTCACAAAATCGCTCAAGAATGTGAGACAATTAGGGAGCAGAGGACGAGATCTACTCTGATTTTGACCAAGCTTTTGATCAAGGTCTCCTGATTCAAAAGCTCAAAGCTCACGACAGCCATGGAAACCTTGTCACTTGGGCCTGAAGGAAACAGAAGAGTTATAATTAACGAAATTGAATCGAGGTAGAAGAGAGTATCTAGTGGAGTCCCTCGGGGTTCTTTACTTCAGCCGCTTTGATTTTAAACAAGGTCAACAGACTTAAGTCGCGTGCTCTCAATTGTTCTGACTTATGACCTTATGACCATGTGACGTTCAAATATTTCAACAATCCGACCCATAGTTAGTTTTCTCTTAATAATTCCCGGTCTAACCTTAGGAGGACCTTGAAAATTATATCATTCAAAATATAATGTAAAGTTACATAATAACCTACCTAATAGTTACGATGTTATTGCTAGAAAACTAATTTCGAAGTAAAATAGTTACCATCCGACCGACGGAGCTACGGACCGACATTGTAACTTAAAAGAGAGAAGCGCACGCGACTAACAATATTTTAATGATATAGACAATCAACGTTTGTGTATAATCTCGAAATTCAGTCATGATATAAAACTTGGAGGAAAATTTATTACAGTTTCTGACCGAGGTAAAATTCAAGTAGTATTGAACAAAAGCGTTGACTGGTAAAAAAATTAACCCGCACATGTCTTGATATAGGAGCAAGAAACGGACAATCGACGATACCATGTCAGGCAATATCCTTGTGTATGGGAACTGAAATCTATTTTGAGGGGTCCATCAATAACGACTCCAAGTGTTCAAAACAATGTGTGGAGACGTGTGCAGAGAGAGGCCGACAAACTCTTATGTTTTATCCACCGATTTTTCCTACTTGTAGAAATTTCGCTTTCTTACAAATTCTCAACAATTATCATCGTCACCTCTTTTTAACTGGTTATTAGAAAAAAAGACTTACATCTGTATGTGTACTATTTTGATAAAATATTGTGAAAGTTAATTTTATATGCTTCTAATTATGTGCACTACTCAACACATGTCTTTAGATACAAATCAAAAATTTTAGGTTAGAGAAAAATATGTAGAAGCTTACTGCACACGCTGATCAAATATATGAATAGTAGCAATGTTAGAGTTAAATTTGTAGTTCGATTATATTCTCAGAAGAAACCTTCTATTTCAGTTATGCAATAAAGTATTAGAAAACGCGAAAGCTACATGTGTACTGGGGGCCCTACCAGCATAGGAGCCCTATGCTAATCTACAGGGTGTTTCGAATGTCTTGTTGCTCGTAAAGAACAACTGTAATAATAATAATAATATATCTTTCATGATCATTTTATGTAAAAATAAATGCCTGTTGACATAGAAATAAATATTTCTTCCATTGCATGGTATCAGTATCACAGTTGTTTTTTAGGGGCCAACGAGACATTAAGAACACCCTGTATGCATGTTGTCTTTAATGTTTAAACACTAATTTTGTTGGAATTACCAAAAAATATATTTGATTAAGTGATCATTTATATTTTTTTATTCCTCTGAGTGGTTGTGCAGGTAGGAACCCCAGTGCACTCCTTTACCCAGGGGGCTATAATGTTGCTAAGATAGCCCTGGAAACGGATCCTAAAATTAAATCCAAATCCTAATTCAATTCTCACATTGCTATTAATTAGATATCAGTTAAGGTAATTTCCATCATGCCCATTCACTCAATTTTCCGAGGCAACCGACATCCCGATTTAACAATTAGCTATGTACCTTTCCCGTAATTTCATTTCTCTATCTACATATACAAACCTCTCAGGCCAAACTTTCTAACAGAAATGAACGCGTTGATTCTCTTTTAATAAATTACTCGATACTTTTATTCGAGCGAATCCTTCTAGGCTTTAAACACAGAATGGATTATGTATTTTTTCAGGCCACAACGGACTAAAACCATTATCGTGGATGACTATCTTAATTTTCGTGAGTTGCGTGGTTGGAGTAATTCTCTTCCTGCTGTTCCTAATTACTTTGATTCGGTTTCGTCTCCGTCGATCCCAGCACAAATGCACCGTCAGAAGAACCCCTTCGTCTGTTCAGCCCAAACTCGCCGATAAGAGTCTTTATCCAGACACCCCTCCAGTAAGTTTAATTCACTCTTATATCTTTCGGAAGCCCTTCCTTTCCCAAAGCCCAACTGAAGGCCTTGGTGGAGTGGGAACTTTAAGGATCCTTATGCCCACCTTCAATGGACAATGTCCCTGACTATCCCTTGTAACTTATGGTAAAAGGGATTGATGTCATACCTTATTAATGAGAAAATAAATCTTAAATAAATAAAAATTTATTTTATCATTCTCATAAATAGGAAATTTGTCGATTGATGTCACGGATCTAAATTACAACCGTCATGGAATTGGTAATTTTTAATTATATAGGATTATAATTTTTTTTAGCATTAATTTTAAAAAGTATAATTTAGCTTTAATTTAATTATGTATTTTCTTTACGTGGAACTTCAACTTTTCTGAATATATTGTTTCCATGGTATCTTAGATTATATAGGATTAAATAAGAACTGCAAGTTTAGACAATTTGAGTGCCCTCTTTACTTGCAGGAAGTTCTTCATACGCCCAAAGAAAATTCCTCTGAAGAGGAAGCAACGTCCTCATCTCAAACCCAACCAAACCTCGATGTCACGGGGGATGTATCCCCTGAGAAAAGCCCCAGAGATCCACACAATCCCCCTCCCATCATTCGCCAACCAAGCATTCGCTTGCAGCCCATTATCAAGGAAAATGGACGGGCGGAACCTGTGCGCAATAGTCAACCAAGAACCGTTCTTTTCGTTGAACCCCTTAAATCACGCCATGATGCCTTTGTTTACAAAAATGAACTCTCCACACGTTCTGACTATGGTAGTTCAGTATACCCGACTCGCAGTAAAGGTTGTAGTGCTCCATGGCGCAGTGTAAACTCAACCGATCCTCACTACCCACTCTCCAGGGGCTGTGTCTCCAATCCTTTATCCTCTGTAACTTACAGTGACAGGGATCTTAAGCAACGCCGTGACAGTCATATCGAGCACAAAGTTTATGACCCCGAGTTTTCGGCAGAATCTTCAAATAAGCTTACCCACGACTCTGGATACTGCCCTCTACGTCACAGGAGTTACCGAGGAATTCACTCCTCACTCCCGTTAACCCCCGACAAACACGGTGGAGTAGCCACGGGGGCTCTCCCTAGCAGATCAGATTATAGGGAAGCCAAAGAAATGGGAACGCTCCCTTCGAAGAATGTTGGTAATACCGCTTATAGCGTGCCATCACAGTCTCACCTGCCCCCTCTCGTTCGATCCTCCTCTTCACCCACACCTTATCGTCCATCCATTATGAAAAAGAGCCCCAGCGTAGGCACCTCTATTTATACCCGGCGCTACGATCACATTCAGGCTCCGTTGCAGCGTCAGGAGGGACCCGTTTACCGCTCGTTACCCCGCCCCAACAAAGCTCGTTCCTGCGTCAACGATAGCAATCTGGTCCGATATCGATCCTTAGACCGACGATTCGACATCCCTTTTACCGGGTCGCTTCCCCGGCCCCAGACGCGCCGTGGATCACGATCTGAGAGAAGGATGATAAATCATTCCGAGAGCCGCTTTGACTTCCGCTCACTCGACAGCGGGCGGTCGTCGGACGGTCACTTAGATAGGTCAGAGGAGCGAATGAACAGCAGATACGATTCCAGGTCGAGCGTCCACTCCCTCAGGGATTCATCGGTGCCTCCACGTCGATCGAACACCGGAGCTCGACTTCGATTCTCAAACGAAAAGTATTTCCATGTCTATACAGAGAAAGAGAAGCGGCAGACAATAAGTGATGACGCCGAGGAGAATTTTGTATGAAATAGTTGAACGACAATGCATGTTTCCACTTTACCACACCTTTATTCCATTCTTTGTGAGTGTGTTTCTATATATATATATATATATATATATATATATATATATATATATATATATATATATATATATATATATATATATATATATATATATATATATATATATATATATATATATATATATATATATATATATATATATATATATATATATATATATATATATATATATATATATATTAGCATTGCTTGATATTAAGATATAAAAAATATGAAAGTTCGAATAAATGATTGATTTATTTATTTTGTAAACCACAAAGAAACTACAGGGGTTTAGCGTTGGATGGGTGAATATAAAGCTTATGATTCAGATCCCAAGATATTTCTCGTGGGAACCAGCTATTAATCGAAACTTCTACCTATCCATTTGTCACAATGAAATTCCTTCAATTGACGGAGCCAAGTAAGAGACACAATGAAAACCCCTTTCAACTAATGCAAATTCTAAGTGTTTAATAAACAACTTGAGTAAAGTTGCAAGGATATCTTTTCAAGGATAAATACTAGGGTGTCCAAATGTTCCCACGGATACTGTAGAGACAGACACAACCATATTTGTTGTGTCGAGAAAAATGCAATGAGTAGGAGACAAGTTTGTTGGACAAACTACGTTTTACGAGAGTTACCCAAAACTGACTAGGGAAAAAAGAATATAAAAGACAAAATCATAAATATTTTTGTTGAATTCAAAAAATACCTTATTTGGAACTGGAAAAGAAATGACAAGGAATTGATTGGACTTAGCATATACAAGATATATTAGGAAATAATTTCTTAGTCAAATGTATGTCTACATAGATTGGGCTTGCACACAAGTGCAGATAGACGAATCAAAGAAGACTAGCTCTTGATTTAAATTATACTTTAGAACTAATTTAATACACTATACTCATTTTTAATTGATAACAATATCAATGCTTGAACATTTATCTAACCAATTGTAAACTAAACTTTTAAATTGCTTTTGTCATACCCAAACCATCGAACCATCTGCTACTAAATTGACTGTATTATATATATATATATATATATATATATATATATATATATATATATATATTTATATATATATATATATATATATATATATATATATATATATATGGTATTGTCTATTGATTATATCAGCCAGGAGTTACAAAATTTAGAATTATGATTTTGAACCTCTTTTTAAGTACAAAACTGAAAAAAATGCACTATTCAGTGCCTGAAATGTTTTAAACGGTTCATTCTACCTCCTTTTTATTAGAAACCAATTATTTGCTAGATTATATTTCTATTTTTGAAACCAAAAGTAATCAATAACATTGCAAGTGTGACCTTGGATCTATTAGAGTAGTTGTATAATGTTCAAAATCAATAGTTGGTCAAAGATATCAAGTTTCCTATTGTTTTGATGTTAAGCCTCGGAATGTCATCTACATCATTTTTCTTAAGATAAATTTGTTGCGTTCTTGTTTTTACTTTTGATATCAAATCTATCGTCTACAGAAGGTTATTTCAAAGAAATTCGTTCCTTCTCAAATTCGTACAGCTATTCTCTCTCCATGAAAATTGTTTTGTATAAAAATCCAACTGTTATTTATCATTCGAGCCACACATTCGGGAACAAAACTTTTAGTACTGCTCACTAATGTGTTTGTTTGTACTCGGCAAGAGGTTCGAGTTCCTAGTTTTGAGTATTTGTAATTTTTCCTGGGAGTTGACGAGGATTGTTCAGTTTCTTTTGATCATTGAAATGTTTATTTTGATTCAGCACTCGGTTCCAATACCCTCATTACTCCTTACCTGTAGACATCGCTAGCCCACTGGATACAGCGTTAGTCTTCTAGCGTCTAGGTGTCGGGTTCAATCTCAAGCTAAAGCGGAGAGAAAGATCAGCGCACGTTTGGCCATTGATTGGGGGACGCGCTGTGCTTACCCACGCGGGGTAGGTAGATCATAGGTATATAAACAATTATAGCATCGCTCTCTTTCCTCTTCCTTCTTCACATACCGCTGACGCCGAAGAGTTCCCCCTCTCCCGGTATGGCGAAGGTTCCTACCTGATTGCTGGTTAATGTTAAAAACATAAACACTTCCAGACAGCTCCTCCAACTTCAAACGAGGATCGTGACCGAATGCTGCCTAGCGATTAATTTGCTGATCTTTATGTTGGTTTGATTATCCGGACGGCGGCTTCGTCCTCACCAAGAGCCAGATGGCGTTACCTACCTATCTAATCCATGTCTGAATGAATATCCTATAATTGGATTACTTGTTTCGCTTTTTCTCAATAAAATTCATAAATATATATATATATATATATATATATATATATATATATATATATATATATATATATATATATATATATATATGTATATTATTGACAAATTCCAAAGAATTAATTTGAAGCTTAATATCAAGCAATGTGAAAGAGAAAGAAAATTTCTAAATATGTATGTTTCATTTCCACTAACAACCTTAACCAATCTACCTTAACTAAAGAAACTACTAACTATAGCTTTTCCGACCTTATAATAATCATAATACAGGTAAGATCTTTAATTTTTTTTAGCAAACTTCCGTTTATTCGCAATTTCTTGTCTTCCATTTCCTTGTAATCGCTTTATACTTGCGCATTATCTCTATGACGTAAAATACTTTGATTCAAGGGATTTACTTCAGTTACTCATTCATTCAGTTTTACTTCACGAGATTAAAGCACATTCAAGCTGTTATAGCAGATTTAAGTTTCGGTTTATGTAATAAATCTATTGGCAATATTCTGATGTTCGTTTTATTCAGCATATCAACATTATACATTCTCTAATATTAAGATTTTTTGAAATGTCTTTTGTAAACGACTTGTAATTGGCATTAAATTGATCGTATTGAATGGCCTTACAAATGATGAAAGTCCGCTAAAGGAAACAATTTAATGGAAATTGGCATTTCCTAAGTTTAATAACGAAGCAATTTAGACGTTTTCATATTGTTATAATAGTGGCTTCCTCACGACCTCTGTATCAAATCGTTTGTTTTGTTGTACAATATATACATGTTATCGCTATTTATATGTATTTCTCGTAATACAGTGATCGAAAACCCAGGTATTTTGTACAAACTTGAAAACCTTTCTGTATGCAGTTCCCACGTCAAATTAATGGTTGGCAATGGTTTTATTTCTATTATAGGCGTTTCTTTGTCATGCATTTAATTAAGACAGACAAATTCCTTTTCACTAAACATATGATCTTATGTACCTTTATTAGCGTTGTATTCCGAATAATAACAACAAAAACCTTAGAATATTTAAATTTTTAATTCTATACTCTTATTTTTTCATTATATATGAAGCAAATTATTATAATTATTTCAGACACTTTTTTTAGTGCCTGTAGCTCCTTAGATTTTGTAATCGATTCCTGAAAGTTATGTTAAAGACTTGTCATTTCTAAAATTACTCTTTCGCAAGTTATTGCTTGCCCATACTGAGTAGTTTTGTTTGTATTTCACATTCATTAGTTAATAATTAATGAACACCGTGTAAATTTGTTAACCTTTAATATAATGGAGTGAAATGTGAAGGCGATTAAGGCTTTTATTCCTCATAATCTTGTAAATCGATGTGACCAATTTTATGCATAATATCTATGCCATTGAGTTGGTACTTTTTATTTGTTGGTGGTAAAGTCATTACTTTTCAAAGTATTTTAAAATCTATTTATTCATTAGGAAGAAGAATAAAGTATGAGCAAATAACTTCAAAATTTCGAAACTAGCAAACAATAAATTAGACAGTTATTGATCTGCAAATTTAGTGCTGGCAAAATATTCCGAGAGGTCCAAATCCAGGATTTATTAAACATTTCTTTATTTACATAAATGCAGTCATTTGCTGCGCCTCATTTTTGTTTAAGCTAAATATGTGGAGTACTGTAGTTTGGGTTACGTTATGTTTTTATCATATTTACTAACTTTTACAAAAGCTAGGATCTAAGATTTTAAAAAGGTATACATAGAGCTTGCATTTATTTCAAATTATAAAAGAAAGGTTACAAAATGAAAACAATCAGAGATAGCGAATAGTGATTAGAAGACGACATTATGAACTATTTCCTAAATATATTCCAAAATGATCGGTATTCAAGGTCTCTGACAACTTTTGACTTTTTGTCACGTTGGTTAGGTTAGGTTAGATTTATCTTTTAGCATTAAATCGCCCTGCGCATTCAATTCATCGTGCCCTTTTGAGAAGGTACAATTTTCCCATTTCTACTATGATCATTTTAAAGCAAATGTGAAGTCAATGTCTACTTAGTTTGAAGTTTACTGGGTTGGGTGGATGGGTTTTGGCGATTCGGGATTTGGGGTTTTCAGGATTTTGTCTTAAGCGCCCTTGGCCTTTTAGAATTATGCCTAAGATCATTTCAAATATTGATTCACTCGGTTCTTTCCTTCCAGCATAAGGAAGCAAAGGAAATTACCAGTTAAGAGTTATTCAAATTCTAAATCTCATTTTGGCAATCCATGGGTAACGTAGACTCAAGATGCAAATATATTAATTCAGAAGGTAAAGTTAATTTAGAATGATTCCTAAATTTATTTATGTAAATTTTAAAGACAATTAAAATTATATTCTAATAACAGATTTTACGGCAACAATAATTACTCGAACGTAAATTAGTGTAATAAAAATATTAAAAAACCGATTTTGAAATTGAAAAGCTTGTTTTCCAATAAATGCTGTTTTTTATAATTAATAAAGATTTGAGCATGTATTTCAAATCTAACTTATATTTATTTTAGAGATTACAATCCCTTAGATAATATACATAGATCACTAGCAATGGCCATATCATTATTAAACCGTGTTATTAATGAAGTTTTAAGCATATCAATATTTTGAAGTCAAACTGGCATAATTTTTTGACTACTCAGAAATTTACAAATGTGTATTTAAAGGAAATTTTGCTAAATATATGAGCTAGCATAATTTCGTAATTGGATAGGAAGTATATTAGGATATATGTACATTGACTCAGAATAGATAATCCATTCACAAATTACATATTAAAATTAATTATAAAAGTAGACACTTTGTATTTTTTTAACTGAATAAACTGTTTACATAAGACTACTCTAAAATCTATCTCAGACATGTTTTAGTGCTTCATAGTTATATCGCTAGTGTCTTCAATTATGTTAACTAGCGATTAATCACTGGGAGCATTAACTAGAGTATGAAGTAGTAATTTTTAACTAAAGTAAACCCTTTACCCGCAAACCTGATGATCGCTGATGTATCAAGAGCCTGAGGGATACATTAACCTTTGCATGTAAATTCAAATGAATGAAGGATTTTTTATGGGTATTAATCATAAAAATATAGTTAAAAATAATGGAATTATGTAATAGATATAGACCACTTGAATCATAAACATAGAAATTAATAGAGAAAGTTTGGAACTCATAGATATTCAAACTTATTCAAACGAAAACAATTATTATTACGTTTAATATATACCTTACTATTCATATCAATTTAGTTCTCTGATATAAATGGTTGATCAGTACTATATACAAAACAACTAAGAGTGGTCTACTTTTGAATTTTTTTAATTTTATACATCTAAGCTTATGGTTCAAATCGTTCACAGACAATTTAGACTCTAGATATGAAATTTAAGCTAATTGAGGGTTTTAAAAGATTAAAGTAACAAAGGGTTCTCTGAATACTTCGGAATTCTTGATCAATTGCTAATCCACAAGTAAAAAAAGGCCCTTTTATGTTGCCATGAGGGTGAATGAACACAGGTTTTCAAGTTTTATTCACCAATTTTCAGAATTAACTGAAAAATATATAATTTTCTGGAAAATCATGGAGGATTTTCCTCTTAGCAAAACATACAACACAAAATATTTGACAGATATTTGAGAAACTGGATGCAAATTTCTATATTTCGTAGTCGAAAAATAAAAACAGTAATTAAATTATTGACTTGGGTTGCTTATACCATAGGAAAAATCATTGGCTTGTTGCTCTATTCCATTTAAGAGGACTGGATGAGAGGTTGGGAAATGCTATTGTACTTTGTTAATCAAAACGTACAATTTGGAAACAAAGTATACATCCTCATTTCAAAATATATAGTATTCTCGGTGGTTGGTCATTTCCAGAAATACTTAAACTAACAATGTATGGTCAAGCCTGTCATGCTAGAAAACTATATATAGAAATTAGCGAAATAATAATTAGAATTCAATTCTGAACAACAAACGAGAAGTGCGACGGTATTGAGAAATACAAAAGTATTAGATCTTCGAGTCAGGAGGAAGTGAGAAATCGTAGTTGTGTTAATTAAATCCGCTTCATTTGCAACAAGGCGGAAAATTTTATCATTCTAATTAGTTTGACTATTTCCATTGCAATATCTGTTATCATTAGCAAATCTCTAGTAAGTGAAAAATCCCAGGTGAGGGAATCTGTCTTGTGACACACTTGTATGGTTTATCGAAATTAATTCCAATATGAGGGAAAAGGACTTGTCAATACGCCTCAGCCACTCACGTTGTTGTTCTATAGAAATTTTAGAAACTCATCTGTTTTTAATGAGGGGAAAAGAAGTGCCTCTTAAGACGTAGCAAACACTGAAGTTAATTACATTAGCAATGTCGATGGTGACGGAATTCCGGTAAGAGGTAAACTGAGATTTCTTATTTCGAGTATCGAGAAAATAGGCATTATAGACTAGAAAATTAGCTACCAGTTCGTATGCTTTGCAAACCAGTTGCTACAATCGAATAATATCATGCCTTTGAGGGTTATTAATCAGACTTTATTTGATGGGAAGTCGAGGAAGGGTGGCGACATGACTCCTACAGAAAGCCAAGATGCTCTTATGCTTTCCGCTACTATTGTACCACCAACGCCCAGTCACACTTGAGTGCACGCAATTCCAGTGAAATCGTCAATGCACTCTTCTAAAAACGAGTAAATATAGCCTTTGAATTACACTGAGCTGATTCGACAACATACAGTGAAATCACTAAAGGGAGTTAGACAATTAGTTAATAGGCAAGTCCATTGTAGCCATTAATTGGATTATGCTCCAGGGAGAAGAAATAATATGTCTCTTTATCTAAAGATTGATGACTTCAACTGTCTATGTCTTGCTAGAGGTGGTCTAAGGCTTGAAAGAATGGCTTTAAATAAATTTAATAAGGTTTGATGTAAATTTCCCATCACAACACGTACAAAAAAATCGTGCAGCAAATTTAAAACGAATTCGTAGGATAGTTTTTTTTTACACTTGGATAGTCCTTAACTATTTGATAAGTTTAACCTTAAATGGTTAGTATATATTCAAACCACAAATCAATTCAAACCGGATTTTGACTACTTTTTTCAAAGGGTTAAATATTTGCTGAACACTGCCTATGAGGAGTTGAAAATTCCAATGATTTTTGCGTTAACTTCAATGTTGTATTACTCCAAAAATCAAAGCTTGAGTAATGGTGATTGAGATTTATTATGTAAATGCTGAGATTGAAGGTTCTTTAAAGTTATTTATTACTAGGAACTTGTATTTTTAAAAAAATAATAGTGAATATTTTGAAGTGACACGGGACATATAAAACGCCAGAATGTCACGAATTACCCCGAAGTTTTCCCTCAAAGTGTTTATGGCAACCGCTAGCTAGCTAAATTCCTCAAGTGCCCACGCCCACTCAATGGAAATATTGCACACATATTACTCAGCTTAAAACAAACATAGCCACCATAAAATTTTTAAAAAATTTATGGTTGTATACTAATAAAATTCGTACTGGAATTAATATTCTAGAACATCAAATAATGGCTAAAGAATGTCACCTTTTTACCTTGAGTTAATATCACCGTCACCATCAATTCCAAAGACGGGAAAAATGAGCAATATGAAGTGGTACTTATTTGTGTAAAACTCTGTATTCTTATTCTCCACCGAAACAATACATTCACAATAAACTGTTCTTTAAAATCGCATGAGAACTTTAAGCCTCGAACGATATATCTGATTGAAAGTAAGTGCGAATGATTTACGAGAACTTCTCGCTCGCGATCGGGGGGAATGCGAGTAGACAACATCCAACCCAGAGCTAACATATTCATCCCACTTTCCTGTCATTCAGCCTACTACACTAAAACTTGCTTTTACTTTGGAAGAGTATCTAATTTAAGTTGATTTATCCCACAAATTAGACCAACTTAGTATGTTTTAACCTAAAAAAACTCACTAAGATAAAAGTCCCTACTCCATCCCCCAAAAGACGAACGAAATTCATCTCAAGAACAAGGCACTATCATCTAGGCCCATAGTATCTCGAAGCGATTCCATGGTAATATTTAACACTACTTCTTCATCCGCTGTATTATTTTGGAGAGTTGTGGACCGAGAGGGATTTCCAAGTCATTTTTCGCCATTTACCTTTAGTAACTTCTTATATGAAGGTGGACAACTTACCTAGACTAAGGCGCGTTTGGGAATGAAAGTGGAGATTTCTATTTGGCCGTATGTGGAATTTGATCTGAGTGATGGACCTCGTAATTTTGTATTAGGATGGAATTTTCATTAAACTATGCTCATTATTCTCTTTGTAAATTAATTTTAAATAATTTGTTACCACAATTTGTTTTTTATTGAATCGATTCTGATGGCTGATGTCTTCTTTTGGCCTCCTTGTACAGAAAAAGATTTCCATGTGTGAGGAGAACCTACCCCCAAGAGAGCATACCGTGCTTCCAATATAATTTCCTCGGAAACACCGTGGACAAGTATATAGATAGACAACACGGCCCTAAATCTCAAGGGGAGGTCTCTCCTTGGGATAAAATAAAATGCTGCCTATAATAACTTTTAACAAAATGATTTGAAATTGGTAAGAAAATAAAACTTTTTAACATATTCGTTTTTTTTTCCTCAAATCTTGATTGAGTCATTCAATAAATGGAACTTGAAAATATGTTATATCATCTCTTTCCCCTCACACACGCACATATTCTGATTTTTCAACTAATCATATCTCACTAAACGCTAGAGACGATATATTAGCACAATTTGCACCAACGCCAACCCTGTTTAACGATGCATAAAATTTTAAAATAATATAATTTATGCTTTATTTTCAATTTAAAAAAAATTTCAACAACAAACAAATGTTATCAATATTGTATTTAGTTTAACAAATTACATGATCGATTAATTATAACCCGGTCATTGAGGGTCTAGTGAATCGTGGTTGAAGAATTTAGGTGTATTATCATTCAGAAATGCTTGGGTGCTATTCCTTGTATGTGCCGATGCTCCATTTTACTGACACCCTAAATTATTCTCTGGGTAGAAACTGCAACTCACTCTATTATTTAATTTGCGGGTTGCTGTAAAACGAATCGTGGATAGCACTAAAAATTTACCTATAGTAAAATAATGAATGGAATATTACAATCATGGCAGGAAATTAACTATAACAAGGCGCAACGAAGGATATCTGCGTGAAAAAGAAAAAAGCCTGACTTGGTCAACGGTTCGGTGGAGCAATCGATTATTTAAGTGGGCAAAATAAATAAAATAGACATAATATTATTTTACACAAATCTTTATTTATGTAAATTATGAGGGATGCATAAAATGCACTATTTACAAATTTTATTGATTGCGAGACGGATTTGGTGCAAATTTGATTGAAATGTCTCTATAGATCCATGGATTACACTCTCTGTATTAATCAGATATGATGAATGGGAAATTCGGATCACCTGAACGTAAGCCACCCAAAGCTTACCTGAGGCTGGCCTATTTTCAAGTAAAGAAATTCGGGGTGGCCTATCTTCGGTTTCAGTGGGAAGCTGTGCTCAGTGCTCGAACCCTAACCTAACCTAACAAAACTAGAGCACTTGGATGATACGTCCACCTCGACAATATCTATGCCGCCTCTTTCTCCTTTAAACTTACTTAATTTTTCTGCAATAAAGTTGAGAACCATTTTTTGCTTCATTTTTTTCACTAAAGCGAAACTATTTGTTATTCCTTCCCCTGTCCTGAGTCTTCCTAGGAGGACCAGATCAGAAGAAGGATGGGGGAGGAGTAATCTGTAACTTGTAGTAACTTGGAGGTAATCTGTAACCCGATCTGTAACTTTCTCTCGCACTTTCCCCTTTCATTGGAGTGAACGTTCTAGAGTAGGCATCTGAACCGCAACAAAAGAGATTGAAAGCTCATATCCGTAAAATATAGGAATAACATCTTTAGGGAGCACCGAGGTTATATCGTTGATGCACAAAGCAAAGAGAGTGAGGGCACTCACTTGCGGGACGTCTTCTTCTTTTCCTAGAGGACCGGAGATACCAACCCTCACCATTACGGAGAGTCGACGATAGAGTAGAAATCCATACAAAAAAGTAAGAAATGGGAACTTGAAATTGAATCTGTATCGAATGAACAGCCAGTGTTCTCCACTAGCCTGGAAGAACACGGGATGCAAAGTTTGTATATATATATGGTTGGCCAGAAAGTTCTGAATCACTTAAGAAGCGGAAAGAAAGCAACAAAATTCTATCGAGTAACATCAACTTTAGGTTAGGTTAGCCTTACTCATTCGATTTTCAGACTCCGTACGCTGGCGTTGTTTGTTGTTCCTGCGCAGTTTATTTCTCTTTGTGCAAGCCCCAACTGACAGAAAAGAGTTTGGAATAAAGTAGAATTAGAGTTATATTTCTCAACCTAACCTATATATATATATATATATATATATATATATATATATATATATATATATATATAACGTCACTGCAGATCGTCGAGTACGTATGATAATATATATTATATATTCTCAAATGTACCCGCCTATCTGCAGTTACGTCACTACATACGGGATACTTGATCACGTGATCTGAGCGGCTGGCTTTGTGAGGCGTCAGTTGGATAGTTACCGTGCTGGCGGTAAGCTAAGTTAGTGAAGTTCGTCGAGGTGTTTTTCTCGATTTTTCTGCCGACAGTCGAGACAATAAGTGATTTAAACTGAAGAAACTGTGTGAGCATCGCAAAAGGTACGTTTGGATATATAGATCGTGACATAATATTAAATTTTAGAAACTTTACAACATTATAAATAAGTAGTTTTTCGTGATTTACGCTTAGTATGTAAGTTTCTATTACGAATCAGGCCCCAAATATAGACTACCATCAGGCTTTTATTATACGGAGACAGGCTTAAATGCGGTCTGGTTTGTTTGCGGGCCGTGGTGCATGAGAGCACAGACCGGTTCAGTGCCCCTATGGTGGTGCCGGAAAGTATGTCTACATAGTTAAGAAGTGTAGTGAAAATGGGTTGCAGCGTAGTCCATACGCGAGGCAGAAAATGACTGAGATAAGTACATGAGAGGCGACATGATCGGAAAACATGTAAGAAGGGAGTGGAGTTTAGTGTGATGCGAGGTGCCTATGAGCGAGACATAGCTCTCTGGCAACCACTGGTGAGTTACGTTGGCACGATGGGCCGGGGGGGAGGGGTGTGGTAGTTCAGAGCAAAGCGCTTCAGGGCGTGTAGCAGGATACGTTACTAAGACGTTGTTAAGCACTGAGATCAAAGAAAGCTGGAGTACAGAGAATAATAGGGGAAACTATTATAAAAATTAAAGAAATTATTATTATTGTTATTGGGAGGATTTTAATTTATATCATATTTGTTGTGGTTTTTATTATCAGCATTTGTATTTACTATTAATTTTTCTGGTAAATGTTGCGAGTATGGCCGGATGCGATTCTAGCTTATTTTGGGGGCTACTTTTCAGTGTTTTTCTGCTATCGCACTTGCCAATCACAGATCTGTATTCAATTTCGTCAATGACCAATCAGAAAGCTCTATTTGTTTCAAAGCTTTTTGTGTTTTTATATTGATCAAAACTAGGTTTTTCTTTCAATTTAGATGTTTATTTCCCCTTATTTCTTTTCTATATATCCTACCTACCCTATGCCTGACATTATTTAGTCTTTTTAATTACTTGTTACTCAATTTTCCATTGTTTAATGCTCGATTAAACCATATTTCGGTGTTGTTAACGAAGCCTCACTTCTTAATTCTGACGAAAAAACGACTTTTTTATTTTTTTGCTTCCGCATTGATTCGTAGGGGTGCGAAAATGTATGAGAGAAATTCCTTTCAACTCGATAATATAAATGGCCGATAAACTTACCAACCAGAAACGGACTAAGGCCAGTCATATGGCTAGATTATTGGCATTTAAACTCAACAGTCCCAAAACTTTTATGAATACCACTCAAGAAAGAAAATGGAAGAAAACGCTTGAAGGACCAACTCAACAAGTAACACAAAGAAATTAGCCCCCCAAGATAAATGGAAGAAAATGAAGAGCATCAAGAATGAAAACGAAGATTAAGGACTGTCGTAAAATTCCCCCCTTCTTGTTCTAAGAGTGCTAAGAGTGATAATATTCATAGCTTAAAGAAAAGAGCCGTTGGAAGCAGGTAAGGATATAGAGAAACGCACAATAATTCCCCAAAATAAACTTATATTTTAAATTTAACAATTGAATACACAAAATTTAAACATTAACCACAGCAATACTCCGAATATTATCATACACAAGAATTAATTCAATTAGTTTGACCCTCTAAAAATTGGTTAATTTCGCTACACACAGCAATATATAAGATTTAGGCTTACTCACTCTACTTGAGTTTAAATACCTCAGGAATGTTATTGTCTCACAACGCGTGCCACCTGGCCAGATGTAGGTGGACGGGATCACGAGGATCTTTATGGTGAGGGTAGCAGCTGGGGGGTCCACACGATATTCAGGGGGGGTTCTTCAAGGACGAGAACAATTCGGTGCTTTAGGCGGCCCTAAGGTAGTCGTGGTCTTCCTGGCGAGAGTGAGTCGAACTTGGTTCTTACACCAAGTTAACTTGGAGTGCGGTGTGACCACCGAGTAATGAGCTCGAGAGGGAGCTTTTCTCCTTCGTTAATTAATTCCTCATGGGCGAGGACCGAACTCGGGAGGGTCTTCTTTGAGGGCGAGGATTGATGAGGGGGAGGGGGATTTCTCTGAAGAGAATAAGTTACTTAAATTTCGGTTTGGTAACCAGGAACTAGCTCGAGGATGAGCTTTTTCTTAGTTCCAGTCTTCTTCAAGGGCGAGTATAACGGAGGGGGGTTTCTCTGACGAGAATAAGTTGAACTTGGTTCCTCAACCAAGTTAACTTATGAGTTCGGTGTGGCCACCGAGTAATGGGTTCGAGGGGGAGCCTTTTCCTTCTTTCTTTAATTCTTCAAAGACGAGGAATACCCCTGGTGTTTAAGATGCCCCAGGATATGAGGAGTCTCTCTGACGAGAGTAAGTTAGACTTAACACAGTTAACTTAACGTTTGGTTTGATAACCAGGGACTAGCTCGAGGATGAGCTGCTTCTTAGCCCCTTAAGGTAGGTAGCCCTGCCTCTCTTGCAAGGTACTTCTTGGTCTGGGTAGCCAAGTAAACTACCAATCCAGTCTTGGTAGCCCGGGGTCTTAATTCCGAGGACTTCGTCACCTGGAGACTGACGTATTCTACCTTTATTTTCCTCAGTGTTCCTTATTTATACCTGGTCACCCAACTGGGAGAGTGGTAAGGGGAAAGGGGCTTGAGGACGGCTCCAGGAGGGTTCTTATGCCAAACGGTTTTTCTCACCAAGTCTTACATCGGCTCCTCGTTAGCCTTCGAGCTTGGGAGAAACACGTCTCCAATTTATTACTTGGCGTGAAATTGAATCTCACTCTCCTGTGGGGAAGATCTTGCATTTTAACCTTTAGGTCTTTCATAGCGGTGAGTGGTGCAGCGCTGTGGTTACGCGCTTGACCTGACGGTGCCTGGAGCCGGATGTCTTTGCGGTAATCGCCTCGTGACTCCACCGCGACAGAACAGAAGGAGTGACGATTCCCCTAAAAGGACCAACCCAGCCAAGAAGAATACGGAAGTCAAGGAAAATGGAAAGAAAACGTTTGAAGGGCCAACTTAAATATAAGTAAATTCAGTCAAGAAGAAGAAGATTGGATAAAGTGAAGATCAAATGATGAACAAGATTAAATAAATAAAAATTATAATAAGGATCCCCCCCCCCCACAATAACTGTTGACACTCAACGGCCGAACAAATCTTCTGATTTTCGTTACAACTGCACCTGCCCTTCTACTAGAGATTTAAGAAAAAAGTGCTGCTGGGAACTTCGGAGACCCGGGGAAGGAGAAGCCATTACTCCTTGACTAGAGACAAGACTTCGTTTGCTCTTCTCAATCCCTCTAAATTAGCTTCTCTCATACCGCAGACTCGGAGGCCGTAGGAGGAAGAGCTACTACTCCTCGATTAAGAAATCCAAGACTAATCTCTCCCCAATACTCAAATTCGCTCCGCTTTTTAGAAAGGGACCTGTGTAGGGGTGCAAAAATGTATGAAAGAAATTCCTTCCAACTTGATAATATAAATGGCCGATAAACTTACCAACCAGAAACGGACTAAGTCCAGTTGTATGGCTAGAGTATTGGCATTTAAATCAAGAGGTACCTCGTTTGAAACTTCTCAGTCCAAAAACTTTTATGAATACCACTCAAGAGAGGAACATATCGACGGATATATCGCTAACTCTCTTTTTATGAAAAAGTCTCCCGACGTTAAAGAGAGATTCCACGAGTTCTGGCTCGCTGTCGGTAAACTCTACCCACCCATCTGACGTAAGTATTACCGATTATTTTGAGCTCGGCTCGTTGTTGGGGGGCGGCTCGTCGCGGGTATGTGCCTACGATGACCCTGAGTTTCAATCATTTGGGGGGGCGTCTAGGGGGTACAGCCCCCTAGTATAGAAGCGCAAATTGCCATAAACTTCATGGATTTCATCTCAGAAAAAGGAACAATGAAAAGTAGCCCAAAATAGCCTAAAATAAGCTAGGCTTTGGATCCGGCCGTACTCTACACAATTACCTTATTTCTATTATTATTTTCTGCTCATGGTTTGTTTTTTGCTAATCAAGCATGTGTTTTTTTCACATGATGGAAAGTAAATTCACATGGAAACGAACCTACAATGAGCCCTTTTTACAGTATGGCTTTGTGAATATGCCCGATTCTTTTGGAGTTCCCTCACAATGTTGTTGTGCGCAAAGTTCTTATCAATGAAAGTCTGAAACTAGGAAAGCTTAATGAACATCTGAGAAAGTGTCTCCGAGAGCATCACATTTGTTCAACAAAGTGCAAACAATTTGCCGGCTCTGAAGTTTGGAAAATTTGACTTGCATCACAACTGGCGGCTGCTGTTGAATTTGTAGTGTGCACTGACTGCACACACACAAAGAACCAGAGAGAGAGAGAGAGAGAGAGAGAGAGAAGGACAAATATACATTCTGCCAGGTTGAAGCGTCAAAGATGAAATGGTAGAAGCAATAAAAGAAGGTCGTTTGGAGACAGTTTGTGAACCAGCGAAATCTGATTAGAATATCTGGATGGAGACTTGACTACCTTTAAAGCTATTGCCCCTGAGTTTGAAAGCAGATAGGCAAACAAAGTAAATAGAGATGTCTGGAATAGGGACAGAACCAGCAACAAAAGATGTTTCACCTTAATGTAAAATTTGATAAAGGGCATCTTAGCTTTAAGCAAACGAAGTTTCTGTGATAAACTCGCAGGGGAGAGAACCCCTAATTAAGATAGGTAGTGGAGAATCCCAGCCAATCACAGGCGCCGCTGGGCTGGTAGGTAGCTAAGTACCGCCTCAACGACCAAAGGAAGGCGGAGCTAGGAGTCGCCTCCAAAATGATTGCGGGTATAAATAAGAGAACATTTCATTCAAAGTTCATTATTATCATTATTAGGATTACCATCATTATTATTATTATAGGGCATTATTACTAGACTAACATAATAGACTCTTAATTCACCGTTCTACGAATCTCCATTATTCTGGCTCTTGCCATTATAACCCAATTTAAAATATTCCGTTGCGCAAATTAAATCTCTACCGTAAGTGTAAACATTTCAAAGTGGTATAAATATACAAGTGTTTAATTCCTTGAAAAAAGGAGCCTTTTAATTACAAACCTTGATAGGAATATACACCTCGGACCGTAGGTCAAGAAACCTGTAAGCAAGCCACTTTACCAAACCATTATAGGATCGCTTTGCAATCCAAACAAGGCCTACTTACGCCAAACCTACAAATGGCGACCCTATATTTGGCGACCTATAATTGGCGACCTTTTTCCTTCGAACCTCAATAACTGGCTAGCAAACTTAGCCGCCGAAACCGAAGAAAGAAGAGAGAACAAAGAAGAAAGAAGAGAGAACAAAGAAGAAAGAAGATGGAAAACACAGACAATCAGCAAGCAAGGCAAGAAGGAGATTTCGTGAATGCGGGGAGCATAAAACCACCTTTGTTTAACGAATCAGCGGTCACTGGCTAGTTCCGTATAATTGAGGCTTAGTTTCACAACTCCTGAATAAAAAAGAACGAGGCAAAATTTTATCAAGTCTTGGCTCACTTCACCCGGAGACTGTCAATCGACTGCCAGGGGATATTTTTGAAGGACAAAACTACAACAACCTGAAGACAGAAGTCATTGGGTTTTTCAAAAAGAGCAATCTCAAACTTTCCGACAAACTCATTGCGTCTTCCCCACTTACCGGCCGACCCTCACTGAATTTAGAAGAGCTAAGGAGGACAGCACTTCAGGTAGGAGTCAGTGAAGATTTAGTGCGACCTAAATTTGTTCAGTCCTTGCCACCGAGCACAGCGTCTGTAATCGCATCGCAGAAGGACCTGTTCGTGGTTCAGCTAGGTAAATTAGCGGATCAACTGATTATGTTCGACAAAGATCAATGCCTGAGTGTAAACACGAGCGGGCAATTGAGGGATTGCAGTGTAGTGTCCGCATCTGATTCCTCGGTGCCAATTAATAGTGCATTTAGTAATCGTGAATCTAATAATTATGCATTTAATGATCGTGCAGTTAATAATTGTGGATATATGTAGAGATAGTGCTAATAACGCCTCGAATTCGTCGTGGTCATGGCATAATAACAGTGGCTATAAGCATAATATCCCGGTGGGCTTACGGCCATTTAGAATCGAGCAAAAACCCATGGTGTGCCGCGGGTTTTATTTATGGTGAAAAGGCAAAAACTAGTAAACTCTGGTGGAGGTGGCCCAAGAGAGGTGAGACTTTGCAAATGCAGACTTCCTCTAGGCCATCTTCGCCGCTTACGGAGGAAAAACTAACCAGGCAGGCCATAGCTAGCGCGGCCGCTGACGTGCCATCTGTATTCACGCTCGCCGCAAAAATATTCAATTAAAAATGCGAATTTATAATATACACGAGGGCAAGTGTGTCTATCGTACCGGCCAAACTGGTGCGATTTAGTGAAGTGCGTGAATCGGGAATCTACATTTCCACGGCGAATGGCGGAAAAATTCAGGTGCACGGCGAGGTGCACGCAGATATTGCAATCTCAAGTCTCCTGCGATCATTTAGGTGGTCGTTCGTAGTCACCGATACCACTTCTTCAATTTTGGGAATCGATTTCAAGAGCCATTTCGATCTCTTGGTGGATTGTGCGCGCAACAAACTACTAGACTGGCAAACGAAGCTCCCTACAGCCGTGAAGATCTCCGAGAAGCTTTCAGTTGCACTGATAACTAATGACCTCTTTAGCGTACCCCCCATCACCCCGTGTCGTCTGATCGTGGAAAGGTTTGGGACTCTGTATGGGCCTGCTTCCTCTCAGCCATCACCATCCTTGCCGTAGTCCGTAGAACACACCATTTACACTGGCAGTGCCCCGCCGACGTTTGCACGACCAAAAACTTTCATGCCATCATCTCTGCAAGACGCGTCACATGTGTGGGTGAGAATAGATCGAGTTCAAAAGCCTTTAGAGGCGCCCTATGAGGGCCCCTTTCCAGTAATCAAACGCAGGCCCAAGGTCTTCAAACTAGAGTTCCCGGACGGCATGAGGGTGACTGTCTCCAATGACAGGTTGAAACTGGCAAAATTGCCCGCAACCAACGAAGGCAGGCCTTCCGCCGCCAAGCGTCACCTAAGGTCACGGGTCTGTTATGAGCAACTCGGCCGTGAAACACATAAGGAATAAAAGGAAACAGAAGAAAAGAAAATCGAATAAGCACCATGTAACGCTTCATCGGAATTGAAGGAATGCCCAAGAAAAATCGTGAAAACACGATCAGGGAGACGGGTTTCATTTGCAAGAAAGCCAATGTACAAATATTATTGAACTTTGCAAAATTGTATATATGTACATGTGACATTGTTAATTGTTATCATTGTATAATGGCTTAGATATATATTTTTGTAATAAACATGGTAGCGTTGAGGTTAGATACCAATTATATATGTATATATATAGTAACTCTCTCATAGGATATAATTTTTTTATATCGTACGCACTCCGTGGGCTAAGAGGAAATATGTGTGTAGTGTGCAATGACTGAAAACACACAAAGAAAGAGAGAGAGAGACAAAGAGAAGGACAAATATACATTTTGCCAGGTAGAATTGACAAAGATGGAATAGTAGGAGCAATAAAAGAAGGTCGTTTGGAGACAGTTTGTGAATCAGCGGAATCTGATTAGAACGTCTGGTATTAAACCCGACCACAATGTAAGCTTATCGCACCCGAGTGTGAGAGCAGATAGGCAAACAGCGTAATTAGAGCTATCTGGAATATGGAAAGATCCGGCGACAAAAGATGTTTCACCTTAATGTAAAATTTGATAAAGAGCATCTTAGCTTTAAGCAAACGGAGTCTTTGTGCTGAACTCGCAGGGAAAAAAACCTAAAATTAAGATAGCAAGTGTTGAATTGCAGCCAATCATAGGAAAGAATCCAACCAATCACAGGCTTCGCTGGAATGGTAGGTAGCTAAGCACCACCTCAACGACCAAAGAAAGGCGGAACTAGGAGTCGCCTCCAAAATGATTGCGAGTATAAATAAGAGAAGATTTCATTCAAAGTTCATTATTATTATCATTATTAGGATTATCATCATTATTATTATTATAGGTTATTATTACTAGATTAACATTATAGACTCTTAATTCACCGCTTTGCGAATCTCCATTATTCTTGCTCTTGCCATTATAACCCGATTTAAAATATTCCGTTGCGCAAATTGAATCTTTACCGTAAGTGTAAACATTTCAAAGTGGTATAAAAATGCAAGTGTTTAATTCTTTGCACAAAGGAGCCTTTTAATTACAAACCTTGATCGGTTAATACACCTCATACCGTACGTCAAGAAACTTGCAAGCAATTTACATTACCAAACCTTATAGGATCTCCTTGCAGTCAAAACAAGGCCTACTTACGCCAAATCTATAACTGGCGACCTATAAAGCTTCGTATAAAGTGGCATATCGAAAAGCAAAAATACAAAAGCCACATAAAATTGCTGAAAAGTTGATTTAAATATACTCAATCTTAATAGTGGAAAAATTATGTGGCTTGGACCAAGCCAAAAAGCTCTATGCTTTTTGACTCTCCAACAACACTGTCGTGTAATTGCCAGACTCTCTCTCTCTATCTCTATCTCTCTCTCTCTCTCTCTTTATATATATATATATATATATATATATATATATATATATATACTCTGAGAAAAGTTTGGAAAAGAGACGGGTGGGTGGAATTAGAGAATAAGGGGCCAAAGTCCAAGTAAATTTTCTACCACTTTACCTTACACTTCCTTAGAGCTTGCGGGTGGTCCAGATGGGGCTTCGATCCTTATGTCTAGCAAAGGAGGGAAGATTTCACCCTTCAATTTCCTAAATCGAATAACTATTGGTCCACTTTTCGAAAGTAATGGCGCTTTATCACTTTACCAGTTTTATTGTCACTACTCTAAGCGAGTCGAACAAATTCACTTTTACTGATATTCACTTTGTAAAAATTCCGAAAATGGGCACAGAGGGAGAAGCAGACTAGTTAAGGCAAGCAAAGCAGTCGTCCTTTCCACAAAAGTACACCTATATAAATATTCATTTTTATCTATGTAAGGGTATGGAACGTACACACTCACATGCTGCCAGGCGATCGTGGGAACGAAAGAGATTTGTCGTCTGAGTTGACCTTCGTCTCCTCTCCCCCCCTCCTCTCCCGACATTCTACCGCTCTCCTCCGCCTTACCCCTGACCAAAGTCGTTATCTGCGCCAAACCACCCCAACAGGCGAAAGGAAGTCTGACGGAAGAAGGCCTATCTCACAGAGAAGCCTAAATTATATTTGCATTCTTTATGATACCAAGGAGATTGTGCAAAAGGCGCCACGATAAGCGAATTATCGTATAGGGAATCTCTCTCTTGATTTCTCACATTCCGTGGTATAAATGGCAACGCCGTTCATCCCTCAGGAGAAGTATTTCAGACCTATTCACGTAATCCTCACGTTGAGTGAGTGTCGTTGCAGTAACGTATCGACTGCCAACGCGCGCCAGCTGATTCAACCTGGTCGCTGTCTCAAAGAGTTCCTAAGGAAAATCTCGCCCCGCAGAGTCTGTGACTAGAATAATACGCTCTGTTGCTCAACGTAATTTGAGAAAGAAAAAGGAACATCCAAATAGTTACTGGAAGTAACTATTTGTTAGTGTCACATCCAGTTAAGAGTGAGCTAACCGGAACTGCAGTCAGCAGCCCCAAACCCGTCGTCCTATTCCCCCTCTCCCCGAGAACTCGTGTTAACGCCACCCGAACCACCCTGTCTGGACCTGAGTAGTCGTCTATCCAATCCATCACAATTAATAAGAATCTGTAAACCTAGTGTCCCTCTATTCTTAAATTACCTATTTAATTAACAGTGATTGATACTCACATTGAGTCATTATAAATCTAGGCGCTTAACGTCAGTGTTATCCTCCTTTTTTTAAGGAGATTCAAGTGAGTCATTCCCTGATATTATTATTTATAATTGCTGTCAACCCAGACTAATCCGTGTTTAATATTTAATCCTTATTTACCTAAATGCCCGTTTAACTATTGCTACTAATTATTATTTTTTTGTAAAGTAAAGTTTATTTTTGTACGTCTGTTTATTTGGTGGCTCCTCCTTTTTGACGTACCCTTCGCAAGACTTTAATTTAGAATCTCTTCGGCTAATTTATTCAACCTGTATTATGCACTCTAAGAATTTAACAATCACAAACCTTCCCCCAGGAACAAGTGGGACTTTTATAGTGAGAATCCTGGCTGTGGCACAACCCACCTCTAACCAGCCTTCGCACGTTCAGTAGGAATTAAAGCCTATATATATATATATATATATATATATATATATATATATATATATATATATATATATATATATATATATATATATATATATATATATATATATATATATATATATATATATATATATATATAATATATATATATATATATATATATATATATATATATATATATAATGATCGTTGATTAAGTCATAGGGTCTCAATACCATCGACTTAAACAAAAGCGGTGTGTTCAGATCAAGGACTAGAATAATTATTGGACCGGACTATGAGCAATTCTACGACAATCTACTCATAATACTACAAAAATTCAACCAACTAGGATTAAGATACATTTAATCGTCATAATTATGTTCATTTTTGGAATAACGACCTTAGCGTTAACAAATTGACCAATCAACTTTTAGACATAAACACTATAATAATTGTCCAATCAGCGACATGATAGATTTAAAAGGTTAATAACGCTCAAATTGTTTGTACATAAACACAGCTGAAATCCAAAGCAAGACAGTCCTGCACGTCGAAAATGAAAACTCGACGAAAATAAAATGTTCCATTTATTATGCTCACATCGCGAATCTCTCATCCTCGGGGACCTTTGCGAAGGAGCTAAATAGAATGCTGACGAAAAATAGTATGCAGGAAATGTGGTTTTCACAGAATCCACAGTCCGAAGAGGTTCTAAAAATTAGTCTTAATCCCCAGTGCGAGATTAGTTGCCAGAAACTCCCCACCCCTGGAAATGCCTCCCGAAACCTTCACTACCCTCACAGACGGCAAATACAGGAAAAAAACGCAATGGAAAAACTATTATGCTACCAAACACTCCACAAGGGCCCAAGCTCGTTACAGAATAAGCCCTGACAACAACACATATACAGGAATCTTACGTGAATAAGACAATAGACCAACTAAAAATACTATATTTTAATTCAAACGGTTGGACCGAGAAAAGACTACTTTATGGTAACATAATACGACAAATTGATCGAGACTTTGTATTTATCTCAGAACACGGGGTAAATACAGACAGAAACCCAATAATAATTTTTCCATACGAAGTTATAACAAGAAATTCACAGTGGAGAACGACTTGACGGTTGTGCAATTGCTATGAAAAAAGGTATTGATTACAAAGAAATAAGTGGGCTCGATGAATCTTACTTAGCTTTAGAGATACGTACGGCAGCTTTGTGGTCACGGCAAAACGGTTCTTTTTGCCGGCGACCTCAATGCAAGGAGTGCTGCCTCAAACTATACGTCGACCAACCCAGAGGCAGGAATTTCAAGATACTTATTGGCAGACAAATTATGACAAGAATTGGACCAAACTTCCACACATGCATCACGAAAAGATCAACCACAAAACCAGACATAGTGCTCACAAGCACTACGTTCCCATTTAATTACTTTATTGAACCGGGCCTTCCCGTCCCCAGCGACCAACTGGCTATCCTTATAAAAATCTCCACCGCCCCTATTCAGGTCCCTATCACAGAACGTAAGAGCTACGCTCGCGCCAATTGGGATACGTATAAACCAGTGGTTCTCAACCTTTTTTTTACCCATGGCCCCCCTCCTTTAAAAAAATTTGGTGGCCCCAAAACCCCCAACTTTTCACTAATAAAAGAAGCAAAGGAATTGTATCTATAAGTAAAAAAATAGTAAATAATTATGCTTATTTTGAAGGAAAACTTTAAGTTTAAACTAATACAAATAAATTATTTAATAGTTAAATTTTATGGAGGATTTATTTACATTAGTAAATAATTCATAATATAATTTAAAAAGATAAGTGAATAATTAAATAAAAAATGTAGATTTATTCTAAGAGATCCCTGTGACTGATGTTGCTAATACAAATAAATTATTTAATAGTTAAATTCTATGGAGCATTTATGCACATTAGTAAATAATTATTCATAATATATCTTTAAAAAGATGGGTGAGTAATTAAATAAAAAATGTATATTTATTCAATGAGATCTCTGTGACTGATGTTGTTCAGCGAGTTTTTTTTATATTCGGCTCCATCGATGTCGATGATAGTCGAAGATCACCCCTTTGCACAATGTCCAGTCTATTTCGAGCTTTTGACAATAAGTGAGAAACACGACTAAATCCTGATTCAACAAGGTAAGATGATGGAAAAGCAATGACGTAGAGTTGTGCTTTATCCCAGAGTAGTGGATACTTTTTAGCAGCTTCATTTGTTTTCCATATATCATGCTTCCCATCTTTAAATTTTCCTGCAAAATTGCATCACTCTGTAATTCAATGAGGGTTTCCTGTAAAGAAATGTCTACATCGGCAACATTAACTTCGAAAGGAATTGTCACCCAAGTTGGTATATCCATCATGAGTAAATCACTAAACTGAGCTTGCTTATCTTTGTGTAAATTTTCCAAATATTCACCGTACAATGCAAGATCCTCATCGTGCAGATCGCTGCTAATTGAGGCCAAACCAGGAAACTGTTCAAATGCACGACGTCTGATATTAATCTTGTACAACTGTAGCTTTTTCAGGAAAGCAGTAATTGCACCTTTACTGGATATGAGATCAGAATTTTTTCCTTGGAACTGTTTATTAAGTAAATTGATTTTTAAAAATATATCTGATAAGTAAAATACATCACATTTAGTTGCAAGCAGTTGTTCTCCAAGATGGGTGTTGGCCATTAAATAAGACAATAAAATCCCAAAGTGCAATAAAACGATGAAGACAATTCCCCTTTGACAACCATCTCACATCAGTATGCATTACAAGACGTTCAAACTCTTCTCCATTTTGACTACAGAATTCACGAAAGAGGCAGTCTCTCAGAGAATTTGATTTAATATGGTTAACCACTTTTATCACGACACTAAGGGCATTATGTAGGCGTCCACCCAATTTCTTAGCAACTAAGTGTTGACGGTGTATGCAAAATACTCCGGGGACAGCTTGTTTCAAGTGTGCAATAAAACCTTTGTATCTGCCAGTCATGTATGATGCACCATCAGTAGCACATGCTATTAGGTTTTTGAGTGGAATATTGCTTTCCTTTAAATATGTAACAACTTCATTAAAAATTGTTTCACTTCTTGTGTCTGCCTTAAGACTTCTGGCGAAAACCATTTCCTCTCTGGGTCCTTGGTCATCCATAAATCTAACATATGTTAGTAAAATTACTTCATTATCTCCTAATTTGATTCATTAAGCTGAAGAACAAACTGTTTTACTTTAAAATTAGCTATTAATTGCTTTACAACATCCTCTGCCATTTCATCAATGCGTCATGACACAGATGAGTTGCTTAACGGGATGGAATTAGTGATTTCACTTGCACTTTGTTTCAGAACTGATGAAATTATAACAGACACTGTTGGCAAAATTACTGTTTCACCAATATTATGGGGTTTTCCAGCCTTTGCTATTATCTTGTTAATTTCATAAGATGCCAATAAACTATCATTTAGTTTGCTTACTTGGCTGTTAAACACTTGAACCACTATTTTTCTTGCTTGAAAATCATCACGGAGTTTTCCAAAGTATTCTAATGCTCTGTCTTTTTTTTTATTGTGCTTGCTTTCCAGATGTATTTTAAGTTTACAAGGCTACATGCCTGCATTTGAAAGTACATCCATGCATATGAGGCACATTAGTTTCGTTGCATTCTGTGGTGATGGAATAAATCCGTAAGACAAATATTCAACAGAATACTGGCGGCACTTCTTCTTTGTTAGCGCCGCCATGGTTTATCCGTAAAAATATATCAGGAGCTATTATATCATATATTACAGTTTATAGTTAAGAATTATATGTAATTTGTTGACAAAACTAACTTCAAGCCTATATCTATCTTAGAATTTGCAGGGAAAGTCTTCAAGAACATATTGGCAAACAAGGTGTATACGTTCCTTGAAGGACATAATTCGTATAACCACCAACAGCATGGCTTTCGGAGGAAACGAGGAACGCACACAGCGTTAGCCGTAATCAGTGATAAGTTAGCAAAAAATAAAAGCAGAACAACACCACGCAAATCTGGTGCTCCGAGACGTCAAAAAGGCCTTTGACAAATTATGGAGAAGAAGCCTACAATACAAGATCTTACACCTGGGCCTCGACCCCATACTTGAAAGGATAATTTGCGATTATGTGATGGATAAGAGAGCGTATGTGCACGTTAAAGGCTTCAATGGCCCTGAGTTCGAACTCGAGGCGGGGGTGCCACAAGGCGGGTGTATAAGTCTCCTTCTCTATAATCTACACATAAACGACCTTCCCCAACCTCTAACAGAAGGCTCGTTATACGTCCAATTTGCGGACAACGTATCAATGATATGTACGACACCTTATGGGAATGTGAATTATATGGCACAAAGTACGGCGGTAGAAATTAAAAACATCAACTCTTTCGAGAGCAGTTGGAAGATATCTACCAATGCTCATAAGTTCTAGATAATCCCACTATTTCGACGAATCCTCGCCGACATCCGTGTTGGGGGTGTACGCATCACAAACCACACGGAGGGCACGGTTCTAGGACTCCAGATTACGACTGGTGGGTATGGGTGTCACGTGAACAGGATCTCGGCAAATGCACGGAGGGACTTGGGTGAACTTTTCCGATTCATAAACCTAAGAACCTCCAACAAATTTAAAGTCTATAATGCGTGCATCCGATCCAAACTCCTGTAACCCTGGTCCCCATAAACGCGAATCCCAAGACCCAGATCTTTAAACTGCATAGGGTTCAGAATTAGGCTGTCTTACTTATAACAGGAACCGAAATGAGAGAGATGAGAAGGCAAAGTGAGATTCATGGTGAACTGGGGTTGACCCCCATAAGCAGGGAGCTTCACAATAGAGCAATAAAGATCTGGGACGCCGTACACCCGCACCTCCCTCCCGAGTTTGTGCTCGAGCGCATGGACTTTAATGACGCAAAACATAGAAGATTATTTAGAAGTAGCAGACTGCTCATCAACAACGACATAAACCTAACGTTTGCGTGAAATTCCGTTTACAAATCAAAACAATCTTTATTATATATATTTACCTTTAATCATAAAAACTCTAATTCCCCCAAATAAAAACAACATCAAAAACACAAGAATAAACGCAAAGTCAGGAATTAAAAACCCAGATACAAAAACTCTTCACCAGCAGTAGGGGCCAACCCCCCTCCCCCTTCTCGAAATTTCACTTTCCTATTACTTCCCTAATTTTTCCCACTATTTTATCCTACTAAACACCTCTACTACTATATTTTTTACTTATATATGTCCAATGTCTAATTTCCGAATTTTTGACTGCGTATAATTCTTGGTATTTTCACTCCGACAACTACCTCAAAATTCGGCCCTGGAGGAAAAGTTAAAGGAAAATCCAAAAGACGCCTCTGAGATTACGAAAGAGATTATACTTATTTTCACCATCACTAATAATTTCATCTTTATTTTTAGTGGCCCCACTTAAGCAGATGCCTGCTTAAGTCGCCGGCTCCACCCCGATGCGTGAACTGCCGTCGGATGTGAGGGGATTGCCATTCATGTTTCGTCCCAACTATGCCAGGCAATAGCTCGGCCATAATTAGGAACATTGGAGGAAGCTGGTTTGAGGAGTAGCCAACAGTCGATAACAATGTCAGAAACAATTCCGGACAAGAGACGGACTGCTACCTCCGCCTCTCATCACAGCGGGGGCCCCTTCCAGGACCATAGAGGGACATACAACCCTCTCTATGATATGCTGAATTGCGGTTGCGATTAAAACACCCTCAGGGGGGAGACGTTGTCAATAAGTCCGCCATATAATTACACCCCCGAGAGGATCCCACCCGGATTTATATCATCCATTAACATCATTCACCCCAAAGGCAAATTCCCTTTTCATCCAGGCAGCGGTTTTAACGAGGGGGGGGGCCTCTTCTCCCCAAAAGCAACTTAACAAATAATTTCTTAAGTAAGTAACAGAAACTTATACACACTAGTGAGTCCCTAAAAGAGCAGGAAAAAGGCCAAGAACAGGACAAAGTGTGCTTCCCGACTCAAGGGGTGTTCACCACCATAATGGCGGCCCAAAATGCCGCGAAGGTCCAACTGAGATGCTTAAGCGGCCATGAAAAACCGGACTAGGGTAGGGTATATGAGATCTTATTCGGTAAACTAAGCGTTGCAGTCCTAAGAGTAATTGATACGCCGGCAGGAATGTCGTAATATGCGAAAGAGAAAAAGACGTGGAAATACTAACGAAGGAAGAAGGGGTTAAGGTCCTCAAATATATAAACCTTAAACCAACCACGCCTCCTCAGATCCATGCACACACAAGTGTGGTGTGCAGAAGGCTGAACCCCTGGATCGGCCAGCACAATAAAGATGAGATAAAGGAGGAAATTGAGAAGAACCAGCAATGGGCGAGGGTGACTGAGATAATTAAGTTTAGAAATAAGAGAGACAACACAGAGTACCACCATGTGTTTAAAATTATCTTCTTAGACACGGAGATGGCGACAAAGGTGAAGGAGAGAGGGCTACTTCTCTTTAACGCAAAAATAAGTGGTGAGCAAACACCTCCTACTCCCAAGTGGCAAAAGCCGTCCCATCAGGAAATGTAGAGAATATCGCCGCACAAAAAACATATTTGAAGATAGGTAAGGAGAATAAAACTCGACAAAAATCCTCACTTGTATACTATATGCCCATATCCGGAATCTGACGAATCTAGGTTGCTTCGCTAAAGAGCTAAATTTCATGCTCAAGAACAATGGCTAAGCAGAAATGTGGTTCCTGGAAAACCCACCATCAGGGGAAGTCCTCCAGATGCAATACCAGCCAGAGTAAGAGGCACCAGCTACCGCTTTCCCAAGAAACGAAGAAGAAAGAGCGGAAAGGAACACGATCCTGGAATCCATCCTAGCTCCTCTAAGGTACCCAAACAGGGACCCCAAAATTGAGGCCAGAAATAAAAGGGAAGCGAGCAAGAAAAGAACAGCAAAAAGGATCAAGCAGGTTGAGGGCAACATCTCAAGCTATGCTCCTTCCTCTGAAGATGAACAAGAGTGCTTCCAGCCTACTAAGATCCATGAGTGAGCGAGGAGCAAGAACAAAAGGAAGAGTTCTTGTCAAAAAAAAATATGATGGTGATGACATCAAAATTAAGTTCTACAGGAAAGCTGAAACCTCCTTCCCAGAGGATCCCGAAATAGAAGAAATCATCGAGGAGCCAAAACTGGCATGCTGCAATAGACATATGATTCGCCAGACCAGGAAGTGCTAATTGACACAGCGCTCATGGCGGCCGAAATGAAACTCTATAGGGACTCCTGCCTCAATGTAAGCGAAGCCGATTTTTTAAAAATTAGGAACAGAAAAAAGACAAGGAACAAAATGCATTAGAAGAAGACAAACAAACATACAAACGCCAGACAACATATACATGAAAAAACGAACAACACACTAAGAATACTCACAATTAACGTCAATGGGTGATAAGGGAAACACATTCCTTACGGAAATATATTGCATAAAGTGGATCGCGACGTAATCCTTATCACTGAACACGATGTTAACACAAATACAAACAGAATAAAGATACCAAATTATACAGTTTTGAACAAAAACCACACACAACAGCGTTTCGACGGCGCAGACATCGTTATCCAAAGCAAAATTTCATAAAGAACACTTCAAAATCTAGATGAGTCATTTGTGGCTGTTGAAATACTATCCATGGTGGTAAACCTGACCGTGGAGGCTGCCTATCAACCTTTACGACGCAAATACCTGCCGATCCCTAACTTTAAAACCCTCTTTGGGAGCGTAAAACTTACATTGCTTGGTAGTGATCTAAATGCCAGATGCGGTGCATCAGGCTATTGAAGCACCGACAAAACGGGAAGAGACCTGGAGCAGCTACTTAAAAGAGACAGGCTCCAGAGGTCGAGCCAGATTTTCCGACCTTCTTAACACAACGTTCGGCAACTAAACTGGACATTGTGTTAACGAGCAAAAACTTCCACTTCAACATTGTCAATGAGTGCGGACCAGTGGTACCGAGCGATCATATCCCGATTCTCACCACGATCTCGTTTGCTTCACTACTCAAGCCTGTTCCACTTAGGAAAAGTTACGATAAAGCTAACTGGGAGCAATATAGAGAGATATTCAGTACATACCATCCAGCTGAGCTGGGAAACGCTAATCTCGAAGAAAATGATGAGGAGATAAACAAGATCACCAATCTCCTCATACAATCCGACGAGAGATGCATCCCAAGAATCTCCTAAATTGCTCCCACAGCCTAGGTGGACAAACGAGATGAGAGAAATCGCCCGGAAAATAGAGAAATCTATGAAGAGATTGGCAAGAAAGGAACCAATTGGGAAGGGACAGCCAGAATGAGACAACTAGGAGAGGAACTAAAAAACACAATAATTGAAAAACAAAGAACAATCTGGAATGACATCATTAGGAGGCTGCACAGGGAGAACAATCTTGTAAGGTTTTGGAACAACATCCGAAGAATTAGGAGATTTCCTGCCAGACCCAAAACCCGAATCAAGGATAGAGACGACATCATTGAGGACCCAGAGACTCTCGAGAGGAAATTTAGAACTCACTGGCAAGAGATTTTCGCTATATCCCCTGAAGAGAACGACAACTTCGACCAGGATTTTGAAGACCAATTGCTCGATGACCTCGACACAGTGATACATAGAACCCACCCACACCTAGAAGTATCTCATGAAAGAGTGATGGTTGAACACGGATGCCCGATAACTGTCGAAGAGACCTTGAACACCATAAGGTCCTTCAAGCAGAGGGCACCCGGCTGGTCTGGGATTAAAAATAAAAACCTCGTAAGTATCCCAAGGCAAATTATTCAGGGTTTGGCGAACACAATGAACACTGCCCTGAATACAGGCTACTTCCCTGATGTGTGCAAGATGGCCAAAATCATCTTTATCCAGAAGGGAAACAAGCCCCAAGACCAGGTGGCTAACTATCACCCGATCTCTCTTCTTGAGATACAGGGAAAAATCTTTGAGAAGATTATAGCAGATAGGCTACAAGCTCAACTGAACGAGTTAGGAGCACAATACGCCCAACAACATGGGTACTGCATGAAAAGGGGCACATATAACGCCCTTGCCCTGCTAACAGACAAAGTAGCCGATTCCCAAGTGAACGAGTTCTATGTAGACATTGTGTTGAGGGACGTGCAAATGGCCTTCGATAAAGTCTGGCTGAAAGGACTTCAATACAAGATTCTGAACCTCCAGCAAGACCCAATCCTGAATTCGAACTCAAGGACTGCGTTCCCCAGCGAAGCTGCCTGAGCCCTCTGCTTTACCTGGTCTTCACGATCGACCTCCCAACTCCGGTGCACAGGGACACGATGTATCTGTAATTCGCATATGACATCACGCAAATTTTCCCATGCTCGGGAAGGAAAGCAAGGGCAGAGGCGTCTCGCACCATAGCAGAAATCAACAACATCAACCAGTACGAGAGACGATGGAAGATCAGGACCAACAAGGATAAATTCAAGATCGTTCCGCTGAGCTGCGAGTTGACATGGCCCATCATCATAGATGGGAGGAAATACGGCTACCCGCCGTAGGCACTGTCCTGGGCTTAAAGATCACCGGCCATGGATACTCGAGGCACCACACGGAGAGACAGAACCTGGCAAGGAGAGAAATCTCCAAGGTATACATGTTTAGAGGTCTTAGCTTAGCCAACATCAGGAAACTATATCTGATGTATGTCCGGGCTAAGCTCATCTACTCCGCAGTTGTTACTTCAGCGGCCAGCAAATCCTCGATGAAAAGACCTTAACGTGTCCAGAACACTGCATCTCTGCTTATCAACTAAGTCAGAAGGCGTAATCGCCTGAGGCAAAGAGATTTGCACAGGAGGAAACGTTTGGAGACCATCAATGTCATCACCCAAAAACTTCCGGTCCACTTTAACAAATGATGTCATTCCGGAGCTACAGGGAACACGCGGCAGATTTAGCATACCTGAGAAGCTACGGGCAAAAGTCTCACGCCAACGTCTTTTCCCGAGCATAAAACTATGCACACAAGAAGACATTATACCAATATATACATAGTCGAAAAACAATACAACATGTAATAAAATTTCATCAATACTTACATAAAAAAAACAGCAAACAATACAATTAATACAGCATATAAGTTTCATGAGGTAAATTGTTGGCAAATAGAGCTAACAAAGGCTTGAAAGCTGAATATTTGCAACAAAAATAAGTACACCTAATCATTTGAAAACAAACAAAAAGAAAAACACTAAAGCTCATCAAAATACACAAGCTTAGGACAAAAAAGTTCAAACAAATAATAAAAGCAAATGTAAAAATAAAATAAAAGTAAGGCGATGCCCTCTCTACTAGGGCAAACTACCCCCTCTCCGCTTTAATTATTCACCTACTATATCTTCCACTATCTCAACTTCTACTAAAATTTAATATATGATCTTCTTCCAAATTTTTAAGCACTCAATCAGAGCTCGGATTCAGCACACGATACTGAATGTGTATTCTCAGCAAAGGAGGTAAAGTTAAGCGTAAAATGATAAACGTTCCCAGAAGATTTTGTGTGAACTGTTTAAATCTTTCATTCGAATGTTTTACTTGGTTCGAGCCCCAAAATTCCACTCCGCATTTTATTGCCTACCACAACGATATTCTCTCGCTGTGCAACGGTGTTCTGCTCTCGGTCGCAGAGTTTCTCTCTCTCGTAAAGAGTCGCTACTCTCTTTCCATCGCTGACACTATCAGTGAAAAGCAACTTAAAAGCCTATCATTAGAACTCTAAAGCCATTAAACTGTATATAGCAGCGGTGCAATACTTTCTTTGGGGACTCCACAACAGGATCTGCCTGTGTGGGAATTATGTGATTTTAGGCCTAATATTGCGTATGGATCACATTCGAATTCCTCTCTTGTTTGAACGGTGGAAATCAAATTGTATACTTTATGTATATTTGGAATGCTTGGAAGATAACATAAGTAAAAGTCGCGTTCATCTGATAATGAGATGTTTACCTTTTTGTAAAAATTCGCGCCCTGGAGAAGCTATTACTTTTTCAAATTTGGATCAAAGAGTAAATTCTAAATTATAATTAAAATAACTATAGATGGAATATTCAATAAAATGGGGTCCTGTAGATTATACTCACAGAGGGTCTTCTGGAAGAGGCAATTATGCGTTTGGATTTGAAATCAGAGTTATCCTTTACTTAGGTGGACTGCCTGTCATGGCTACGAGCTTCACCAAACCTTCCCCACCGTGATGCCCAGGCACAAAGGTCACCTTCGCATTAAATAGTGTCAGCTCTTTAAATATGTATAATTATACTTTGTAGAAATAACAATATTAAATCTGTTTGAATCTTCAAAACTATTGGCTCAATTTCCCCCTTGAAACCACTAAATTCCTCCCAAGGGTTTCTTCCTATAAATTTTAAAATCCCATCTTAGCGGCAACCAATAAGGGCATAGGAACTGTAATACCTTACTATTAATTCTTATATCTACATCTTGGAGTATACATTTGTAAACATCTACACATGCTCTAAATATGTCAATAAAAAGTAGGAAAAATAAACTAACAAAAACTACAGGAAAAAGAAACAAAGTTCATAAGAAAAATACACAAAGCAAAATTACATCATGACAAAGTAACCTGAAAGAATCTTTATCCTTCATAGACTCGAGTAAACCGTCAGCTGAAAATATCTCATGGAGCCAAGGTAGGCCTTATAATGTCGAAGAAAACGCGCCTCCTCCGAGAACTCTATAACTCTGAAAGTTGGAACACAGGAGCTTACTTCAAACATCAGGGATAGAAGACAGGAACCTCTACCATACGGATACAAGTAGTGGGGAAGGAAATGCGTTTAAAGCATTCTCAGACTAGCACATCCAACCGAATTGTGGCCCACAGTTCGACGCAACAAACAGGACTCACAGAAGCGCCCCAAGGCAAGCTCCATCCAAATGGGTACATTGCGCGCTTGTTCCCATCCGGAGGAAAAAAATTCCAAACTGAAGTCGTTAAGAGATAGGAATAAGTCCAGGTGAATAAACGAATCGTAATAACACGCATTTTACACGATCATGGAGGTTATCATCTTCTTTGGCTCGCGGGGGGAAAGGATGTAATGATACTCGCCATATAGTCAGTGTAAAGAAGAGCAAATCTTAGGTCCGGTGGGGCAGTCAATGCAAACAGCTGGGCTATCTCATTAGCGTACCCATCCCTTACCACTCCTAAATATCCGTGGGTGGAAAAGAAGAAAGTTTCCACATATTCGCCAGCAGACGTAGACGTGGCATCAAAAATAATAAGAAAAAAGGAGTGCGGAGATTGCAATGCCTCGAGAATTCTATGCATATTCATTGATAAATCGGCCTCAAGAACTGTTATAATGGAAAATCTTCAGTTATGAACAATATATTGCAAAAGCTTTGGTTTTTGAGAGGAAAGCAGCCTCGGACTAAGGGGAAGAGGTAGGGAACCCTTGGGAATAGAGGCCTGATGATAAATATAAACTCTTGGTGCCTTTAGGGGCAGCATCTTGAGCGGAATCATCGACACAACCGGCCCAAGAGTTAAGTCCAACTCTCAAAGGATTAGCTTAACCCTAAAGATTAACAGTTTATAGTATGATTAACGTTTCTCTTCGGCATAATTAGGGTCATTGCAACCTCGGATGAAATGATAACTTCGGAGAATCGACTCGACGCCAAACTCGAACGTGCCAGCGCATCATGGGCATCATTACGTAACGCGATTAGTATCTCCCCAGTATCACAGGAACACCTCAATTGAGTGCGTGCGGAAAGCACTATTCAGTAACTGTAAACTATGGTGATAGATTAAACTTGCAATCAGCAGTATACGTACAAATATAGAGTACATCTCGCAAGCATCGTTCGACTTTTACCAAGCATAGGAGCGATAGAATAGAAAAATGCCCTATCAGCATCCCACGTACTGAACGATACGAAATGAAGAATTTCAAAGACGTAGGCATCAGTGGCATTTCCAGTTGAGGTAACGAATGGAAACAAGTCCAAGTAAACGCTGGCTCAAGACTGCGTTTGGTGGACCACTTTCCGACAAAAGTCTAGTTCGATATGATGATGTCAACGGCAGCAGAAGTGCACCAGTTTTGCCTTAGCCAAGGAAAACTGAAGCCTATGCGATTCGGCATTACGGGAGATGAGGTTCAAAGCCCATTTGAGATGCCTTCACAAAGTGGGCATTTGTACTGAACCAAAAGGGATAAAAAGTTGTCGGCGTAGAGTTTAGCATGACTATCTTCCAGACGTAGTGAGGAAATCCTTTTTATACTCACGACATAGTGTTACATTGATGTCACACATTGTTTTTGCATTACAGTCCCCCAGATACTATTCCCTGATCATCCATGAAATAGACGATCTCCTATAAATTTAGAGTTGAAGATCAGGAGGCATCCTTGTGCCCCTATAGCATTGATATATTTTATAATATCTTTTAGTCACGCGGTATCTTAAGCCTTCTACAACTAAAATTAAATACTTTGGCGAAATGATGACTACAAAGAAACATGCCATATTAAAGAAAGATAGGAAAAATGCCTTGTAATGTTTAGTTACGTGTAGGAGTCTGTCGTACAGGATATCGTATGGATATTGAACAGAATGCGACTTAGCTAAAACAGGTTGTTGAAGGGTTCGGTCATTAAGTGCTAGTGCAACTCTCCTCCCGGTAAGACAGCAGGGGGTTCTTGAGCTTACATACCGCAAAGATTTTGACACGCTTCGACACTATATAAAGAGTGTTCTTCCTCTGGAGTTGAGACACGTATTTCTGCCCAAATAAACAACGAACGAGCTTCGAAACGAAAAGGAATAGGGGAACTCTCCGAAGAATTCCACCCACTGTAAAATCACACGGACCTCGCTTCTAACACTTAAAGGCATATCGCTTTTCTCTGAGGACCGCCTTACCTTTAGCTACCACCACGTAAACTGTCAACGCACATAACGTCCCTACGTATGGGAAGTGGAATTTTCCCCTTCAAATGTAAAGCAAAACCATCAAGTTGTCGTCTCGAACGGCGGGTGTCCAGCAAAAGAAAAGTGAATGGGAAAGTGGTCGCTTCTATAGAAGTCATCAATCTCACCCCGCCTGAAGTCGACTTTTACATCAAAATAGTACAGATATAAATCAAGGCAGCAGATAGAAGCAGTTGGTGTACAGATGTGCCCATGGGGAAGAATTTGGTTGAGAACCTTGCAATAATGGTTACAACTTATTACCTTATCAGATAACTTTCAGTTAATGAATGGCTCTGTGGAGAGGCCATTTGGTATTTCAGTAGTAAATAAAAAAATAAGGAGACAGTAATCAATAGAACTCAATGAACTAACAGAACCTGGTGGCTTGGTTTTAAGAACCATCGAGTTGTATGAGGACTTGATGATACTGGCTATAAAGGTCATCGACAAATTTTGTTCCACACCTTATGAAAGGGAAATTAAATAATTAAATGAATACTTATAACTGCCATCACTTTATTTCTCTGCTCGTTGATAAACAAACGCACTGCATAGGTTAATATACAAACACACTACTTTGATTTATAAACAAATACACTGCACACCATATTAAACAAACACACGTTGCACCGGTCGATAAAAAATATAGTAAGCAGTTTAATTTAAATATAATACGTAAACATACTACACAAGTTGATAAACAAACACACTGCACACAATCCTATACAAACGCACGCTGCATAGGTTGATAAACAAACACAGAGAGCAGTTCAATTTAATTTTAATACACAGACACACTGTGCGGGTAGATAAACAAACATACTGCATAGGTTAATAAGCAAACACTAAGCAGGTTGATAAACAAAACACTTCACACAATGATAAACAAACATACGTTCCATAGGTTAATAAACAAACGAAGTAAGCAGTTTA
Organism: Ceratothoa steindachneri; assembly: GCA_963969495.1. Lineage (NCBI taxonomy): Eukaryota > Metazoa > Arthropoda > Malacostraca > Isopoda > Cymothoidae > Ceratothoa > Ceratothoa steindachneri. The sequence goes on along the minus strand of OZ018319.1, from coordinate 193,197,018 downwards.
AAACACAAACACACTGCAAAGATTGATAAACAAGCACACTGTATTTGATAATGAACAAATACAATACGCATGTTTGCTAAACAAATACAATGCACACGATTATAACCAAACTCACGCTGCCCTGGTTGATAAACGAGAACAGTAAGCAATTTAATATACATCACACTGAGCAGGTTAATAAACTAACTGCGCAGATTGATAAACAGAGAGACTACAGAGGTTGATAAATAAAAAGAATACAAATGTTACTAAAAAACAAACTGTAGCCGTTTCTGAACAAACACACTGCACAGGTACTCTGCTGATTTCTTTGGAAAGAATAACCCCCGGAAGGCGTTGAAGTCAAATTAGAGTAATAGGACGAAGAGCCCATTTCTCAAATGGTATCCAACTAACCAAGTGGTGTGTGGTAAGGATTAAGAAGCATATCTTTTTCATTTCAAATTAACACGAGAATAACAGGATCGATTTCATACAGCGAAGAAAACAGAATGTGAGCAACACCTTAGCTGTAGCACATTGCAATATATGAGTGGAATAAACAAAAAAAAATAAATGATAGCATGTTATTATGTGAAAGGAAAAGAAAAATTGTCAACTAATAGCGCAACTGTTCTATCACTTGATCCAGACAATGTTGCTCAACATTTAATATTTATTTCAGCAGTATCCCTTTCACAAAATAGCATACTTTGATTTTCTGCCACTCAGTCATTCGTGAATTACATTCATTAACTTCGTCCCCCTCTTTACCAAATCTTGATTTTCAAAGGCGACTAAAGGGAGCAATCACATCTCCCTTAGAGAGAAAATGCATCTCCCTTAGATAGAAATTGCATATCCCTTAGGGAGAAATCGCTTCTCCCTTAGGGAGAAATTGCATCTCCCTCACAAATGACTAACTAACGCACACAATAAAGCCATGAAAAATCGATCCTGTAAGTTTTAAGAAATAAGGAAGGCTCCAGAACACAAGAGTATGCTGCTAAAAATACCCCAAAGGACCAGTAGCCTTGTGTTTGTAAAACTGGTTTAACAAATATCATGCTGAATTAATTTATCACATAGTAGCAACTATAAAAAGAACTAGCAAAATAAGTTTTTCTTTACGAGAATTAAAATCATTTTTTTATTTCCTGTTTTAAAAAAAATGGAATTAAAAGGATGAGAGTTAAGTGTTCCATTGATTTGCTCTTCAGTTTTAGGTATAATTACGTAAATTTATGGGATGCGCCCGAGCGTCTGTCGGCATTATAGGTAAAAATAAGAGGACCTCCATATAAGTGTTTTCTTTAAAAATAAAACAAAACATAAACCTATTTTTGTATTAAAAGTGAAACTTTTTTATCTAATCCATTTTGCCCGATAATTTCCAAGAAATCAGAGGGATAAAATCCAAAGCAAAAAAACAACAACAAAGCTAAATAAAAAGGCAAAGCCAAATAAAAAGCAAAGCCAAATAAAAAAGAGTTGGGGCAGACAACGCTTAGTCCTCTTAGCATGGGGACCGTCTCATACGCTCGTCTCATAGGTCTCATACGCTCGAGCTCACCTTGTCTGCGGGTGCAAATACGGCCAGAACTAATCTTTAAACTTAGCTAGCTTCAGTTGGTGGCTAGCATGAAACAAAGTTCAGAGGTGATATTAACGTTACATAATGTTCCAGAAATGTTACAGTTAATCCAGTGAAAATTAATGTAATAATTAAACCAGCTATTAGAAAAATCCTAATCAGCAAGACTAGCATGCCGTGCAATGCCTAGCATCTCGTCAACGGAACCATTAACGCAGTTGCGTCACGTATTATCCAGAGCCACAAACGTGATAAGCATACTAAAATGATAGCAAAAAATAGATTAAAAGTAAAATGGTCAACTTGGATCCCTTCATGTATACTGTCATTATTAAATAAATCTTGGAGCGACTAATTTAACTAAATCGCCAAAGTGAGCACAACTACCTCAACTGCCATGAAGAACAAACAAGTAGGAGTAAGTATTGGATGTTACGTATGTAGAGCTAGCAAAGGAAGCTGCCTTCATTGACGAATGAGGGGTAGTTTTAAGAGTGGTTGGCTCCCTCCCAATCCCCAGCCCATGCAGGAGTCTTCACTTATTTTTATTTACCTTACTTTTCATCACTTTCCGAACCCTTCTTAAAAGATTTCTGGCAATATCTAATTAGTTTTCACTTTACATTTTCGAAATAAATATTATACTGTAGGTGAAAGATGCTCCCCAATATACGATGAAAATATACCTTATTATACGATACATCGAAGGTATTCCGTATTATACCGTATTTTAAAGATATACCGTATTTTATCGTACGTGGAAGTTAAACCGTATTATACCGTATGCGGAAGATATACTGTACTGTATTGTATTGTACCGTATTATGCTGCTAGTGGAAGATATTTCGTTTGCCGTTCATGGGCTGTTCTACTTTCAGAGGCTTTGAATACCTCTACTTTTGAATTTTAAGGTAACTACACGATAAACGAAGATGGGTGCCACCTCTTCTTTTTAAACTACTCCCATGAATACCTTTCATGTGTTCCAAAACTTAATTTCTACTTTTGTTCCGAGAGAAAAACCTACGTATTAAATCTACTTTCAAATAAAACGAGATTAAATACTTAAGAATAATTGAAAAACATATGTTAACTCTAAAAAAATTGTGATATTAAATAGGGCTTGAGCAAAATTTTCAAATTATTTGGGCACAGGAAATTTGCCGAATGGCGTGAACACTACAAATATGATAAAGATGATACAGGGAGGCAACATAGCAAGATTTCAACCAAAGCGTGAAAGATTCTCCAGATAATAAAATTCACATAAAAATCAGAATGACAATCCCGTGGAGACCATGAGGCGGTTCTCGTTGGGGAACGAGTCCACGTTTGTACTTATGTGAGTTGTCACCAAGTGGCCAGCGATAAATTCTTCATGACCTCAGCGAGAGCCACTCTTACCTCCTCAGGAAAGTGCGAACCCGATTTGAGGGGTTCCAGGACGGAAGAGGGATGGGTTATGTGTATAGGTAACGAAGAGTGAGGATGGAGAGGCTGTGCGAATGCATCAGAATCGGCGTACCGCTAGTTGCCTCCTGCTTTAGGGGAAGACAAGTTTGACACTGACTGCAACAAAGGTTGACATTTAAAACTTGTGAAATTAATAGAATAGAACAATGTTTAATATTTAGAACTTGTATAATTAATTGACTCTAAAAAAAGGTCGAAATTTAGAACTTGTTAATTAATTGACTGCAACGAAAGTTAGCATTAAGACTTGTGTACTTAATTGACTACAACAGAGGTTGACATTTAGAAATTGTCTAATTAATTGACCATAAAAAGCTTAGTATTTAAAAATTTTCTAAGGAATATGGTTGTTAAAACTTTTATCTTAAGAGAATCATCGGGTAGGTAAATAAAGCTTGGCAGGGCTAAATCTTCTATTAATTGGTTTATCTAAATTTGTGATATAATTGAAAATACTCAAGTGTCAGCTGGTCTGACATCGCCTTGGCGTTAGTAAACCTAAGGTGATGTCAGAAGAAGTAACATGCATGTATTTCTACTTATGTAATTCATGTATTTTTAATCGTGTCACTAATCCAAGCTTATGCTGCTTAAGATCACACTAAGTGTATAATAATGTTGTCAGCTGCGCGTCGCCGGGGACTAAATGTGACTCTTCGTCAGTAAAGGGGTCAAAACGCATTGATAAAAACCTGCTTTTGTATAATAAGCCCATGAATGCGTTCCATGACTCTGGATAGACCGGTTGGGGAAGTCTTGTTGCTAAGTGAAAATGTGTGGTTCTACCTGAAATTTATTTGGGAAAGATATAATTGACGTGCAACTCTCTTGAACATGCTAAACCAGAGAGCAGATCCCCTGGTATTTGGGGTAGGAAATGAACACAGTCCTACAGATTTCAACGGCTTAATTGCCCATACTTCGCTCGCTTGAAGAGTCATAAGTACTCAGCTTGATTATTCCCCCTTTACTACCTATGAGCCCTCATAGCCTCCTTAGACAACATAGGAATCTTCATATTATTCCAGTTAGTCAAAAATATAAAAATCTCCAAATTAAAATTCCGTTTTTCGAACCAATTAAAACTTTTCGCGTGGTGGGATAACGAAACTTTTAGAATGACATTTTCACCTTTCATACAACTCTACGGTAAGAATAAGAAGTGTGTATACAGTCTGTATGAATTCGTCGCCTACACGAGAAAAGTATATCACTCTTCAGAGCCTCATTGCCTTCTCCGATGACAAAGAAAGCAAATAAAATATTATTTGTTTATTTTTTGCCAGCAAATTGCGGATTATTTTTTTATCTTTTTGCCCGGATTTTACTGGGGGTTAATGTTAGTTAAATTTATTTAAATTTATAATTTTATGCGTTTATAACAGTTTACGAAGCCTATCTTGTGGGATACTCTGTCAGTCATGTAAATTAGAAATTACCAATCTGTAAACTAATTAATTATATAAGAGATATTTAAATCTGTCTACTCTAAAATATGTTTTCAGGCAAGGATGTCAATGATTAATAATTAGGTGATTTTTTTTTATCTATGTTAGTTTCACAATTTTAGGTGTAGCTGGAATCTATTGTTTCTTGCCGTACTTGAGTTATTAAAATCAAAGATCAATCTGAGCTAACAGTATCAAGGCAGTTTAATATCTTAAAAAAACTTGTATCAGTATCCACACTCAATTTTCAAATTTTGCATCCTCATAAATGTTTTCTGTCTCAATTCTGTAATCATCTTATTTGCACTCTTTCACTAACTTCTACATAATTTGGTCAATAAAGACTCCAGTATTACACCATATAGTCCAAGTGCATCCTTACGTCTTGTGAACTTGTGTAGTGGAAGGATGGCCTATTTCGAATTATAATACTAACTTCCATGGATAAAACCTATAAGTGTGTTGGCCTCTTTGAACGTTGCTACACATTGTTTTGAAATTCTTAGATCGTTGATGAACACTCTTAATCTTTTACAATATCCACCTTATGCGACGATATACGTGACATAACTCCATATTTTAAAATATTTAATCCAATAAAAGAAATATATACCATTAGAAGAAGCTAAAGTTTAGGTTTAATATGATTTCTTACATTTTACGAAGCCTATTTTGAATAAATATCCAACAGGCCTTTACGACATTCCTCTAATATCGTGAGCTTCGACGGGTACAAGAAAGGAGTCAAGATCCGATAAACTCAGACTGAAAGTAGCAATTTATCTTCGATAAGTTTCGCATAGTGATTTCGTAGCATAAATATTACAAATATCAAATGAAACTTGATTTATGTATTTTTAGGTACGGTAAAATCTTAAACAAATAAAGTGCTTTTCAGCTATGTATTTAATATACAGTCATGGCCAAAGGTTTTGAGACTACAAATATTTTCACATAAGGAAATTAATAGAACTTATAAATAAATTCGTTTTGTTTTATTATGTTTGTATCATAATTTGAAGGTGAAATAGGCAAGTAATTAGTGCCCAAACCCATTTAATTAGTAATTACAGTCAAATGATGCACCCAGACCATATTTTCAATGATGTCCATAGTTTTTCAGGACTACATCTATTAGTTTTTTAGGTAGGCTGAACAAATTTGTGACAATATCTTGAGTGATCTTGCTCTACTTTCGTTCAATAAACACTTGACACTGGTCAGAATTGGATGGCTTCGATTTATCAATCGCCAGTTGGATTATCCCTCATAAATTCTCTATTGGTTCAAATCTGGCCAATTCCAGGGACAAGCTACCAAATGTTCGATGTTATTTTCATCCAATAAATTTATTATTGATTTTGTTTGTGACAAGATGCGCCATTATACTGAAAAATACAGTTATCATCAGCAAATTTGTCCTGAACTGTTGTGAAAGGATGCTGATGAAGCAGTATTCATGGACAAAATATTAGTGCCCTATTTCCATTACATAGGAAGAAGCATCACACATGGAGAATGTCCAGATGCTTCTCCATGAGGACGATATTGGGCTCGTGAAAGCGCTTCCCTTTCCTCTTACTAACGAGTGATCTTCCAGAAGATCCAAACAAGCGGAAGGAAGCTTCATCAGATTCAAGTGTCCATCTCAAATTTTGACTACAAAAGTGGAGCGTATCCGCAAGGTTCTTCTTGGCTCTTTAAGGTTCTTCCTCGCAGGTCTTCACAGCTTGAGACCTAGGTATGTCGAAAGGTCTCCGCTTCACTGTGCGCGCTGAAGCGTTCACACCTACCTCTTTCTGATCGTGAGGAAGCTTGGCATTTGGTGGCAACCCCATCCTAGGAGGGCGATCTTTGCACTTATTTGAAGCTCTTAGGCCTAAAGATGTCTCTTTCACATGAGTATAACCAATCTTAAAGTCAATAATGATCCTAAGTATGTGTTCTTCCTTGATGAAATACCCGTAGAAACTATCTTCTTGCATTTCATCATACTTTGGTACAGAGCAACAATGGTTGTAAGCTTTTCTTGGGGAAGAACCATTTCTGGAATTGAAAAAGAATCAAACATCTATTTTAACCAAAAAATAATCACGAAAAAGATTATAATTACCCAACATCCTTCATTTAACTCCGATTTTTCATCATTTTACCTTTTTGATCGAATAGTGAATCCCAGGTATAGAATCAAAGTCGCCTCCTTCAGGAAAAGGGCCAGTTTGGATTCAGCGAAGGAATGCACTGTTTTTTCTTATTATTTTTGAAATTCTGACATTTTCAATAAACCTGAACTAACTTAAATATTAGAATATTTATTTATTCCTATCACGTAAATTTTAAAAAGGAATGAAAAAAATAAAATTAGTCATTAGTCTCAAATTGTTTTTTCAGGCCAGTACTCCCTATTTGTTTCTTGTTCGAATTATAATAAAATAATAAGTAATAATATTATCAAAAATATTGAAACTGCTATAGTAATAGCGAGGGAACCCTTCGTGCATGAAAGAGGGCCATCCGTACCTCGTCGCGCGGGAGTGTGGATCGAGAAACGGAAGGAAAAGTGATGTGTTATGTGTATGAAAGGAAAGAGGTATTTGGAAAAATAGACAGCGGTGTTTTTAATAGATTGAGCTGTTTACACGCATGTGCCATATTCGGTGCCTGACCAATTGACGGCTAGCTACCAACCAGCGACGTATCCCATAACTCATTCCTGGGCAATTATTTTCCTTGGCTCCCGCATTGGTTAAAGCAATGTGAGCCCCATACAAATAATCTTTTTGTCGTTATTAAAGAGAGTAGATTATACCCTATATTTTCATGTTAACGTTAATTAACATGTTAAAAAAAAACAGTTTCATTTCTTATATAAATATTTTCCATATTTTTTTTTAAAATATGAAATATTGTGAAATATCATAGATGTGTACATGTGAAACTCACACAGTAGCGTGTGAGTAGAGCAATAATTGCAAAAAATCACACAGGAAAGATGAAAAGAGGAATCCAGGTATTTTCTAACTTTATTCAGTTCATTCTCAAGTAATACATGAAGAATTACATTACAAGAATGATATATATATATATATAGATATATATATATATATATATATTTATATATATATATATATATATATATATATATATATATATATATATAAATATATAGGTATGTATATTTCTCTCAAAGTAGCACGAGAGAATGATGAAAATGAATCCATTAAACCACGTTGAAAGAGAAAACAGAATAATTTTTCCTTGCAGTAATATTTTTATTACCTTTTTCGAAAAATCCGTGCAGGGAAGCGATTCGAACCAGGCACACTAAGGCAGCGAGCCCTGCTTTGATCTCAGTTAAAAGTATGCCGTTTTAATGTATTCATATATAGGTATATATTATGATAAAATTAAGCAACGCTGATTGAAGTTTGAAAGTAGTCTGATTCAGCTTTTCACTTCCCTGTGGGATTTTTTGCATTCATAAATATGTAATGAAGCGAGTGAAAATTTTAATTACTGTTACGAAACTACTAAAACCTGGTTTTCCGTGGCAAGTTGCAATTCTTAGAACTTCAGCAAGATTCTCAAGTCATTGAACTCCTAAGTTTTAATTTATTATGAGACTACACATATTTTGAGGCAACCAAGGCAATTCCTTCGTGCTTTTCTTCGAGTTAGATAATTTTGGCCACTTTACCGAGGCAAAATATTTAGTAACGGGGGCAGATTTTGGTCTAAAAATCCGGGGTTGCTCAGAAATTCACTGATTGCCGCTTGGAAATCATTTGTCGTTTTATCAGTAGATACTGATTCGAAAGTAGTTTCGAATTGCTTAATTTGATTAAAATTTAGAGAAAATTCTTCATGTGATTGTACTACGTGGGAAATATATTTTCTACGGTTGAAACTAAATGAGCCAGATGCGGCCCGCGGGCCACCGTTTGTCCAGGCCACCACGAGGCCAACAAGAAGCTCCTGCATACTACAAAATAATCCATCTTATGGAGAAATTGTGTTCATTAAGAAGTATTAACTAAGATGGGTCTTAAAAAATGATGAGCTTAGGTGAAATCAAAATAAAGGAAGGTACATAGCCCGAATAAAGGAAGACTAATGCGGGTTCTCGTGGTTCGGGGCACAACTCTCTAGAACTTGCACAATCTCCACATATATGGAACATTCTACAGTGGGCATTGGGGCATGGAGTGAACGCAATCTTCAAGATATCAATTGCTCCAGTGTAATCGCTGATTGGTGGATTAGCGTAGTATACTCGCTGATTGGTGGATTAGCGTAGTGTACTCGTTGATTGGTGGATTAGCGTAGTATACTCGTTGATTGGCGGATTAGCGCAGTGTACTAGCTGATTGGTGGATTAGCGTAGTGTACTTGCTTATAATTAACGAATGAAAAACGAAAGCTTTAAGAGAGAACAACTTTTTTATTCATAAGAACAAGACTCGTAGTGGAGCGTCACGCTCCATCCATTAAATCTTAGCTTGACACATAATATTTTGTCAGTCTTTGTACAGCTGAAGGATGGGAAGTGACACTCTGAAACTAGTCTTAAACTTGTAAGTGAAAATAAGTCGTTCTCTCTCAACGCTTTTATTTTCATTCTTCGCATTTGCATTGCGTATATGGACAATAGAGGCCAAAAGTCTCGAAACTGGTCGTCGACTCCAAATAAAAAAATCAGGTGTCACATTGATTTAATTTATGCGGTTTTTATTAAAAGTAAAAACCAACGAGGGCATCATAGGTAGGATGTTTGTAAAATCTAGAAAGAAAATGGGCAAGCTAGAGGTTGGGAAAATGTGTGAAGGCATAGTGACGCAGATCTTCCTAGACACATTGGGGCAGGAAAGGCACACAATCTTCGGTGTCAGACACAGAAAGGTTGTCAAGTAAGGGAGCAGAAGTGCAATCAACTGCCGGTATTAGGGCTAGGAGGGCGAAGAATTATCCAGCTCTCGTTAGGCCAATAAGCTATATCCGAGGTCAAGCTCTTAGTTGTCCACTTGTTGCCTTCATAACAACGACCAAACTACAGCTCTAGGTAAATAAAGTGACATCTAAGGAGTAGAAATACAACCCAGTTAACTACTAGAATACCTCTATTTGTATTTTTAAATGAAAATAAATATACTCTGAACAATAAAAGTGTGATATTAATATTTTGTTGGCTTCCCTTTAGCGGGTTGAGAGCCGCAACTCGCATAGTCATTGAATTAATAACTTCAGAGAATAAATAAAGCACGTGGTATTTCCGACCATGTTTGGCGGGGCCTTGTCGGTCTATAGAGTCAGAAATTACAATCGTATTCCTAGTTTAGGAGACTTTGACTAGAAAAGTTTGGCGAGTATTTTCCATACATGAGAGGACCAAAAACCGACCCTTCCTAAACACCAAAACCTCCTCCGGTCGAGACAAAATACCGTCCAAAGCTAGAGACCAAAATACCCGAATCTACATTTTCTTGAAAATATTAGTTAGATTTCTATTAAAATTGTACAGATTCATCTTTGAAATTTGACTCTTCTAGTTCCCAAATTTAATTTCATAAAAAAGAAAGTCATGTGTGTTTGGAGAAATGATGCATCCATAATTAGAGAACGACAGGTGTAGTTGCATCCTTAAGCAGAAAACAACATAATTATATCATCGACAATTAACAAAATATTTATGACAAGGATACAAGACCTGATTATGCATTATTTGAGTTTATCTTCAGTAGCAGTACCAGCGATTTGTTGAATTGTTTGGAAATGATTTCATTACATTCTTCTTCAAATCTTTGCCAGAGATTTTCGACATTTGTCGGTTTCCGAACCATAGACTTCTCAACGATTATCTTGCAGAAGTTTTCTAACGTGTTTTAATCAGGGTTGTGTTTGGGCCAATTCACCACGCTGGTATTTTCAGCATCTAAGAACTACATACTTTACTTGCTGTGTGGTACGGAGCATTGGCCTGCATTAAAAAAAAACAGGCTTCCGTACTCCCGATGTCCGCAGAGAATGGATCATATATTCTTAAGGCAGATTCTTGTATACTGCAGCATAAACGGACAGACTACAGCACTTCAAAACATGCACTTATACGATGCCTTAAATGCTGCTTCCATCCGATTCGAACAAATTAAATTTGATGAAAAGCAGTCTTTCACACTTTTTGGTACTTCACTGGACATGCTCAGTAGCGAAGGCCAACCTAGTTACTTTATTCTTTTTATTTATGAGTGGCTTCGTGGCAACAGGGCCTTACGTACAATGAGGTCCTTTCCATGTAGGAAAGTTTATGTAGTGTTGTATCTTTTCTTAAAAGTAGACTAAAACATCTCCTTAGCGATGAAGGAGGACTACTGATCTAGGATCCGGTTGGACGCTAGATTTTCAAGGACTCTTTTGAAGAATGAATGTTGAGAGATTGGACGGTAGCTTGCCTGGTCGTTTGGGTTCAGGTTCAGTTTCTTTAGGTTGGGTGCGAATAGCAGAGTGTTTAAAGTCAGTTGGTACTATTCCAGTGAGGTAAGGGGGAAAGAAAAACAAGTAATAACTAGGGGTAAAGACTAGGAAGGAAGGAATCTAGGCAATGACAATTCCTTAGGAGACACTGGGAGAGAAGGAGGAGTTCGGGTTGGATAAAGATAAGGGGAATTAATCATTGTAAAGATTGTAGGCAGAGGGTCTGCCACAGCGGGTATGGACTATCTTGGCAGAGAAGGCAGGGAATTCAAGAGGAGAGATAGGGTAAAATGACCGGGATTTCAGAGGAGGAGAAAGATTAGCAAGACGCCAGAACAAAATGTGCAGAAAGGAATGATAATTTTTCTTAAGGAAGAAAGTAGGGTAAAGATAAAGATTAGCATAATATGCCAAATAAGTAGAATTAAAAGAGGTAATAGCTGACATGGCAGACATAAAATATCATAACACTTAAAAAATCTATATAAAAGAAATAATGACAAATTATAAAATGTTAGATAAAACGACGATAAAATATAGAAGAAATACATATTTTTTTAAAGATTTACGCTGTTGTCCAGCAGCCACTAGCGAAGGGACAATCGCTAAAATTACTAAAAGGTATAACTTTTGGTCAAGTTAAATTTAATTAAAACTAAACGACAAAAACAAATAAAAAGGATAAATACGATAAACAAAACAATGGCATAACCGACATGAACAAAACAAATATCTAGGATTCACGCTTCGGTGGCGGACGGTTCCCGCTTCTCTCGGCGACTTGGGAATGCAGTCAAAATGAATTAATTAACTACAATGGAGAAAGTTTGCATTCTTCAAAAACTGAATTATGCCACATGCCAGTGAGTAGGAGTCATTTTTCACAATACTGAACAGGTGGTAACGCCCTCAATTCTCGCAACCCTTACATCTTTAGAAAACCAGGAGAAGGAAATTTAGACATCCTACTGAATAGCAGCAGCCATGGGGTCACTGATAGTGCACACTAGAGGATGCAGAGATTACAATGCCTCAAGGGCACTTAAAGTCTTTTGGAGTCACCATGAATTACAAATCGGTTACTGAGCCATGACCAGTTCCGAGACTGCGTATTTCAACTACATCTGCCGTTAAAACAGACGCAGGGAAAGGAAGAGCCAATCAGCTTTCAAAAATGGATACAATAGCATGGAAGCTAACTCTTCCTTCGGACTTGGATCAATCCGTTTACACTGGCATGCCTCCAGTGTGGCACGATATGTGCTCTCATAAATACGAGCCTAACCATCGTAACCACCTGACCGAAGGTTAGACAAAAAATTTTAAAAACATTCGTCTGCATGAACCCTAAAAACTGTAATCGGCATCGGCATTATCAAGTTTGTCCTCGAACGAATTGGCAGCTAATAACGACTAATGGAGAGGCAGAACTTGCATACACAAGTTTTTAATTAACTTTGCACGACCTAAAGTGAGTGTTATCGTCTCTGCACCAAGGAGGGTCTCTTTATGGGGCCCATGCAGAAAGCACTGGTCATCAAGCAGAGTCCAGTATGATGCATCTCATTTACCTAGCACTGTAGACTTTAGAATGCAGACTAATAAACTAGCATCAGTTGTCTAACTTAAAGCGAACAAAAAAGTGTTAAGGTATTAAAAGTTTAGCCTTATCAAACAACAAGTGCTGAGTGCCATAGAAGGAAGAATATCCATAACACAGGTACAAAGGACCATAAGGTTGCAAATGTGCTCTTCTCAGGTAAGGCGTAGGTCTAAAGCTAGACCAAGGAAACTATGCGTGTTTGCCTAGACCAAGTGAGCCCAATTTAGTACAATTCATGTTCGATGTAGAGTCGTAGACAGTGGTAGATTCACATCACCTTAGCCATGGCCAAAGAAAACCAAAACCTGTGCGCTTCGGCATGATAAAAGACGTGGTTCAGAGCCTGTTGGAGACAGCGCTCCAGCATAAGCATCTAAGCATTGCCAAAAGAGATCAAGAGAGTCGTCTATGTAGTGTGGCGAGAAAATTTTCTGCAGTATTGTATTGAGATGGTACTGTTTATTCCCACATTAATGAGAGTGACACTGAGAATACATTGTAGGAAACCCTCCTCTTGCTCTATTAGATCTGAAAGAGCTACCTCACGGTGCACTGAATCAAATACTCGTAGGAACTCAAAAAATCGTGAGCAATGTTCCCTTTCCCAATTAATATAAAGGATCCATGATAACTTATCACTAGGCAGTATCAAACATCCTCTCCAAATAAAATCAAGGGCTGTTGAACAAACAGTTGTGACGTTATTGCCAAAACTGAATAATTCTCGGGCTAACATAGGGAGGACCTTGACAATTATAACATTCAAAAAGGAATGCAGAACAACAAACGGGGTTTCAAATTTCGTTAGAATCGACCAAATAGTAATAGTGTTATTACAAAAAAAAAAAGGAAAACGGGGACCGACGGACCGACGGACCGACCACCCGACAGACCGACATAGTAAGATATATAGCCGCACGCAGTAAAAAAATAGTGTACCACATTTCTGCTTAAGAAAGAAAGCCTACCAGATAATATCTTTTTAGATGGAAGCTATAATGTGCAGTAAACATCTAACCTCCTTTATCCAGGAAACAAACCTGCATACGCATGATGTTAGGGAAATTGGGCAAAAATCTTGCTGAGATGAATGATCCCTCCTAGGCTTTTGAAAAGCAAGCAGGGTGGCCATTCATCAGGAATCTATGAGGATATCATCCGACTATTTCCTGTTTAACAAAGTTAAGAGAAAGGCAATACCTGGCCCACTCAGTTGTCGAAGCATGGCTTTTGGTATTTCGTCAGGGCCAGGGCAGATATATGTGTACGAAGAAAGGACGGAACTTAATTAACTTATCAAAGACTAGTCATTTCAGAGTGCTCTGTGTCTGTAAATGAAGTTAAATCCTCGGCCCCCAGTGACCGTATGGTTTGCTTGGAATGTTGGTAGAACAGCACCCCGATTCGAGATGTGGAGAAAGGGTTTGATTGAGATTCCGCCATTGACACAGAGATTGGAGTCCATGTTGAACTTGCTCCGAATAATTTAAACCCCTTTTTTCCTTTTAGGAGAGGACTCCCTCATTAATTGAAAAAAACATGTATGCAAAGAAGGGCAGTGGGAGTGCTTTAAAATAAAAAACAAATTTCGCCCTCGCCCGCCGCGTTTCACATAGATTGAACTCTCATTAAGGCCTCTGGTATAGTTTATAGACGTAGAGCTCCTTTATGAGTACTTTATCGCACTCGGCCGAGTACCATGGAAGTGGGGAGCATGCAAAACACCCATACGTTTAAGCAATGGAATTCACGCATGCTGCTCTGATTGTGCCGGAGTAAAGCTCAACGACCTCTTCTACCAACCTAAACTCCTTGAATGAGATTAAGAATACAGTAATTTCCGCGAATGCGGACTACCGTACCTAAACCATGTACTACTGAGGTGGTCTCTATCTTGGGTGTTGTACACACCCAGCTTTAATCCAATCCCCAGCAAGATTCTTTTTCTTGAAAGGATGCCACCTAAGTTCCCCAATCTGGACTCCTTCCTTTCATCTCAAGAGGTGGAGGTTTCATCGGGGCATGATCTTCGATGTATCGGGAGCGCTTTCCCTGCCTAGTCTTAACGCTCCACGTGCCAATGAAAGCACCAGCGGGAAGACAATAGGGCCCGGTACCAGTCTTAGATCGAATATGGGGTCCAGGGCCTCCTGACGGCTGCTCCCGATAGAAAACGTCAGGAGATCTTCATTAGTCCCTCACTCTCTTCTGGAGTGAGTGTGTTTCCTCTTTTTAGGTGAAAGCGGAGCCCCTCCGCATAAGAGAGGGTGCCTCATGAGGGCGGCTCTTAAAGCATAAGTAGTAAAGTAAAATTCCTTTTATCCACTGGTATGATGGAGGGGGAAACTCCTTACCCCTTATAAGAAATCGGGAGTTACCATGAGAGAGAAAAGGACAACCGTCTCATAAAAAGAAAGTAATCCGATGGGGCTAAGTCGGGTAAGTAGGGTGGTTGACTCATTAGTTCCCATTCGAAATTATCAAGCTCTTGTCTGATATTTATCGCGATAGGAGCTTATTTAAATTAGTTCCAACTATAATTTTTGAGTAACATCCAACATTATTAATAATTATCAGCTATTTATTGAAATAAAGAGAAACAATGAATGTATTCTTTAAACTTTCTTTGTTTCTCTCTTTGTTTCGCTCTCTTAGTTTATCTTTATTTTTCTCTTTCTCTGTATTTACTATTTGTAAATATTTACACCTCCTATTTCTCTTCTCTGGGTCTTCACTTTTGTAATTACACCCCAAACAAAACATTATTTAACATATTTCCCCATGGTGTAGTCTGAGTAGACACACCTATGAAACCGAATGCTATGATTTATTACTTTTAAAAAAAGGTTAATTGCTTTGTTAAAAAAGGTCCAATTACAGATCGACTTAAGTATTTTTCTATCACAGATACGAACGGCGGAACATTTCTGAGGTAGCTCGAAGAGGCCCCAGTGATCGATGGGAGGATTAAGCGGTCCAATAGTTTCGAAAACCTGTTCCATTTCGATCCCTGCCAATTATCTTGATTCATGACTGATGATGCCCGATCCCTTTTGCAAGAAGAGTCTAACACTGGTTACAAGGAAGAGGAGCATACTTACAACTATTGCATTGGCCAAGCAAAGGGGGTGGTGACTTGAACCCTATTCAAAAGATTTGGCGAACATTGCTAACGATTGGGAACCCGAGCTATAACGAATAGCAGAATTATGGCTGACGCTCGACGGTGGGGCAAACTTGTCAGAAATCATGTTTCATGCATGATGTTAATAATTCATTATCATTTAGCAATCTCCATATATATATATATATATATATTATATATATATATATATATATATATATATATATATATATATATATATATATATATATATATATATATATATATATATATATATATATATTGTCGCAGGATACCTTTTGTCGATATATACTTCTTCTTTTTTTTAAGTATACTTTTGTTAAAGAATGCTATTTTTGTTGTTTTTAAGGAAGAGCCGCTTCAACACGTAAGGATATAGAGAAAGGCACAAGAATTATACCAAAATAAACATCTATTTTAAATTCAACAATTACTTATGACCAAAAAAACAGTAAACACCTTTATATCCTCCTCTTAAGCTAACCGAGGCCAAACGGGTTGGCAACTGGGCCTATTACAATATCTCTTAAAGACAAAAATAAACAAATAGGCTGGACGTAAACACACCAATTGCCGATTAGTTATTTTATCGCGCCGCTTTTAGATTGGCGTTAAAAATTAAATTAAATTACTCTCTTCTACTGTTAAGTATGACGGAGCTCACGGAAAATTGTTTTTACTTCCGTTAAATCGTGAAACATAATAAAATCATACTATCACAATATGAAAATAAATGTTCTTTCTAACTTACATGACAGAAGGGATCAGGGGTTGCTGGATGTCACTGGAGGGCTTTTCTCGCGCTTCGGAGAGTTGAATTGGCCAAAGGTAGAATTGGGACATGGGACATGGGATGGAGGAAAAGAGGGAGGGGGGATGTCAACTTCTTATTGCAACTTTGCCTCCGGTTATGTTAAGATGACGGAGAGAGTTACGGTGCTCCTCGCTCAAAGCGTCCTCTTCTGGATAATCTTGAAACCTCTTTGTGTCTTATTCTTTAACGCCGGGTGCTTAACTAGTTTTTTTGGTATACGAGGGGATTTCTACCGTAATTAACAAATGGAACCTCGTTGGGGCTTGGTTCTTCTCCTCTCACTCTTACGGAGCTTGAGCTGTTAGAGTCACTCAAGTGTGAGCGGGTTTTCTTTTCTGCAGTCAGACGTCTTCTAAGTCTGTAAAGGATTCTTTGGTATGGCACCGATACAAAACTTGTCGATTTATGTTATTTCGGCACTGGAGGGGGGGGAGGATTGATCTTCTCAAACTAATCCTGCTCTTATATTTTCTCACCGAATAATCTTGAAGAAATCGACAAAATCACTCCTGATGTTTTGGAAAATGTCATGGAAAATATGGTGCAAAGAATCCGCCTTTGTTTTAACAATAATGAAGAAAATTTGAAGCATATTATATATACAGTGGCGGCAACAAAAAAAGTGACATGTGACAATTCAGAGAAAATGAAACAGAAAAATGTAACTTAAATATTTTTTTATGAATATTTCATGAAAGTTAATACTTGGTCATGTTGCCCTTGCACTTGATGATCATCCTGAGTCGATTGGGCATTGATTCAGTAAGGTTTGCGAAGTAGGTGAGGTCGATCGTAACCCAGATCTTCTTCAGTGATTCTATCAGATCCTTGATGCTGCCGAGTGCTGGCTCTTGAACTTTGGTTTTCATCAGATTCCAAGCATTCTCAATAGGATTTAGGTCCGGGGAATTACCAGGCCACTCCAAAACACTAATATTATTATCATTGAAGAACCTTTTCACTAACTGGGACCTGTGAGCAGGGGCACCATCATGCATGAAAAATTCACACTGATGAATTTCCCAAAATGGCAGCATGTGCTGCCTCAAAACTTCCAGATAGTTAGTCCCCCTCATGGTTACATTCTTGGGAAGGAAGTACAGACCCCTATGCCCTTGTTTCCACTAAAGGCACCACACACCATCACACTATCAGGGTGCTTCACAGTTTTCACGGTATATTTTGGTTTATACCGAGACACATTGCTGGGACGACGCACGATCTTTGACTCTCCTCTGACCAGCCTAAAGGTGTTTTAATCACTGAACATAACCTTCTTCCAATGGGCAGCTGTCCAATGTTTATAGGTCTTGCACAAATTGAGCCTTTTCATCTTCATAGTCTTGGTAAGAAGTGGCTTCTTGGCAGCGCGGCGAGCCGGTAGGCATAAGTCCTTCTGTAAGCAATGACGGATGGTCCTGAGGGCGACGTTCTGGAGGAGGTCTGGGTGTTTTTTCTTGATTGAAGCGGAGGTTACAGAAGGGTCTGACATCACTTCACGCCTTAGGATATTATCAGTCCTTGAGATGTCTTCCTAGCTGCACCAATGCCCTCCTTCATCTTTGGTATGGTACCTGGTGGCAATAACTCAGCTGCCCGTTTTAGGCGATGAATCGTATTTTTTGAGGTTCCTAAATCTGCTGCTACATCAATAAAAGACTTTCCCTGCTCTAATAGGGTCAAGGCACGGCTTTTCTCTGTCATAGAAAGCTTTTTCCGCCCCATTGTATCCATTTGCACAGAAGTTATAGCACGTCGAATGTAGGCACGAATGCAGGAAATCAGCACGCTGGAGCGTTGTACACCAAAACCTCACTGTACGAGCTCAAACGAGACAGTGAGTTCCAGTAAAGCGCAGTTCTCTTGTCTTAGCTCAGGAGAGTCGTCCACTTGCGGCATAAGCCCCGCACCTTTTCATTGGCTAGTTGGCAAGTAAAATCGTGAAAACGATTTTGTGTATCGATTTCTGTTGCCAATATTAAATGTCACTTTTTTTGTTGCCGCCACTGTAAATAAAAGAAATTCAAGATCTCCTCTTTCATTTTATATATGATATACTTTTATAACCTAATTAGTTTTTGTGCTATTTGGGCCACCCGTTATATATATCTTACGATGATATATATATATATATATATATATATATATATATATATATATATAAAATATATATATTTATATATAATATCAAGGTAACAATAAATACTCTAGAAAAAAATGCAAAAGGTTTGAAGAATATTGGATACAGCAAATTCCAGGTTCCGTGTATCAGTCTTTAAATTGGTTACTACAAATCTTTATTACTATACTGCTAATCATATTTCCAATTACAAAATTAATTGTAAATGAGGAAACTAGTAGTGGCAATCTATATATATATATATATATATATATATATATATATATATATATATATATATATATATATATATATATATATATATATATATATATATATATATATATATATGTATATTGTGTGAATAAGGGAGTATTTCGCAGCGAGGAACAAGGAGCCCCGCTTGGTTGCAAAATGCCAAGAAGTCTGATCGTGGGAGAATTCATCGCTTGGACCATCGAGAGCTAAGAGAAGTTACAGCTCCCCTCCCCCCTCCGAGCGATGTAAAAAAAAAACCCGCTTGCAGTCGCCTTTCTCACGGCTTTCTGTGATATGGAGAAACCCTCCCGGCGCCTGAGGCAAAGCGCTTCTGGTTTAGCCACATATAGACTCAGTCTCCAGCCGTGCCAAATTTATTAAAGGCTTGCCGCGTAGTACGAGATATTTCAACTTCTCTACTCGACTCCGATCCATTCTTTCTCGAATACGAAATCAAAAAGCTTCCTCCACTACCACCACCCATCCGAAGGAAGTTAGCCCCTGTCCATTGGCTATTCTTCGGTTTGTCTACGATCTCTTTTCGGTACGAATACTCCCTCAGAAGTCAATCTCGAGGTTAAACTTACGATTCTAATCCAACCGTAAAATCATCCCCCCTCCCTTCGTCGACTTCTAAGGCCTCAAACCCTAAAGTAAAGCCCACGATATTTGTGGATTCGTATCCAGTCATTCCTATATTTGTTTCGCAAGTAGGAGAGCGGTTTGCGCTCCGTTTCGATGACAAACTCTTTACCTATAAGAAACATTTTGAACTTTTGTATGCTTTAAATTATGGAGAGAGCTTCACGTTCTATAACCGCATAATTTTTCTCTCATGAAGCAACTTGCTACTCGCGTACGCAATAGGAAAACTCTCGTCGTTATCACCATAGTGTATGAGGACCAATCCTATTTCTACGTTACTAGCGTCCGTTCTTATTCCGAAAGTCTTTTGGGGGTTAGGTCGTCAGAGAGTAGGGTCTGAAGCCAGTTTTAGTTTAAGCTGATTAAGAGAGGTGACGGACGGCTGGGTCCAGACAAGGAGCACGGGGGACTTCTTTTTCTTCAGGTTAGAAATGGGAGCAGATAGGAAGGCATAATTCTGAACGAACCGACGGTAGAAAGAAACCGAGCCTAAGAACGATCTTAGCTGCTTCTTTGAGGTGGGCCTTGGCACGTCCATAATGGCATGGGTTTTTTCCTCATGACGTGGAATCCAACATAGTTTATAGTGTCAAAGGCAAAGTAACACTTACTGGTGCCGATTGTGAGGTTGTACTCACGCAAACGACTCAGTAGCGCTTGGAGGGTAACCAAGTTCTGGTCCCAATCTCGGGTGGTTACAAAAATATTATCGAAGTAAAAGCTGACGTTAGATAACCCGTCCAAAATTCGACGCATCATGCGGTTGTAACTACTACACGCCGTCACCAAGCAGAAGCGGAGCCGGCGAAATTGCATAAGCACTTTGTTAGTTGGGAATGTAGTATACTTCTTCACTTCGTCCTTGAGGAGGATTTGGTAATAAGCTTTGCATAGGTCTAACTTCGAAAAGTACTTCACATCTTCGAATAGGTGGAGGTTTTCGTCGATGAGGTGGATTAGTTCGGCGTTGAAAACCGCAAAGGAATTCAGTTTCCCAAAGTCGACGCACATACGGTACGACCCATCAGCCTTCTTGACCATGACAATGGGGGAGCAGTAATTAGACGTGGGGGGCTTAATGATATTTAGCTTCAAAAGATTTTCGACCTCTGCGTTAAAAGTTTTTCGTAAATGAATGGGCAAGGGGTATGGCCTAGATCGAATGGGTTGCTGGGTAGTAAGCAATATGTCGTGCTCGAAGTTTGTAGCACAGCCAGGAATTTCTGATACCGCATCACACAAAATGACTTAGAAGAGGCTGCAGCTGACTATTCTGAGTGGACGTAAGCTGGTCGCTGATTTTTACTTTGGGTGAAGGGGAATCGATGGCGCCGGGCAAGGTTGACAAGGGATACTCCTTATCTTGTTCAATGCAGGCAACTTGCACCACATTAACAGGATCGAGGGGTAGCTTGATTCCATTGTTGTTTCTTCGTCAATAGACACAATTTTATTGGCGTAGGCGTGGCGGTGATACATTTTCAACATATTGACGCGAAACAGCTTTTTCCCTGCCGAGGTTCGGATTAAGTAATCCACGGGACATCGTGCTTCGAACACTTGGAGGAGGCCATTCCAGTGACTAAGGAGCTTATTATTATCGGTGGGGAGCAATAATAAGACCTCCTCTCCGGGCTTGAACTTCCGTTCTTTAGACCTGTAGTCAAAATAGGACTTATACTTGTCCAGGTTTGTATCAGCGTTCTGATATCTAATCTCCGCGCACTTTTCTAACCTTTGCTGAAGATGTAGTAGGTCCAAATTATGGTTGGCAAAACCCTATGTTCCCCGGACTGGGGGCTTCGCAATGATATATTGAATGTATATGGTGCTCTTCATTAAAAAAGAAGTTATAAAACATCTGAAAATAAAAAAAACAATAAATTAGTCGAAACAAAATAAAAGGAGAAAGCTGGAAATGAGGTACTCAGTTATGATATTATCCTAGCGAATGATATTGAAAAAATAAAATTGCTTCAATAATTAGATAATGGAAGAAAGCACTAAAATAACAAAATAAATGAAAATTTATAAATGGCTAAAGAATGAGAAAGCAGTTAAATATTATTAAATGCTCAATCGTGTGAATATACTATTATATTCCAACTTATTAACTTTTTCAAAGGGATTTCAGGTGAAATGTAAATTTCATTTTAAGGAGTGAGGTTCTGAAATTCAATTAATCCCTACTTTTAAGCAGTAACAACTCATTAATAGTAATAACAACCATAAAAATAATAATTAACACGACTTAATCACTATTTCTAGGTGAAAATGAATTATATTTTAAGGAGAAAAATTCTAAAATTCAATTAATTTATATTATTTGGTAAATATTTTAACAGTACCGAGCTTTCAATTAGAAGGAAGATGCAAGTGTCTTTTTATATAAATCAATAAACTGGGAGGGTTGGAGTCAGAAAAAGCATCCATCCGTAAAATCTCTGCTTAAACCTCAATGGATGATTGGATGAGTCTTTTACCGAATGAAACGACTCATCAAGAACGGCGACCCCGGGTACGGAAAAGCCAAGAAGAAGAAGAAGAATATATAATTATATTTTTCTTTAATTAGGAGACAGGTTAAGAAATTATCATCAGTGGAAGAATGATAACAGAAAAGGGCTATTGGGTTCAACTTTAAGAAACTGGCCGGATTTTTTTGAATGAGTGAGAGAAAAAAATAAGTATAAAGCAGATGGATTATGTGTGGTACGCCAAATTAATATTAAAAAACAACAAAAAAACACAGCAATGTCGAAACTAATCATGTGGGTTGCAGAATTCAAATTTGGGAATTATCTGTTGAACAAACAAGTCTGGGAGGAAGGAACTGGGACGGGAATTTACTTTGGAATGAGGAAAATTAGTGATTTCTGGGATGAGTACTGCTTCAACTATTACATAAAAATAACGGCTGTTATATAACTTTCTGTTATTATTATTAGACTGATTATGGAAACCAGTCACTTCCAAAACCTGTGTACTAAGTAAATAATTCCATTACACTATAATTTAAGAAGCTAATTTTCTTAACTTTTTGAATTTTTTGTTTGAGCTATTTAAAATTTTGGGATATGCATATATTCATGGTCAAAGGTTTTAAGATTAGTTTAATGATAAGAAAATATTTTAACTTTAGAAATTTAAAAACCAAAAGAATTATAAATGGTGAATTTCCGAAAAATAAATAGGATTGTCGAATCTTTTTGATTTTTTTTTAAACAAAGAGAATTACAAATGGTGAATTTTAGAAAGAATAAATACGATTATCGAATGTTTGGGAATTTTTTAAATCCATTAGACCATAATTTACGAAAGCCAATTTTCTCAATTATTTAAATTTTTAGTTTGAGATGTTACAAATTTGTGGATATGAAAATAGTTTTGGCCACACGTTTTCACTTTAGTTTATCAGGAGAGTATAGTTTAACTCTAGATTTTTTTTTTAAATATGAATGGTGAAATTCCCCCCTTAAATAAATATGATTATCGAATTTTTTGGAATCTTTTAAAACAAATAGAATTAAAAATGGTGAGGTTCAGAAAAAAATGAGAAAATCTATTAGAATTATGGATGGCTGTTTTTCGTATATTAGAAGGTTCTATCGAAGCTCTTTTTGAAATAGAATTTCCATTTTAATTATTTAGAAATATGTAATGGAAACCTTTGACAATTTTTTTAGACGAAAAGCCCGTTGCTAGAACTCGATAAGCCGTAGGCCAAAGACCAAAAGTCTGTCTGCGAAGGGCAAGTTCCTCCTGTAGGATATTTTAAATTTTGAAATTGAGAAAATGAAGATATTTGCTTTATGCTATTCAGTTTTTCATTTACTTATTATTTATCTTCCAGAAATCTTAAGGCATTTTATGAGTACATTTTAAAGATTTTATCTCCAATTGGCGAAAAGTTTTGTTTACATTTTCATTCAGTTTATTAAGTATATTTTTCGACAAAAACATTTATGATGCTTATATCCTTTTACTTGTTTTAGAAATATATACTTTTTTATTGGGCGCTGACGTTTCAATATTCATACGGATCACATCTTGAGAGTGTGGTGGTATAAGTTTTTTTATTAGTGCCCATCTGGAGAAAGCCTACAGGGGCAAATTCCCTGAAATTATTTTACAGGCTAAATCTAGGCTAGATCAAAACCAAAGCAAAACAAAAAACAAACTCTAACAAAACTAACAAAACCAAAGGCAAAAGAATAACAAAATCAAAGACAAAATAAGAAGGAGGAAGCACGCTCCGGCGTCGGGTGGACTCCTGCCTTTTCCTCGACGCGGGATCCTGCGACATTCAAATATAATGTAGAATGCCAACCTCCTCTAAGAAGTCAAATAATCGATGGCCGTAGAAGATTAATCTAGCGTTTATATATATATATATATATATATATATATATATATATATATATATATATATATATACACACACATATATATATATATATATATATATATATATATATATATATATATCGGAAATGGGTGGTGAAACGCCTACAAAATATTTAAACTCTCGCAATTCTTCCGCTTTGATATTGATTTGTGGCTTCGTCGTTTTGATTAATGGAGCTTCGGTTCTTCCTAGTGTTTGTTCTTCGGCGGATTTATAAATAATATTGAAGTTTTAGGATATTTCCTTCATTTTATTATGATGTTTTGATTCATTGTCATTTTTCATTTCTTCAAGAATCGTGAAGAAGTAACAAAAGCTGTTGTTTTCAATCGGGGTACCCCGAAAGCCAACTAAAAGTGCCGCGGTAGCAACCAGGAAATCCTTTTTAAAATGCTTAAATTGATAAAAATGAATTTAAAAAACTTATAAAAAAATCTAACAACACTTGAAATTATTTTGAAATTCGCTTCCCTAAATTGTGCAACATAAAAACAAAAAAAGGTCAAAATTTGCGGACAGTGAATGAAGAAATGAGAATTGCCTTTTCCACTACACGTCTCAATATTAAAGAATAATTCTGATACTCTTCAATCTAAAACTTCCCATCAAACTTTCAAAGGTAAATTTATTTATTTACAAATTTTTATGATTTATTTCGATTCAATTTGGTTAAATGTCGATCGTAATTTATTTTGAAGTATTTTCCAGGTAATAAAGTATTTATACACCAATTATTTACATTTGGGGTCCACAGATACTTTTTAATAACAATTAGAGTGCCACGGCTGCTTATAGATAACAATTAGGGTGCCGCAGCTGCCTCTAGATAATAATTTGGGTACCGCGGCTGCTTCTAGATAACAATTAGGGTGCTGCAGCTGCTCCGAGTTACCAATTAGGGTGCCGTGGAGGCCTAGAGATAAATATTAAGGTGCCGCGGCACCTTCTAGATAACAATTAGGGTACCGCAGCTGCTTCTAGATAAAAATTATGGTGCTGCCACTACATCTAGATAACAATTAGGGTGCCGCAGTTAAATCTAGATACCAATTAGGGTACTGTGCATACTTCTAAATACCAATTACGGTGCCGCGCCTGCCTCTAGATAACAATTAGGGTACCGTAACTACTCCTAGATAAAAATTAAGGTGCCTCGGCTGCTTCTAGATAAACTAGGGTACTTCGGCTGCTTTTAGATAACAATTATGGTACCGCAGTTGCCTCTAGATAACAATTATGGTGACGCAGCTGCTTCTTGATACCAATTAGGGTACCGAACCTATTTCTAGATACCAATTAGAGTGCCGCGCCTGCTTCTAGATAACAATAAGGGTACGTGACTGCTCCTAAATAAAAATTAGGGTGCAGCGGCTGCCTAGAGATGAAAATTAGGGTTCCACGGCTGCTTCTAGAGAACAATTAGGGAAACGCGACTGCTTCTAAATAACAATTAGGGTGCAGCGGCTGTCTAGAGATAAAATAAAGCTGCCGCGGCTGCTTCTACATAAAATGTTAGCTCCCGCAACAGCTTCTGATAACAATTAGGGTATCTTGGCTGCTTCTAGATAAAAATTATAGTACCGCGGCTGCTTCTAGATAACAATGAGGGTCTGCAGCTGCTTCAAGGTTAAAATACGGGTACCATTGTCACTTATAGATATCAATTAAGGTGCCTTGGTTGCCTCTAGATAACAATTAGGGTGCCGAGGCTGCCTAGTGATAAAAATTAGGGTAGCGCGGTAGCATATAGATAACAATTAGGGCACCGCGACTGCTTCTAAATATAAATTAGGGTTGCGCGGCTGCTTCTAGATTTCAATTAAGTTACTGCGCATGATTCTAGATAACAATTAGGGGGCCGCCCCTACCTCTAAACAATAATTAAGGTACGGCAACTGCTTTAATATAACAATCAAATTGCCGCGGTCTTTTTCAGATAACAATTATGGTACCGCGGCTGCTTATAGATACGAATTAGGGTAACGAGCCTACTCTTAAAGACCAAGTAGGGTACCGCGGCTGCCTCTAAATAACAATTAGGGTGCCGGGATTGCGTCTATATAACAATTAGGGTGTAGTGGCTGCCTAGAGATAAGAATTGGGGTACCAAGCCTACTACTAGATACTAATTAAGGTGCCAGGGCTGCCTCTAGATAACAATTAGGGTGCCGTCTCGGCCTAAATATAAAAGTTATGTTATCTCGGCAGCTTATAGGTAAAAATTAGTGTACCGCGACTGCTTCTAAATACCAATTAGGGTAGCGCGGCTGTTTCTAGATAAAAATTACGTTTCTACGCCTGCTTATAGATAACAATTATGGTGCCGGTGCTGCCTCTAGATAATAATTAGGGTTCCCCAGCTGCTTTTCGATACCAATTAGGGTACCGCGCCTATTTTAGATACGAATCAGAGTGCCCTGCCTGCCTCTAGATAACAATTAGGGTACCGCGACTGAATCTTTATAAAAAATAGGGTGTAGTGGCTGCCTAGATATAAAATTAGGGTGCTGCAACTGCTTTTGATAACCATTAGGGTACCTTGACTGCTTTTAGATAACAATTAGGGTAATAAGGCTGCTTCTAGGTAACAATAAGGGTACCATGCCTTCTTCTAAATATCAAATAAGGTGCCGCGGCTGCCTCTAAATAAAATTATAGAAGGCGGCTGCTATTAGATAACAATTAGGGTGCGGCGGCTGCCTAGAGATAAAAATTAGGGTAGCGCGGCTACTTATAGATAACAATTAGGGTACCACGACTACTTCTATATAATAATTAGGGTGACGCGCCTGACTCTAGATAACAATTAAGGTACCGGGGCTGTTTCTATATAACAATTAGGGTGCCAGTGCTGCCTCTAGATAATAATTAGGGTACCACAGCTGCTTCTAGATACGAATTAGGGTACCGAACCTATTTTAGATACGAATTAGAGTGTTGTGCCTGCCTCTAGATAACAATTAGAGTGCCGCGGCTGCTCCCAGATAACATTCAGGGTTACTTAGCTGCCGCTAAATAACAATTAGGGTGTTGCGACTACTTTTAGATAACAATTATGGTACCGCGGCTGCTTCTAGGTAACAATAAGGGTACCATGCTTACTTCTACATACCAATTAAGGTACCGCAGCTGCCTTTAGATAACAATTATGGAACATGGCTGATATTAGGTAACAATTAGGGTGCCGCGGCTGCCTAGAGATAAAAATCAGAGTAGCACGGCTACATATAGATAACAATTAGGGTACAGGGGATGCTTCTATATAACAATTAGGTTGCCACGGCTGCTTCCAGATAATAAATATGGTGCCGCGGCTGCTTCTAGATAAAAATTAGGGTGCTACAGCTGCTTCTAGATGACAATTATGGTGTCGTGTCTACTTCTAGATAAAACATAGGATGCCATGGCTGCCTCTAGATAAAAATTAGGGTGCTGCGGCTGCTTCTAGATAACAATTACGTTACCGCGCCTGCTTCTAGATAACAATTAGGGTGCCATGCCTGCTCCGAGCTAATAATTAGGGTACCACGGCTGCTTCTAGATAAGAGGTAGGGTACCACGACTGCCTCTAGATAACAATTATGTTCATGCTGCTGCTTTTAGATAACAATTAGGGCACGGCGACTGCTTCTAAATATGAGTTAGGCTAGCGTGGCTGCTTCGAAATAAGAATTACGTTACTAAGCCCGCTTCTAGATAACAATTAGGGTGCTGCATCTGATTCTAGATAATAATTCAGGTACGGCGGCTGCTTCTAGATAACAATTAGGGTGCCTTGGCTGCTTCTAGATAACAATTAGGGTGCCGCGGATTCTTCCAGATAACAATTAGGGTGCCTTGGCTGCTTCTAGATAACAATTAGGGTGCCGCGGATTCTTCCAGATAACAATTAGGGTGCCTCGGCTGCTTCTAGATAACAATTAGGGTGCCGCGGCTGCCTCTTGATAACAAATATGGTGCCGAGGCTGCTTCTAGATAAAACCTAGGGTGCCGTAGCTGTCTCTAAATAAAAATTAGCGTGTCGCGGCTGCTTATAGATAACAATTACGGTGCCGAGCTTGCTTCTATATTACAATTAGGGTGCCGCTCCTGCCTCTAGATAACAATTAGGGTATCGTGGCTGCTTCCAGATAACAATCATAGTGCCTTAGCTGCCTCTAGATAACAATTAGGGTGCTGCGACTGCTTTTAGTTAACAATTAGGGTACCGCGGCTGCTTCTAGATAAATATTAGGGTGCCGCCGCTGCCTCTAGATAACAAATAGGATGCTGCAGCTGCTTCTAGATGACAATTAGGGTACCGCCTTTACTTCTAGATAACAATTAGGGTGCTTCGGCTGCCTCTAGATAACAATTAAGGTACCACGGCTGCTTCTAGATAAGAATTAGGGTGCCGCAGAGACCTAGAGATAAAAGATAAGGTGTCGCAGCTGCTTCTAGATAACAATTAAGGTGTCGCGCCTGCCTCTAGATAACAATTGAGGTGCTGCGGCTGCTACTATATAAAAAATAGGGTACTTCCGGTGCCTCTAGATAACAATCAGGGTGCCGCCGTTGCTTCTAGATAACAATTAGGTTACCATAGCTGCTACTAGATAACTATAAGTGTGCCGCGTCTGCTTTTAGATAGCAATTAGGCTACCGCAGCAGCTTCTAGATAACAATTAAGGTGCCTTAGTTGCTTCTAGATTACAATTAGTGTGCTAACGCTGCATCTAGATGCAATTAAGGTGCTACTATCATAAAACGGTTGAAAAACTACTGAACTAAGGTAAGAGAAGCAACTTGCGTGAACAACGATGGCATTTTAAAATTAGAGGTTCCCCTTTAGAACGAGGCGTCCCTAAGTATTCTCGAATATATCCACATAAATAAATAAGTGCCCCTTCCCCCTCCCTCAAACAGCCCACAAGCTGTTGTGAATGGTGCAACAGGTGTGATACCTCTGCTGCAACGGAAGTCTAGAGGAACAGCGTGCCCTCCGATCTTAGTGCCCCAGGAAAACTGGACTCTCTATCGGGTTCTCTTTGGCTCCTCTTTTAAATCTCACGCTATATTTTCAAAGCCTGTCTAAACCCAACAAACGATGAAAGATGGCGTTAATCTTTGTTGTATAAAAACTCTAAGCCAAGCATCCACTGTTGTTGCCACTTTCCACTTGATTATCTGATATTATAAGGGGAAAAACAACAACATAAAAATAATAATATAAAAAAAAATGTTAGCTAGTTGTTTGTTTAAGTGGTAATTAATTCATGGTGACTAGTTAAAAAAAAATTCAAACGAAATTAATCAGACAATATATAACGGTGTGGAAGTAGAATCCATATTTAACTGAGGCTGACTATTTTTAATTAAAAGGGACTCAATTATGAGAAGGTCAGATTTAGATTTTGATGCGGATAATATTTCAAATTGATTATAATCTATAGGTATTTTACATGAATAGGAATGAGATCGGATAACAGGGTTTTCTTTTACGGAGAGATCCATTCCTGTTCTGTAGCTGACCCCACGGTGAGCATCAATGCGAACCTTGAGAAGACGTTCCGTACATCTTATGTACGTCCCTATAGAACATTTTGGACAAGTATATTTATATATTGACTTAAATATTCTAAAAAAGTTTGGTCTAAAGCAAAATCCTCTTGTAACTAGACCGGATAAATCTAAAGGTGTTGTCCTCATGAACCGCTCTCACTATGCTTCCAAAATGGAAACAATTATTTCTGATAATCTTAATTTCAAATGGTTAATACTCCACCGTTTAAACTAATCATTAGTATAGAGAACCAAATCAAGAGAACACTTAGGTCACTTAAAAACCAGAAGTTAATTTCAGAAGTGACCTACCAGTCACTTTTTTCTTCTGGTTCTTCATTGTGTTCTTTATACGGTCTGCCAAAAACTCATAAAGCTGGTATTCCTCTAAGACCTATTCTGGCCGCTTATAATTCACCAAGTTACGATATTGCAAATTTTTTAGTTCCCCTTCTCCCTGATTTAACTCAAAATTAATATACTGTTGATAATTCTAAGCAATTTGTAGATGAACTCAAGCAGCTCGGTTCCAACGGTCATATGGTCAGCTATGACGTTTCATCTCTCTTTACAAACATTCCATTAACTGAAACCCTAAACATAATTTTAGATAAACTATTTCCTTATCACAATAGTTTACATTATGAATTTCCTCGATCTTTGTTTAAAACACTTCTATAATTAGCTGTTAAAGATTCTTTTTTCACTTTTAATAAAAACATATACAAGTAAGTCGATGGTATGGCCATGGGTTCTCCACTTGGACCAACCGTCGCTAACATTTTCATGTCCCATTTAAAAACCAAATTTGTAAATGATTGTCCTAGATTTTTCAAACCTAAATTCTAGAAAAGATGCATAGATGACACTTTTACATTATTCCATACCTCTGCTCGACTGAACTTTCAAGAACTTCCTAAACTTATATCACCCTAAAATTTCATTTACAATAGAACCAGAAACAGATAACAGTTTATCGTTTTTTGGATGTAAAAATAGAAAAGAATCAGGGTTGCTCTGAATTTTCTGTTTTCCGAAAGCCAACGTTTGGTAACCTTGGTTTAAGCTTTTACAGCTTCTGCGCCTAACAATTCAAAGTTAAGGCTTGTAGAACTTTAATTCAGCGTGCTTTCAATATCTGTTCTAACTGGACCCTATTCCATTTGGAAATGATTAAATTTAGAACTTTTTAAAAATTAAACAACTACCCACCCCATATTTTTATAAATTTGATTAGAAACTTTTTAAATAATATCTTTGAACCTATAAATAATTATAATGTTCTTGGCAAAAAATTATATATTTCCTTTCCTTAATGGGCTACCAAACTGATGCTTTTAGGGAGGAATCGTCTAATATTTTGAAAAAATTCTATTCGCATTTAAATTTAACGCCTATTTTCGTAAACCCCTTAAAAATCAGTTCTTTGTTTAAGGTAAAGGACCCTATTCCTGACATTTTGCGTTCCAGAATAGTATATAAATATACTTGTCCTAAATGTTCTTTGGGAACGTACATTGGATATACGTAACGTCTTCTCAAGGTTCGTATTGATGCTCACCGTGGGTCAGTTACAGAACAGGAATGGATCTCTCCGTAAAAAAACCCTCTGTTATCCGATCTCATTCCTATTCATGTAACTTTATTAATTTTGTTGGAATTTATTTATTTTTTATCCTAATATACAGAATTTTGTCCTTCATATTGCATTTTAATATTTTTTTCTGTTTGTTTTACATCCTAGTACTTTTTTAGCCTAAAGCCATTAATTATCATTATTCTCATAATTGTTAAGCAATTTTTCTTATGAAAATCTTTAATATTCTACCCTAGAAGATGGTTCCAGAGCCCGAAACGTTGGCGATATACATATCTTATATTCAGTACGTGCTCTCCTTTTCCTGCTATATATATATATATATATATATATATATATATATATATATATATATATATACATATATATATAGAAGAAGGAGCAAATGCAAGTTCTGCGGGTGATAAAAACATATATGGCTTTCGCCATATTAATTTTCTGCCTTTCAAAGCAATTTTGAAGACAGAAAGAAAGGTGCAGAAACCTTGCATTGCAGACTATATAACAATATAGTACAAGAAAAAGAAATTGGACGCGAATGAGCAATGAGACAAGAAACGGGAGTTTTTTAGAGGTAAGAGAAAGGGACATTAGAAGAAGACTAGAATCAAAGAGAGCAGAGGGCGGCACAATGAAGGCAATCCTTTACTGAGAAGACAGAGATAACGCCAGGGGAAGAAAGTTTGAAATTCCAGGCTGGGACTCGAACCCGGGCCTCTGACCGGCAACGGCAATCAGCAGACCCGGGTTTGAGTCCCGGCCAGGAATTTTAAACTTTTTTCCCCTGGCGTTATCTGTGTTTTCTCGGTTAAGGATTGCCTTCATTGTGCCGCCCTCTGCTCTCTTTGATTCTAGTCTTCTTCTAATGTCCCTTTCTCTTACCTCTAAAAAACTTCTGTTTCTTGTTTCATTCCTCATTCGCGTCCAATTTCTCTTTCTTGTACTATATATATATATATATATATATATATATATATATATATATATATATATATATATATATATATATATATATATATATATATATATATATATATATATATATATATATATATATAATGTATAAATCTTTCATGAACTCGAAATAATGATTAGATGAATCCATTAAACCGCAAGAAACAGAAAATCAGGATAATTATTCTTCGGAAATGTTATTTCCTAATTCGCAAAAATTCCGTACAGGGATTCGAACCGTACATACTGAGGCAGCGAGCAACCGCTTTGATCTCAATTAAACCCTCACTTAGACCTAGCAAATTTAAGGGGTGGTATCGAAAGTATTTTAGAGATATAAAGCAAGATTTTCTTCTTTTGGAACTTTAATCTCGATTACTTTTATATGTATTGCTGATTTTTGTGTATTTTGAATTAATATTCGGCTTACTTCTGCGTTCATATATCGCAAATTATAGCTCCAAAATTTTGGACGCTAAAATTCAGATAGCAATGGTTCATTGACATACGGCGGCGAACAAAAAGATTAGTTATTAGCACCAATCAAGTGAACTTCATTACATTTTACATAAATCACAGATCAAGATGGAAAACAACACCAATATAGCTCGAAGGCTCCATTGAGCACAAGTTCAAACTTCGGTAACTTGATTAAAGCTTGATATAAAAATATCAGCATATGCATTAGGGTTTCGGAGATAATGAATCGTAACAAAATATGAATCTTTACAGTTCATTTCTTTTAGCCACTAGATATGAAAAGTGAAAGTAGTAAAACCGTTGATCAAAACATTTATCTTATTGAGTTAAGCTGATATCCCCGCAGGAAAACAAATTGGGAAATTAACTCAATATTAAAACATCAAAAGAATATTTAAACGCATTGACTCAGCTGGCAGAATGGAGTTCGAAAAATTTTGGAATCTCTAGACTTTGTAGTATTCAGTAAATTTGTTCGGACAAAGAAATCTCTTCCATTTCAAAGCAGGAAGATTATGCGAAGATCAGTTACTGGAGTGTGTACCTTTCAACCATTTTCATTTTCTCTAGCTGCTTTCAGTAGAAAAATTTTCTATAACTTTGAACGAGACTGGACTCCCTTTTTCCCCCTTTTAAATAAAGTAAACAAAACAATCTGTCAAATTAAACTAGGAAAGATGTAAGAATTCTTCTTAAACAGAATTTAAAACTCGAAAAAAGAAGTGAATGCAAAAAAGCTTTGAAGATAGTCGACTATGGTGGCAGCTTGTAATGAAAAAAGTTTTCAAGAATTTTGGAAATCGCTCCGATGATGAAAAAGAGTGTCTGCAGATATGGAAAAAAGTTTAGGGCTGAGAGAAAAATTTGGTTACACCATAATTATAAATATACATATGTGTATATATGCCATGAGTATCTGCTTTTACGAATCACACGGTGTCTGTACTATTTCATAAACTCAACAAAAAGTTTCCATGAGTCCAGATCTTGTCTAATTTTTTTTTATCAAAAGTCACCTACAACTCAGGTAATGATCATTGCTTAACACCAAATTGATTACTTGTATGAATAAATTAATGATAGGTTAAATAAACATGCTGAAGCAGTCTACTGTATCGCTAAAAGGTTCAAGGAGACAAGTGCAAGCGTGCTGAAGAGGACTTCAATATGTTAAAGTATCCATCTTCTTATGCACGCTTTGGAATCCTGCAGACACTAGTGTTGAAATTGTTGCAAGAACTAAATTGTTGTCTGAGGCGCAATGTCAGGTAACTTTAATCAATATTTTTTTCCATGAAGCCAGAAGTCTTGTCCTTCTGTCCGGTCACTCAGTCTGTGCAGACAGCCTGTCAACTTCGTCAGCATGCTAATTTTCCGCAACCATTATATGTTTAAGAACTGACTAGTAGACAATATCGCCATCCTCTACACTTGCAGTAGCGATCAGGATGTGGATATTGCGAACAAAGGAATGCGAAGAATCCTTTGCCTAAAGAGTCAACGTGTTCTGGGAGTCGCTATGAATCACAAATTAGTCCACAGGCTGGGCACAGCTTGTAGACCCCCGTATCAAGCAATGTATTGCAACCAGCTCGGCCTTGGAAAGAGAGGCAGTACTAGCTAGAGAATCACCGGCTTCACACAGGGATGAAATAGCACTGAGGTTAGCATCCCTTTAGGACTTGGAGCCACATAAGAACACCTACACTACATCAGTCTCACAATAGAGCAATCCAAGAAATACGAATGTATACACCAGCTGTTGTCGAGGTTTTGATAACAGAGCTATGGTAACACGTTCAAAGTTAGTATGTTCAAGGGCAAAAGTTTGTGGTATAGCTGAAATGAAGAAAATCAAAATATCTTCGTTGTAATATCATGGATGCTTTCACACGCTAGGGTATAATGTCAGCCATTTCCTTGATACTGAAACAGGCTCCCATTTACATTCGATAGATCCTGCTTGAGTATATACAAAGAACGATTTACGAGGTTGAACATCGAGCATGGCTTAACCCTTACTTTTTTACCCTAAATGGTTACAAAGCACATAACTCTGCACTATGCAATCCACCAAATTGTTAGAAGCCTGAGGTCACATAAAGACATGACGTTAGGCTTCTTTCATTTCGTATTAGAAATTAAAGTAAATTGATAGAGCAAGCATCCATTTTAAAGTTTCTATCCATCAGTGGACCTAATGGCAAGAAACATTTTAAGATGGTGGACTCGAAATCTCCGGGTAGCCGTTCAAACATGGACCTAATCAAATGTTATTTTCGGAAGTCTGAGGAGAGGTGCAAATGTGGCCCTTTTCCTTCTGGGCCCGCCTACTGAAATTCCTGAACAACTAGATGCCTCTGCACCCGCTAGTTCTTGCGTTTATGCCCAAATATCCACATATCTGTCCTTTTAGCCTACATTTAGTATTAAAGTATGTTTTTACTTTTGCCAAGGATGCCTTTCTAGCTTTTCTATCTCTCTTCTTCTTTTTCACATGGAAGGGGACGCCCGTCTTCTTTAAGAGACCGGCCACAGGCGGGGTCCTGGGTTGAAATTGCCATTCCATTCACCCAAAGCTTCTTTCGAGCTACACAGGCCACCTCCTTTTGAAGAATGCCACTTCAGTGATCACACGAATGGAACACTCGTAAATCTTAAACAAATGCCCTGAATCGATGAATCACAGTATCTTGAAATCTTCGCCCCAACAAGCCAGTCAAGGTAATCATTTGTGTCGCAATGAATTAAAAACTACCAATGGTAGGGGGGTCAGACCATTCTCCTGATGTAAGAATTTCACTTCCATCCACATTTTAAACCTTTTTACTAAACTATCCCCACCAACTTTATGTTTAAGATCCCCTCGTTGGGTTTCGCTTCTTATCTTAATCACTAATGATACAACGCCATAAAATCCAACTAAAATGAGGCAATGAAATATGTTTCTGAGGCAGAGCAAAAACTTGAACTGTCAGATTTTTCTTTAGAAAAAAATAACGAGGACATCTTTAGAAAGGGTTTTAACATCGGTTCGTAAGAAGTGATGAAATAAAAGAAGTGGAATGTATTAAAAATCTTAGAAATTTTCAGACAGGACAAAAATGGAGAAACTGCTGCGCGAGAGACAAAGAGAATTCTTTGGTTGTGGTTAGGACGATTCATCGAACAAAAAAACACAATTGTATAGTATACTAGTCATGTCAACAAAGAAGGAATATACACAAACTGAAAAGTTTCGTTTTTCATGTAATTTATTGTAACTTTAATCCTGAATAGTTCAATACCTTTCCATAATTGATACGTCACTGCAAGCCGAGGTAGTTAGCGAACCTTTATCCATCCTAAAATAGGTAAATGTTAAATTAATATCACTGGATTTGGAAAGAATTATGTCATGACATCTAGAAGGACACGACATAAATAATATAGGTAATTTTTAAGTTTTTATTAACGAGTTGATTGGAAGCAAGTGCCTAAGGGAAGGGGAAGCAGGCAAAGAGCGAAGCATCATTGACAGAGATGTATTCAAATTTTCCATCATGATAAGGTTTAGAAAAAGTAAGACAATCTTCTAATAAATAAAAGTTTTTTTAATAGAATGGTGTAATCCGTCCATCGTGCTGGTTGAGAAGGATGATACTCATGGAGATATGAATAGTGACTGTAACTGCAAATAAAGCATTTATATAAGTGTTAATAAGAACCAGGTCAAAACAAGACTAATGAAATAAATGAAAAATGGTTTGGCTAAGTACAACCTTCTACCCCCAAAAGAAGGATAATTTTCAAAGAAGAATTATTGGATCCTCCATTGCCTGTCGAGATGAGATCCAAACGCATGAGCTTCAAAGTCAATTACCGTGTTGAAAATTGGGGACGTTTAAAGACTACAAAAGGTATACTTAAATAATTTAGTATAGAAGAATAATATCATAAAACCGATGGTAAAGAAGGATCGATGTTTTGTTAATTTTGTAACTATGTAATCTGTGCGTAAAAAATACCTATATTATCAAGAGCCTTTTAAGTTATAAATGATTTATGTTTAATTATGCTGCAACATAAATATACCAAACTTATCAAAGAGGAATTTCTAGCCTCATTAAACAATTTAGTGAAGTACCAATGCAATGTTCATAGTCCTAATTTGTGGCCAAGTAGTTAAACTTGTCTTTAACGATACCAAAGTCAATTGAAACGATTTGAACTAAAAAAAAAAAAACAACCAGGCAATCTTCAGAAAGATTTTGAAGTTGTTAAGAAATTGGTTTAGTTAGAGAAAGCAAAAATATGTGGTTACATAATACTAGTAAAAATGAGACAACGTAAGGCAACGTGGCCATCTTCCCCGAATCGAAACTAAGGCAAGGCCTTCTTCGAGTTAAAATTAAATAATTGACCTCAAAATAGACTCGATTTTTCGAGGTTTTCCGATTGGCTTCAAATAGATTTACGAAGATCAAATCCCTGTATTGATCCATATTGGGAAGGAGATACGAGAGATGCAAACACCTTTAATACGGTGCCACATTGATTTTGAGAAGAGGATCGATTGGATTTCCCGTAACCCGGCCGCAAATTCAATGTGGCACCATTGATTATAATGATGTGAGAAAAAGCATGGAATTATTTCTCATGAAATTACTGTCAATTTTATAAAAAGAAAACATCATTAAATGTATAAAGTATAATCAACAAAGTAGTTAGCGATATTATTAGTTACTTTCTCCCGACTTAAATGCTTTGGTTTTGATGAACTATAAGGATTGATATTTGCTATCTTGTTACTTCATATGGAAAGGATGATGTTGCAATGTGGAAAGAAGTGATAAATATTGAGGTGGAGAGAGAATTTCATAACCGAGGTCAATTACCTCTTTTCTGCTGATACGTGTCACGCATCAGCGGCCCAGGACATAAAGAGGAAGAGTTAATCTCGCTTCTTCTAATCTTAGATACGAGTAATAATGTTCTATGATTCAACGATTTAAAGCTTAAAATAACTTTATAATTACAACACCAGCTTTGAAATTGGTTATATCGGAAAGATTAATTTCTTGACAAACTAATAATATGCGATATATATATATATATATATGAAAATCCCCGACAAGGTAAAAGGAAAGAAGAATTCTGAGCGCTTTCTTCTTTATTTGCGAAGATCTTTTTAAGCAAGAAACAAGGAGGCAGAATACGTGAAAGGCCATCGCATTATACGTCCGTTCTGGCTCTCAGTATTTTAGAGGTACGACAAAGGGCGATGGTCAGTTTCGACAATAAACTCGTTCTCTATTGAATACATGTTAAATTTGGTAATACTCTATACTATAGCTAAAGCTTCCCGTTCTATTACCGAGTAATTACGTTCACGGGGCAGTAGCTTTCGGCTCGCTTAAGCCACCGGGTGGCTTTCACCTTCCTCAGAGTATTGGAGCAGAAGGCATCCAATTCCTTCGTCACTCGCATCCGTCCGGATGCCGAAGGGTTTAAAGGGATTAGAGCGCCTCAAAATGGGGGCAGAGGCTAGCTTGTCCTTGAGCTGCTGGAACCTGGCAGTACCTTCGGAATTTCATGAAAGGGGATCTGGGAATCTCTTCTGAAGGGCACTTAAATGGGCGGAGGAAATAGATGGGAAGTTAGGGATAAATCTACGGTTAAAGGAGGCCGATTCCTTGAATGACCTCAGCTGTTTCTTCGTGCGGGAAAGGGGCATCTCGACAATGGCTTTGACCTTTTGGTAAGGACGATGTCATGCTCAAATTGATTGGAGCTATCGGGGGTCTCGGAGATAACATCTTCGAATCAATTTAGCAATTGCTGCAGCTGACACTTTTAAAGAGGCGCTAGTCTGGTGAAGACATCCAGCAAGGAGGATGATGATTCCGGAGGTACAGGTAAAGATGGAATAGGGTAATCTCCATCTTATTCAATGAATACTACTTGCACAAAATTATGGGGGCTCAGCTGGATACGCCGCTTCCAACGGAGACTTCATCGAGGGCCACAATATTGTTGAGACACCTTTGGCGGTGATATTTCTTCAACATATTGATGTGAAAAACCTTATCTCTTGAGGGGGTTTGAATCAGGTGATATACTGGTTCTTTGACCTCTAGAACGAAAAAGAGGCCCTTCTACTGCTTCAGAAGTTTGTTACTCTCCGTAAGAAGTAGCAACAGCACCTCTTTGCCAGGCTTAAAACTTCTTTCCTTCGCCTTTAAATCGAAATAAGTTCGATACTTCTTCAAATTTATCTCAACATTTTGGTACGCGATGTCGGCACAAATCTCGAGGCGCTTTTGGACTTCTAGGAGGTACGAATAATAGGATTAGATTTCGTTATCCAGACAAACATTACAGTCATACAGTAATTCGAAGGGGACGAATCCTTGGGTCCTATGAGGGATTTCACGATACGCAAACAGTGCTACGGGAAAAAAGCGGTGCCATTCTCGGAGCTGATCTATACACAATCTTCTGAGAATTGCTTTCAATGTGTCATTTAGCTTTTCGCAAACTCCGTTTGTGGTTTGACGGTATGGGGTAGTAAACAGAGGTTTTACCATGAGGGGCTTGTCGACATACTCCATAAGCTCGGAGGTAAATTGTCTTCCTCGATCCGACAATACCTCTTCCGGAATTCCTACCCGAGAAAAGTGGAAATGAGGGTTTCGGCGCACGAAACGCTATCAATGCGTTTAAGGGAAACTGCCTTAGGAAAAAAGGTAGCGAATTCTACCAAAGTAAAGACATAACTGTGCCTTTCAGTAGACAGGGGATGAATAGGGACACTAATATCAATGGCCACACGAGCAAAAGGTTCCGAGATGATTGGGCTTTTCTGAAGGGGGGCTGGCTTGATGCGCCCTTTTGCTGATGTCCTTTGGCAGTCATCGCATGATTTGCAGTAATCTGCTATTTCTCTGGCCACATCTGGCCAATAAAAATAATTAAAAACCCTCTCAGCGGTTTTATTATGACTAAAATGACTAGAGGATAAACTATCGTGAGAAATCTGGAGGACTTGGGGGAGGTGAGAGAGGAATACACAAGGACTGTTTTTCAGGTTCGGTTCAATCGGAACATTTACGATATAAGAGCTCATCCTTAACAAGGTATGAGATGCTTTTCTTACCACGGGAAGACTCTTGCCCCTAAGTCATGGCTTTTTCTCAAAGGGGGAGGAGAGTTGCACACCCCTTCTGGGCACTGGCAAAATCCTCGTTCCGGAGGGTCTCCATCTCCGGATCGACGGGGTTTTCTAAAGGAACAGATTCCTGGGAAGCCTTGGCGGCCTGGGCACATGTTAACACATGTTGTGCTACCGCGTTTCTTGTAACCTGGGTGCTCTAAACAATCAGTACAGAGCAAAAATTTATTAGGGCTGCTACCATTTCGACCCAACCAGTCAAATGCTCACATTCGATATGGCATTTTACAATAGGCAAACGATTCGCTCGGCCGAGGTAATCATGGACCACAGCGAACTTTTGGTGGTCAGAACCGACCAGGAGAAGTAAATTCTCGGATACTAAGATGCATGTGTACCCAGTGTCACGTACAAAGGTGGACATACAGCTCCATTTTCAAATTTCAAACCAACGGGGGAGCTCTTATTAAATAGAAAATTTACTTGGTGACCGGAGCTTTTGGTTGACGAGAGAGACAGTGGGATCCTAAAGAGACGGAGGAGGAGCAGGAGTGGCACTTAGTTGCTGTACCTGGTGGGAGGATACACTTCTGAATTGGGAATCTTAGGACAGTTCGTGCAGATGTGACCTTTAATTCCGCGTAAAACAGATTATAAACACTGGAAAACAATGTATTTGGTGAATTGACAAAAGTACATTTTCCTATCTAATGCGAGCATACTAAATTCAAATCTGATATCAGATTCTCTCTAAATGCTACATATTTTTTGTAATATCAATAACTAATATTATACAATGATTTTCATTTTATCGCGCCTATCATCATGCCCTGAAGTAATTTTGAATCATCCTTTTGCGTTATTTATAGTAAAGCACGGTTTTTTTGCACAAACATTTTATTTCAGATGAGAAGAAACTTCAATTACACATTAGGATTACAAATACTGAGCAGCAGTCAGGAGATTTCTGGTTGTCGGGAATTCGAAGCCTCAGGGACAAGTGGCGCAAGTGCATTGAACTGGAGGGTAGTTATATTGAAAAATAATAAAATATTTTTCCTCACATGTCGTTTCCTTTTATCCGAATTGAAAAACTTATTGACTGCCCCTCGTATATATATATATATATATATATATATATATATATATATATATATATATATATATATATATATTTATATATAATATATGTTTTGGTACACCACTCTTTACCATACACTACTCCTATATTATGTGAGGAGCGACTTACTCACCTACTGCAACGCGAACCGCATAAGGACTGTTCGCAGGGATCAACGACCGACTAGGAGGTCAAACTTGAGGCGTTGGGTTTCAAATCCTTAATAATCAGACAGAGTGCATAAATGGTTGGCGAGATTTACTTAAATAGGACGAGAGAATATTTCAAGGTTAGTTAAAGATAAATTAATAAAAATATAATTTTATTTA
Organism: Ceratothoa steindachneri; assembly: GCA_963969495.1. Lineage (NCBI taxonomy): Eukaryota > Metazoa > Arthropoda > Malacostraca > Isopoda > Cymothoidae > Ceratothoa > Ceratothoa steindachneri. Next base: position 193,155,890 of record OZ018319.1, on the reverse strand, counting down.
CAATTATTATAATAAGAATTTTTTTTTAAATGGCAAAGGGGATTCTTTTAATTGAAATAGTTTCTAAATAATTATTATGAAGAGGGATCATCAAAAAAAATTAATTGATTAGCCTTACTATGCTCATATCAAAAGAGAGAACTTGACAATAGTAATAATGGAGGGGGTCTTAGTCTTACGGGTCGGTGACTTCGAGGAAGGTTCTTCTTGCAATGAGGCGAGTGGGGAATGATCCAATGAGTCAAGTGGAACACCTTTCGTATAAGGCAAGTAAGGCACGATCCGAACTTACTTTTCGATGAAGATAGCCTATCTTAAAAGATGACGTTCGACGTGAAATGTGGCAATTCTCGTAATTCCGATGGAAGAGGAAACAATATTTCCTCAAAAGGTAATTGATGGAGATTTTATTCGGTTCGATTAAACGAAGGGAGACTGTTGCGCAAATTCAAAGGTTTGCCCATCAGAGAAGCTACCAATTGACCGGGGTAGAATCACGGTGGAGAAATTCTACTATCTGATGAACGCTCACGGGACTTCGACGAGATGATGAGGACGGTCTTGAGGTGTGTGCTGGACTCTTCGAACTCCAGTCAAAACCGAGTATTTGTATGCGCGATTCTAAGTGTGAAGGGGAAATTGGGAGAAATGAGTCACGAGCCCCAGACATCTTAATCCAGAGGCAGAGTCAATTTATCATTTAACAGCAAGGTGCGAGACACAACGGCTCTTTTTCGCCTTGTCACTGGGTGGGAGGGGGACGAGTTTGCAGGATTCGGGAATATTTCCCCAATGCGCTCAGGAGTCGAAAATTTTCGAATGTTCCCGAACAGGAGTGACGTTCCCCATGGCGGGATACAATCGCATGAGGTCTCCAAATAACGTGAAAAGGTCTGAGGTTGTTCTTTTACAATAACATCATAGATATTACCCAATTTTTCCTTCGAACTGGCACGAATTCAGCAATATTAGTGTGTTCCTTCTCGGGGTTTTGAAGCTCGAGCGCAGTAGCTATTGGCCAGGAATCTGGAAGGCTGCCCTCAGACATAGATCCTGTATCGAGCATGGTATGGGTGATATCGTCCATTCCTGGAACTTTATGCATGTAGGAAGCTAGAACCCAACCCAACTCAATTAACGTACATAAACATGCTGCTGAAGGGTTCTTCACGTCTGGAAGTAAAGTCTAGTCTGAGGCATTTAGCTAGCTCACGAAATGAAATCAATTCTGGCGAAGTAGCATCTCGGCTAGTGAATGTGGTGAAATCGTTTAAGAATGACACCGTTGTCACCCAATACATCGCGGGATCAGGTGGACAGAATGGGGCTCTTCAAGAACTTGTCCCGAATCCATTTGACTCTCATCTATACCTATGCAAGAGGGGTTTTGCGTTAAGTGAATAGATATTGTGCGCCAAAATGAGCTTCGAAATATTACCAGAACCTAGTACCTGGCATTTAGAGCGAGAAGGAGTCTAGATGCATGATTTCGGTTGTAAATTGCCTAACCCTATGCCCTGCCCCCATCCCGTAGCGGTGGGGTTGCAAACTCCTTATATCCGGGTGATTGTGTATGGAGCGAGTGCCTAACATAGTGACCTGGAGCGGGAGTAGACGAGCCTCCCTAACCCCTAGTTATCCCGTGTCCACGGCAATGCCTGAAGAAAAATACCTTTCAGGCCTAACTTGAATAATCTATGGAGACCCTCGTCGAGGATAAGAATTTCGCGGAGAGAGCCGTAGTCTTCCCGCATTCTTAGCCTTAGAACGTGCTGACTGCTCTGTTGCTTTCGAATGATTACTGTGGGAGGTTTTGCGAGGCTCGCGAGCTTTTTCCTCTATTAATTCGAATTCGTGGGTCACTCGTTGTCGTAGAATTCTTTCTGATAAAAACCCTACTTACCTGACACCACTTTTATTTAGTGTCGTAGAATGCCCCTCCTTTTTGTTCTATCTCTAAGAGTGCTAAGAGTGTCTAATATATATTGATATTATAAGAATATCTTAAAGAATAGAGCCGTTACCAAACACGTCAGGATATAAAAGAAACGCCCACTAATTCACAAAATAAACTTATATTTTATCTTTAACCATTGAATACACAACCTTTATACTTTAACTACAGCAATACTCTAAATATTATTATAAACAAGAATTAATTAAATTAGTTTCCCCACAAAAATTGGTTAACGTTTTCTCTAGACAAAACAATAATACAAGAATTAGGCTTACGGACTCATGTGGAGTTTAAAGGCCCTCAGAAATATTTACTCTTGACGCGTGTAGATGGGCGGAATTCCTCGGTCGTCTTGGCGAGGGTAGCAGCTGGGGGGTCCACACGTTCTTCCGGGGGGGGGGGAAGGGTTCTTCAAGGACGAGAACCAATACGGTGCTCTATGCAACACCCAGGCAGTCGTGGTCTCTCTGGCGAGAGTGAGTCGAACTTGGTTCTTAATTCAAGTTAACTTGGAGTGCGGTGTGATCACCGAGTAACGAGCTCGAGGAGGAGCTTTTCTCCTTCGTTACTAATTTTCTTATGGACGAGGACTAAACTCGGGGAGGGTCTTCTTCAAGGGCGAGAATAACGGAAGGGGGTTTCTCTGGCGAGAATAAGTTACTTAAAGTTTGGTGTGGCCACCGAATAACGGGCTCGAGGGGGAGCCTTTTCCTTCTTCTTCTTAATTCCTCAAGGACGAGGAATACCCCTGGTGTTTAAGGTGCACCAGGATATGAGGAATCTCTCTGGCGAGAGTAAGTCGAACTTACCAAAGTTCACTTATTGTTTGGTTTGATAACCAGGGACTTAACTCAAGGATGAGCTTTTTCTTAGCCCCTTAAGGTAGGTAGCCCTGCCTCTCTTGCAGGGTGCTTCTTGGTCTGGCGACACAAGTAAACTACCTCTCCAGTCTCGGTAGCTCGGTTTTGGATCCGAGGACTTCGTCACCTAGAGACTGACGTATACTACCTCGATTTTCCTCAGAGTTCCTCATTTATACCTCGCACCCCCACTGGGGGGAGTGGTAAGGGGGGGAGGGGCTTGAGGACCGCCCCAGGAGAGTTCTTTTTCCAAACGGTCTTTCCCACGAAGTCAAACATCGGCTCCTCGTTAGCATTCGAGATTGGGAGAAACCCGTCTCCAATTTCTTGTTCGACGTGAAACTGGATCTCACTCTCCTGGGGGAGATCTTACCTTTTTGATCTTTAGGGTCTTTCATGGCACCGAGTTGAGCCACACTGTGGTTAAGCACTGACCCGCCGATGCCTGGGGCGGATGTCCTTGCGGTAACCACCGCCTTGGGACTGCATCACGAGTGAACGGGGGGAGGGGGAGTGACCATTCCCTTACACACCTCCCACCGAAGAACTTAATGGGGAGAGGGGGATGCCCCCGGGAACTCAAAACAACTTACTCAACCTAGTCGAGCTTAGCAAAGTTGTATTTCTTTGAGCCCTCTCTTACATTAAGTTTCCTTACATATGAGCGCCCACGCGCACGTTTACACAGGCAATGTGTCGAGCTAGACCTACTCGCAATACAATTTTACATAGAAAATTAAAAAAACCTTAATTCATCGATTACCCACAAAAAAAACAACAAAACAAGCTACTTCATTACCTTTCTAAGTTTTTGAGAACTTAAATCCTACCGATAAATATTAACACGAACAACAAATGAAAACATGGTTTCACGCTAATTAGGTACTGAAATAACCCTCCATGGTTTTTCGTCTCCACCTATAGAGCAGCTGTACATTATCGGCTCCTTTGAGGTAGCTGATCCTAAAATGGTGCTCTGTGACCATTATTCTACCGCGCCTGAGTCGGCCGTTCTGGTTATTGAGTCTACCCAAGTATGGTACTAAATGGTAGCGGTATTTCAACCTACTCGAATTACCCTTTTTTTGGTACTTGACTACCTTTAAACTAAACATTATGGCTAGAGCGGCCTGTTGTAGCGGGGCATAATTGATGGGAGCGTAGGTCCCATAGCTCTCCTTTAACCAGTTACACGGGAAGATCGTGTCTGGGTTCGATCTTTGGGGATCGAGAAAACTTTTCCCTGCGAGGTCGTTAATGGGCTTGGCGCTCACTACGACTTGGCGATTTAGCGGTAACTCCGTGGACGTTCCGTTCGGGGAGGAGACTACTAGGGGTAGGGGATACTCATCCGCGTCTACTATTTGATTAGTCTTACCTGGGTGTATCGCAATAGCACCTCTTTCCTCCTTCCTTGTCAACTCATTTGACTCGATTCTCTTCGCCGGTAGTTCCTCAGGTACACCTGCTCGTACCTCTACTCTACCTTCTACTTCTTCCCTGATAACCCCATTTGGCTGGGTTCTCCTCGTAGGTTTTCCTTTAGGTATTCCTGCTGTTACCTCATTCCTACTTCCTACTTCTTCCATCGTTACCCCATTTGGCTGGGTTTCCCTCGATGGTCCTTTCTTAGGTCCAGGCCGGGCTACAACTTCCTCGGCCTCTATGAGATTCTCGATAGGTGCTCTTTCGAGTGCGAGCAATCTTTCCTTTTCTCCTCTCTCTTCTCTTTCAGCTTGAGCACGTTCTTTTTCCCTCTTCATTCTTCTTTCATCTATTTCTTTTTTATCTTTATTCTCCTCTCTTTCGACTCTTTTTCCCTCTTCATTCTCCTTTCCTCGGCTTCTTGTTCTGCTTTCGCTATTTCGTTTTCCCGTCGAGTTCTTCTTTCTTCATCTTCCAGCTTTATCTTTAGTCTTCTTTCTTCATCTTCCATTTCTATCCTTATTCTGAATTCTCGTGCTTCTCTTTTCAACAGTATTATTCTTTCGCTTGTTTTACCTCCTCTCAGCATTCTTCTTTCCTCTGTTTCTATTTTCCGCTGTATTCGGGATTCTTCACTTTTCCGGTTCATCCATATTTCCATTAATTCACGTTCTCTTTTATCCTCTCTTATTATATCCTCTGTTTCTCTCTCAAACTTTATTAATTCTTGTTCTTTTTCTATATCCCAAATTATTTCTTCTTCTACACAATCTATTCTTAATTCTGCCATGACGTAGTCATGCATTTCTGTGCCTTCAAGTCCCAAACTTTGGCTTGTTGGTAAAATCTTTTGACTGGATCCATTTCGTGTTGGTCCGTCGATTTTTCCTTTCTGTATTTTCAGCTAATTATGCCGCCACTCACCAGGTAGCGCTCAGCATAACTTACCCTTAATTCCACTACTATGCTGATTGAAATACCACTCCCGACAACAAATTTACCACTTGACCTCCCAATTACCTCTAGATTGTTACCACCCCTAACTCTACCAATTTTCCTCTCGTCAATTATTCTCTCATTCCTGATATTCCTTTACGTGTTGGCTCTTTCTTAATTTGACACTGCTGGGTTCTTTATAATAACAACCTACAAAACCTGACACCACTTTAATTATGTCGTAGAATTCTTTCTGATAAAAACCCTACTTACCTGACACCACTTTTATTTAGTGTCGTAGAATGCCCCTCCTTTTTGTTCTATCTCTAAGAGTGCTAAGAGTGTCTAATATATATTGATATTATAAGAATATCTTAAAGAATAGAGCCGTTACCAAACACGTCAGGATATAAAAGAAACGCCCACTAATTCACAAAATAAACTTATATTTTATCTTTAACCATTGAATACACAACCTTTATACTTTAACTACAGCAATACTCTAAATGTTATTATAAACAAGAATTAATTAAATTAGTTTCCCCACAAAAATTGGTTAACGTTTTCTCTAGACAAAACGATAATACAAGAATTAGGCTTACGGACTCATGTGGAGTTTAAAGGCCCTCAGAAATATTTACTCTTGACGCGTGTAGATGGGCGGAATTCCTCGGTCGTCTTGGCGAGGGTAGCAGCTGGGGGGTCCACACGTTCTTCCGGGGGGGGGGGAAGGGTTCTTCAAGGACGAGAACCAATACGGTGCTCTATGCAACACCCAGGCAGTCGTGGTCTCTCTGGCGAGAGTGAGTCGAACTTGGTTCTTAATTCAAGTTAACTTGGAGTGCGGTGTGATCACCGAGTAACGAGCTCGAGGAGGAGCTTTTCTCCTTCGTTACTAATTTTCTTATGGACGAGGACTGAACTCGGGGAGGGTCTTCTTCAAGGGCGAGAATAACGGAGGGGGGTTTCTCTGGCGAGAATAAGTTACTTAAAGTTTGGTGTGGCCACCAAATAACGGGCTCGAGGGGGAGCCTTTTCCTTCTTCTTCTTAATTCCTCAAGGACGAGGATTACCCCTGGTGTTTAAGGTGCACCAGGATATGAGGAATCTCTCTGGCGAGAGTAAGTCGAACTTACCAAAGTTCACTTATTGTTTGGTTTGATAACCAGGGACTTAGCTCAAGGATGAGCTTTTTCTTAGCCCCTTAAGGTAGGTAGCCCTGCCTCTCTTGCAGGGTGCTTCTTGATCTGGCGACACAAGTAAACTACCTCTCCAGTCTCGGTAGCTCGGTTTTGGATCCGAGGACTTCGTCACCTAGAGACTGACGTATACTACCTCGATTTTCCTCAGAGTTCCTCATTTATACCTCGCACCCCCACTGGGGGGAGTGGTAAGGGGGGAGGGGCTTGAGGACCGCCCCAGGAGAGTTCTTTTTCCAAACGGTCTTTCCCACGAAGTCAAACATCGGCTCCTCGTTAGCCATCGAGATTGGGAGAAACCCGTCTCCAATTTCTTGTTCGACGTGAAACTGGATCTCACTCTCCTGGGGGAGATCTTACCTTTTTGACCTTTAGGGTCTTTCATGGCACCGAGTTGAGCCACACTGTGGTTAAGCACTGACCCGCCGATGCCTGGGGCGGATGTCCTTGCGGTAACCACCGCCTTGGGACTGCATCACGAGTGAACGGGGGGAGGGGGAGTGACCATTCCCTTACACTCGTCTTTTGGACTGTCTCGCGTCCCCAAGGCGCACTATCCAGCTTTGGACAGGTGCGGTACCGACACCAACCAGCACACAACGACTCAGGAAACCTGTCAAAATTGAGCGTGACGAAAAGTGTAGGGGTGGGTTTCAAGACCTCTCCCTGTTTTCTTACTACACTTTGGACCTTAAGCGCCCTTGATCGAGCAGCAATTCGCTAATATTTCCCAATGAGTAGTCGACGATCTTTCTGGCCTATTCTACTCCTTTTACAAGATTCATGGTTGAGTGCGGTGTTAACTCCACCATCAAGCCTTAAAGTCTCCGAAGGGCACTTATAATAGCCACCTAGGCAGAGTTAGCCGCATTTCCCAGAAGGGTCCCGTCTAACAAACCGGTGACCTTCGGTTCTCTAACATTTAACCTAGCAAAAGCCTGTCTCTGATGAAACATGTGACCTTTGGCTAGTATGTTGCTATCAGTGGACCAAATAACAAAGAAACGTTTGAAGCCACCATACTAAAATAAGTTGGGTAGCTTCTCGATGAGATGGCCTGATGGCATTGAGAACCGCTCACTTTACTATTGGAAATGATCTGTTTAGACTTACCCTGGCCACGTGTAGAAGCTTCAGAGAATCCATCTGTCCCTGCACTTGCTCCCTCCCCGCCCCCGAAGGAGAAGATCCCCATTGGCTGTTTTTTCTTCTTTTTTTCTGGGAAGAGGAAAGGTCTTGGTGAACCCCTGATAAAGAAACCAAATTACCACTTGCAAAGAGATAAAGTAGCCCGGGTACGACTTTGAAGAAGGGAGTAAGGTGGTTGTTTGCCTCCGTGGCACCTAGAGAGGTGCGAGGTTGCGCTCGTAGGCGGCTCTGCTTTTGCTTGAGGACTCCCACTATTCCTTTCCATTGTATTCATATTATATTCGATAGAGAAAAACGCATGGTAAGTCGATACTATGACATCTAATGCTTTGTGAGGTAAAGGAAAAAGTCATAATCGGATCAAAACCATCCATAATTATAATGTAAACATTTACACACACTGGACTGTAGATGCGAGCTCAGGTGGGTCTTGTCAATCTGACCCACTATAATGGCGACTTTGACCAGTAGATTTAAACCATAAAGGATGGTCCCAGCGTATCCCCTTTATATTTGCACTTGAAGTGGTGAAAAGAGTCGGAAACCCAGGACGCCCCGTGCCTAATACCTGCCTTAGCCAACGAGCTTTCGGCCCTCAACCGAGTCGGGTCATCTCGGTATATTGTGACACTTAGCTACCCTTTGTAAGTAGACTAAAGTGTGTCAAGTCACCAGAACCGTTTTAGAAAGTAGAGGAAAAAGTAGAAAAGGTGTAGACTAGAATGTTTAATAAATAAGAATTGACATATGCAGTGCAACTAAGGAGTAGGGTGGGTGATCCCCTAATGCACTGCTATGCCTTTATTTTTGTTTGAAATGTTTTAAATGATTCTATATGAAGAGTTTGCGCGGAATTCATATCTGCAAACCATTTTTGCAGACGTTTTATAGTTTTTCCTTAACACTTTTTATTTTTAGGTATTTATTTTATTTCAAGGCAGATTATTATGCAAATGGTGTAATTACTGCTTGCTTTTCATAAGCTTTGTTTCGTAACTTTAGATTTTTGACGGAAAAGTTAGTAGATATGCATCACAAGATTAGAGCTCTTCTCTTTTTTTAAATCAACTATAATAGAAAATGCAAAAATGACTCTCTAGGTTTTGCCACGTATGTAGTAAAATTGTACTGCCTGGGCAACGAAGGAACATCACAGCATTTGTAAGGACCTGCTATCATGTCTATCATGGTATGAAGAAGGGAGATTAGGATAAGGATTTTGTCCTCACATATGCTGCCGAACATGTGCTGAATACTTCAAATGATGGCGCAAGTGAAGCTCAAAGGCATTTCCTTTTGGTATACCTATGATGTGGAGAGAAAGAAAGGACATGTGATGGATTGATACTTCTGCATGATGAACTGACAAGGTAGAAAATTTCGTGTAACATTTTGTGCCAATTTTTCAAAATAGAGATACACTATCTGTGAGCATTCGGAGGAGCTCCAAATTTAAAAGCCATTATAAGCTACTGCTTATAATAGCTTAATGAATTCTTATTCAAAAAAAGAATTATGGTTGTCGCTTGGTTACCGAATAAATGTAAGAAGTTTTAATGATTTATAACTTAAAGAACAGATTCTATTTTCGATGGACTCATACATCCTGTGTCTAAGTCAAGTCATGAAACTATTTTCTTCTCCTAGTTTTATTTAAATATGGTAAAAATTACCTTAAATGTCTCTTTTATTCAGGAGTTATCAAGTAAAATATACAGACCGTTAAATACCCAGTTTTACCCTCTGCAATAAAGCCAATTCATTATTGACCAGCATTCCAGTTCTAAAATTACCTGAAAGCTTGGACATAGATAAATTCAGAGCTTATGAGATAAACAATGAGAATAGCTCTGAAACCTTTAGTCTATTATCATTTAGTTTCAATGAACCAAACCATTAACTCAAGCACAACTCAATGATCTCACAAGAGATTTAGGATTATATAGAAAAAAATCGTCCTAGCATCTAGCCTCTCATCTTACGGAGAACAATTTATTGGTACTGTAAAAAAAACCATATTACTGGTCCAGAAATAAAATGAAGAGTTCTTTTCTCTTCATTTTAATTCATCTTTGGTGTACTGCTTGGAGATTAAGGGTTTCATTGGATCTTTGGGAGATGTGCATCACCATCTAAATGTAGACTATTTAAAGACTCATTAATTATAAATTTCAAAGCTGTGCTCCTAAATAATGGCAATAATCTTGCTTCTGTTCCAGTTATTCATTCTATCCAATTGATTGAGTTATGGCAACTAGATTCCATCGAATAGAACAACTATATGTGCAGAATCTGTTGTAATCCCAAGGTTATCTCTCAAATATTATGAATAAAATGAGGTTGCACCGAGCATCCCTGTTTTCTTTTCTTGTGGGATAGCTAGGCAGATGCCAAACGTTTTGAACAACATGAATGGCCAGCTCGAAAATATTTTACATCCGGATTCCAAAATATTTTTGCTAAACCAATGATTGAATGATTCTCTTTAATACAATTCGGCTTCTACCGCTGCATAGAAAAGTAAGTTTGATGAAAAATCTCGTGAAGGGAATGAATAAACAGAATCCAGCTTTTCTTCACGTCTACAAAGGGAGAACACAGCCATTCCCAAAGAGTTAAAATCAACCTAGTGAGCAGGCCTTTCCTATTCGCCCTCGAGCCTCGAGTACGAGCCACTTCGCCTGGTACCAGGAACTTTAAGTCTACACGGGATACCCCCTTGCCGTGGTTAGGGGATTAATGGGAATATGTGGAAGGTGTATAACGCGAATTAACCAAAGATGAGGTATAGGTTCTCATCATGGAAGTAACCAACGAATAGATCGCCGTAGTCTTCAAAGGAGATTATTGGGAGCATTGGGGAACAAATGGTCGCGCAACTCACCATAATGGATCAAACCTATATAATAAAAAGGCGAATCTCCCTGAAGAGGGAGGCCGTTACAATTAAAGAAGGATAAATGATAAAAAATGAGTGTCAGCTGGCGTCTTTTGGGCGATAACTTACAGCCAAAGCGATGGTTAACAGACAGAAATGGTGTTAACGAGAGGTGAGAACGACGAACGCTCTACTCCCAACACATTCATCTTACATGCTTGGTTCTCTAAATGAGACCGTGGATACTCCCACTCAGAAGATCAATCAGGATGTGGGGGCTTAATATCTATCTCAGAAATGCTGGGGGAGAAGATAATTGATTCAACCACTTCGACTAATTCAATTTGGGGCCTGGGGATAAACACCAACTTTACTACCTTTGAGGGAAGAGAGTAAAATCTACTGGTTGTTTAAGTGGAATTCAGTTTCTTCTAAACAACCTCCAGACACCTGGATGCTTTAGACGCCATGCTCGAACTTCGAACAGGTGGTAATTTACAGCATAAACGAAGTACTCACCGCAATCACAGTAGACCCATCACATATTCAGGTATAATAGAAAAGGCCATCTACCGGGAATTGCAAAAGTCTTGTTACACTTGTTACAAGGCTCTCAAAAAATTACACGTTTTTATTGTTTTAACATATAAATATGTGTTTAAATTGTAATATTAATTAATATGGCTGTCCTCGGCAGCGAACACGAGCTCCGGGCGAAACCTAAAGGCGGTGCAGACGCAGCGGACGAAGTCCTTCCTCACCCAGGCCCACACACGGTTGACAGATGACTTCAGCTCGCTAACATTGCTGTAGCTGACTTTACAGCCCATGGTTTCTACATGTACCCACACGCTGTAGTCGAGGGGATTGAGGTCGGGCGACTGCGGTGGCCAAAATACCTCCAACCAGGAGTTCATTTTCGACCTCAATCACTTGAACGGTCTTGGCCGTGTAGGCCGTAGTACCATCCGACTGAAAGACTTACTTCACCTTCTTCGTAATCTTTCTCGCCCAGGCACGACTTTCGTGGCCAAGATGCTCCTATAATGGTTCCCAGTGAGCCTGTAATCGGCAAGCACAAATTATAGAAGTAGTCTGTAAGGCGATTTCGAGTAAATTTGTTATACTCGTATCTTTCGATCATGTTTATGCTATAACGGGATTGAAAACCGTAATAAATAAAATATTTAAAAATATCGATACGGACGAATACTGTATTATAAATTGAATTAGAATTTTCATTTTCCCTCATTATATGAATTTGAAAAGTAGATAAGTCAGCAAAATAAGCGAATGCCATTTTAAAAACACAATCATGAAATATGCTGGGATTCAAACTTTCTAATAAATTTTAAATTTGTGTAATTGTTTTAGTTTATCTGAATAGTTAAGCGAAAATCCTTTTTCATTAATTATAGTTCGTATTTCTCGCACGAGTAAAGAAAGATGAGGAAGGTATAATAGACAAAAAATAGCTGTTTACAACGGGATTCACCCAGCCCCTCGCCCTATCTATAGGAAGAGCGTTCATAGGATTGACTAAACTTTTTATTCCAAAGTTTTCTTCGAATGTTACCTGCAATTTTATTGATATTACCATATTATTCTTTGGATTATGGTAATTAATATTCTGTCACTACAATTCCCATTTGATTACGTCGACTTTGCACAACTAAACTTGGCTCCCTTCCTAAAAGATCGTTCGGCGACTTGTACTTTTGTAGGAACTCGCCAGATGAACACTAAAAAAAACAAAAAGAAAAGAAAAGATTAATTCTATCGCTACATTTTGCTAAAAAAATAAGAAGTGAAATCAAACGGTCAAAGTTCACTAAAATTAAACATTTATGTAGTTTAAAACTTTTCAGCAATGTAATTAATACCTGTGAAATGAAGAAAGTGAAAAACAAGCACAAACGATGAAGTTTGGACGTATTAAAGAGAGGAAATCTTTTTAAGAAATTGCCAAACTTGACGCGGGGAATGGATTTAGCTTGGCTTAGCATCTTATGGTCGAGCTTAGTTGTTTCCGAGATTATTTGAGAGAATTTAACTATAAATGAATTTTATAAGCGTAATCTGAGCATGGTAAAGGGTCATTAAGGTACCAAGACTCATAACTTTGATAAATGAGAAAATAAACTATTTTTCTTACTATTCAAAATAAAAACAAAATAAATATAAATACAGTTCGAATCTGATGTTTAACTACACCTAAAAGTATTGTCCAATATAATTGTTGTATGAATTTCTCCTCATTAAATTCATTGCAAAATGAGACACGTGAGAAAAGGCAAACACAAGTTAAGCGGATAGTAACAAGCCCCGCAGAGCTTTCGCTATTTTCAATTTCTGCCTTTTACAAACTTTTTAAGGCAGAAAGAAACATACAGAGACCTCGTATTGCAACCTATATAAACATATAGTACAAGGAAAGAGAAACTTGACGTGAATGAACACATCTGACCGGCAATCTGGAGACCCTGGTTCGATTACCTCAACCAGGATAATTCAATTTTTGCCCTTGGCATTATTTTTTTCTTCTTAGTAAGGATTTCCTTCATTGTGCTGTCCTTTGTTCTCCTTCATCTTCGTGTCTTCCAATGTCCCTTTCTCGCCCCTTTCAAAACTCCGGTTTCTTGTCTTCTGCGCTCATTCACGTCGAAGTTCTCTTCCTCTTGTTATATAATATATATATATATATATATATATATATATATATATATATATATATATATATATATATGATCATATACATAAAAATAGTCAGATGTACGCATACACCTATTTAAATTTCCTCTGCTCAGAGAGGGTTACAATTAAACTGTATACCTAATAAAACATTCCAGGGCATTTTAATGGCCTCTGCGCTTCTCCAAATCCTTCTAGATTAAGTTAAGAAATTAAATTTGGTGAAAAAGAAGCGTCTTTCATTGGGTAATTTTCACTCTACATTTTGCTCTAACTCAGAAAGAGCTAAATCAAGGAACACGATACAGACATAATATAAAGAGGGGTTCTTTCGAGACCTAGGGACCACGTAAGGAGAATATCGAGGCATAATTATACGGCGCCCTCCACCAAGGGCAAGGTCGCAAGACAATAATAAGCAATTATGGAGTAAGTCAACGGCGAACTCAGCCAATAAGTCGGTGAAGCTTAAAGTTCTTCCAGATGTCCAACACACCACTGAAAAGCAGATGTATGGAGCTACAGTCAAAATGTCTTCATAGATGACATCATAGTTTTTGATTACTTTGATATACCATTTCGACGGGATTTGATAATGATATGATAATGGCGGAAACACATAACTATTCAGTGGAGGAAAGAAGTATAATACACACACCGGATAAGGAGTGTCTTAGCTGTCAATACTTTGCTAGGAGGATGGGTGGATCACATGCCGGTGTTGCAGATGTTTTGAAGAGGATCTGAGAGCGTGGAGACATTCACGGCCAACATCATTTTGGACGACTTAAGGTCAATATGCAACGTGATGACAGGTTTATGCGTCGCATGAGCCTTCGGAATCGTAACAAAAGGCGGTCCAGCTGCAACATGAATGGACAGAGATTGGCTAAGTTAATGTACCCGTCAGAGATGTCCATCGCAGAGTGTTTATAAAAGGTCTTAAATCATGTAAAGCCCGCCAGAATTCGCTGATCAACCTTCAGCAGAATCGACGTCGACTGGCTTCGGCAGGTACTCACCGCAACTAGACCATGCGTCAGTGATTACCCGTCTTATTGTCCAAAGAGTCCACTTTTCAGTTGTGCTCGACGCCAGGCAATGTTAGAGTCCGTAAGAGGCACAAGATTGAGTAGTGTAATTAAGAGTGCATAGTGCCAACAGTAAAGCATGGTGGCCGCTCTGTAATTGTATAGGGTTTGCATATTAGGTTTCGCGTGGGTTGCCATACCGTTTTGTGATGGTACCATGAATTTTGAGAAATATCAAGCTGCCCTATGAGATGACATACTTCCCTCAACCCGAGACCTCTCAAGAAATGTCAGGAATGTGATTTTCTAGCAGGACAATGCTCCATATCACAAGCCTGCGTCAACTTTACAGTAGTTTCGGAACAACAATCTCACGGTGATGGACTGGCCACTTCAGTCTCCGGATATGAATCTATGGAAAACCTCTGGCAAGACCTTAAAAGAGGCTGAAGGACGTCGTGAGCCAGCTAGCCTCCAATGAGCACCTGAGGGCAATCATCACCTAGGAATGGACCAGCATTACACCCAGCAGGTGTCGCATCATCGTGGATAGCATTGATCGAAGAATAAGATCTTCCATCATTGCCAAGGGACTCTAGACTCGCTAATGAGCATCCTGTAGCAGTTTGGTGTTGCTGTAATTTTTACAGAGCTTCATCTGCTTATCCGTTATATGCTGCTGAGATTTCATGTTTGGGTAAATTTGCTGCTATTTTGTTCCTTCTTGTTGACCGTTTGTGGCTTATACAACTTATTGGTATTTATTCCTCTTTATTTCACTCATATTTATATTGATATGCAAATAAAAACCTTAAGATCCTGCATTTAGCTAATTTTGGAAAATTTCCGGTGTCCGAAAATTTTTGCCGGTGGCTATGTGTTAAGTATCGAAGAAAAGGTTGGAAAAGTAAGATGTTAAGAGGAAAAAATAAAGCCCAGACAATTTCAATACAGTTTAGAACTACCGGGAGAATTGTGGTAGAGAGGGCGTGCCTCTCCTTTAGCAGCCATCTGTAGCAGCTTACACATGGCGTCCCACTTATGTAGGAATATCGCTTCAGCTTGACTTAATGTTTCAAACATGAAAACAAAGATATTCCTCGCACCACAAGCGAGGGCGAAGTGTGGGTCGTAAGGAATGGTTTAAGTTACGACTTAACTGTTAAAGATATTGGTAAAAGAAATAGTCTGGATTTGCACTGAAGAATATACGAAACTATGTCACTTCATTCATAAATTATTGAAACATAAAGTGATGATATATTGCACACCCAGCATTTTCTGAGATGGTCCAGTCTTGCACGATGATAGAATTATCCACGTATAGAAAATACTGCTATAATAAATACGGAGAAAGGGAGATAAACGAGAACATATGAAACAAACAAATAGGAAAACGAAATCAAACTTCTAAAAGACCACTGAAATATGATATATTTTAAGTTTAAAAACGGACCTATTTTCGACAGTTTCCTCACAAATGAGAACTATTATTTTAATCGTAAATAAAAAAAAAACAACAAAAACGAGCGAATCTGTGGCAAATAAACTTGGGAAAATTGTGGTGAAATTAGGAGATATGTGAAGGCTCCCTATGGCTCGAATGGTAAAAAGAGACCCTGGGATTAAAAAGATACAGGATTTAAAGATGGAATGAAAGATAAATAAAGCTTATAATGGTTTGCGAAACGAAATAAACGAATGGTTTAAGTAGGGTATAAAGTTTTTTTAAACTAAGGGAAAGTATTCGAAAGGCTTTACAAGCAATTCTTAAAACTAAAGCAATTTCATCAAGGGATAGGAAAACTTAATTCCTCAAGGACGAGGATTACCCCTGGTGTTTAAGGTGCACCAGGATATGAGGAATCTCTCTGGCGAGAGTAAGTCGAACTTACCAAAGTTCACTTATTGTTTGGTTTGATAACCAGGGACTTAGCTCAAGGATGAGCTTTTTCTTAGCCCCTTAAGGTAGGTAGCCCTGCCTCTCTTGCAGGGTGCTTCTTGATCTGGCGACACAAGTAAACTACCTCTCCAGTCTCGGTAGCTCGGTTTTGGATCCGAGGACTTCGTCACCTAGAGACTGACGTATACTACCTCGATTTTCCTCAGAGTTCCTCATTTATACCTCGCACCCCCACTGGGGGGAGTGGTAAGGGGGGAGGGGCTTGAGGACCGCCCCAGGAGAGTTCTTTTTCCAAACGGTCTTTCCCACGAAGTCAAACATCGGCTCCTCGTTAGCCATCGAGATTGGGAGAAACCCGTCTCCAATTTCTTGTTCGACGTGAAACTGGATCTCACTCTCCTGGGGGAGATCTTACCTTTTTGACCTTTAGGGTCTTTCATGGCACCGAGTTGAGCCACACTGTGGTTAAGCACTGACCCGCCGATGCCTGGGGCGGATGTCCTTGCGGTAACCACCGCCTTGGGACTGCATCACGAGTGAACGGGGGGAGGGGGAGTGACCATTCCCTTACACTCGTCTTTTGGACTGTCTCGCGTCCCCAAGGCGCACTATCCAGCTTTGGACAGGTGCGGTACCGACACCAACCAGCACACAACGACTCAGGAAACCTGTCAAAATTGAGCGTGACGAAAAGTGTAGGGGTGGGTTTCAAGACCTCTCCCTGTTTTCTTACTACACTTTGGACCTTAAGCGCCCTTGATCGAGCAGCAATTCGCTAATATTTCCCAATGAGTAGTCGACGATCTTTCTGGCCTATTCTACTCCTTTTACAAGATTCATGGTTGAGTGCGGTGTTAACTCCACCATCAAGCCTTAAAGTCTCCGAAGGGCACTTATAATAGCCACCTAGGCAGAGTTAGCCGCATTTCCCAGAAGGGTCCCGTCTAACAAACCGGTGACCTTCGGTTCTCTAACATTTAACCTAGCAAAAGCCTGTCTCTGATGAAACATGTGACCTTTGGCTAGTATGTTGCTATCAGTGGACCAAATAACAAAGAAACGTTTGAAGCCACCATACTAAAATAAGTTGGGTAGCTTCTCGATGAGATGGCCTGATGGCATTGAGAACCGCTCACTTTACTATTGGAAATGATCTGTTTAGACTTACCCTGGCCACGTGTAGAAGCTTCAGAGAATCCATCTGTCCCTGCACTTGCTCCCTCCCCGCCCCCGAAGGAGAAGATCCCCATTGGCTGTTTTTTCTTCTTTTTTTCTGGGAAGAGGAAAGGTCTTGGTGAACCCCTGATAAAGAAACCAAATTACCACTTGCAAAGAGATAAAGTAGCCCGGGTACGACTTTGAAGAAGGGAGTAAGGTGGTTGTTTGCCTCCGTGGCACCTAGAGAGGTGCGAGGTTGCGCTCGTAGGCGGCTCTGCTTTTGCTTGAGGACTCCCACTATTCCTTTCCATTGTATTCATATTATATTCGATAGAGAAAAACGCATGGTAAGTCGATACTATGACATCTAATGCTTTGTGAGGTAAAGGAAAAAGTCATAATCGGATCAAAACCATCCATAATTATAATGTAAACATTTACACACACTGGACTGTAGATGCGAGCTCAGGTGGGTCTTGTCAATCTGACCCACTATAATGGCGACTTTGACCAGTAGATTTAAACCATAAAGGATGGTCCCAGCGTATCCCCTTTATATTTGCACTTGAAGTGGTGAAAAGAGTCGGAAACCCAGGACGCCCCGTGCCTAATACCTGCCTTAGCCAACGAGCTTTCGGCCCTCAACCGAGTCGGGTCATCTCGGTATATTGTGACACTTAGCTACCCTTTGTAAGTAGACTAAAGTGTGTCAAGTCACCAGAACCGTTTTAGAAAGTAGAGGAAAAAGTAGAAAAGGTGTAGACTAGAATGTTTAATAAATAAGAATTGATATATGCAGTGCAACTAAGGAGTAGGGTGGGTGATCCCCTAATGCACTGCTATGCCTTTATTTTTGTTTGAAATGTTTTAAATGATTCTATATGAAGAGTTTGCGCGGAATTCATATCTGCAAACCATTTTTGCAGACGTTTTATAGTTTTTCCTTAACACTTTTTATTTTTAGGTATTTATTTTATTTCAAGGCAGATTATTATGCAAATGGTGTAATTACTGCTTGCTTTTCATAAGCTTTGTTTCGTAACTTTAGATTTTTGACGGAAAAGTTAGTAGATATGCATCACAAGATTAGAGCTCTTCTCTTTTTTTAAATCAACTATAATAGAAAATGCAAAAATGACTCTCTAGGTTTTGCCACGTATGTAGTAAAATTGTACTGCCTGGGCAACGAAGGAACATCACAGCATTTGTAAGGACCTGCTATCATGTCTATCATGGTATGAAGAAGGGAGATTAGGATAAGGATTTTGTCCTCACATATGCTGCCGAACATGTGCTGAATACTTCAAATGATGGCGCAAGTGAAGCTCAAAGGCATTTCCTTTTGGTATACCTATGATGTGGAGAGAAAGAAAGGACATGTGATGGATTGATACTTCTGCATGATGAACTGACAAGGTAGAAAATTTCGTGTAACATTTTGTGCCAATTTTTCAAAATAGAGATACACTATCTGTGAGCATTCGGAGGAGCTCCAAATTTAAAAGCCATTATAAGCTACTGCTTATAATAGCTTAATGAATTCTTATTCAAAAAAAGAATTATGGTTGTCGCTTGGTTACCGAATAAATGTAAGAAGTTTTAATGATTTATAACTTAAAGAACAGATTCTATTTTCGATGGACTCATACATCCTGTGTCTAAGTCAAGTCATGAAACTATTTTCTTCTCCTAGTTTTATTTAAATATGGTAAAAATTACCTTAAATGTCTCTTTTATTCAGGAGTTATCAAGTAAAATATACAGACCGTTAAATACCCAGTTTTACCCTCTGCAATAAAGCCAATTCATTATTGACCAGCATTCCAGTTCTAAAATTACCTGAAAGCTTGGACATAGATAAATTCAGAGCTTATGAGATAAACAATGAGAATAGCTCTGAAACCTTTAGTCTATTATCATTTAGTTTCAATGAACCAAACCATTAACTCAAGCACAACTCAATGATCTCACAAGAGATTTAGGATTATATAGAAAAAAATCGTCCTAGCATCTAGCCTCTCATCTTACGGAGAACAATTTATTGGTACTGTAAAAAAAACCATATTACTGGTCCAGAAATAAAATGAAGAGTTCTTTTCTCTTCATTTTAATTCATCTTTGGTGTACTGCTTGGAGATTAAGGGTTTCATTGGATCTTTGGGAGATGTGCATCACCATCTAAATGTAGACTATTTAAAGACTCATTAATTATAAATTTCAAAGCTGTGCTCCTAAATAATGGCAATAATCTTGCTTCTGTTCCAGTTATTCATTCTATCCAATTGATTGAGTTATGGCAACTAGATTCCATCGAATAGAACAACTATATGTGCAGAATCTGTTGTAATCCCAAGGTTATCTCTCAAATATTATGAATAAAATGAGGTTGCACCGAGCATCCCTGTTTTCTTTTCTTGTGGGATAGCTAGGCAGATGCCAAACGTTTTGAACAACATGAATGGCCAGCTCGAAAATATTTTACATCCGGATTCCAAAATATTTTTGCTAAACCAATGATTGAATGATTCTCTTTAATACAATTCGGCTTCTACCGCTGCATAGAAAAGTAAGTTTGATGAAAAATCTCGTGAAGGGAATGAATAAACAGAATCCAGCTTTTCTTCACGTCTACAAAGGGAGAACACAGCCATTCCCAAAGAGTTAAAATCAACCTAGTGAGCAGGCCTTTCCTATTCGCCCTCGAGCCTCGAGTACGAGCCACTTCGCCTGGTACCAGGAACTTTAAGTCTACACGGGATACCCCCTTGCCGTGGTTAGGGGATTAATGGGAATATGTGGAAGGTGTATAACGCGAATTAACCAAAGATGAGGTATAGGTTCTCATCATGGAAGTAACCAACGAATAGATCGCCGTAGTCTTCAAAGGAGATTATTGGGAGCATTGGGGAACAAATGGTCGCGCAACTCACCATAATGGATCAAACCTATATAATAAAAAGGCGAATCTCCCTGAAGAGGGAGGCCGTTACAATTAAAGAAGGATAAATGATAAAAAATGAGTGTCAGCTGGCGTCTTTTGGGCGATAACTTACAGCCAAAGCGATGGTTAACAGACAGAAATGGTGTTAACGAGAGGTGAGAACGACGAACGCTCTACTCCCAACACATTCATCTTACATGCTTGGTTCTCTAAATGAGACCGTGGATACTCCCACTCAGAAGATCAATCAGGATGTGGGGGCTTAATATCTATCTCAGAAATGCTGGGGGAGAAGATAATTGATTCAACCACTTCGACTAATTCAATTTGGGGCCTGGGGATAAACACCAACTTTACTACCTTTGAGGGAAGAGAGTAAAATCTACTGGTTGTTTAAGTGGAATTCAGTTTCTTCTAAACAACCTCCAGACACCTGGATGCTTTAGACGCCATGCTCGAACTTCGAACAGGTGGTAATTTACAGCATAAACGAAGTACTCACCGCAATCACAGTAGACCCATCACATATTCAGGTATAATAGAAAAGGCCATCTACCGGGAATTGCAAAAGTCTTGTTACACTTGTTACAAGGCTCTCAAAAAATTACACGTTTTTATTGTTTTAACATATAAATATGTGTTTAAATTGTAATATTAATTAATATGGCTGTCCTCGGCAGCGAACACGAGCTCCGGGCGAAACCTAAAGGCGGTGCAGACGCAGCGGACGAAGTCCTTCCTCACCCAGGCCCACACACGGTTGACAGATGACTTCAGCTCGCTAACATTGCTGTAGCTGACTTTACAGCCCATGGTTTCTACATGTACCCACACGCTGTAGTCGAGGGGATTGAGGTCGGGCGACTGCGGTGGCCAAAATACCTCCAACCAGGAGTTCATTTTCGACCTCAATCACTTGAACGGTCTTGGCCGTGTAGGCCGTAGTACCATCCGACTGAAAGACTTACTTCACCTTCTTCGTAATCTTTCTCGCCCAGGCACGACTTTCGTGGCCAAGATGCTCCTATAATGGTTCCCAGTGAGCCTGTAATCGGCAAGCACAAATTATAGAAGTAGTCTGTAAGGCGATTTCGAGTAAATTTGTTATACTCGTATCTTTCGATCATGTTTATGCTATAACGGGATTGAAAACCGTAATAAATAAAATATTTAAAAATATCGATACGGACGAATACTGTATTATAAATTGAATTAGAATTTTCATTTTCCCTCATTATATGAATTTGAAAAGTAGATAAGTCAGCAAAATAAGCGAATGCCATTTTAAAAACACAATCATGAAATATGCTGGGATTCAAACTTTCTAATAAATTTTAAATTTGTGTAATTGTTTTAGTTTATCTGAATAGTTAAGCGAAAATCCTTTTTCATTAATTATAGTTCGTATTTCTCGCACGAGTAAAGAAAGATGAGGAAGGTATAATAGACAAAAAATAGCTGTTTACAACGGGATTCACCCAGCCCCTCGCCCTATCTATAGGAAGAGCGTTCATAGGATTGACTAAACTTTTTATTCCAAAGTTTTCTTCGAATGTTACCTGCAATTTTATTGATATTACCATATTATTCTTTGGATTATGGTAATTAATATTCTGTCACTACAATTCCCATTTGATTACGTCGACTTTGCACAACTAAACTTGGCTCCCTTCCTAAAAGATCGTTCGGCGACTTGTACTTTTGTAGGAACTCGCCAGATGAACACTAAAAAAAACAAAAAGAAAAGAAAAGATTAATTCTATCGCTACATTTTGCTAAAAAAATAAGAAGTGAAATCAAACGGTCAAAGTTCACTAAAATTAAACATTTATGTAGTTTAAAACTTTTCAGCAATGTAATTAATACCTGTGAAATGAAGAAAGTGAAAAACAAGCACAAACGATGAAGTTTGGACGTATTAAAGAGAGGAAATCTTTTTAAGAAATTGCCAAACTTGACGCGGGGAATGGATTTAGCTTGGCTTAGCATCTTATGGTCGAGCTTAGTTGTTTCCGAGATTATTTGAGAGAATTTAACTATAAATGAATTTTATAAGCGTAATCTGAGCATGGTAAAGGGTCATTAAGGTACCAAGACTCATAACTTTGATAAATGAGAAAATAAACTATTTTTCTTACTATTCAAAATAAAAACAAAATAAATATAAATACAGTTCGAATCTGATGTTTAACTACACCTAAAAGTATTGTCCAATATAATTGTTGTATGAATTTCTCCTCATTAAATTCATTGCAAAATGAGACACGTGAGAAAAGGCAAACACAAGTTAAGCGGATAGTAACAAGCCCCGCAGAGCTTTCGCTATTTTCAATTTCTGCCTTTTACAAACTTTTTAAGGCAGAAAGAAACATACAGAGACCTCGTATTGCAACCTATATAAACATATAGTACAAGGAAAGAGAAACTTGACGTGAATGAACACATCTGACCGGCAATCTGGAGACCCTGGTTCGATTACCTCAACCAGGATAATTCAATTTTTGCCCTTGGCATTATTTTTTTCTTCTTAGTAAGGATTTCCTTCATTGTGCTGTCCTTTGTTCTCCTTCATCTTCGTGTCTTCCAATGTCCCTTTCTCGCCCCTTTCAAAACTCCGGTTTCTTGTCTTCTGCGCTCATTCACGTCGAAGTTCTCTTCCTCTTGTTATATAATATATATATATATATATATATATATATATATATATATATATATATATATATATATATATGATCATATACATAAAAATAGTCAGATGTACGCATACACCTATTTAAATTTCCTCTGCTCAGAGAGGGTTACAATTAAACTGTATACCTAATAAAACATTCCAGGGCATTTTAATGGCCTCTGCGCTTCTCCAAATCCTTCTAGATTAAGTTAAGAAATTAAATTTGGTGAAAAAGAAGCGTCTTTCATTGGGTAATTTTCACTCTACATTTTGCTCTAACTCAGAAAGAGCTAAATCAAGGAACACGATACAGACATAATATAAAGAGGGGTTCTTTCGAGACCTAGGGACCACGTAAGGAGAATATCGAGGCATAATTATACGGCGCCCTCCACCAAGGGCAAGGTCGCAAGACAATAATAAGCAATTATGGAGTAAGTCAACGGCGAACTCAGCCAATAAGTCGGTGAAGCTTAAAGTTCTTCCAGATGTCCAACACACCACTGAAAAGCAGATGTATGGAGCTACAGTCAAAATGTCTTCATAGATGACATCATAGTTTTTGATTACTTTGATATACCATTTCGACGGGATTTGATAATGATATGATAATGGCGGAAACACATAACTATTCAGTGGAGGAAAGAAGTATAATACACACACCGGATAAGGAGTGTCTTAGCTGTCAATACTTTGCTAGGAGGATGGGTGGATCACATGCCGGTGTTGCAGATGTTTTGAAGAGGATCTGAGAGCGTGGAGACATTCACGGCCAACATCATTTTGGACGACTTAAGGTCAATATGCAACGTGATGACAGGTTTATGCGTCGCATGAGCCTTCGGAATCGTAACAAAAGGCGGTCCAGCTGCAACATGAATGGACAGAGATTGGCTAAGTTAATGTACCCGTCAGAGATGTCCATCGCAGAGTGTTTATAAAAGGTCTTAAATCATGTAAAGCCCGCCAGAATTCGCTGATCAACCTTCAGCAGAATCGACGTCGACTGGCTTCGGCAGGTACTCACCGCAACTAGACCATGCGTCAGTGATTACCCGTCTTATTGTCCAAAGAGTCCACTTTTCAGTTGTGCTCGACGCCAGGCAATGTTAGAGTCCGTAAGAGGCACAAGATTGAGTAGTGTAATTAAGAGTGCATAGTGCCAACAGTAAAGCATGGTGGCCGCTCTGTAATTGTATAGGGTTTGCATATTAGGTTTCGCGTGGGTTGCCATACCGTTTTGTGATGGTACCATGAATTTTGAGAAATATCAAGCTGCCCTATGAGATGACATACTTCCCTCAACCCGAGACCTCTCAAGAAATGTCAGGAATGTGATTTTCTAGCAGGACAATGCTCCATATCACAAGCCTGCGTCAACTTTACAGTAGTTTCGGAACAACAATCTCACGGTGATGGACTGGCCACTTCAGTCTCCGGATATGAATCTATGGAAAACCTCTGGCAAGACCTTAAAAGAGGCTGAAGGACGTCGTGAGCCAGCTAGCCTCCAATGAGCACCTGAGGGCAATCATCACCTAGGAATGGACCAGCATTACACCCAGCAGGTGTCGCATCATCGTGGATAGCATTGATCGAAGAATAAGATCTTCCATCATTGCCAAGGGACTCTAGACTCGCTAATGAGCATCCTGTAGCAGTTTGGTGTTGCTGTAATTTTTACAGAGCTTCATCTGCTTATCCGTTATATGCTGCTGAGATTTCATGTTTGGGTAAATTTGCTGCTATTTTGTTCCTTCTTGTTGACCGTTTGTGGCTTATACAACTTATTGGTATTTATTCCTCTTTATTTCACTCATATTTATATTGATATGCAAATAAAAACCTTAAGATCCTGCATTTAGCTAATTTTGGAAAATTTCCGGTGTCCGAAAATTTTTGCCGGTGGCTATGTGTTAAGTATCGAAGAAAAGGTTGGAAAAGTAAGATGTTAAGAGGAAAAAATAAAGCCCAGACAATTTCAATACAGTTTAGAACTACCGGGAGAATTGTGGTAGAGAGGGCGTGCCTCTCCTTTAGCAGCCATCTGTAGCAGCTTACACATGGCGTCCCACTTATGTAGGAATATCGCTTCAGCTTGACTTAATGTTTCAAACATGAAAACAAAGATATTCCTCGCACCACAAGCGAGGGCGAAGTGTGGGTCGTAAGGAATGGTTTAAGTTACGACTTAACTGTTAAAGATATTGGTAAAAGAAATAGTCTGGATTTGCACTGAAGAATATACGAAACTATGTCACTTCATTCATAAATTATTGAAACATAAAGTGATGATATATTGCACACCCAGCATTTTCTGAGATGGTCCAGTCTTGCACGATGATAGAATTATCCACGTATAGAAAATACTGCTATAATAAATACGGAGAAAGGGAGATAAACGAGAACATATGAAACAAACAAATAGGAAAACGAAATCAAACTTCTAAAAGACCACTGAAATATGATATATTTTAAGTTTAAAAACGGACCTATTTTCGACAGTTTCCTCACAAATGAGAACTATTATTTTAATCGTAAATAAAAAAAAAACAACAAAAACGAGCGAATCTGTGGCAAATAAACTTGGGAAAATTGTGGTGAAATTAGGAGATATGTGAAGGCTCCCTATGGCTCGAATGGTAAAAAGAGACCCTGGGATTAAAAAGATACAGGATTTAAAGATGGAATGAAAGATAAATAAAGCTTATAATGGTTTGCGAAACGAAATAAACGAATGGTTTAAGTAGGGTATAAAGTTTTTTTAAACTAAGGGAAAGTATTCGAAAGGCTTTACAAGCAATTCTTAAAACTAAAGCAATTTCATCAAGGGATAGGAAAACTTGGAAAGATTTTCGCGAGTTCCCTTTGCCCAATTGAAGAGGTTTTAAAAAGATTTGTTTGAGAAATTGACACTTTTTGCCGCTGAAATTCCCGTGAATTTTATTTCAAGAAAAGCTTTCAGAGAAAATACATCGTTAAGTGTAAAGCCAAAAGATTAAAATGTAACCTGGTATTCTTCAAGAAGACAGGGTGGTACTGGGTCTGATTAAGTACCTACATAATTCCCAATCTTTAATACCACCTATTAAAAAAATATTCTCACGAGAAATGCAGAGCGATTTATACGAGGGGGAATTTTAAAAATATAAATAAGCTGAATTGTTTTGAGCAATCCATCGCCTCTGGATGCGATCAAAATACCCAATAAATCACCTCTACTCCAAAAACGAAGTTAGCCATAAAGCAACTCATATTCAAAGGGACGCAATTTCTCAACATCACCCATAATCCACAGACATCTTTGGCACTATAGTATATGCAAGGGCCACATTCTCTCTAAATATGATGGAATAAATATTAATAAATATTTAAGAAACGGAATCGATGCTTATGGACCAATTATAAACCGACCACTTTAATGACCCGTACAATACAGTTAAGAATCAATAATTAAGGACAAAATTGGGAACATTTGGTCCAACAGACTCTGGTACGTGGCAGGATTATAAAGAAGTAGATTAAATTGGATTGGAACGAATTGAATCGAAATAACAATTGTACTATTAAAAGTGTTTAGCAGAATGCATGTTACTACTGGCATACTACAAATCTCAATGATATAGATAAAAATTCTTTTAAACAAGCATGCAAATGATATACATAGATATAAATTTATTGGATACGATAAAACAATCGTAATGGTGAGTATACAGGAGAAAATTAAACTAAAAACCGATATAAACAAGCTCATAGATAGTGTGAATAATTAATTTTAAATTTAAGTGCAATGTACGGCGGGTCCCTAAAGTTTGGACACAGAAAATATCAAAATGGTCTCCTCGTTTACCAGACCTTACTTCCCTTGACTTGTTTTTCTGGGGTATGTATGCTAAAGTAGAAGGTCCAACCAATGAAAACTAAAGATATAATACACCTGAAGAAACAGCGCATCATAAATGAATAGGCTAAAATTGACGGAAATTTGGAGTTAACGCATCGAGTTCTTCGGTGAATCTCGCAAAGCGTATCGAACTTGACATCACAAATTGTGCAAATCACATTGAAAATTTTATTTATTGATATTTCAATTAAATAAAATGTATTTCAATTTTTATTAAAATATGCAATTTGCCTGTGTCCAGATGACTTTAGAGACACCCTGTAGAAAAATTCAAATACTTTACATTAGAACTAGAAATCGGAAACCAACTTTTGCACCAGATCTCGCATAAAGATCTTGGTGTCATTGTTAGTAGAAACTTGTAATTTAACAAATGCAAATTATTGACTGAATCTCGGAAAATACTTCAAGCGATTAATTTATAAATCTTTTAAATATAACTTGAAAATCATAATTTTGCTCTGTGGACATCTCCTGTTTGTCCTAATTTTGGTAATTCGGTATAATTCTGAATCTCCTCTGTACTCCAAAATAATGGAGTACAATATTTTCAACTTTAAAATACCAAAATGTGGAATACTAAAAGGTGCAACAAGACCTAGGGATTCTAATGAATTCTTGTTATTTTAATATAATTTAGTTCTACTTAGTAATAAGTTACCTTAAATTTGTGACTTTTTGGACTCTTTGGAGCAATTAAATGACACTTATTTTATTAATAATTATATCTATTTCACTGCTTTTATTTCTTATTTTACAGGTTGAAACATTTCCATTAGTGTGCTGAAGATTACTTGGCCGTCAGTGCTGTCATCCTAACCAGTGGGAATTGACCTACAATTGCTTTTAAATTTGGATAAAACTGGGAACATTCACAGATATGAGCAACTTAATTGGAAATGGTAGAGTTGTTGCCCACTGAACTCCCAACTCTACGTGACGTCCTGAAATATGGAATATTGCTCAGAGAACAAAGTAGTGAGGATGTGAGAAACTAACAAGCAGCTAGTCTTACAAAGGACATCTAGCCTAAAATGCTTGAAAAGGGGGAACGAGCAAACAGTTCTTTTGCAGCCCCCGTTATAAATTGAAGTCACAATCTTAAACAAGATCCAAGAAAACTGGAAGCAAATTAACAGCTGCATGTCAAAAAGGCTTTCAATGCAAAACTTGACAAGGTTTAGGCATCCTCAGTTGGAAGTTTAAAATTGTTCTTTGTTGTGAATTTGACTGGCATGGTTGCATAAATGAAACTCACATTAATTGTACTCGCCCTAGGAAGATAAAGATCCCTGTGAAGGAACTTGCTTTCATTAAAGGTCAGAGACAAAAGTTTGGTTTTATTGGACCACATCAGATTGGCTTGCCATATCAGCCTGAACAAAACAGACAAATCAAAAAGCAGAGACTGCAAGTAGGTGAAAGAAGTGTTGCTAAATATAGACAAGTGAACAGTTTAATGTTCCAGTGCCATCAAGTAAAGTAATTTTCCCTGCTGATCAAAATATAGGACAAATAACTGATTCTCAAGAAAGAAAGGATGCAAGTAATGAAGTGACATTAAAATTACCAAGCACATCTTCAACTTCCATCAAAAAGCCAAAGCATAACACATTAGAAATACTTAGTATTGCTCTGCATAGCATGCATCAGATATGGTTTCGACCTGCGTGGCATAGCTATCATCGCTACTACTGCCTTTATGGATGCTGGCTTGATCACTAAAGAGGACAAGAGACTTAAATTTGATCCCAATAAAGTTAAGAGGGCCCAAGAAAAAGTTATGAGATCCTTGGTTCAGGATTTTTATTACCTTTGTAATTAGGGTGAAATTGACCTCATCTTTTAGGAAGGCCGTCAAGATACAATAAGGTTATGCTGAAAGTAGAAAATTCAGATCGTCAGTTTCCCAGCATCATCAAAGAAGAGAATCTCTTTGTATGCAATGAGCCAGGTGGAAGATATTTCTACCACTTCACTCCTGAGAAAGGCTCAAGTAATTAAAAACCTGCGGAATTATTGCCGATAATCTTCTATATTTCATAAAGAAGAAAGGCATAGATAAAAGCCTGCAGCTATTAGGGGTTATTCTAAAAATGAGAACACTGGATGAGAGGGTGGTACCATGAATTCGGTATAAGTCAAGCTGACTGATCTGGTTGGTTTGTGCCTTTCGCACACTTAGTGACACTTGATCAGAACACTGGATGAAAAGACCTTGTCTAACAACAAGTGGACAGGTAATATTGGCAAGATGCTAGACATTGCAACCAAACTTAAATTCTATCCTTCATTCACTAAACTCTCAATTGACTAGTCTCTTACTTCACTGAGTGACAATGTCTTAAAGGAGCTCTCTACTGATCAAGCGTACGAGTATAGGATCACACAGGCTATAAGGATAGGAGTACTTCCCACAGATCTGGCTCTTCTTGAAATGGATATTGTGAGCCATTCTAAGTGGGTGACAACAGCAAACAGGCTTTGTCGCATATGGGTTTTAAAATAAAGCCTCAAAGGCAGAACCAGCAACAACTTAAGACTGATAGTGGAATACATACATTATTGGGGTGTAATACCGCTGTTGGTTCAGTATCAAAGTAAAATATTCTTAGGTAGAAGGTCCACTACACATCTTGTTTCAGCTGCGACTACTTAATCTGCAAAAGAAGGCTGTAGTTGATGCTGTTTTGCGAATCATCAAGCACTCAGCATGGTATTCATTCATCAAAATCCAGACACTGTAAAATGACAGTGAGTGGGGTAGAACTGCTGTCCAAAAGATTGTTAACATGAGGGGTGAAGATGATCACATACTTGGAAATCTTTCTTTACATGCCAGGAAGACAACTTCAATCAAACTCAGTGTTTCTTTCCTGTTGGAGATGATAAACTGGTCCTCGAGGTATTTGAACCTCCCTTAACATGGAAACTGACTACAGAAGAAATAAAGAGGTTCCTTAAGAAGCCTATGCAAGATCCACAGGGGCCCTACCATGCTCAGTCAATGGAGAGGTATGTGAAACTAGTCACAGATGTAGCAGGCATGGTGTATACACATGAAAATCATGAGGGCTATATCAAAGGCCAAGAAGAAAGTCGGTGGCTGATGTCCAAGAACGAATCAAAGAAATAATTGATGAAACTTGTTTAATTATTCTTTTATCTATGCCATCACTTTTTAATGTTGTATGATTACAAGGATATGTTTTGTGAAAAGCTTAAATAAAATAACTGTTGTTTTCTTAGAGTAATTTATGAGTTGTTTTCTCAAACGTAGATTTTCTAAGCTAACTCTTGAGCAATCACAAAAATAATAGCAGATTTGAATTTCTCGCATCCAAACACAAGTTTTAGAACCAAACAATGAAGAAATTGGCAAAATTCATTTTTACTCTACAAATTCACTCACCCTAATGCTTCATTTAGTACATAAAAGTACGACCAAATTGACTCTCAATGAAGGTCGCACCTTAGAATGGAGGATTTTTTGTGCGATCTTACCCCTGGAGGTATTTCTAAGTCCCGTTTATTTTATTTTCCACGTTTCACCTCATTATCTTTATTCTATTTCTTTTAACCCATCTCCCCCTCTTTTTAGCGGTCTTTACTTATTTCTCCGCCAAATTCAAATCTGCCTTTTTATATGCGTTATTTTAAAAATTAAAACGAAAATTATCACCAATATGATACATAAAGAAGATCGAAGAAAACTAATGCAGGTTTTTATAATTCAGTAAGAATATTTACGATGTTCCTGTATAAAAACTTTTTTAATTGGGCCTCAACAAGATAATCACAAGTAATGCCTGAAAGCTGCAAGGGTTAAAATTTGAACTTTCAAATTTTAACCCTTGCAATCCTTTTTTCATCATATCGTTGTAGTCATGTCCAAGGTTTTAGCAGATGTATATTTTGTGGTCCTCATGTTATTGCTGGAGATTATTTAACTTGAAAATTCGGGTTATCTTGGCGCATCTCACAGTTTCTGTATAGTTCTTGCGATTCGTGCCACATAAAAGATAAAAGTGAAGGACTTCTGGGATTCGTTCGGGCTGGATTTCGACTAGAAGTGAGAATCCTGAGCGACGAATTTCAACTCTTGGCTTAATAAGGATCATGGGTCGTCATAATTCGGAGACTACCATTTCTCATCTCTTTTAACGATCTCTATCGGATTAAGGTATAGAGAGTTTCCAGGCCATAGTGGTTTTCGGTCTACCTTGTTACTTGTACCCGATAACACATGGTCCTTGATTATGCCTGGGCACGCATGGATACTCAACCAAATACTTAGGATTCGTTTGTAGAAGTTGGTCTCAAGGGACATTATGGCACCATTATTTTTTTTAGGGGGTGCTCTTGAGACGGGATTTGCCTGCCCCAAAAATTTTCCTAGGACTGTAAACGTTTGGAATGATCTTTCACAAATGGCTGCTGATAACAATTCTATAAATGAGCTTAAGGAGAGCTTGGAGGTTCATTTTAAAAAGGTAAATATGCCGAAAAAGGAGTGACACTAGGTGAATGTGCTAGGTATCAGCTAAATTTTATAATTATACATATAAAATATCCTTATCTCGCCTGTGTGGATAACACCGGAACAAAAGGTTTGAAACCGATTCAATGTTGCTAAAGATGTTAAAATGTTTTATTCCCTACAACAACTCAAAATTCCTCTATCTACTGTTAAAAATTCTGGATAAAGTCACATTTAAACCTATATTTGCTTTAAAAAGAGATTCAAACACCATAATGATATAAAGATTCTACTATAGTATAGAATACATTATTTTTGACAACGAATATTGAGCAACTGTTAGCAAATCTATCGTCTGTGCCCTATATCACTGAGATCTATTCATCTCACTTTCAACCAGCAATTCACTCCCCGCTTATACATTTTTAATTTTTGTCGTTTATTGAGACCCAATGTATATGTACGGTTGTTCGGTAATTAGCTTACGCCTCGCCTCTATATTCATCAGCACTGTCCATCCCTTTTGCTTTTATCCCCATATTGTTAGTCTATATTTGTCGGCCAAACAAGACTGTTGAGTTCTTGGTTAGATGAAGAATCAACGAACACATTTATTCCTACCACATTACAAATGTTAAGTTGAAATAAGCCCTGGCCGTATTAACTAATAAGAATGGGTGTTATGCTCGTATAAATGATTACAAACTAAGTTTAAATACTATCAACCTTGTACGAAATGTACGCCTTTCGCTGTGCTAGACGTGGATAATAATTCCAACAAAGACTCCTTCCAAGGAGTTCGAAATTCGTAATTTTAAGACTGAGTTTTTTATAAATTAGTACCTTGAGTCTTTGTACGTAAAAACCAAATTTTTTACTATTCCTATTTTCTCCGGGTACTTTTACTCTCCTATTTTTTCACTACATTTATATAAATCAACCTTAGCCTGGGATTAAACGAGTTTTTTTTAAACTCGTAATTCAATCAATGACCAGTAAGTTTGATTGTTTTTTTAGGCCGGACCTGCGTCTAACTCGTATTTCCCAAACCATTCAGATTGTCTTTGGTGATCAAATATTCGAGGGATATAGGAAATTTAAATCTTTTTATACTCAAATATACTTACCGACAAATAGGAATTCAATTTCACCGCTTTTCCCACAGAACTTGTGACAGGCGCCTATTTTGAATTCGAGGCACGTCGCCACAGATGTGAATGATGGAGCGCCACTTCAAAAATAAATAAATCTGGGTAAAAAACGCTACTTGAGTCTGAACCAGAAATCGATAGGCGAATTTTCATCACTTATGCTCCACAAAGAGTTTATTTTCCTGGCCTTGAGTGGGTGTTTGTGTGAGGAACAACTTTCTTTAGGCTAATTTTACTTCACACGCAGTTCTAATATTAAGAGCAAGTTTTCATTCCAATACAAGGTCTAGCCAGATATTATTTGTCAAATCACCCAAACGAGCCTCCAGAAACAATCCGTATCTACTTACCCACCACTCTATTTAGTCATCCACACACATCGCCATGCTGGAGACCCGGCTCTCTGATGACCCCCTCCACTGAATCTTCCCTCCTCCGTGAGCACAGAGTCCACGAGGCCTGGTTGTGATGTGGATATTAGTAGTGGTAGCACCATTTTCCAGGATGTGGTGTGGACATCAACCATCTCTCCCGAACTACCAGAAGGTAGTGGATATGACAATCACAGATGCCTGTCCATAAGGAAACAACGCACTCCACACAAACACATTAGGGAAGAGAGAATTAAAAACAACCACACACGCCAACAACACACTATACACTCCATCCTAAGAGCTCGGTGAGAAATCACGGTTTAGGTCATTTTCCTTCTTAGGGTATTGGGGCTGCTCGGGTACTACCGAACTACAACTTGAACCACTTTGCCTATTCTACCGAACTACACCCCATTATTTTACTAATTTTAAGTCATAATAATAAATTGTAAATTTAAATAACATAAACATTATTTATTATGGTAATTTTCGTAAAATACATAAATAAGAGTAAAAATCTCAAGTTGCCACAAATAAGAGAATGGGCAGATAAAGGTGTAAATTATGTACATATTTTATTTTAGTTTTAACATCCCATTGAAAATAATTTGGACTCTAAGGAGATAAACTCTCGATTAATCTTATTCTGGTTATGGATTAAGATAAATAATACCTAAGAAAGCCTCACGTCGCCCAATTTGGAGAACGCCCCACACATTACAACACCAGGCTATTTCCATCTCCTAAAAAAAACACGCATTCTTTCCTTGTTCTCTTCTTTTGATGATCCCAGATTTAACCCCATTTATATATCGTCCTTGTTAGGGAGCTTGAAGTTATTGTGAAATAGAGGAAAGGTCATAAGATTTTGGCCCCCTCCCAATCCCTAGCACCCAGAGTAATCCCCTTATTGTGTAAGTCGAATTATTCATATATGCTAACACTCCCCAACTTGACCAATTTCTTTAAGAACGTCTTTACAAAGGGTAAGAAACATGTCTCATTGGTTAAGTCCGAGCATGAAAGTTTGCTACCCTTAAAGTTTAGGTTGTATTTTCCTTTTATTTTCACAGTTTTTCTTGATTCATACTTTTCTTTTTCATTATGGGTATAATCCCCTCTTTTTCGTGTTATTTGGGTCTATGCAGCTGTTTCTTCTTATTCTCTAATGTAAATAAATCGATATTTTTTTTCACCTTCCGGAGAAAGGTGTAACCAACGATGAGATTTTCTATCGAGGAAGGAATGAGGGAAAAAAGATAGAATAAATCAAAATGAATTATAAACAAGTCTGCTGACCAAAGAGTCTCAAACTCGCACTTATTCGGATTTATGACTTTACGACCTGCAAAACTTTCAATAATTCCAAGACTAACTTTGGGAGGACCTTAGCAATTCTATAACTCTAAGGAGAATGTAAAACAGCATAAGGGTTTCAAATTTCGTTAGAATCGGCTTAATATTTATGATGTTATCGTCAAAACAATATAATTCCTAGGGATGACTTTGGAAATCATATCATTCGAAAGAAAATGTAAAACTACACAAGGTTCTCAAATTTCGTAGGAATCACCATAATAGTTACCATGTTATTACGAAAACAATAAGAAAGCAAAACAGGGACAGACCAACCGACCGCCCGCCGACATAGTGAGATGGAGAGTCGCTCGGCACTAGACTCTCACGCGACTAAAAAATCAATAAACTGAATATCTTAAACTTCATAAACAATTTTATGCAAAATATCCCTCAAAAATACAAACAAACGCCTCGTGGGAGAAAAGAAAATACTGTTTTTAGCCATAAATTCAATGCCTCGTGTGTCTATAAATTCCACCCTACACTAATCGCACTATAATAAAATCTAAGAAGGTTTTTCTGACGTAACAAATTTTCTACTGAATTTTACCTCCCACAAATTTCAATATTTTGCTCTGAAAATAAAATTCGCATCATATATTCTGAGAAAAAATGGTTACAACACCAAAGGAGAACATTTTGGAACATCATTAGTCAGGTTTCGTTAGTCTGATGTTGGGCCTTTATGACCAAGAGCGTTTTCTCGCAAGAATACCGAGATACGCGACTTTACTGGCATATTTAGCATTTTATCAAGTTATAATAAATTCCGATAAATTGGATTTACTGCTAGGTAAAAAAATTATTTAGTAAAAAAATGAGCATGTTGGTCAATGATGAAATATGCTTTTGAAATACAGTGATTAGTAGTTTAAGGGGGATTCAAATGTTAGAACTTTGCCTGTAAGAATAAGGAATAAACCCGTTTCATGATTAGCTTAAAATTTAATGAGTGTTTTTTACGTCTACTTATTTAATTTATAACTGTCCAATGACTTATTTAATTGATTTTATTGGTGGGGGAATGCTATAAAATTGCTTTGATGAGGATTTTCAAATAGTGTTCTACCATGATAACTTCTTAACTTGTAGGACTTGTACAGGAGCTCCAAAATATTACTTATTCGATTTTAGTTATGAATATATACAATTTTCTTTATGATTTTGAAAAAGATGATCGGATTTTTAAGGTTTTTCTATCAGTTTCAAATCTGTCTTAAACACGCGTTGCAAGAGCAAATATAATTGTGAGAGAATGCCCTCGAAAGACCAAGGTGGGAGGAAGCCCCCTCGAAAATACTCCTCTATTATTTCAAGACCAGCGTGAATATTTTAGAAAGTTCAAGAAAGAATCGGCCCCTCGCGTAATCACCCGTCACAGCTGTGTTTGCCTTTGGACGCCACATGCCCCCTCCTCCCTTGTGATAACGCGGTGCACAACCCATTAACCCTAACACCATATCGCGAGGCAAGTTTCATCGTTTGGAATGACGCATTATCATGAAATGTGTTTGCTTAAATTGGTGTTAAGAATCCTGTAGGGACCGCAAGGCCCTGAGTTGTCTATTGAATCAGCCAGCCGGGTATTTACCCTGAAGCTCACCATCTCTCGAGGAGATTTAAATCCCGCCATTCACTCCGTTCAGACTGCCGTCTGTTCCCTATGAACCCCTGTAACCCGTCATCGTTCGTTGTCGAAGACCTCGTCAGTAGATCTACTTTCGTTAAGCTTTGGCGCCTGTTCTAAAGAAAAGCTTTTGAGCCCCCTTCTTCCCGAAGAGTTGTGCGGCCCTCTCATCTTCACTACCCCCTCAAGATTCCCGCTCTTTTGAGACTGAGACTCCCTGCCGATCTGCAGAATCGTCTTGAGTTGAGATTACGTCTCTCTGGAGCCAAGAAAATCTCATACTTCATCACGAATTAATCAAACCCGATCTTCGAGTCCTCCAAGTCAGGACTCCCTGAAGTATCTTCTTGAAGACCTGCGCCGTTGTCCCTCGCCCCCTTCCAATTCACCCACGCTTGAAGGTAAAGCGATCTTGTATGGTCATCCCCAGATTACCTTGTTAATCTTCACTTAATTCATTTAAGTACCATAAGTAATTTGTTCCCCCCTTTTGTATATATATATTATATATATATATATATATATATATATATATATATATATATATATATATATATATATATATAAATTGCACCCTTATATTATATATATTAAAATTATATTTGGG
The DNA here is from genome assembly GCA_963969495.1 of Ceratothoa steindachneri. NCBI lineage: Eukaryota > Metazoa > Arthropoda > Malacostraca > Isopoda > Cymothoidae > Ceratothoa > Ceratothoa steindachneri. The sequence continues at coordinate 193,119,589 of OZ018319.1, read as the reverse complement.
GGTATTGTCCTTAAATATCCTGTGAACTGCAACTTGGCAAACTATTAGTCTAAACTGGATCAAGCGTAAATCGCTCTCTTTATTAATCGCCCCAAACATATCTCAAGCTGCTTTTGGTCAGCTGTCTGTCCGTGTTTGTGCACGACTCTGAGCGCCGAGCTAGTTTACACAGACATACCTCGACAATTATTAAGGTGTGATAGAACGGGTTGAGCAGCGTTAGTTTCAACCCCTATCACATATTAATTAAAACCACGATGCTCCCACGTGCATCTTCGCTTCGAAGCTTGGCGCTTTAACGCAGCCACCGGATGTCAATGTTTAAACAAGGAGGTTATCGTCCCCCCGTTCACCCCCATACGCCGACCTCGCCAGATTGAGTTAGGCTTATGGGCAGATAAAGCATTGTTCCCAGCCCCGGCTGTGCATTCCCTCGAAGCTCCCACTCCATTGTCCCCCACGCCAAGGGAGTGACTCGACTATTTAGATGGAAACTTTACCACTAAGATCAGATTGGAGATCCAGATTTTCGTCGCGAAACATCACCACGACCCTCTCTCACTTTTTGCGCCAAGGGACCTCGACCTCGAGATTCACCATCACTTGTCCAGAAGGAGGACAATATCCCTGGAGTGCCAAAGGTTCGAGCCTTTCGTGACGCCAAGTCCTCAAGGCTTCCCTCTCGTTGTTCAGATAGGGAACAACGTTAGAACAGCCATTGTTCTTTTGAGCCCTTCGCCAAGAAACGGTTCTCACCCTTCCCCCTTGTTGTTCAGAGGAGAACAACATTAGAACAGCCATTGTTCTTGAGCCCGTAGACAAGAGACGGTTCTCCCTCCCCTCCCCCTGTTGTTCAGAGGAGAACAACGTAGAACAGCCATTGTTCTTTTGAATCCGTTCGCCAAGAAACGGTTCTCACCCTTCCCCCTTGTTGTTCAAGAAGAAAACAACATTAGAACAGCCATTGTTCTTGAGCCCGTAGACAAGAGACGGTTCTCACCCCCCCCCCCCTGTTGTTCGGAAGAGAACAACGTAGAACAGCCATTTTTCTTCAAGCCGTTCGTCGAGAAACGGTTCTCATTCTCAAGACGCCACGTCAGGATCCTTTTATTCCCCCCCTTCGGCTGGAACTCGCCAGTGGACCGAAAACGAAAATTCCTTCACGTCGCCTTCCACTGCACCACTCGTATAAAGTTACGTAAGCCAAACGTCACCTTTGAGTACTTAACCCTTTTGCCAATTCTATCCTGTTCTTTAAATGGTTTAGCGAACCATCCCATCTCTTTAACTCTATATTTGTTTTCCCTTTTTAAATCCTTTAATCCTTGGTTTAGCCCGAGTCTCCACGACCCTTTCCATTCTCTGTTTATTTCAATATTTTCCGTCTTGTGTTTGTTGATAGTTATTATTAATAAAACTCTATTTTATTAATGATAGCAATATTATTATCCTTGAGCTCAGTTCCACTTCTTAAGCATATCGAAGATACATAATATCGGCCCGCCAGACATTAACGCACTCTAAAGATAATTAAGGAAGTTCCCTCAACGAATAGTGATATATGGTATATCATCGGGAGTCCATTCTACGACATAAGGGTTTATAACAACATTGTTTAAAAACCGTAAAAATTTACCTTACTCAGGATTCAAGCCGTTAGCTGTTCAGTAAGGAGCAAAGGTGTGAACTTTTAACACTGAGGTCTTATACACCAGAATTTGTTTTGTTTTTTATTTTATTTTAGCCCTCATTTCATTCCTTCGGTTATAAACCAGAGCTGCTATTTTCGGTTTCCGAACACCCATTTTTCAAATCTTCTAGCAATTTATGATAATATCGGGAGTAAGGATATCATATTTTAAGTATTTTTTCTCTTGAAACCATTTAATGTCGTCTGTTCAACTGTTCTTCAGTTAAACAAAATTGAGTTGAGTGATTTATTTATTATAATCATTATCCTGTGAATTCGAGGAGACTATATTTAGTATTGCAAGGAATCTGAAGAACAATTATTATCGTTAATGAGTCAAATTTGAGGAACTTATTTTATTTATTATTGCTAATGAGCCCCAGAACGTTTTTTAATCTTGTGAATTCTAAACTCATTTTTATATATTATTGTTGGTATCCCAACAATCATTTTTATTCTTAAGCGTAGGAATTCGAAGAGCTTTGTTTATTTATTGTGCTAGTAAGCCCGGAACTTTTTATTATTCTGAATATTAGGATGCATTTTATTTAGTATTACGGGAAATCTCAAGAGCCACTTTTATGCTTAAGCCTGCTAATTCGAAGAGGTATGTTTATTTATATTGATAGTTAGCCCCGGAACTTTGTTTTCCCTCTGAATATTAGGATTCTTTTTATATATTATTGTTGGAATCCCAGAAACCATTTTTATTCTTAAGCCTAGAAATTCTAAGAACTTTGTTTATTTATATTGCTAGTGAGCCCCGGAACTATTCTATTCCTCTGAATTTTAAGATCCTTTTTATAAATTATTGTTGGAATCCTAGCAACCATTTTGATTCTTAAGCCTAGGAATTCGAAGAGCATTGTTATTTATTATTGTTAGTAGGTACGGAACTTTTTATTCTTCTGAATTTTAGGATCCATTTATTTATTATTGTTAGAAATCTCAAAGCAATTTTTAAAATTAAGCCTGCAAATTCGAAGAGGTTTGTATATTTATATCGCGAGTGAAACCTGGAACTTTTTTATTCCTCGGAATTTTAGGATCCTTTTTATAAAATATTGTTTGAATCCCACCAACCATATTTACTCTTAAGCCTGGGAATCCTATGAACTTTGTTTATTTAATTTGCGAGTGAGCCCCTGAACTTTTTTATTCCTCTAAATTTTAGGATCATTTTTATATATTCTTGTTTCAATCCCACCAACCATTTTTATTCTTAAGCCTGGGAATGCTAAGAACTTTGTTTATTTATATTACTCTTGAGCCCCGGAATATTTTTTACTAATCTGAAATTTAGGATCCTTTTTATATATTATTGTTTGAACACCAGCATCCATTTTATTACTTAAACCGTGGAATTTAAAGATATTTGTTTATTTAAATTGCTAGTGAGCCCCGAATCTTTTTTATTCTTCTGAATTTTAAGATCCTTTAATAAATTATTGCTGGATTCCCAGCAACCATTTTTATTCTTATGCCTGAGAATTCTAAGAATTTGTATATTTAAATTGCTATTGTGCCCCGGATCTTTTTTAATCCTCTCAATTTTAGGATCCTTTTTTGATATTATGGTTTGAATCCCAGAAAGCATTTTTATCCTTAAACCTGGGAATTAGAAGAGGTTGCTTATTTATATTGCTAGTGAGCTCGGGAACTGTTTCATACCTCTGAGGTTTAGGATCCTTTTTATATATTATTGTTGGAATCCCAGCAAAAATTTTAATTCTTAAGCCTTGTAATTCTAAGAACTTTGTTTATTTATATTGCTAGTGAGCCACGGAAGTTTTTTATTTCTTTGAATTTTAAGATCCTTTTTATATATTAATCTTTGAATCCTAGCAACCCTTTTTCTTCTTCATCCTGGAAATACGAAGAGATTTTTATTTATATTTCTATTGAGCCCCAGAACTTTTTTTATTCCTCTGAATTTTATGATAATTAATATATATTATTATTGGAATCCCAGCAACCATTTTTATTCTAAGCCTGGGAATGTTAAGAAATTTGTTTATTTATTTTGATATTGAGCCCCGGAAATTTTTTATTCCTCTGAAATTTAGGATCCTTTTTATATATCATTGTTAGAACCCCAACATTTTTTTTTTAATCTAAAACCTGTGCATTCGAAAAGCTTTGTTTATTTATATTCGTAGTGAGCTACGGATATTTTTTATTTCTTGGAATTTTAGGATCGTTTTTATATATTATTGTGTATATGCCAGCGACCATTTTCATTTTTACACTTGAGAATTCTAAGAACTTTGTTTATTTATATTGCTAGTGAGCTACGGATCTTTTTTAGTCCTTTGAATTTTAGGATCCTTTTTATATATTATTATTTGAATGCCACCTACCATTTTTATTCTTACGCCTGGGAATTCTAAGATTTTTTTTATTTATTATTGCTAGTAAGCCCGGAACTTTTTATTCTTCTGAATTTTAGGATCCTTTATATATATTATTGTTGGAGTGGCAGCAACAATTTTTATTCTTTAGTCTGGGAATCCTAAGAAGTTTGTTTATTTTTAATGCTAATCAGCCGCAGAATTTTTTTATTCTTCGGAACTTTAGGATCCTTTTTATATATTATTATTTGAATCCTAGCAACCATATTTATCCTTAAACCTGGTAATTCGAAGAGCTTTAATAATTTATATTGCTAGTGAGCCCCGGAACCTTTTTATTCCTTTAAATTATAGGATCCGTTTTGTATATAATTGTTGGAATCTCAGCAACCATTTTTATTCTTTAGCCTGGAAATTCTAAGAACTTTGTTTATTTATTATTGCTAGTAAGCCCAGAACATTTTATTCTTCTGAATTTCAGGATCCATTTTATTTATTAGTGTTAGAAATCTATCTCGAAGCAATTTTTATCCTTCAGCCTGCTAATTCGAATAGCTGTTTATTTATATTGCTAGTGAACCCCGGAAATTTTTTTATTCCTTTGAATTTTAGGATCCTTTTTATATATTATTTCTGTAATCTCAGCAACCATTTTCATCCTTAAACCTGGAAACTCTAAGAATTTTTGTTATTTATATTGCTATTGATCCCCGGAACTTTTTTATTCCTTTGAATTTAAGGATTTTTTTTATATATTATTCTTGGAATCCCAACAACCATTTGTATCCTTAAGTCTGGGAATTCGAAGAGCTTTGTTTATTTATATTTCTAATGAGCTTCGGACCTTTTTTTTTCCTCGAAATTTTAGGATCCTTTTTATTTATTATCGTTGTAATCCCAAGAACCATTTTTATCATTAAGCCTTGCAATTTGAAGAACTTTTTTAGTTTGTTATTGCTAGTAAGCCCTAGAAGTTTTGCATTCCAGTGAAAATTATAATCCCCTTTATTTATTATTGCCTGGAATCCCAGGCACCATTTTATCCTTATGCCAGCGAATTCAAAGAGCTTTGTTTATTATTTATTTCTTTTAATCCCCGAACTTTTTTATTTTGCCTAATTTTATGATCCTTTTATTTATTATTGCTAGGAATCCAAGGAAGCTTTTTTATCCTTAAGCACATGAATTCGAAGAATTTGTTTTCTTTAGTATTGCAAATAAGCCCCAAACTTCCTTTTAATCCGGTGATTTACAGGATCTTTTGTACTTTTTATTTCTTGAAATCCCCAAAACCATTTCTATTCTTAATTCTCCAAATTAGAATAGTTTTGTCTCTTATTATTGCTAATAACCCCGGACCCTTTTTATTCCTGCAAATTTTTTTATCCTTTAAATATATAATTGCTGGGAATCCCAGGAACCATTTTTCTCCTTAGTCCTGTGAATTCGACGATCCCCCTTTTTTTAATATTGCAAGGATTTCCAGGGGACATTTTAATCCTTGAAGATATGAAATACACGAGAATTCTCGACTGTTCATCATCGGAATTAAAAAGGCCTTTCCTTTCCTTATACTTCAGAATGTAAGGATGTTTTTCCCTCCAAAATCTTCTGAATTCTCAGATAGTTCTTAACCTTTAGTCCTCTGGATTCCTGATACTGTTTTACTCCTTCCTACACCGAATTCCATAAGCTTATTCAATCCTTAATCCGGTCATTCTGATTCTGAAATCCTTCCAATCTTTAATCCTGCCACTTCACTTCTAAGAATCTTTGCCTTCCTTAATCTTGCCAATTCCAGGAATCTTTTCATTGCTTAATCCTGCGAATTAAGATAACTTTTTAATCAAAAAAACTATAAATTCTGAAATTACTTTCATTTTTTTATTTCTTTGAATTCCCGGAACCATTTCATTCCTTGTTTCTTGTAATTCTGAAAGCCTTTTCAATCCCTAATCCTATGAATTCCAGGAACCTTTTCAGGAGATTATTTATTTCTTATTCTTTAATTATTCCATGCGCCTTTTTAATCGTAAATCCTGTAAATTCCACGAGCTATTTTATTTATTATTGCTCGGAATTCCCGGATCCTTACAAATCATTAATCTTGTTATTTACATTAGCCTTTCTATTTATTTTTCCTTGAAATTCCTTGAGACTTTTCAATCCTTAATCCTGTGAATTCCAGGAGACGTTTTATTTATTTTGGGTGAAAATTCCCTGTGCCTGCTCATATATTATTGTTAGGAATTCCATCAACCTTTTCCCTTATTAATCCTGTAAATTCCAATATCCTTTATATTTATTAGTGCTAGGAATTACCGGATCCTTTCCAATCCTGTGAATTCCAATAATTACCAATATAAATTACTGGGAGGGCTCCAATAATAAACTCTCAAGATTATTAAATGGTACGAATGTCATCTCTCGGGATCCTCATAGCACGATCCCCGGTACTATAAAACTACGTGACCTATAAAACCCCGTGACCTCTAACCAACCCTTACACTGTTAATAGTTACCACTATAGCTTATTAATATTCATGCTTACATTAAAATAAAAAACAAAAGACTAACGTTGGTATTTCCACCTCGAAATTTTTGAAAATGTTTGCAAATAAAATAGTAAGGAGACTACTTATGGCACTTGAGATGAGGAGAACCTGTGATCTGCCTCCCCTAAGGGTAGAGAGATGTTTACGGGAGTGTAGAATAGTAAAATATTAAAATAAAAATAGGTAACTAGTAAAAATAACCAAAATTGAGTAAAATGAGGTAATTTCCAAATAGTTTCAAGATTTGTATGGTTTATATCAATATTTATTGCAGGTCGGGGCTACAGCTTAGCTAATTGGAGGTTAAGCCACAACGGGTGCCATTAATCGTTGAATGAGTTCCCGAGTTGGGTCGACTTTACAATGATTAAGAATCAAAAGACTTCTTAGGTGGGCGCAATTCGGTTGTAAAATCTCCACCATTACAATTAAAGTATTCATATGACTTAAGACTAAATTAACCCCACTTAATGTTAAAGAGTTTATATAAAAAATAAAGAGTAGGGTGAGTAATTTGTGGCCGATGGTAACTCTGAATTCCGCGCATGTGTGTTGTCTGGCGTCGTTTTCCTTTATTCATATCATAGTAAACTTAGTTGTGCATCGTCTGTGAAGGAAGCAAAACCATGTCTGAAGTCAATTGTACCAAATTTGAAAAATGCCGGCAGTGCTCTTTGGAATTTACCCAGGAGCTCCAAAGCGAAGATCTCTGACTGCTTGGGTGTGGATTTGAGGACGGTGCAGAAGATCAGGAAAGAGGTGAATGGGTCAGGCTGTGATTACGAGAACATCGGCGCCTTTGAGACATCACTCTAAGCGTTCATATACGAAATTAACCCCATTATTTGTCGCGGAGATCCATTTTATAATTAACAAGCCTAGCAAGATAAGGAGATCCATAGCCAGGGACAGAGGAGTGTTAGAGTCTCTCATCAGATAATAAGTGGGTGAAGACATCCCCTAATAGGTTAGAAGAAGAGATAGGGCCAGCTTTTGTCGAAGAAGATGAAGGAAAAGCAGAAAGGAAGTGATGTGGAGATGGTGAACAAACTGAAGCATTGCCTCAAACCTGGTATGCTTTGGTTCTTCTTAGACGAGAAGCATTTCTGCCAGGACGAGGTGATGAACCCGCAAGACAACTGCTCACTTCCTGTGTTCCTCAAACAGGTATGAAGAGTTATGAAACCAAGTTCCGCGACCACATATTAGTGTTTAGGGTGGTCAGTAACGAGAACCACGTCATGTCCCCATTTTTCGTGTTGGATGCCTTATACTCAATACGGAGGGTTATATCAAGTGCCTGAAGGAGGTGGTGTTGTTCTGGATTCAGGAGTGGCCGCTGGAGGGCCGGAAGTGTGACAGCAGGACTGTGTGCCATGCCACGCAAGGAAGAGGACCCAGTCTATGGTGGATCAATCTGCTCTCCCACCTCTATAGACTGCAACTCCCCTGGACTATTATGTGAGGGGCGTGGATGAGAGAGAGAGATACCATTAAGTCCTCCCGGTGTACCACCAATGTGGAGCTTAGGTCCAGGATGACCACAGTTCTCGTCTAGTTAAACAGGGATGGGGGCGTCGTAAAGGCCTGCAGCATGTTCCGACGCCGCATGGATGCCTTGATTGAGGCGGACAGGGATTACAACGAATAAAACGAATAGTAAAATCCTTCACGTCTTTAACCTGTAAATTTGGTAAATAAATCTCTATAAATGAACTCTCTCTAATATTCATGTTTGACCACAAATTACCTACCGCAACCTGTATTTGCAATATCTCTTCCAAATGTTGGTATGTATAACTTCCATCCGTTGCTCTGTTGGTCGAATCCAATAAAAATCTTGATTTTATAAATACCAATTTTTAGTTTCTCCATCGCCCATTTTTCGACCACTGTAAATTAACTTTCGTCAATCTATCTCGTAATAGATTGGTATCAAGTTGGTGTGGAGGCGATAGTGGATTCTTTGTTTTTATTGTTCCCTTCCGCAAATAGGCGGAGAAATTGGGCCTAAATATTTTAGCTAAAAACAAATCAGAATTTATACGAGGGAAATTGTAATCTTTGATTCATATATAAATTAAATCTTACGGGATCACAAAAGGCTTCTATGGTCTATTTGAAATCAGTTTGGGGATCAGTTTTGAGCTGGTTCCCTATCACCAGCAAGTAGGGAGATGCCTCTCCATACACATTAAGACACAAATATGTCCTTCTACCTATATGGGAGGCAAGATTCCCTTTTTTATTATAATATATAATAGAAGTCCTTCTACGGACATCACCCTCGTCATAGTCTCATTAAATGCAAGAAGTCGATTAGCTTTGTTCGTTGTTATGACCCATTGTTAAATTTTAGATCTTGCTACAGCAACAGCAAACTTTTCCACTTCCTTTACATTTTGGCAAACACGATTTAAACATCTACTTAAATTTCGTTTTCGAGATCCAAAGTAGAGAACTTTACATAAATCTATAATTAATTCAATTACAATTAAAATTATTAAAGTTTTAATATTAGTTTTGACAATTATTTCCTCCTCGTAGTGTCATTATCATTGAATTTTGTGTCGTTCGCAAATTTAAATATTATATTCACCGACATATTATGTTTATATCATCATACTTTTGTATTTATTTTTTTTTTTATCTTAAGAGAAAACCAGCAAGAGAATATCGCCACATTTCTTTAAGGAGTTTCTGAAGAACGTCAAAAGGTATAAAGGGTACAGACGGCAAAAAGCCAAATATTGAACTTATTGGGTCGTTAGGGAACTGTTCTCAATGTAGATCCCCCTCTCAGCCAATGACAAAACAGACCATATGGTTATCCTACACCACATCATCATTCTGCCACGACGCCATAAATTACACGCGTTTTCGTTCTGTCAAGCGACAATTTGACAATTGTTTTCATGAAATTCTCCTCTTTCAAAATTCATAATGTAGCGCCATTTGGGATAAAAATACAGGCGTTTTTCTCCAGCACGGTTTGTTTGGGTTTTTGATCCTCGTCACATATCTTATAAGAGATGTCCAAATGTTGACAAATTTGCCATTTCATTCCATTTAAAAGAGGTCAAACTTATTAACTTCTAGTTTCCTCTGGAGGAATGATCCCTTAATCGAATAAGATTTTATTAAGAGTTAATTCATGGACGATATTATTTAAAAAAATAGCTGAATTACCACTAATATCCCTAAGATTCTTCGTTTAAAAAATGTCGAAGCGAAAACCAACGAGAACGTCTCTCGCACAATATTGGTGTCGAAAACACCCAAGTTGAGAAGATTGAAGAATAAGGCATGTATGGAAAACATAACCACATATCTTTATACAAGCATTGAGGCAAGGAGAGGAAATACTCTCGAGGAGAAGGGAGTCATATTCCTCATTGACTTTCTTATATTTTTTTCCTCGTCAATTCTTTAATTTAATTCATTTTTTATTGTTGGCAACATAATTTCATGTGCTTTGTCGCATAACGTCAAGCATTTTGGCATAAACCTAACCTATTATGGCATTAACTATTCTGAAAAAATAGCATGACTCCTCTAGTTTTAGGGCGCTGTCAAATGACTTTTCAGTTTTCTTGTTGGATGCATTCATGAGTTAGTCCCCATATTAGAAATGGGTCCAGATGGTCTCGCCATGAGACACTCGGGAAGTGTAAGATCTGTGCTCAGCCCTGTAATGGGGTGGGTGGATATTACACTCCTCATCACACACATAGCCAATTACCACACTGCTTTCTTACCTCTCTCGTCTTCACAGCACAACACACACACACACACACACACACTCTCTGTTCCAAGGAATCCACATACCTCTGAACGCTGTTTGGTGTCAAAACATAATACTTCCTGGCACCTCTTCCAAAAAAGAGGAGCGGCCCATTGATCACCCGCACTTACCTGCGACTGTCATACTGACCTTTATGTCTATTTCATTATCCGTTCCGGGATCCTCCTGAATAAAGGCAGGTTGGCGAGCCATTACTACTACTGCCAAATTAGGAACACAACACTTTATTTTTATTTTCATTTCAAACTCCTACGAGCCAGTTGTGATCTCGAGCAAATTGAAGGAACCTCCATTCCACTTGGTGAGAAAACAACCGTGGAACGTAAAACTAAAGTAACAGAAAAACATATTTTGAATTTAATTTTGGAATAAAATATTTAAATAAAAATATAAATTTGAGATGGCGCCGCTATTCTTATAGCGATCCTTTTTCTTTGTACTATTTTTAGTAGGAAGCAAAATTAATTCGACTTCAATTATTTGTTATAATTAAAATATACGTTTGGGTTGTTGTATTTTGTGGCATAAATGCATTGTGGTGTCTTTATACATGATTGTATATGATCACTAAACCCAGATATTCGTAAAGTCATAAGGTCTCTATGGCAACGGAAATTTGGTTGATTTTAAACGCTATGCTTAGACTATCTGTTTTTATGGCATCGGAAAATAGTTGATTTTTAACGCTATGCTTAGACTATCTGGTCTCTATGGCAAGGGAAATTTGGTTGATGTTCTAACGCTATGCGTGAGATATCTGGTTCATGTGGCAACATAAAAACGGTTGATTAATTTAACATTATGCCTGGGGTATCTGGTCTCTATGACAAAGTAAAAACAGTTGATTTATTCAACGCTATGCGTAGGCTACCAACTTCATACACTAGCGGCCATAATATAAGAGTCAGTAAGAACAAGTTATCGTGGTTTACGGCCGAGTTCTTATGTACGTCTGATTAGTACATGGGTAAATCCGTTTCACTTTTCTCTAAGAGTGCTCTAATTTAATTCTTTAACCAGGGAGGATTCGTATTATTATATATCTATTGTCATTTGCAGCGTTCGAGGATCTAATTAAACAACTCCGACAAAAAAAATATACTTTTAATTAGATAAAAAAATGAAATAATAAATCTGTAAATATACTAATGCTATAATAAGAGGATCTAATAAACATTAACACTACCACTAAGTAATACGCGATGGTTGACGCAAAAATCACTTTCGCACGGGATAGTAACTAACAAACATGAATAAGTTTTGGATTCCTTTTACCTTTAACTAAGAGGAAGTCGGTAGTTGATTAGAGGCGAGTTGGACTGGAGCATTCCTCGCTGACGTGAGAATAGCTGAGAAAACAGCTGATGCTTCTCACTGGGTCAAAGAGACGCGTGGCGAGTCTATTCGGCAAAAACAGCTGATGCTTATCCCGAGGAGGTGAAGACGTGATGCGAGACTTCTTGACTTGAAGTTGTAAGTGAGGGGATTTTGGAATTTTTTCTCGAGTGGGGATTCACGTTGGTATTCCTTAATGGTGAGGGGTATCTCTGTTTTTTTTTCAGAAAACTAAGATAAGGGATTTTCTTTGGACGAGAATGGTATAAGAGTTGGTCTTAATACTACTTGTCTGCTCTTCTAAGCGACCAAAGGAACGGCCTCGAGAGGGATAATCCTGCTCGGTTCGACTTATCTTTTTGATTCCCAATTTTAATTAGGGGCTCGTTTTCTCTTCTCAATTGTACTTGGATTCTCCTTTTCATTTCTCAAGATCAAACTATATATACGTCAATTATCCCCTGGGTGGAGGGGAAACGAGGGAGTTTAGGAGGAGCAAACCCTTACTAGCGCACAGCTAAGCCTCTCTCCTAGGGCATAAATTTTCAACTTTGTGACACTTCGCCCCTTCTGGTTTACGCACGGCGAAAGTAAGATTTCGTCTAGTTGGCGAAAATAGACATAAACAATCGAAGGGGAAAGTGAGTCTGTTCATAGATTTTTATTCTACAGGCTCTCACACTTTCCTATCTTTATATTAACGGACTACAAAATCTGCTGACTGAATTCATTCTTTGCAAGCGATGCTCGAAGGGTCTTTGAGGCAGCGGGGAAAAGGGAAGGGGGTGGAAGTCTTGGCCCATATGTAGCGTAACAGTTGACGCTGTATAAACAAACTAGCTTCTGTTGGTCCTTGTGATATTTATTCCCCGACACAAGTTTATTTAAATATTTATTATAGAAGTTTAACGAAACGTTGAGACTATATATTATACAAGTATTTAGATATATCTATCTTTTTGGAAAATTTCAGTGAATGGATTAAATATTTCGTAAGTTATGAGCAAATAAAAAAACTATCTTCCAAATTGCAGTGTCCAAAAGTTAAGTGTTACTTATAAAAACAATGTAAAATGGAAGAACAAAACAGAAACCCTTACTATTAATATTTTGTGAACATCCCTTTACTAGCAATGACCTCCCGAAATCTGTTACCACAGGACTAAATTAATTTCTTGTCAAATGATCGTTTAATTTTGTTCAATTCGTTTTTCAATAATTCCCAGAGTTCATCTTGGTTCTTTGAATTTCTCCTTTTCTTCCCATCTCCAATAACCTTCCCGAAGTTTTCTATAGGGTTGGAATTGGGGACTTTGAGGTGGTCAGTCCATGAGATCAATCCCTTTATCACTCAAAAATCTTTGACTTTCTTCGCAGTGTGTCAAGGAGCGTTGTCCTTCTCAAAGATAGGAGGTAGAACTAAGAAAGATTGGAGATGTGGAAGGGCATGCTGTCTAAGGATCTGTTTGTAGATTTCAGCATTGCTAATCCCATGTAGAAGAATAAGTAGACCAGGACCAGCAGCAGAGATCACTCCACATACTATTACACTGCATCTTAAATATTTCACTCTCTTCTTCACATATGCACGAGATAACCTTTCACCACATCTTCATCGGACGTACATCCCGCCATCGGAATCAATCACAATGAACTTCGATTCATCGCTAAAATTAACCTGCGCCCATTGCTCTTCTGTCCAAAAGACATGTTCGTGATTGTAACGAAGACGGGATCTTTGATTCTTCTTGTCGATCAGAGGTTTCCTTGATGGTGCCTGAGCAACCAACCCAGAACCTCGTAACCTGCGCTAAAATGTTTTGCGCGATACGTTACATCAGGGGTGGAGCCGAACTCGACGGATATCTCACCATCACTCTTAAACCTATCCTTTAGTGACATTCTAAACACAATACGATCCTATCTTGGTGACGTTTACGAGGTCTATCGGTTTTTAGTTTAGCATCTGTCGATCCTGATGATTTCAAACGAGCTAATAGGTTGAGGAATAAGTTCTTGTGGTTTTATCAAATTTATTCATTACAATTAACAATTTTAGAACAACTTCATTTTTAATTGATAACAATATGCAATTTAATCAATAATGTTTTCTCCGTTGTTATTTACGAATTCTTCCTAACGTTAAACTAGTTTTTCGATGCCTCTTCAATAAAAATCTCTGGATTTTGACTCGAAGAATTCGTCTAACCAGGTTCTTAATTCCACATCAATATTGAACGAAACGCCGCTCAAATTGTTGGAGAGCGATCGGAACAGATGGAAATCCGATGGAGCCAACCAAGTCTTGCGAATATGGAAGATGCGGCGAAATTTCCCAATTAAGCGTTTGGATGGCGTCTTTTGTCATATTGACAATGTGAGGACGAGCATTGTCGTGTTGCAGAAAGACTCCATAACGTCAATGAGGTCGCTTTTCACGAATAGCTTTGGCGAGTCGATACATTTGTTGAACGTAGAGTTCTGCATTGACAATCTCGTTGTTCGCAAGGAGCTCATAAAGAATGATGCCTTCACAATCCCACCACACACACAGTCCTTGCTTTAATCGCGGAAGTCATTTTTTTATTGGGGCTAAGCCATTGTTTTCGATGGTTCATGTTGATATAAACACACCACTTTTCGTCGCCAGTGATAATGCAGTCAAGAATTCTGTCCTTATATTCACGAGTATCCTTGTTACAAGCGTTGAAGTTTGTTGCTTTTGCTCAAAGCAGTAGGAACCCATGCACCGAGTTTTTGAACTTTCCCCATCGAATGAAGGTGATTCACTACAGTTTTCTGATCACACGCTAATTGTACAGCCAATTTCTAGTCGATTGACGAGGATTTTCATGAAGAATGTCGTTCAATCGATCTTCATCCAACTTAATGGGGTGACCAGAACGTTCTTTGTCATTAAAATTGAAATGACCGTTTTTGTAACGTGAAAATCACCATTGAGCTGTCCTTTCTGCTAAAGCATTTTCTCCGTACACAGCACAAATATCGCGACGAGCTTTGGCTGCGTTTGCATTGTTCCCGTCTCGATTGAAAATGAATAACAACAAGTGTGGAAAATGCGCCTTTCTTTCAACTTGACATTCCATTTTGAGCGTACAGAACATAAATTAAATTAACCTAGCTTTTAAATAAACCGCAAGGACTTATTAATCAACTTCAAAACGTAGCGTAAGCAAACGCCTAATAGTCTACGCTGTTAAGAGACGTAGCCTAACCTTTGCAAATTTTGCTCTCATTATTTATTATTGTTTCTTAATATGTGCACAAATCACGTCAACAAAACTGAAATCAACACAACATTAAAAAAAACGCAAGAACTTATTCCTCAACCTAATACAATTCGTTGAACAACACTTCTAGAACTTCCTACAGTAGTTGACAGCACAGAATTCGACTTGTCCTCTTGGTGAAGGTACACTGTAAAGGCAAAACGAGGAACTAAGTTCTTTCGGCCCCTAAAACAAGAAATATCTACTATAGGAACCCAGGAAGGTGCTTAGATATCTGCGAGGGTATAATAATACAATGGATGATTCAAATGTATTAAATAAATACAGTGCACAAAAGGGTTACATTAGATACAAACACGTTAAATAAATACAGTGCACAAAGGCATCACATCAAATTCAAACGTATCAAATGAATATAGTGTACAAACGGGTGCATTAAATATGCCACAGGATTAAACCGATAACGACAACACTTCGTTACAAAATAAGCACAGCTATTCCGGACAATTAGTGCAGTAACGGAATATACCTCCTCCCGCCGGCTTACGTCCTTTATAAATAGCTGTAGGTCTCGGCAACGAGAACCTAAGAATAAGGCGTAAGAAAAAGAAATATTCCAAATACCTGTCACAGAAGTAGTGAGGCAATACATGGATGACGGTTGTCTTGGAAACGGGAAGAGTTGTAACGAGCCATGCGTATTCCGACTTCTCAGTGAGAGCGAGAGAGACGAGTAAATCGGGAGCTTGAAGTCGGTGCAGATGCAGAGGAAATGGGGTCAGATGCTGGTTGGAGTATGTTGGCATCAGCAAGTCATCGCTGTATGAACTCCTGATCGGCTCTACTTCTTAGAGTAAATGGGTCCCTATTTATACCCGTCACCATGAACGCCTACGTGACGAAATTCAGCCGGCTTTCATTTCGTCGACCCGCGCTCCAGTCGCTACGGCGTAAACTGGGTAGTAAGTTATCGAACGGCGCTTCCCAGGAGTTATGACGTAAGTTACAAATGCGTTGAAAAGCACGTGGTAGGCTATCCTTACACACACAATCCTTTGTTTTTCATAACAGGACACCGGTCGTCTCTCACAAGTCGCCATATTGACAATTGAATGTTCCAATAATGTATGATCATAAGAAGTAACTCTTAACCCATCAACAGTTTCCTAAACACAAATATCTCGGTTGGTAGTTCATTTTCCTAAGTAACCCTTAACATTTGGCCGCTGCGATTTGGAAGATAGTTTGTTTATTTCCTCGGAACTTACGAAATATTTATTCCATTCACTTGAAATTTTCGCAGGAGATATGTAGGTATTAGATATATCAAAATTATTTGTGCATAATATATAGTCGCAACGTTTTGTTAAACTTCTATAATAAATATTTAAATACATTTGTACTTCCTCACCCTTATATTCTGGCCTCTAGTGTATATGGGCTTTCGACCAGTGAAGATGTAGCTCTCCTTAGCCAAGTGGATTTCTGACGTCGAGGCAAGGGTTCGAACTCAGAGAGCGGGGACACAACGGTGGCGACGAGCTAGTCGTCCATTGGGGCCGGAAATGGTGATTCTCACCCTCGCGGGGGTAAGTCGCTCCACACTCACATAGCCACTCACATCCCCGCTTCCATTTCCCCACCGCCTTCACAGCATAACACACTCACTTTCTTTTTCCAGACTCCTGCCCATGGGGTACTGGTTTCTCCTATGGGGCATTCATATCCATATACCCGTGACGCGGAATAGTTGACCCCTACTGGGGATACGAACCGTTCTACCATCGCATGGTGACAAAAGTATTATACGACCCGGATACCTGCACTCGTTGGTTTTTACACTTGTTTATTTAAAGCTCCCCCCACCCAACCCCTCAAACTGTATTTTCTTCTCATTTTTAATACAGAATGACAGCAGTAAATAAAACATTTAATCTACACGAACATAATCTACCTTACTTTTTTGTTAATTCATTCGCGTTTTTAAGGAAATATTCGATTAATTTTTCAAATGTTACCAAAAATGACACGACTAATTCGATTGCGCTTCATTAATTATATTGTACAACAAATTTCCGTGTCAAAAGAAAACATAGCTCTTATCTGCATTTTATTATAAAGTTGAGTAAATTGAATTCGAGGTTGATAACAAAAATTTCCCATCACGTATCATTTTCTTGTAAATTGCGATTTAATAATTATGCAATTGATACCGATTTCCAGGAGAGCATAAGTGTATTTCGCTCCCAAAGTCAGATTAAATGTGTCTGTTGTAATTAATTCATGAATATATAATAAATCAACATGTTGGTTAGCATTATATAACATATTAACCTACATTTTAGTATTTACTTACTCGTTTGTAAGACGTCTCAGGGGTGTTACACTTCAGGTTACAGCCGAAGTCAGCCAGCATAGCTGGGTTCCATTTTTCCTTATACCTGTTTTTCATTGACGTTATATTTCTATAGAAGCTCTCTCGAAGTTCAACACTCATATCCCCTTCATTCTCTGGGAAGAAGGACAGATAAGAATGAAGAAAGTGTATCTTCAGTGACATATTGCATCCGAAAGATTGGTAGCACTTGATTAGGCTCTCCACTATGCGCTCTCGCTGGGCCTCTTGGTGCTTTCCCAGAAGTCCTTTGTATACATCTTTAAATGCATGCCAGGTCGCTAGCTCAGTTTCATCCATTGTCGCCTCGAAGTCCTCATCAGCTCTAAGTTGACGAATCTGAGGGCCTACGAATATGCCTTCTTTAATCTTGGTATCACTTATTTTAGGGAAGAACGCTTTGAGGTACTGGAAATATAGCTTGTTATGTTGCAGTGCTTTGGTAAATTGCTTCATCATACCTAGTTTTATATGCAGTGGTGACAAAATTATTTTCTCCTTCTTAATTCGTGGCTCATAAATTATTTTATGGCATCCAGCCGTCATAGTTTCCCGAGGTGACCAATCTGAGCGTACATAATGTTTTGATATGGCCCTAATGTCCCACTTGCAAAGGAAGCATATAAACTTGGTGAATCCAGTTTGTAGCCCATTAAGTACGGCTACTACTTTCAAGTTCGCACAAATTAACCACTCATGCGGTCTAGAATAAAATTAAGGTTCTCATATGTCTCTTAAAATGACAGTGAGCAACTGGAACTGAAGGTATGGTGTTTCCAATGTGCAACAGAACCGCTTTTATGCTGTAAAGGGTTGCATATATGAATAACCTCAACTCAATTAGTTCACAAGTGAGCTCAAAAGCATTGAATAGGCCTCATTACAATAAGTCAAGTTGTCTCAAAAGTAAAGAATTGCTGTAGATCTGCAGAACGCTTCCTAAATACTGCAATTTGAGCATGTTCATCCCAGGTTCCATATTTGCCGATGCGAAGGCTAGGAATTGACTCTGTTGCTTAGTAGGTATTAGATCACGAAATAAATCATTGAGTTCCGGTTGGGTCATGAGGTGTGGTTTCTTGTCAGATTCAAACTGTGCCACATATGCTGTATCTTGAGATTCTGAATCGTTTGAGGTGCTCGTGTCATCGCTTTGTAGTTTAGAGAGCGGCTGTGTTACAGTAATATCACTTGCATGTTGAACTGAGCGTAAAACAGACTGAAGATCTGGATGCATGATAGATTTCTTGCCTTTTCTGTTGCGACTTGCAGTGAAATAAAATAAAGTCTGACTAAAAATGGATATTGCTGGCTGTGATCACTTGCTGAAATTGTGGAAGTACAACATGGTATGTATTTTGATCCTTTAAATTGATACATCTCTTAAAAATATATTAAAGACAAGGAAAGAAAACACAGTGAATACCCACCTTTAATATTTTTAAGCAGAAAGTAGCAATCCGTTGAATGGTCCTTTGGCTCCCTCCAGACCATTGGTACGCCAAACATGAGGGCAGGTCCTTTGCCTTTCACCCAGGCAGAAAGGGAACTTGTACATCGCACACAATATATGTGAGGTGCCCAACGTTTGTTCTGGCCACCCACTTTACATCTAAAGTACAGCTAAGAAAGTTTCTTCACATGTTTAGTCAACTGTCTCTTGTATTTTCTTAATGTAAATTATCCACAGCTATAAGAGAAACTGTCTGGAGAATTTTAGCATTCTCTTGACATTGTAGCTCCGTTTCCTGTGAAGAAAAACACTATTGTATGTGAAAAATAATGTAAATAGTAACAAAAACAAATAGTAAATAAAAAAGGAAAAATAGCAAGCATTTATATTAAGTTACAAAATTATCAAGAATTACCAGGATTTGGACAGATATAACTAAAAAATTATTGAGTACACTTTCATAAATTTCATAGCTTAGGCTGACAATACCATAGGAACACCCCATTAAAATTATATCAAAATCCGTTTATAACTTTTAGAGTTGTCAGTTTCAGCCCAATCCTGTTTACATTCAACCTCTAAACAACCATCAGTGTAGTTAACGTAAGTAAGATGGTAATTTACGAGAAACCGGAGGGTTGCAGAAAGAAACGAATGTTAGAATCATGATTTACGCAAAAACCACACCAAGAAATGGTTATTTTCATTTCCGTTTTATCCATTGTTGTCCATTTCAAGGTTTTCATCGCGTAAAATAGGACTGTTACGGAATCGCTATTGCTCATTTTCAATTATTCTCTTTTTCTGGTCAGAGTCAAAGGAAAAAATGTGAAACTAAGCAATGGAATTATAATGCAGAAAAAGTATGAAGTGTTTCAAAACTGAGTTGTTTTTAGTCGCGTGCACGCTATTTTATGCTACTTTATCGGTCCGTAGGTCGATCGGTCGGTTGGTAACCATTTTACTAAGGTCCTCCCAAGGTTAGTCCGAGAATTCTTGAAAGTTTTGAAGGTCGTAAGGTCATAAGTCAGAATAATTAAGAGCACGCGACTTAGGTCCGTTGACCTTGTTTTCACATATAAAGCCATGCCTTTTTGCACCGAGGTTGTATAGAAAGTGCAAGATATGGCGCTCTTATTCTTATAGTTTCAATAGAATAGAAGAGAGATGGTGAATGAAATGAGGGTGAGCCACTTTCATTGGTCCCTTGCTTATCCGACACTTGGGTTATCGCCTGTAGCTATCTGATTCAAGTTCAATCCATCTTCACTAAACTCACTTGCGGGCTCGTCACAAAGAGAAGTGGTACCCGAAATGTCTGGTGTGGCGGGTCCCTTCGTGCTTCGGAGAAGTGAATTTTCATCTAGTCGTGAAGAGCACTCAAGTGCTCCAATTTTACTCTTGTCTCTCACTTTCATAAAGTCATCAAATGTCGGGGGTGGAAAGGGGAAAGATTTTCTCTACTCGTCATTTCTATGATCAGATTTTCAATTCAAATCCATTTTACAAAAATGGGTTGTTGAGTACGAAATTAAAAGCTATGTATAGTAATTTCGCAATTAAGAACTCGAAATTCGGTATATAATAAATATCGTTTTCATGGGTTTAAAAGACAAAAAAGTCCTTTAGATTAAGTCACCTTTTCGACAGGAAAATAACAAAACCCACTATATCGAATGATGGAGCAATGTATAAATTTATTTTTTAGAAATATTCCATATCTAGAGTCGTTTTTTGACTTTCTTCGGTGAATAAAGAAATGCAATAACCCTTTACTTTTCATACCAAATTCTCTAGTTCCACCCATAACCGACCAATTATTCGGGACCAAAAGAACCTGGCAACAAACAAGTTGTTTTTCCAAACCTGCTTCGAACTTTAAGGAATCTGTGGCCATTTAAATGCTTCGCTAACCTGTATTGATTTCCGAAAATGGTAACTTTATGGCGTTTTCGTTGCGCAATTTTTCGTTTTCGATAACGAAATTACAACTCTTCACAGATCCGTTAATGGAATTCTTGCGTTCTGAATTTCGTTTCCATTTTAAACGCTGAAAGATACATTGATAAACAGGTTTTCCGCCCTTCTCAAAGCTTGGCTACAGCTTCAAATATTGGGAGAACGTTAAGGATGGCATTAATTTTAAGCGTTCATCTGGCGGCTGCCGAAAAAAGCTATATCAAATATCAACAATAATGATAAAAAGGGAAATAAGAAACACACCAATAAACTAATATAGCAAAACAACAAAACAAATGAACAAAAGCTCAACTAAAAACCAAAAAATAAAATGCATGCTCACGTGCTGGAAAGAGACCCTACTTCCTCCGGGGCCCGAGTATGCCCCAATACTAAATACTGAGGAGGAGGCCTCCGTCTCGTCCCCAAATCTCGACGATGGCAGAGTCGGGAGTGCACGAATCTGTCCCGAGGATTGCTAATCTATCGACTCAGCTTTCAATCTTCTGCGCTCCATCGCATCACATACGGACCCCTAAAGGGCAAGATCGGGAGAATTGCGCGTCCCTCAGTCACTAGTGCGTCACGCACGTTCATTCCACTATGAACGGATTAAATAATTTATTCAAGAAAATTAAAGATAATTAATCTTCGTTGCCTGGTGGTTAGAGCCATTCGTTCCTCGCATCGTGGTCAAGATTCCACGATCAGATGATGAAATGCACATAAAAATCAAAATGACAATGGTGAGCTCGAAAGCCCTAGAGTGCCTGTTTTCCTGCGTGTGAGTGAGGTCAGGGGGAGGGGGCTTATATCATATGTTTTTGGCACCAAGCGGCGATGGTAGAACACTTCGTGATCCAGGGGAGGCACCCATTCCATGTAGGGGTATGTTGATATGAGTGCCTCCATCGGGGACTTCATTACTTAACTTGAGGGATCTGAAACAAGGGTTGCGGAGGGGGAAATGTTGCGCCATGAAAGTGAGAATGGAAATGATAGCGGTGCTGTGATTGCGCTTGTGGAGAGCTATTTATCCGGGTAACAGCTTATCCGCCCAATGGGCCGTCGGCTCATGACGGCACTGCAGGTTTTGTGTCCTCACTCGACGGATCGAACCCACGCCTTGACGCCATAAATCCAACCCCGTATCGACCCGTTTAGTTCCGCCTGTAAATGAGCTAAATCAATCCGCTTTCTTGTCACGCTCTTGAACCGCGTCGTCAACTTCTTCCTGGAACCTCATAATTGAAATGCCCTCGTCAATCAATGCATGACTTTTTTTATGCGACTTAAGTCATTTTTTTAATACTTTTACAATCTGAATGGAGCTTATAGCCCTTAGATACCAGGTGCTTTGCCAAGGTCCAACGCCTTGAAGAACACCAGCCAAAAATCACAATTATGGTAGCTTCAGACGCTCTTGTAATCGATACCGGATGAATGCATTCGTTCTTAACCTCTTTTGAGTCCCGCACCCATTTGAACATCTGGCGAAAGCTATGGACTCCCCCCCCCCCGTCCCCCTCATAATAATTCATGCGATCTCATAAACCGGATGCCTTTTGGCACAAATTATAAAACAAACTTTACAAAGAATTAAGTTTCTCACTCCATTCCATGAAAAAATTAATTGCCTTAAATAAAATGAAACACCTCCGAATTGTGTAAATTAAACACTTGTAAATTAAAGACATGAATTAAACTAAATGAGAAGGTTGTTGTGGTTTCATCTGTGTACCTGACCTTCACAGATCCTATGAAGACCAAACACGAACCCCCAAGGGTCCGTAGATCTCAGATTGAAAACCTCCTCCAATGGGAGGGAGGGCTCTTGGAATCCATGGATTGAAGAAATCCGGGCTTCTGGCTGTGACTCTACTCGGTTGGGTATTTATGCCAGGTGAAGGATTAATGCCTGATGGGGAAAAGGGGCCCTCAAGCACAGGTGTGCCAAATGATGGGGTACCTACAGCCTCCCAATTCAATATTTATTCATAAAAAAAACAACAAGGGTAAAACTATCGGGATATTTTAGAAAAAAGTGTAAATGTTATTATTTTTTTATATTATTATTATTTAATTAATATTCAGAAGCGGAAACTAAAGAGGGCATCTACACCTTAAGCATTTTAAGGGCTTGTGAAGATGGGGATACGCAGTTCTAGTAGATAAAGAAGAAACTACTAAGTGGAGCTAAGGGCCAAGTGTTCGCGCAATTCTTCGGAACGTGCTCAACCCTCGGAATGAAGGTAGATGACCCTGCTGGCCATTGTGAGCTATCTGTGGATTTATCAGAAATGAAAAAGTCTGGAGTATGCAGAGGAGGAGACTAGTTAGAGAGCTATGGAAGGAGTGCGCACAACTCTCCTAAACATTCACTCCGTCAACGACTTAGGCCTGTCTCCTTATGGGAGCTTTAGTCATCAACTACTCAAGTACAATTCATAGAAATATAGAGAAATAACTACTCTAAAAATGTTGTCTGTACTCTTTTACAATAGCATTGTCGTGGTATACGGCCGAGTATGTATGTAAGTTTGTTCCGTACATGAATAACTCCGTTCCTTTTTTCTCTAAGAGTGCTTTACTTTTTTTTATCTTTTGTTTTAGTTCTTTAACCAGGGAGGATTCATAATATTATATATCTATTGCCATATGCAGCGTTTCGAGGATATACTTAAACAACTAGGGCAAAAATATACTTTTAATTACATAAAGAAATGAAATATTAAAACTTTAAAAATACTAAGGCTATAATAAGAGGATCTTAATAAAAATTAATACTACCAATGAGTACTACGCGATGGTTGACGCAAAGATTCACTTTAGTACGGAACGTTAACTAAAGAACATAAATAAGTTAGAATCCTTTTACCTTTAAACTAAGTGTGAGTCGAGCGTGGGATGACCTTGAACGAGAAATTCGTTTAGGCGATGATTCGAGGCGTGAGTTGTCGCGGGCGTGAGGCTGAATCGGACGCACAGCTGTTCGTCTCGCTGAGCTAATCCCGAAGTCAGTGAGGCACGTGTGGCGTTGTTTCTTGACTTGAAGATATGAGCGAAGGGGTTTGTGGATTGAAGATTATTCCAATCCTTGGATTATACTTGTGGCTTCTCGATGATAAGACTTGAGCATATAAGCAAGAGGATTGTGGATGTACGATTATTCCAATCCTTGGGTTATTCTTGGGGGTTCTCGATGATAAGACTTGACGATATAGGCGATGGGATTGTGTATGTACGATTATTCCAATCCTTGGGTTATACTTACGGACTTCTCGATGATGAGACTTGACCGGGAGGTGAATCATTTCTCGAGTGGAACTTCACATTGGTATTCCCCAATGGTGAGGGATATCTCTGTTTTTATTCGAAAAACTGAGATAGGTTGGTTTCTCTGAACGAGATGGATATGAGAGTATTTCTCTATACCGATGGTCTACTCTTTAATGTGACCAAATGGAACAGCCTCAGGAAGAAAAATCCCGCTCAGTTCCACTTCTTCTTGATTCCCTGTTTTACCCAGGGACTGCTCTTCTTTCCTCGATTGCTACCTCGATTCTCCACTTCTTTTCTCCAGATCGAAATATATATACCTCAATTATCCCCGGGGTGGAGGGAAGATGAGTGCCCACCTTTAAGCCTCTCTCTTTGGGCATCACCTTTTAACTTTGTGACTCTTAGTCCTTCTGGTCTCTTCTGTTTGCTCAAAGAAGGTGAAATTTTGTCTATTTCGCGAAAATAGACCTAGAAAATAGGAGGGGACAGGGAGCCTGTTCATAGATTTTTATTCTAAAGCCTCTTTCACCCTTCTTTGTTTATACTAACGTGCTACAAAATCTGCTGATGGTAATTCTTTTTTTTCGAGTTATATCGAGGATTGTTTGGGAACAACGAGGTAAAAAGGGAGGGGGAGGGGTAAAGTTTTGATCCATATGCCACGTAACTGTTGACGCTGTGTAACCGAACTAGCGGCTGTTTGGTCTTGCGATATTGATTTCCCCACAAGCATATACAAGGAATTTCCCCTCTATGTGTTTTTTATCATTAAAAGACACACAGACCTTTTCATCTGTGTATTTTGTATCATTAAAAGGTACAAGTACTTCCCTTTTATTTATTTTGGCCTTTAAATGGTACAAGTACTTTCGCTTCTTTCTCGTTTTATGATTAAAAGATTCAACTAGTTTCCCTATGTACTTTTTACAATTAAAAGGCACAAGTATTTTTCTCTTTGTGTACTTATTTACCATTAAAAGGTACAACTTTCCCTCTGTATTTTTACCATTAAAACGTTCAAATACTTTCCCCTTATGTAATTTTACCATTACTTGGTACCAGTACTTTCCCATTTATGTATTTTTACCATTAAAAGGTTTCAAGTACTTTTGCTTCTATGCATTTTTTACGATTAAAAGGCGCAAGTCCTTTCCCTATGTACTTTTTACCATTAAAAGTCATAAGCACTTTTTTCTCTGTTTACTTTTACCATTAAAAGGCAAAAGTACTTTTATATTTGTGTACTTATTTACCATTAAAAGGCACAAGTTCTTTGCTCTCTATTCGCATTTTTCATTAAAAGGCGCAAGTACTTTTCTCACTGTCTACTTGTTCACAAGATCAGCACCAGCTTTCTCGCTCTATGTACTTTCCCCGACAAAATGGCCACAAAAATGACCTTTTTCCTTTATATCATTTTTCAACACTAAGAACATAACAAAGACTATTTCCTGCCATGTACTTATTTCACCATTACAAAGACAAAGATTTTTCAATCTGTACAGTTGCCACAAGTCACACTGCGCTGAATTTTGTTCAGAGAGACAATTTAATATATTATTATTTGTTAAAAGAGGGATTATTTATGGTATATTTAATTTTTAATTAATTAAATAGGACATTTACAAATAAAATAATTTAAATTTAGTAATTTCTTTTACGTTATTGGTGTATTTCAAGCAGTGCTGTCGACACGTTTCAATACGGTTTTGTTTTAAAGTGGGGTTACGAAATTTCCCCTAACTTTTCTTTTTTCCAGGTTAATTAACTTCATATATTTATTTAATTTTTAATCATTGTTATCACAAAAATATTCGCATAAACATTTGGCTAATTTTATCGCTATTATTACTTTTCCAAGTTAATGTGTGAGTAAAAATATTATTATTTGGCAACACAGCACAGAAAGGTTAGTGGCAGTAATTAAAAACAAATGGAGGATTTAAAAAACATATAAATAATTATATAATAGTTAACTTACCTTTGTCCGAAACATTGTGAAAAGTATGGTATGACTAATTTGGGCAAATGTACGTCTAGTTTGTTAGGTAGGAAAAGGCGGATTATAAGCTCAGTTTAATCGCCGATGGCCTAGTGGTTAAAGCCGCTTGTCAATTCATCTCGGCGACGCGGAGTCTTCTATTGTTTCGCATGTCGTCACACGCTTTTGTTTCTTTTCCTACCGGTTTATTTTTCTTCTGCTTTAGCACCTCTTTAACACCACTAAACGACTTTATCTTATTATTTTATTGTCCTTTTACCACTAACTATAGACATAACGAGTTTCTACCTCTGGGTGAGTTTTGCACCCCTGTAAAAAACACAACAATGACTGTGTTACTTAAAACTAAGGACTCTAAAGCAACGATGGCATCCCACAGATAGTTTGTAAGGAGAGAAATGTAAAGAACGTGGTGATTATGAAAAAATGAAAATAAGTGGAGGATATATATATATATATATATATATATATATATATATATATATATATATATATATATATATATATATATAGTATATATATATAATCTACACGAGAGCATTTTGGACGGAAGGGCACGCAATTCTCCAGATCTTAGCTGCAGCATGGTTACTTATGCTACCCTTGATACCCCAAACAGGGCAAAACAATGATGTGTTTCTTCTCTATAATTTTTTGCCACTTTTTGTACTTCTATTATTATTACTACAAATTGAAAGCCAACTGAAAAAAAAGACTATGAACGACAAGGAATACAACTTGCTACGGGTATATGAAAAAAACAAATTAGGTAGACATAAATAAAAGAGATGAATTATAATTGTAAATAAAATTAGGATAAGAAAAAAACAAGATATTAAAGAGGAGTTAGCACCGAGTTTGAGCCTCTGAACATCAAGCGATTAAACAAGCACACAAGGAATGTTATTTCAAAGCCTTTTTGTGGCGGAGATAAAACAACTAGCGCAGTGGTTCTCAACCACGGTGCCGTGAGAGCCAACTAAGGGTGCCGCGGAGGCGACCAAGAAATCATTTTTAAAATGCCTAAATTGAAGAAAAAGGTTTTAAAACATCTATTAAAATTGTAACGACACTTGAAAGTATTTGGAAACTCTTCTCTGCTTTGGTGCAACATCAAAAAAAGGAAAGGAGAAAGATTGCAGACAGTGAAGGAATAAATGAGAGTTGCCTTGTCAATTATTCATCCCAATATTAAAGAATTATGTAATACTCATCAAGCTCAAATTTCCCATTAAACTTTTGAACGTAAGATTTATTAGATTTTAATATTTATGTCTTATTTCGATTAAATTAGATTGAATGTCACTCGTGATTAATTTTTTAAGGGCTTTCCACGTAATTATGTATTTTTACGCAAATTATTTTTTATTGAGGTTTTCATAGTTGCTTTTAGGTATAAATTAGGGCGTCACTATGATAAACAAGTTGAAAACCACTGACTTAACGTATTGATTAATGTTATATCTTATGGTTTAGAAAGTAACAGCATAAGCAACAGTTTTGCCTAGTGTTATGTACAG
The DNA here is from genome assembly GCA_963969495.1 of Ceratothoa steindachneri. NCBI lineage: Eukaryota > Metazoa > Arthropoda > Malacostraca > Isopoda > Cymothoidae > Ceratothoa > Ceratothoa steindachneri. The sequence goes on along the minus strand of OZ018319.1, from coordinate 193,091,991 downwards.
GATGAAAAAAATAAGACAAAGCTGGATCCGATGAGTGGTAAAGAAAATTAAATACTATATATACTATACGTAAAGAACCAATTTGCAAACGATGCCAAAATTCTATTTTTAAAATTTGGAAAAAGAAACTTAATAACAGACAAGTTTCTATCTATGAGTTTCAGGTGTGAATCAGGCACGGAAGACGAACTGGCAAAAAATACTCTAAACAAGTAAAATAAAAGAATTAAAGAATTTTATCATAATAGCTTCATCAACATCACTTTCAAACAGTTTCACATTTCGAATGTTTCTCAAAAATAAGTTAATTACCAAAAGTTACTCCAAGAACTGTTGTACGAGTATTTTCCTTATCGAAATCTCTATACTGTAGATAAAGTGACCTGGATCTACCTACTAATCAGCATGATTTGAGTTTTGGGGCATTCAGCTTCAGATCCAACAGCTTATATGATTCATTAATATGTGTGGTATCTCTAATCAGAGGGCCATCTACAGAAAAGCTTGAAACATACTCAATAAGTTTCCTCTCTAACCTAGCCAGATGAGATGTCACTTGTATGAATGATCAAAATAAAAGGACCAATGATACTACCCTAAGAGACAACTATGATGACATTTATGATACCATCAATTTGTCCATTAACCACCACACTTTGAGTACTATCAGTTAAAAATTCTATTAAAATATTATGAAAGGGGACTAATATACCTAATAGCTTCAAATTATAAATTAAGGCTGAAAAAACTGCTAAAATGCTGCACTAAAATTTAAACCAACCATACAAGATTCACGAGCAAAATCAAGAGCTTCCTGAAGGTCTAAAGAGAGAGTAAAAATTGTATTACAAGTAGCACAACCCTTGCGGGACTCCAATTATCAAATATTTCTGACAAATTTGGAGTCGAGGAGATTTGGCAATAATCAGAAGGGTCTAGCGATGTATTTTTCCTTTCAGGTAGGGGTACTACGAGTATGTTACCCAGCCTCCAAAATGCGGGAAATCAACCATCCTTAACCTATTAACCTTATAAAGCAAATATTTTGGGAAGTAATACACATGCATTTTTGGTTAAAATCAATAGAAAAATACTGGTAGGCTCCATACCACGATAGTTATCCAGGTCGAGGAAATGCTACTTGAACTCACATGACTTAAAAGCCAAATGAGCTGAAATTCTACCTCAAAAAGCATATTGGTGGGAATGCTTAAAGTACACTGTTTCAGGTCGAATAGGTCAGCTAAAAGGTCAGACTTCTCTTTTGGGCAATGTGTAGCAAGGCTATTGACTTTGAGTAGAGTTGAGGTACTCGAATTTACACTGAAACGAGCAAACTTCAAAATAACCTACCTCTTAAGAGGCTCGTTAGTAGAAGAATGGCTTTCTTTTATACTTTTATCATATTCCCTCTCTGCTGTACCATAAATAGATTGAACCTTTGTTCTTAATCTAATCAAATTTCATCAACAAAGATCAAACTTCTTACCTGATGAAAGATGATAAGCTGACTACTTCTGAATATAAGCATATTTAAACTTATAATTGACCCAAGCTTTGTATATAATCCTGAATTTTCGTAATCTTGTTGGTGCCCTTTTCTAAATTATATTAATTAAATGATCATTCAAACAAGAACCCACATCGTCATGTCTCAATATATATAGAACTCGAGTCTAAATTCAAAATATCACTATGTATAAAATCCCAATGACTTCTTGATTTCAGATTTATTTTGGGAGCGAAGGGCACATTGGCACAAATCGGCTTATTTTAATGTTGACTGAAACAGAGTTATGATCAAAGGAACCAAGAGTAGCTATTATCATGCTAGAAAAGTCCGTAAATAAAATAAGGTGCAAGCCATTACTAGACTTGTGTGTGGCTTCAGTATTCGGTTGCTAACAACCCGATTGTGTGGCAAACTAAAAAGCAGCAACACCATACTAATCACTGGGAGAGACAGAGTTCAACCAGTTTCTATGGTGTGCCTTAAAATACCTGTAAATGACACATTTCTATCAGATTCCTCTATTAATCCCACCCTGGATAGAAGGGTATTACCAATACTATCATGGATGTCTGGGTTACGATATATTGAGAATAAATCTAAATTGTGCAGTCTACTATAGACCTTCATGACTTGAGCCTCATGACAATCACACTATGTCAAGCAATAATGAGATATCGAGTATCTACAAGCCTTGTGAAAAGCTTTATGCTTCAGAATCAAATGTTACTTTAATCCTGGAATTAACAGTTTAGAAATTTATCTCGGTCAGAAACTGTTTCAGGAAAAAACAGAATATTTAAATTTGCATAAGCAGTAGCCAAATTTTCTATGTTGCCACACAAGTCTCGAATGTTGCTATCTGTAAGCGGCCTTGGCAATTTTATACTAAGATGGTCGAGAACTCAATTCAATGTTATCCTGAAATAATTAAAAGTAATAATGTGTTATATTCATCAAACCTAATCAAACGAACAATGCAGCAACTGAAAAACCAGAAACAGCTAAAATATAGAGGGAAAATTACATAACTATGCTGGAATGACCTATCATTATTGTGGAGTCGACACACCATCTAAGGCTACGACCATCCAGCAATTACATAATAAATGTAGGAAGGAGAGCTAATAATCGGTTCAGGAAAGTGTAGAAAATAAAAGAAAAAATGAAAGCATCCTCTTTGCAATCCACCAGACCTATATTCTCATCTCCTAAACTTCTCAACACATCTTATGAAAATATAAAAGGATATTTACAAGTAGAAAAGCTACTCAATTGTACCTTTAATTAAGAGAGCGTATCAAAATAGATCATGGAACACCATGGTACAGAAACTATGAAAAACTCAAAAATCTACATTAATAATTTATTATTCAGAGTTTTTTTTCTCCCAAACTATTGACAATACAATGAAAAAAGAGGCCAATCTACCTCAGGCTTGTATTGAGAGTTTATCTTCTCATAAGTGGACCTTCCCTCAAGGATAACGAGATCCAGCTGCCCTGTCAGAGGGTCGTTGAGTCGAGGTTCATCTGCCCTCTCTCAGATATTGCTTTTCATTCTACCAGGTGTCTAGCCACACTCCACTCTGGAAGAGCCGGCGGGATTACCGATTTAGTGGCCCACGGTTCACCTATGACAGAGATAGTAGTGAATTGTATGGTTCCAGTAACAAATTACAGGCCTGACATAAACTGATTATATATATATATATATATATATATATATATATATATATATATATATATATATATATATATAAACATACATTTTTTTCCCTGCAAATGTACTTTTCCACGACCTAATAAAAACAACAATGAATTTTTATATTTGTTTTTTTCATTGATACATCAAGACACTTTCCGCCACCAAGTAAAATCTATGTTAAGGGTATAATTGCCCCTATGATATTTTAGGAAGAAAATATCTAGTAATTACACTAAGCCCTTTTTGTAGCTTATTTCAATTGTTTTTCATTATATTTTATTTTAATACTTATAAATATATTAATTACTCTCTTTAAATTAAAAAATTAGTTGGTGAAACAAATAAGTGGAAAATTAAATATGTGTAAATATAAGAAAAATATTTTTAGTTGCTTGAATATGGTGGAAGAGTTAAAAAATTTCGTTACCGTAATTATTTTATTATACATATTTCTTCTGTTTTTTTTTAATATTTGTTATAAGCGCTGTCATCGTTAAGAAAGTAATAAAGTTGTTTTATTTCTAGGTTCAATAAGATTTCTGTATTTCTGAAAATACGAGTAATTGTAAATTCTGAAAATACTGTTAATTGGAACGTGCAGTATATATATATATATATATATATATATATATATATATATATATATATATATATATATATATATATATATCTATATATATATATATATATATATATATATATATATATATATATATATATATATATATATATAAGTAAAAGAAAGCTCAATGGCGAGCTATGGTATATGATAGTGAACCAACTCTATCTTCCAACCCATTGATAAATAAAACAGAGATCTTCAACAAAACTCTCATAAAATTGCTCAAACAATCATCGTTTTAAACCTACCAACCCATCACTTCCCCATATGTATGGTCTGCCAAAAACTCACAAAAGAGGAACGCCACTCCGACATATTATATTGTGTATTGAGTCTCATGTATACAAACTCTTGAAGTGGTTAGCCTCCCTTCTTGCTGACGCTGTTGGATTGACCTCTCCTTCACACATAATCCATTTCTCTGATTTCATTGAAAAATTTAGGAAAATCAACATAAAAGGAAGCCGCTTAGTAAGCTTTGATATAGACAGCCTGTTCACTAATGTTCAAGTCAACGGAGCTCTTAATGTTCTATCTAATGTATTAGGTAATACAAAATTAAACCTCCCTCTAGGAAAAATTAATTATAAGTCTTGTTAAACTATATATCTTAGCATGGGTAATACTTTATTGCCCATATTATGTAACCATTTTATAGAGCATTTCGAAGTATCATTACTCCCTTCTGTGAATCTCCATCATAATTTTGTATGGTATATGTATGTAGATGATGTCATATCGATTTGGCCTATGAATAGTTTAAACTTATTATACAATTTCCTTAAAAATCTTAACGACCTCCATCCCACTGTCAATTTTAAAGTAGAGTGAGAAAAAGATAATTGTATATCCTTTCTTGATGTAAAACTGTTAGATATATTGACAAAATTAGCTTCACTGTGTAGCGAAAACAAACCCATTCTAACTCGTATATCCATTTCTTTTCTCATCATGATATTAATATTAAGAGAGGCGTTGTATCAGGTATGTTTTTGAGAGCACGTAGGATATGTGACCCTTGCTTTTTAGAAGACAAGATTACATATATAACCTGCAGCTTCATTGAATTAAATTACCTCCCTCCATGTGATCAATGAAAGTTTATCTAAAGCAAAATCTACTCATTACCATCCCAAGGATAAAAACAAATTTAGTAATATGGAGTGTCTATCTCTCCCTTTTTCTCCAATCCTCAAAGGAGTGAACAAAGTTATTTCTTCAGGCCTAACCACATTTAAATACCCTTTTTCTATCCTTAACTCTTTCCCTTCGTCTAAGCCCGTGGATCAGCCAAATGAAGCAGGTGTATATTTAATCCCATGTAGCTCTACAAACTGTACCTCATTCTACATAGGAGAGACCGTAATAACCTTAACAAAATGAATTTATGAACATAAAGGAGATCTTAGACGAGGCAGTATCACATCCAGTATTAATAATCATATTAGCAATTTCAACCACCAAATTAACTATACAAAGGCACAAATCATATATAATTGTAAAGATTTCTGTACAAGAAAAATAGTGGAATCTATATTAATAGGAGAAATTCCCAATTGTAATTTGTTAGATGGGCAAATGAAATGTAGCCTCCATTTCCGTAACCTCATCGTAACCAGCTTAGTCAACGATCTTAGACTTATACCCCTGATTAGTGACCTTTTTTCCCCATTTTGTCTTTCTCTGACGTTTTTCTTTTTTCTGATATGTACGCTATTTATAGACTTTTGTAACAATCGCATTCTCATTATACGACTGAAGAGGGTATGGTAAACTACATACCAAAACTAGTTTCTAAAAATAAACTTTTTGCTCCTATACAGTGGTTTCTCTATCATGTATATATATATATATATATATATATATATATATATATATATATATATATATATATATATATATATATATATATAATACTGGTAATTGATTTGTTCCTTGGGAATCTGATATGTAGCAGGAATATGAAGACCCAGGTGATTACACTAATCATTTATTGGCCGGACGTTTCGGACCTTTGCTAGGACCATCTTCAGCGACTATGTCAACTAATGAGAAGGAGAAGGAACATTAATTGATAACAGTTGAAAGAATGCATTACATAATGGCTAAAAAAGCGGAAAAGGAAAGTTAAAATAATAAAATTGACAATTATTAAAATTAAAATTAAAACACTAATAACAATATATAGAATTAAATAATACTACCCAGTGTTAGGATGTTGTTGGTTAATATAATTGAGAAATAAGGGTGCATGATCACTATGCTTAAAAATTAGAAAACAATCATCTATAAATCTTTTGAAGACAATAGGCCTGAATTCTAGAAGACACTTGTCCAGCCACCAATACAAGGGAACCCATAGCCATGCATTCGTGTTTAACAACGAGCTCTATTTACAACACGAAGGCATGGCTATATGTTCCCCACTGGGTCTCTCCTTTGCCAATAGTTTTTTGTGTCACCACAAAACTCGGTGGCTGGACAAGTGTCCTCTAGAATAAGGTTTTTTATAGTAACAGAAAAGGACAACAAAATCTCGTTCTTGGATTTCAACGTTGTCCGAACAGGTTCCTCTTATAATACATCCATTTACAGAAAACCTACCACCTCTAGATTAGGTACACATTTCTTTAGTAGCTCTCACAGTCAGTTTAAATTATCCAGTATTAAAAGCCGAATTTTTAGAGCCTACCATATATGCTCTAACTGGATATCTTTCCGTGAAGAACTGACGTATTTAAAGGATTTCTTCCAATTTAATTATTACCCCGATTTCATCTTCGACCAGTTAGTATCTTCAGCCTTAACTTCTCTCGATTTGAAAATCTTAGAGTCACTATATATCAATAAAATAAATCCAAACTTAAATAATTACTCCTCCTCAATTGAACTATTCACAATATAACCAACCAACACTTTAATATATTAAGTGGCCAACCGACCAACCGAACAAATTTCGTTAGTAGTTTTATATGTTTAGTTAGTTGATTTCTCAACTCCCACGATAAAGGTTAGTCACTTTGTTCATTCTGATTTGTTTTCGTTTTTTTTTTTTTTGTTTTTTACAATTTAATATAATAGGTTATTTTTTGTTTACTTCAGTAAATTTTAATATGTGAAATTCAAGTCAGTTTATGTTATAATTTCACTTTCTATTATTTTTTTTATTTATTTATTTTTTTAAATCACACTGGGTAGTATTTTTCAATTCTATATATTGTTATTAGTGTTTTCACTTTAATTATAATAATTGTCAATTTTATTATTTTAACTTGCCTTATTCGGCTTTTTTAGCCATTATTTAATGCATTCTTTTAACTGTTATCAATTAATGTTCCTTTCCCTTCTCATTAGTCGACTTAGTCGCTGAAGATGGTCCTAGCAAAGGTCCGAAACGTCCGGCAAATAAATGATTAGTGTAATCACCTGGGTATTCATATTCCTGCTATATATATGTCGTAGAATTCTTTCTGATAAGAACCCCACACCTGACACCACTTTAATTATGTCGTAGAATTCTTTCTGATAAGAACCCTACTTACCTGACACCACTTTTATTTAGTGTCGTAGAATGCCCCTCCTTTTTGTTCTAGTCTCTAAGAGTGCTAAGAGTGTCTAATATATTGATATTATAAGAATATCTTAAGGAACAGAGCTGTTCTGCAACACGAAAGGATATATATAAGAGAAACGAACATTAATCCCAAATTAAACTTATATTTTACCTTTATCAAATGAATACATAACATTTAAACATTAATTACAGCAATACTCTGAATATTATTATAAGCAAAAATTAATTAAATTAGTTTACCCACAAAACTTGGTTAACGTTTTCTCTACACAACAATAATATAAAAATTAGGCTTACGGACTCGTGGAGTTTAAAGGGCCTCAGAAATATTTACTCTTGACGCGTGTAGATGGGCGGAATTCCACGGTCGTCTTGGCGAGGGTAGCAGCTGGGGGGTCCACACGTTCTTCCGGGGGGGGGGGGAAGGGTTCTTCAAGGACGAGAACCAATACGGTGCTCTATGCAACACCCAGGCAGTCGTGGTCTCTCTGGCGAGAGTGAGTCGAACTTGGTTCTTAATTCAAGTTAACTTGGAGTGCGGTGTGATCACCGAGTAACGAGCTCGAGGGGGAGCTTTTCTCCTTCGTTACTAATTTCCTTATGGACGAGGACTGAACTCGGGGAGGGTCTTCTTCACGGGCGAGGATAACGGAGGGGGGTTTCTCTGGCAAGAATAAATTACTTAAAGTTTGGTGTGGCCACCGAATAACGGGCTCGAGGGGAAGCCTTTTCCTTCTTCTTCTTAATTCCTCAAGGACGAGGAATACCCCTGGTGTTTAAGGTGCACCAGGATATGAGGAGTCTCTCTGGCGAGAGTAAGTCGAACTTACCAAAGTTCACTTATCGTTTGGTTTGATAACCAGGGACTTAGCTCAAGGATGAGCTTTTTCTTAGCCTCTTAAGGTAGGTAGCCCTGCCTCTCTTGCAGGGTACTTCTTGGTCTGGCGAGCCAAGTACACTACCTCTCCAGTCTCGGTAGCTCGGTTGTGGATCCGAGGACTTCGTCACCTAGAGACTGACGTATACTACCCCGATTTTCCTCAGAGTTCCTCATTTATACCTCGCATCCCCCCCACTGGGGGAGTAGTAAGGGGGAGAGGGGCTTGAGGACGGCCCCAGGAGAGTTCTTTTTCCTAACGGTCTTTCCCACGAAGTCAAACATCGGCTCCTCGTTAGCCATCGAGATTGGGAGAAACCCGTCTCCAATTTCTTGTTCGACGTGAAACTGGATCTCACTCTCTTGGGGGAGATCTTACCTTTTTGACCTTTAGGGTCTTTCATGGCACTGGGTTGAACCACGTTGTGGTTACGCTTTCGACTCGCCGATGCCTGGGGCGGATGTCCTTGCGGTAACCGCCTTGGAACTGCACCAAGAGTGGTCGAGGGGGGGAGGGGAAGTGACCATTCCCTTACAATATATATATATATATATATATATATATATATATATATATATATATATATATATATATATAATAAAAAACTCGCAAAGTGGCACGTGAGGAAAGCAATAATATGAAAATTAACCCACAGGAAAATGAAAAGGTGAATCCAAACACTTTCGAACTATATTTGCAAGTTCATTTTCAAGGAATAGCATGAAAATGGAGTAGACAACCTTACATAGGGTACAAAAATACGAAGGGAACGCCCATCACATACTACAAACGAATGGAAAAAGACTTTAAGAAGACAGAGAAATACCAATAAAAAGATGATTAGGCAACTAATAACAGACATATGCATCCCCAAAAGGATATACACACACCAACGCCTTTTATATTAATGGAAATGGTGGGTGGAAAAACAAAAACATTTTAAAAGATTATCATTAGAACGAAAACATCTAGGGCTAAGAGTTAATCTACGATTATAGCAGAGACACGTGGTAAGGGAGGCAATGCGAATGATATTACACTAATAAAGAGTGACAACAAGTTGCATCATGAAGTTATTTCATTTAGTACAAGTTTTTTTGAAACAGGGTCGAGTTTAAATAAGCCAGAGGGGATATTTATATTAGGCAACATGCCAATTAATGAACACTTGACAATATTTCTTTTGGGGAAATCAGCGAAATGATAAAGGAATTTTGCAAAGTTCCAGTCAATGGGGTGGTTATTTTCGGTAAAATGTAAAAATTAAAGCGCTGTTTAGTTCACCTTTTCTAATATTGTACTTATGCGTTCAAAAACGTCAATTCACGACGTCATATTTTTACCTCAAATATTCTTTGTCTTTGGTTGGGAGTGATCCAAGGTTCCATCTTTGGTACCCTTCGAAGAAACTGTTTGAATTTGGAGGATAAATTGGATTGCAAACTACAACGTCTCATATCGAATAGCAGATGGACCAAGAATAGTCGACCAGAAACAGTTGTAAACCTTTCCAATCAAGATCTCGACGCAACTACGACTGCTGCCCTTGGATTTGGTTTGAAATTCTCCATTCCTTCTATACCATCTGCTGTGTCTATTGCTCAAAGCTTTGCTCATTTGGAAAAATATTGTGATGTCCCTAGTGGTGTAATTTCGACCGCCAAGGGTTGTGTTTATCAGTGCTTATGTAGGCCTACCCACTTAAATTATCCTCTGCGTTTTCACCGTGATATATCTAACCTTCGAAAAAATCCCTCTATACATATTACGAAAGCAGACAAATCTGGTGACGTTGTTATTATGGACAAAGTGAACTATATTGAAAAAATGAACTTATTATTAGAAGATGAATCTACTTATGATGTTCTACAAAAAGACCCTACATTAACTACTAACAGTGAATTTAATAAAAACATTCGATCCCTTTTAAAAAAAATTCCCGATTTAATTACCAAATTTAAATCTAGCAACGCCTCTCTTCCATATATGTACAGTTTGGTGAAAACTCATAAACCTAATAATCCTATGCGCCCCATTATAAGTTCGTTAGGCTCTGCCTCATATTCCTTATCAAAATGGCTTGTGAATCACTTATCCCCGCTTGTGGGGTCCATCTCCCAATCTCATATTAAAAATAGTTGTGAACTTATGGAGAAGCCTAATATAATTCCTTACTCCAACAATTTCATTCTTGTCAGCTTCGATGTCTGTTCTTTGTTGAAAAAAGTTCCTTTAGACAATCTTCTTCCTCTCACTTGCGATAAATTATATAATATAGATCTTCCTGTACCGGTCAATACTTTCCTAAGGCTTATTTCTCTTTGTGATAAAAATGTAAATTTTCATTCAATGATAAATTTTACCTTCAAAAATTCGGTCTTCCGATGGGGGGTTGTCTATCTCCCACCCTCTCTAATTTATATATGGAATTCTTTGAGACGTTATTCTTGCCCCAAATCATCGATTCTCCTATTGTATGGTACCGTTACATGGATGATATTATATGTCTTTGGCCTTCCTCAAAAGATATTCACAATTTTCTATGTAATCTTAATTCTTTAGTCCCTTCTATTAAATTTACCCTTGAAATTGAGGAAAATGGGACTCTTCCTTTTCTTCACCTCTTAATACATAGGACGCCGTCAGGTTTTAAATTATCTGTATATCGCAAACCGTCCAACTCCAGTTCATATATTCACTTTTATTCTTATCACAGTGTTAAAATTAAACGGTTTGTATCCACTTCTATGTTTCTGCGTGCATTAAGCCTTGTTAGTCCGGAATTCTTGGATAAGGAATTGTCCAATATCTTTGAAATAGGTAAAAAACTTTGTTACCCTCGTCAATTTTTGCACACTTCATTAAACTTTGCTAAGAGAACTTTTTATAGAACTAATAACCCACCGGTTTTAAGTAATAAAAATTGTCTTATCTTGCCATACTTTGAACCATTTTTTCGTCTCACCCGTATTTTTACTTAATATCTCTGTAAATTTTAGATATGAATCTACTTTATATAAAATGTTAGTCCACAATAATACTAGGAAAAAAGGTAGAGTAGATTCTCTAGAATGTTCTATTTGCAATTCACCTTACTTCGGGCAAACTGGTAAATCTTTATCTACTAGAATTTACCAACATAAGTATAATATTAGAAGAGGTGAAATAAACAGCGCTTTATTTTTACACTTATCTGAAAATAACCACCCCATTGACTGGAACTCTGCAAAATTCCTTTATCATTCCGCTGATTTCACAAAAAGAAATATTGTCAAGTGTTCATTAATTGGCATCTTGCCTAATATAAATATTTCCCCTTGCTTATTTAAACTCAACCCTGTTTTAAAAAAAACTTGTACTAAATGAAATAACTTCATGATGCAACTTGTTGTCACTCTTTATTAGTGTAATATCATTCGCATTGCCTCCCCCACCACGTGTCTCTGCTATAATCGTGGATTAACTCTTAGCCCTAAATTTTTTCGTTCTAATGATAATCCTTTAAAATGTTTTTGTTTTTCCACCCACCATTTCCATTCATATACACGGCGTTGTTGTGTGTATATCATTTTTGAGATACATATGTCTGTTATTAGTTGCCTATGTACTATGTGATGGGCGTTCCCTTCGTATCATGTACCCTATATAAGGTTGTCTCCTCCATTTTCATGCTATTCCTTGAAAATGAACTTGCAAATATAGTTCGGAAGTGTTTGGATTCATCTTTTCATTTTCCTGTCGGTTAATTATATATATATATATATATATATATATATATATATATATATATATATATATATATATATATATATATATATTTATAATTGAAAAAAAACTAAGATAGCTCGTGTATCGAGCAAACCTTTTCTTGGCTTTGAGTGGACTTCATCTCACAATGAAGGAAACAGGCAAAGTCGCTCTCTCTCTCTCCTGCCACTCTTTATTTCTTAATTTTCATTTCAGCTCAGGAAATCTTACGCTATAACATCCTCGAGACTATGGGACGAACCTGCATGAATTTGCTTGCACATTCCCAGAAACCTCAAAAAGCCACCCCCGAGCAGATAAATAACGAACATTGCCACTTAACGGAAAAAATGAAATCTGATAAGGAAAATGTCCACAAAATAAGTGTGAAAACTATAATACATTTTAAATGGACTTAATCATTGAAGAGAAAAACTGGTGCATCAGATTATAGAATTAGAAAGAACAAATAGGAGCATCAGCCTCTCTGTATCCTAAAAAAGATAAATAATACATGAATAGAGAACAATAAGGAAAAGAGTGAGAAAGAGGAGTAACCAAATTAGACGCCGACACTTCAGCCGGAAAAACCTGGAAAACAATTACGACTAAAAGGGTCGCCACCGAAAAAGAAAATTAAGATAAAAGAGGAAACATTATAGAGGAAGAGTAGTCCAGGCACGGTTCTCCACGGTACTGGAGTGATCTTTTCTCAATCACTTCAGAAGACAACCAACCCTTTACTCACGAAATTAAGGAACTGATTGAACAAAAACGCCGGCAGTACGAAGGAAGGATCCAGCCAAAGCAAAGAGCTGATAAAGAAAGGACAGAAAATGAGGGACCCGATGCATATACATATTACTATCGAGGAGATAAAAAATTCATTACACTCCTTGGAAGGAAATCAACGGAACCTACAGGAATAACCACACATAATCTACCTCATGTACCGGATAACATCCTAATAGGACTGAAAATAATATTCAATGCAAGTCTAAACCCAGAATACTTTCTCAGGGACTTAAAATTTTCCAAAATGTTATTCATTCCTAAACCCAATAAAATATAGACCAACTTTGCTTGAAAATTTTATAAGAAAGATTAAGGATAAAATAGTAAACAGGAGATTGATCAAATACTTAGAAGAACAAGATCAATATAATGAAAACCAATATAGATTCAGGAATGAAGGAACACTAAGATGGCATTGGTTCTCTTGACCGAAAAGGTTAAAAAACATTACATCGATGTCATCCTTGGGATCATAGGAAACGTCTTGGATAAGGAGAATATACATTAAAAAAATGCATTACAAAAAATACTCCAGCATCAATTCAACAACAATCTAAGCAAAAGGTTATGTGACTACCTCAGAAACTAAAGCATATGTAGCTTTTAAAAATTACAAAAAACCAACACTTGATTTGAGGGCAGGACTTTTACAAGGGTGGTGGCAGATATTTTACGACCTAATATTCAATTTGATACAGCTTGCAGTTCTTGGAAGATGTTATACAATTGATCGTGACACCGTACAGATATGGAAGGTTTCAGGCTAGGGCAACTACCCTGTAAGTAAACAACAACCAATCCGAAAGATGGTTTGAATATCAATGAGTTGCCATCTAGACAGCATCGAGCACGCCTGGTGGACGCTCCTCATCAACGCCAATCAAGTGGCTGTATCTAAAAGACTAATGTAACAGCCATAAAAGGACTCTGTTAATTGGACATGAGGTCGTTATCTCCCAGTGGAAATGCTATATAATTATTTTAAATAAAATTTAATGACACAGCTATGAACTCCAGTTTAAATAACAATGGGTTGTCTCCTTAAAACTGTATTGGACATGACTAAAAGTGATTGGAATATTAAAACAAACACAAAAAGATACAAAGTCATCCCGATACGGAGGAACAAAGAAGAGCCACTTCTACTAATAAATGAAAAAGAAAACGATTGCTTAGAGGAAGGAAAAATCAAGGATTGAGACTCACATCTTATAAGAATCATATACAAATAATTGAAGAAAAGAAACTTACTCAAGTCTTAAACTTATATACACCTTAAAAGACATCAGTAAGAAGAGCAAATGGAATTTTACCTTCCGCTAATTAGGTCGGCATTCGAATATCCACAAGTACCACTCCTTCTAAGCTGAAAAGAACAACAAATTCAAGTTGCAACAAACACATAATAAAGTAGTTTATTTGCTCCTTGGCGTGGGTATTTTAGAATCATCAAGAAGGAAGCAGTCCCGCGCTGAGTCGTTCGACCCGGCTGTATTTGCTTATGCGGGACGCATCTCGCTCTGCCTCTCCCAAGATAACGTCGAATTATCTCCCCTATGCCTTACAGACATGTCCTTTCCCCGCGAGCGCGGCAGTACAAACTCAACCCCATATCCTGAGGCAAATTTCGCTTTCCGATCCAACTCGTTATCTCGAAGTAAGTTTGTATAGACTGACGTCGAGAATCCTCTGGGGACGACCATGCCCTGGGGGCTATCTATCTGACCAGCCCCCTGGCTATTTAACCCTGCGTCTGCCATTCCTGTAGGAGATTTAGACTCTGCTAGTCCCTCCGTTCAGACTGTTTGTCTGTTCCCCCACGAAATCTCTCAACACCTGTTCGTTAAGATCTAACCAGAAGATCGCCCTTTGTAAGTTTTGGCGTCTGTTCAGAAGAAAGTTCATTGAGCAACCTTCTTTCCGTACAACTGAGCGGCAACCTTCATCTCGCATCCCCTTCAAGACTTCCGTTTCCCGTGTCTGAGACTCCCTGCCGAGCCGCAGAACCGTCTCATATTTGAGATTCCATCTCTCTGGAGCAGAGAAAATCTTGTTCTTCAACCAGAAGTAATCAAAACCCCCATCTAGGAGTCCTCCTCGTCAAGACTCACAAAAGTATCTCCTCGAAGACATGTACCGTTGGTCTTCCCCCCTCAGAACATCACTAAGCTTCAAGGTAAGGCGATTTTCCGTTGTAATCCCCTAATTACACCCTCCGTCAATCATCACCTGCATCCTCTTCTGAATTTACTCCTCGCTCAAACTTAAATAATATTTTTTATTCAAATTAACGATAACTTTGCACTCCCCACTTAGCTCTGTCATATTGTAAACTGTCACGATCCAGTTAAGTATCCTTACAGAGCAATTTATTCCCCTTTTTGTATATATATATATATATATATATATATATATATATATATATATATATATATATATATTGTCCCGTTTATTATATATATATTAAAATTCTATTGTGGGTTCTTGATCTTTATATATCCTTTAAACTGCAATTTGGCAAGGCATTAGATAAATCCCGGTCAATCGTAAACGCACTCTAAAAATCAAGGAGGCGGCCTTCCACTCTTTTAATTGCTCCAAAGCATATCGCAGATGGCCTCGGGTCAGCTATCTGCCCGTGTTTGTTTATGTGCCTTTGCTCCGAGCGGGTCTTCACAAAAAAATAATAGTAACTCCCCCTCTCTGATCCAAATTTTTGCCACATATCAGAAAATTATGAATTTAAGTTTACTATAGTTTTTGGTCGTCAGCTAAGGTATAATACTGAATTTAATAATTAATTTTGAGATTTACCTTTTCAACAGTATTTCTCCTCCTCCCCCCACTGGTATATTCTAATTAATTTAGAAGTGACCCAGGATGAAGGGGTGGGGGAGAGCAGGTGAGTTGATAGATTTCTTCTATCTTTGCTTCTTTTCACATTGGCTAGCTTCTAGTGGACTTGGCATTCGAGCTATCTTTAGTTCTATAGGGCTCTCTCTCTAGTTCTATAGTCTTTTTTCTCTCTAGTTCTATAGTGCTCTCTTTCATTAGTTTTATATTGCTGTCTCACCAGTTCTATACTTTTCCTTCTCTTGTTCTATAGTGTTCTTTATTTAGTAGTTGAATAGTGTTCTCTCTTTCTAGTTCTATAGTTGTTATCTCTCTCTCTATCTCCCTCTTCCTCCTTCACTCATCCCCTTGCTAATTAAAAGTTTTATTTTAACCCAACTTAATATCATTCGTACAAACTTTGGGCTCTAGTATTGTTTGTGTTCTGCTTAATTACAGAGAAGTAAAAGAAGCAAACAATCCTAGTTAAGGAACATAATATAGTAGGTGAGGGAAGAAAAGAGTAAACTAAAAGCGATCTTAAGGGCCAAGAAGGGGCTTATTTAAAGGAACCTTTCGTTTTTTCGTTGTATAGGTTTATTGTGCAATAGCATACATTTATATATAATCATAATACAAATAAAAAAAATAAATAAATAATCCAATACAAATACAGTCATAGTATGATTTAATAATATAAATACATGTAGTATAAGTGTACACATTACACAAAGCGGGCAGCCCGTCAGTGTTGTCGTGCAGTAAGACGTGGGAGAGCGTCCCACGCGTTTCTTATCTGCTGCAAGTGGGTGGCGGCGGTCTTCATCACACGTCGCCCGGCTGGGCGCGGGCGGCGATCAGCGCGGAGGGGGTGCTGTTCTCAGCACCTCCAGCAGCTCGTTTGTTGGGGTGTGGCGGACCACCTGGGCGGCTCTTGCCTCTCGCGCCCTGAGTAGGGCGCCTCTTACAGGGGGAGGGACTGGCGCTTGCTCTGGCCTGAGGCGGGCGGTGGCTGGGCAGGAGAGGAGGTAGTGCACCAGTGGCCGCCGGGAGCGGCCACCGCAGTGTTCGCACCTCCCTGCCACAAAGTCGGCGTGCAGCTCTTCTCGCGTGGAGTAGCCCAGCCTGACACGGTGCAGCAGCACGCCGTTCGCTCTGGGCTGCTAGGGGGATGGGTTCAGTGGGCGATAGGCTGTGGCTGCAGCATACCACGCCCCTTGCCTTTTGATTGCTTCCCATTCTTGGTGCTGCTGGTGGGCGTTGTGGGTGGCCCTGCGTTTAACCTGCGCCTTGAGCTGCTGCAGGCTGGGGCGCACGGTCCTTGTGATGGTAGGGACGTGGGCGGCTCACTTGGCAGCCTCGTCGGCAGCATCGTTGCCGCGCACGCCAACGTGGCTGGTAATCCAGTGGAGCCGGAGACGCCTGCCCTGAGCTTCCAGGTCCTGCAGGGTGCACAGGATTTTAAAGGTGAGGTGGATGTTGTCCCGGGTGTGGTTGTGGGCGTGGGCGTGCTGCAGCGCCTGCCGTCCCAACCGAGAGTCCGTGTGTATCACCACAGTGGCCTTACGGTGGAGCAGAGCGTACTAGAGGGCGTGCAGGATTGCTACCAGCTCCGTCTGGAGGGTGAAGCAGTGGGTCTGATGTCCTCCACGCCTGCGTCAAGCCGCTCGTGACGAAGGCGGCGCCGGACCTCCCGCTGTCGGGGTCGATGGAGCCGTCGGTCAAGTACACTGCGCTGCCTGGCTCCGTGACCTCAGACATGGCCATGAGGGCGTGCTGGCACAGCTCCTCGGTGAGGCAGTTCGCTTTGCTGGCGGGCAGCTGTGTGGCGATGAAGGGGGCGGGGGGGGGGGTCTTATTGGGGTGGTGGAAAGTAGGCGGGCTTGGGGGTGTCGGGGTCGCGCCACAGCCAGTTCCCTGCCCGGTTGAGGGAGTTAGTTGCTACTGACGTTTACGAGCCACCTGCTGTTACGCAGGCACTCGATGCCCTGCGCCACGGCTATTCGGAGTCTCCTCTGCGCAACACCCTTCACGTCGCGCTTGAGCACTCTGGCCAGCCGACAGGCCACAATGCAATCCACCCTGGCTGAGAGGGGCACGAGGTTGGCCTCACTCTGCATGACACAGGCACTGCACCACCTGGGTGCCCCCAACATGGTCCTCATGGCGGTGTTTTGTATCACCTCTAGGCGCTGTTGCTGCTGCCCGGGTAGCGCTACAAGGACCGGTGCCCTATGGTCCACTAGGGAGCGCACTGCCTGGAGGTAGTAGAGGCGGAGGACGGGGAAGGTTGTACCAGCGCTCGGCCGCGTCATGGCCATCATCACATTCAGCCGGGCCTGCGTCTGCTCCCTCAGGTGCGTGACATGTTGCATGAAGGACAGCCACCTGTCCACTCACACTTCGAAATACTGGTAGGAGTCGGTCCAGGCCAGGCCGACTCCTTGGACGCGAAGCTGCTGGCCAGCAGGTGTGCAAGTTTTGATGGCCATGGCCTGGGACATCTCTGCCGAGATCTTGAGCCTTAGCTCTTCGCACTTGGTAGTGATGAAGTGCAGCGCTTCTTGGGGCCGCTCGAGCTTGTCGCCGAGCCCGGTGACGACGAGAGCCAGGTCGTCGGCGTAGCTGAGGAGGATGGTTCCTTCCCAATAGGGGAGAGCGACCAGCTTCACGCGGGCTCGGCGCTGGTGAAGGTAGTCCTGGAGCTAGCCCAGCAGTCTCCCTCGGATGCCCTTCCTCACAAGGGCGGCTAGTATGGTGCAGGGGCTAGCCAGCTCGAAAGCCTTCTCGAGGTCAAGAAAGACTACGATGATGGGCTGGTTGTTGGCGTGAGCCAGTAGGGTGATGAGGCAGTCCGCCGTGCTCACCCCCCTGGTGTAGCCGAACACGTAGTGGTGAAGGCTTCCTACGCTCCACTGTAGGCGAGTCAGCACCATCTTCTCTGCTGTTTTTCCGGTGCAGCTCAGGAGGGAGATTGGCCTGAAGGTGGTGTGATCCTTCAGCTTTTGGATGGGCTGGATGTCGGCGTCCTTCCAGGAGGGCGGCAGACGGCCTGCCAACCCCGACGCGTTCAGAAGGGCTAGCAGCGCGGCGTCCACAGCGGGCCCAGCGTGCGCCAGCATGGAGTACCGCACTCCGTCGGCTCCCGCCGCTGTATCACGTCCACGCATCGCCCTGGCCAGCTTCTCGAGCGTGAAAGGCTGGTCCGTCGCGTGCGGCTGGCCCCGCGCCTCCCTGACCTTTTCGTCGCGCTGTAGGCGTAGCTTCTGTTGGAGGTACCGGGTGTGGGGAGGGAGCTGCTCGCTAGAACCCCTCGCTGTAAAGCAGTTCGACAGCCGATCTGCCTCTTGCTGTGGGCGTGCATGGGCAGCTGGGCGGGTCGGGTGGCGCCTGAGGCCTTCCTGAAGCTCCCCCACAGCTGGCCGAGGGAGGTGTGTTGGCTGAAAGAGGCGCATCACTCCAACCACTTTGCCTCACTGGCGCTCAGGGACACCTGTCGCGCGCGGGCTACCACGTCCTGCAGGAGCTGCAGGTTGCTGGCCGTAGGGCGCTTCTCGTACAACCTCCTGTGGACGTTGACGCGGACTTCCTCGTTTTAAAACCACCAGTCTGGCGCCGGCAGCGATTAGAGGCTGTCCTGGGCATGGCCGCGTATGCTGCACTCTCTATGGCCGCCGTAAGGTCCCTCTCTTGCAGGTGCAGGTCCGCCAGAGGCACATTAGGACCACCATTCGTCCAGGGCGGCTTGGAACTTTGCCCAATCCGCCATCCTGACGTTTCACTGGGGCGGCGGGAGAGAAGGAGCTGGTGGGGCCACAGTGAGGGTGGTGAGGGACCCGTAATGGTCGCTGGTGAGGGTAGGCTAGACCTGCCAGGTGGCGCCGGGCTGTAGGTCGCCCGACACGAGCATGAGGTCAAGCCTTTCCCCATGGACGTGCGTGGCCTCCCCTGTGTTCAGTAGTCGGACGTCAGGCACTTCTTCGAGCAGGTCGGCCAGGTGGCGCCCGATCACGTTAGTGGGTGACACAGAGTGCAGCACGGGGTGCTGAGCGTTGAAGTCGCCCGCTACAAGAGGCTGGAGTGGGATGCGAGTGAGAGCAGCTCCCAACATCCAGCGGGTACCGCTGGCTCCTGTATATATTGTGTACAGTGAGAATGAGCGGCCCAAGCTGTAGCTCCAGTGCCAGGACCTCCACGCCGTCACCACAGTACACGGGTGCGGCGATCCTCTTGTGCAGGATGGTGTTCCGTATGAGGGCTGCACAACCACGCCCATTTCCGTCACCAGCCGGAAGCGAGTGGAGAGAATAGCCTGCGACTCGCCATTCAAAGCCGGCGGGCGTGAGCGTCTCATGTAGGAGAACCAGGTCTAGGTCTTCTTGGAAGACTGGTTGCAGCAGCTGATGTTTCTTGGGCCAGAGGCCCTGCACATTCCACTGCAGCACCCTCAGCGTGGGCGCCGGCGCGTGGGCTGGGCTATCAATCCGCGCCTCCATCTTGGTTGTGGGCGTTCGGTGGGTTCAGGGGGTGTTGGGTTGGACCTCTCGGCGTGGTATATGATGGTGGGGGGGGGAGGGCACTCTCTGTGACGGCGGTTAACACCTCTTCGCGGAGGAGTGCGTCGAGGTCCTGCTCGGTGGGGGCTGCGGTGCCCTGCCGGTGGTCGAGCAGCTTCTTCACCAGCTGTACGACACACGCAAGGATGACGTCCACGATGGCTCTGCCCTCCTCATTGAGTCCCTCGCCATAACCTGGGGTTCCACGTCGAGACCCTGTCGGTGGTTGGGCATTGGGTAGCACCGTTAACTGCTCCTCGTCTGGGTGGGTGTGGTGGGCCCGACGCCTGTGTACCCCCTTCCTCTGTGGCTTGGGGACAGAGGGGGTGGGTTGCTGGGTGGAGGTGTAAGCGGAGTTGCTGGTCGTGCAGCTACTGGTACCCTCTATTGCTCCCTACATGTCCTCTTCCCCTGTCTCGACCTAACTTGTGCCAGGCTGTTGAGGGGTAGGGGTTGGGTGGGAAGCCTACGCCAGCCTGTTTGGTGGTGGCGCTGGAACAAGGCGTCGGTTGCCTTGTTGCTGGGGGGAAGGCACGTGGTTCCCCTGCCTCTACCGCTCCCCCTCCTGTGTACCGCCCAGACGTGTGCCGGACAGGCCGAGAGTCACGGGTTGATGAGTAACCCACGCCGACGCGATTGGGGGTGGCGCGGCAATGAACCGACGCTTTCTACTTTGCTGGGTTTGGGGGGCGGCACGTGGTTCCATCTGCTGCTGCTTCCACCGGTGACCCCGTGACATCCTTCTCCTTCGCTCGGGTCACTTCGTGTTCCAAGCGTGGTGCCCCTTGGTGCAGTTGAGGCACCGTGCCGGGGTGATCTCGCTGTCCTTGAAGCGACCGATACACTCCTCCGTCGGGTTCGCTTGGCTGCACACGCCGCACTTGACGTAGTTTTGGCACATGGCCTGGAGATGCCCGAAGCGCTGGCACTTGTAGCATCTCACAGGCTCACCCTGGTAAGGCGCAGGGCGTAGCGGCCCCAGCTTCCCAGGTCCAACTTGCGTGGTGGTGGCCCCTCGTACACTACAAGGATCTGCCTGGTTGGGACCTTGTCTCTGTGTGCGAGGAGCTGTGTTGCCGAGAGCATGTGGGGGTGAGCCTCGACAGCCTGGAGTGGGAGAGTGGTCGGATACTGTTCAAGCCCCACCTTGTGCCTCTTCACTCTAGGGTCGAGCAGGGTCACTCGATCCCCCTCCTCGGCAAGGCGGCGCAGCATGGCCTCCGACCCATCGTCCTTCGGGATGAGGACATATTCGCTGTTGAGAGTAGGGAGAATGACTATCCGCAGGCCAGGGTGTGCTCTCTCCAGCTCTGTCACAGCCTGGTAGGCACTGGTAGTGTTTCCCTGGTGCACCAGTTTAATCGCTTTTATCGATGTGGGCCTCCTCTGCCTGTGAGAACTCCGGCTCCAGTGTTCAGGCGGTCCTCTTCGGCGTGGAAGTCTCGGTCGGTGAGGGTGGACTAAACCCATTCCGCGTCCGCTTCGCAGACATTGGCGGGGTGGCTATGGGCGCCGACCCTTGCATCGTGGCGTCATTCTTGTTCGCCCATCAGCGCCACGGGTGCAAAGGGGAGAACAGACCAATGCCCTCTTGCAAGCAGGACAGGAACAGGAGGTATCTCCAATCAACCCGTCCAGGCTTTTTTCTGTCTCTTTTGATTGCCACGGAAACAGGAGGAATCTCCAATCAGATCCTAGCTGCCCTTATGAGACAAACGAGGCAACAAAGTTAACCTTCTTGCTCTACTCTCAAGGTTAATAGTTACTAAATGGTAACATTCTTGGGCGATTAACTTTCTTGGAAGTGGTGATGATTTGTCAGCTGCGTCTTCTATGCCTTCTTCTTCGTCTTCAGTGTGTGATTTAAAGGAACTCAAAGGTACGACTAGAAATGAATAGCAAAATTCATTTGATAATGCAATATTACAGACACCGTAAACCGCGAAACCAGAAACTCGTAACCAATATCTGAATATAAAATCATACCATATTGAAATTTGTTCTCCTGCCCAAACTTTGAGCAGTAACTGCAGCATTACGGAATTTAAAGTAATGGAAGCTAATTAAAACTTGAAGCGTGGAATGCAACGGATATGAGATAGTTTGATTGAGCAAATAACATGAGCAGAAGAAGATAAAGTACAGAAATAACAATGATTTCTTTCTGTCGCAGCAAATAAAATATCGGATAATTTCACGAATGTGGGAATAATATTAATAATAATAACGTCTCTTATATTCCACTTGTAATTTACAAAATATCCTTTTCGCATCCAAATTTAATCTCTTAACTATCACTTTCGTGAGAAATAAAAAAAAGTCTTTCACAGTTTAATGTATTTTATTTGTATTCTTACATTTGATCACATTTCTTATGACACCATCAGAAATACTAAACAATATAATTTCACACTTGGATATATATACAGGGTGTTCAGGCTATGTTTGACAATTTTTAATGTCTCGTTTGTTTCAGGAACATTTTGATGTATCGATAAATTGTCAACAGCATTGGATAGGATACAAAGTAAAGTTTTATAGTTAGGATTAAGTTAGATGACATGGAGAATTGAAAGTCATCTGAATATTGGAAAAGCCACCTACATCATGATGATCCGCATATGGTATCAAGATGCTGACATCATGACTGGAGCTCAATGCTTTGTTAACACTGTAAAGGCTGTAAAACGTGACATGACTAGCTGCAACGGAGACTACGAAGCTGAAGCCAGCAGAAAGGGACGCAATGGGCGTTCTGACTGTGTCTGCACGCCAAAATTCGTCCAACAACTGCAAGACAAGGTAATGGAAGACCCGAGCAAGGTAATCCTGGCTTTGGTGAGAGAAAGAGAGGGGGGGGGGTTGGAGTCACTAGCATGAAGCTTGCCTTGAATGCGGACCTTCGCTACCACCCTTACTACAAAAGGCGCAAGGTACAAATTTTAATCGCCAAAGACAAAGAGTACCACTTAACAAAGTCAAAGTCCTGAACAACCTGAAGAATCGTATTTAGCCGGGACGCTCTGTTTTTTCTCAGATGTAAATAACTTCTGCCAATACAAGTATCACAATACCCATAGCAGTTAATGGCTTGCCTATAATCCATGCGACGTTTCACGTATCATAGAGACCAATTTCCCCCAAACACTGATCGTATGGAGGTGTCCCCAGTGAGGGTAACGCTATGCTGCCTCGCATCTTTGAGCAGGGTCCTAGGCTCAATTCAGACGGCTCTGTGGATCTGCTCGATATTGTGGTCAAACCTGGTTGGAATGGATTGTTACTAGAAGGCTATACTTCCGGAAAAAGTAAGAAGAGATTGTCGGAAAATTAGTACAACTTCACCAGCTCCACCTTCAGGCTTCCTAGATCCCTTTATTGTAATAGCATGGATTACTATGACTGGGTCGCAGTTGAGAAAGATACCACCAGCTCTCTCGGCAGTTCCAAGGTTCAGCTGGTGGCCAAGATCAAGGAAGTGTTTGAAGATCTTCCCAGGCATAGAATGAGGAACACATGCACCAAGTTTCGGAGCCGTCTTGAGTCCGTGTTGAAAGCTAAGGACCACTACTTTTAGGAAATTGTTATATCCATGCCCTAATCTAGTTGATACTTGTAATTTTTTTATTATACATTCATTTTTGGCTGGAATATTACGAGATGGGTTTATTGTATATAAACCATTAAATTAACACTGAACACCCTGTATGAACAGGAGAAAGGAGTAGTGGGTGATTTCATATTAGGGGGGAAGATGGGATGGAAAATAATTGGATGACATCAGCTGGTTTTGACCAAGAAAGTTACATGCGTATTTAATGATAGAACATTTATATAATGGAAAATAATTGAATTAACAATAAGACATAATATATAGTTATACAATATACAGTTTGTGTTAAATTCAGTAGTATTTATGTATATTAAGATCAGGTTTAATAGCCTTTATTAGTATTCCTTCTTGCAAGTTTAAGGTGCTGTTCATCTTGGGACTTGTATAGTGTTTTAAAGTTTCAGAGATATCTTTTATCTCATCCAGATTGTGAATCCTGTAGAAATGGTCGTAAATTTTACTTTGTTTGAATTGATGTTGATTTGCGCAGTTATTAACATTATTTGAGGGATAACCAGCGTACGAAGACCTACAATCTTCACTGAGGTAAAGAAAATTGAGATACCACGTGGCTGTGATTTCCTTTATCTTCCCCGTTGTAAATTTAGAGGCTAGATTCGAATTTTTATAATTAAATTGGACTGTCCTTAGTTTCTTTCCGTTTCTAGCCTTCAGGTAATGATTTCGAATGCTTTTCAACGAAGCATCATCGTGTTTTATTTCTGTTGTTTTTTCTTTCGAATTACAATTGGATTTATTTTCCTGATTTTCTTTTTTTTCGTTATTGTAGATAGTGTCTATTATAGTTTTCGCAATAGTTCGTCCAAAGATGAATTGTAGAATCTGATTGTTAATCAGATTCTATCGGTTGTTTTTAATCTCTTCATTTAATAGAAACCAGGTTGAACAACTTTTGTTAACTCGGTGGATTAGGGTTTTGATTATTGAGTTTTTTTACATTTTTCAGGAAAGTATGAGTTATCATTCATGTCGATTCCTTTGTCTGTGTCAAGAATCCAATGTTAATCTTGCCATCATTTCCTATGTTGTTTGAATTATAGGAGGTGGAAGGCCTTTTGAATGTAAATTTTAGGACGCTACACTCCTGGAGGCAATTGGTGAAGCGAGGGGTTTGTGTTTGGGGGACTTGAATTTTGCCAGTGTCTCATCAACAAATCTTACATATAATTTTGCCTTAAAATAATTATTTTCTGCGATTATTTTATTTTCTAGCGCTGTCATATAGAAAGCTGCCAAGGTGTGACCAAGTGGCGTTTCCATGGCAACGCCGTCCGTCTGGAGGAGTTTTTCCAATAAAAGTGAAGAGGGTCCTCGTTCAGCAAATAATGAGTAGATCTTTGAGAACTTCTTTCGGAGGTTTCGGTGAACCAAGGCCTTTGTTTTTGCTAAACTTAATTGAATATGATGTTTATAGTTCCTTCGACGAAGACGTTGGTAAATAAGGGATCTACATCCGACGAAGCGTATTACTTATTTGTCGCTTTTTTAGATAATGTCTAATTACTTGGTTGAGATATTTTTCAATATCGTTAGTTACTTTTCCGCTCTTTGATATTTCAGGGCGGAGGGGGAGGGAGGGAGGGATGTGTTGTATTTTTATGAATTTTGGGAGGACTACACAATTGGTAATTATTGTACTCACCTGTTCATTGTATTTTCTTTGGTATTGTTTGTTCTTAATGGGTTTGGCTATTAGTCAATTTAGGGATTGTGAACTTGTGTGGTAGGTATATAGAGCGATTAACCAAAAAAGGAAACTAAATATGGTAAAGGGGATTCGGAAAGGGGGTTCGACCTCTACAATTTAAGCAGATATTCAGACTGGAGCACTCCACTTCAAGAATGGGTAGGGACATGCAAGCCTTGATGGAGAAGGGGCAGACCTTGAATTCTCTTCCCGGTTTTTCGCTCTACCCGAAAAGAAGTTTATAAGGTAGTGTTAGGGTTTGGCTTTGAATCCATCCTCCCGGTTGAAGAATGTACTCAGAGTGAAGTGCATAAGGTAGGGTGAGGGTTTGATCTTGAGTCTCAATCCTGGTTGAGGAATGCTACCAGGTGGGAAGTGCATAAGTTAGGGCGAGGACTTGACCTTGAAACCCATTCCTGTTTGATATCTCTACTCGGGAGGAAGCGCATAAAAAGGTAATGGGTTGACTTTTAATCCCTTCTTCGTAATTACACTACCAATAAAAGAAGTGCATGAGATAGTGTGAGAGTTTAAGCTTGAACCCCCCCTCATCCTGGTTGATAACTCTACGTTTGTTGATATCTTTACTCATGAAGAAGTGTACAAGATAGGGCGGGTACAATACACCTTCGACAGCATCAGTGTTGCATAAAGTAAGACTTTTATAATGGTTCCATTGAGGACGCTTATTTTCGCACTCGTTATAATTTGTTACTCAAACCATTTTTTTAACAACGTACGCTTAGGTACCTAAGGAGGAGATTTGGGGGCTCCGGCTTCTTTATGGGTCTGAGCGTGAAGCCAACAATTTAAATAATTAAATACTATGGAGGAGGCGGCCTCCTCCTCCTTCAAAACCTCAATTACACTACAGTCCGGCGTACATAGTCCCTCCCAAGGACTCGGGACAAGTGGTAGCGACTGACGTGTTGCGGAGCTGAAACAGGTACCACTCACGAAGGTCTCTCAAACTAGGACATTCTATCAAAAGCAGTCCCACCGCCTGGGAGCTCAAACAGTCTTGATAGAAAGGGTCAGGGTAGTCTCTATTCATTCAGAGGCTTAAGCGCAGGGAAAAAAAAGAAAAATTTATCATGCTTTAGGAAGGGAGGCACTAATCTACCCTCCCATCCCTATTAACACCCTATCTAACTCGAGAAAAAGAGAGCTCCAGAATTTTCAAAACAAACCCCCTTATCTAATCAAAAATAGGAGGACCCAGGAAGCCATACATAGCGAGGCTAAGATTGAAGTGCTCTACAACGCAGTAAAAAAATCGAGCGGAAAAATCTGGAGGAAAATTGACAGCTTTCCTCCTCTCTTTGCAGAAAACATCAACACCAGAGTCAACACTCCTTTCAATTCCAGATTTTCTAGTGGAAGAACTCAAAAGGTAAAAGTAGAAGCACGATTGTTTACATAAATAAGAAAACCACTAGATCAAGAAACAAGCTCCTATGGATCCTCACCCAGACGAGTAAACTCCTAACCGAACAAGACAATAAAATCGCCTAGCTAGAAGATTAGGATAAGACACCCAAAAAAGTGACTAACCAAATTGACACCAAGTGTGACGAGATTACCCAAGTGTAAACTACAGTGAAAATCAGTCAAGTGACAACTATAGTGTAACAAATCATATTAAATTTGCTACAATATAATGAATAAAGACCAAAGGTGTTCAAATATAGAGAAAAACAGAATAAAGTGAACAGAAAGAATAAGATAAAAATAAAAAAAGAAGTGTTCAAGTGTAAAACTTGAAAAAATAGAAGTGCATACACAACGGCATGAATGCTACAATACCCACAATAATATAAGAATGAATAGTAGAAAACAGAGATTGGTCGGTTTACGAGACAACCCTACAGAAGTTGCAGTTACTCTCCAATAGAGCAACAGGTAAATGATAAAATAGAAAAGGTAAAGCCGATCGTGGATTGGATCGCATGTTAATCAGTAGTTTCAAACAATATGAAGCTATTCCATTCTATCTTTCTATCCCCACCTATTGGTAGTTGGTCACCTGAGCTTGACTTCTGCTCTCATACAAAACATTCCTCTTCACCATTAGACATCTCCTTCTATTATCCTTAAACGGCCCCATGCATTCCTTCTCACGCTGGCCCTGCCAAAGGTGGTGGCACTGAGAAGAGGAGAGCGATGGGGAGCCTGGATAGTCCTGCGGCCGATACACCTATTTTCCCTTTCATCAAATGGCGCTGAGTCCCACGATTGTGCTCGGTTCGTAGTCAACAAAAACGACATGAAACCAACGAAGCCTAGGGATGGGCAGGCCACAGGAAAGATGTGGTGCAATGGCATGCAACCTTAAATTCCAGCGTACCGTCTCCTAACTTCTTTGCCGTGAAACTCTAAGGGCTGTCCTCATACGAGAAGTGCAAAACGACGGTCTGATGTTTCAGTCTGTGAATACAGTCTGGCACCCTCGTCAGCTCGTTTTCCACAATCTCTACATGTCTCGGAACCCACCAGAAGACAAGTTCGACATCCTAATGGCTAGTGACAGTCGCGGTATCACCAAAACTAAAAGGCTGCATTCGAATTACAGCGAAACTTGGACCTGAGACCTACGTATACTGGACTTTTATAGAATGAGAGAATAGGGGCAAATGAAAAATCGGTTCTCATCAATTGACCTAACGACCAGAAAACCGGAAATTAACGGGTTTGGATGGGCCATAAAACTAATAATTAATTTCGCTAGGCCTATTTATTTTCAATGGGGCGATAGAAAGAATTTTGGGTTCTCTGGCCATTTATTCCATCCAATTGAACAAATCCAAGACCAAATGGCTTCGCATCTACCGCATTTCTAGAGAAAATGGCCATTTAGATCCCTCACCCTCTCCTGAAAGAGATATTTTTGGAAAGTGACTGGGGATCGCGGACCCAGAGGTACCGTCAACCAACTCTTAGTCGGATCATGCTTTTCACGTCACCTTGGTAAGCGACGTTATGGATCCCCTCCCCCATCATGGAGAATGCCTGATCAGTCTCGGGCAAAAATAGGTTTTTATGTCATTTAAATGAAATTAACTAAGGCATTAATCGGTCATTAATTTAGTGACTATGGTTATCATACCATATAATCCATTTAAGGAAAAGGAAACAATCCAACGTCAGCATTTTAGCCAGGGATTAGGGAAAATGAAAAGGTTAACCATGATAAATACATTTAACCTCTAAATAAATAATATGTTCGTGTTGTTTATCGACTATGATGAGAGAAGAGATGGTTTCTAAAAATGGAATTGTAATAGAAAAAGAAGAATAAATCGTCAAATATATATATTTTTTTAAATATTTATATTTGAGTCTGATAAAGTATTGATATGAACCCGTGAAAAGATTTCTGAAGAAGCATTTTTATTTCCCTGCGCCTTTACTTGTATCCTTGAGCTGACAGAAAGCCAATATCATGCACGAGAAAAGCTGGAGGCGCAAATAAAAGCTGAAATTCGTATTGTATTTCGTAAGGATCCTCATTCATGCCTACTTTATAGTAATAGGGAGGCGTATATTGCAACTGAAAAAGGGTTGCCAACCTTCCCCTCATTTTTATTATAGCCATATATGAGAAATGTCATTAGAAAATAATTAAAACATTTTAAAATCGTATTTTAGTCAATGGTTTGAAGCGATACCGGTGTCAAACCATCAATTGCTCTAAAACAAATATCGAAAAATAAATTTCTTACTTTCCTCCGGGAAAAATGGGCTTGACATGGCTACTCCTTCCATAACAAAGGTGAGGAAGGTGGTAAGTATGAAAAATCGTGGTCGATTGCCTTTAGGTGACATACTCACGAAACTTGTCTCATGCATGTTAGTGAGGCCTGGTTTGTGGCCAATTATAGCTTTCAATTTTCACTTATTTTCTGGTAAGGCAACGTCAACTGCTATTTTCTTGTCGGCACTTAATATATGCATAACCTATCACATGCGTCAGACGAAATCTCAATAGGATTGAGCGAATATCTTGGAATCATTTAACATCTCGAACGAACATTTTAAAGGATTAACTCAAACAAATTTCACAAGTATTTGCGACTAATCGAAAATTATTCTTTAAAAAGATAGGATGGAGATGGCGCATTCCATTAATGTCCAACGATTATTTGTTAATCATAGAGGAAGTCATTGACGGGCCATCTTTCAGACGAAATTTCCCATTATTGCAAGCGAATATTTTGTCCATCTTTGACAACTAAACAAAAAAAGTGTGAGGGCACATTTTGAGAGGATCAGGGAACATCCTTCAATTACGGACTCACTTAAGACCATCGTCCCCATGGGCCTCTCTCGGATTTTGAAGGGGTCAGAAGAATTGAGGCTTACTTCTCCCCTACTATCGCCAACCTGAAAACAACAGCAACAAGCAATCAGTTAAAGAGGTAACATATTGTAGACATGCTAGTAATTATTGTTGTGCTAAGAAGCAACACCAATGAGGGCATCTCGCGCAGAAAGTTGAACTTTTAAAGTAGTCGGGTTAATGGAAGTCAAAATGTGTGATAGAGTACATACGCCAGAAACCTAAAAAGAAGACTATTTGGTGGACTATCAGGCGTGATGGTTTGTGATTTCCCATACCCTTAACTCCCCCAATGAGGGCAAATATATTGTGGCGACCTTTTGCCCTCTGAGAAGTCGCCTGTTTAGAAGCCTATTAATTCTCAGTCATGATCCAGTGCCCAAAGTCTTCTCCCCTTTAGAACATCAACCCATAGACCTTCTACATGTATGTTTTCACTTCACCTAACCTCACTAGTCGTCTACGAACCCCCCTTACAAACATGGAGGTGGATATATTCTCGGAGGTTCTCGCTTATGAGTTTGAATTAAAGAACATATAAGAGAAACAAGCGAAAAGAGTAATACTTTTTGTGAATCCCAAATTTCCACTTTTATTTGCGAGAATTATTCGTTTCGTTTTGGAAGAGATTTTATTCATCCTCGGATGAATAAAATGTATTCTGAGAATCTGCGTTGAAAGCAAAATTCCAAAGCCAAAGACGAATTAATTTTAAAATGAATTTGAAGGATTAAATGTGCCAAGTTCACAAACAAGGAATCTCAGAAGCGACATTTCTACATACACTCGACGAACTGACAGTCCAATTTAATCCGCAGATTGATAGCCCAATTTAATACAGAGAATGATGGTACGAATTTCATTGACAACATCATATTCCAATTTTATCGACTGAATGAAAGTCCAATTTAAATGACATAATGGTAATTATCGAGTATAATCGTCGGAACGATTGCTCAATTCCATCAATTAAATAATATTTCGATTTTATAGAGAGAATGATAGTTCAATTTAATTTAGGCAATGCTAGTCCGATTTCTTCAACAACATGATATTCTAATTTTATCGAAATAATTAATGAGTAACTTTATCGAGTGAATGAAAGTCCAATTTAAATTACATAATGGTAATTATCTAGTATAATCGTCGGAATAATTGCTCAATTCCACTGAGCGGATCGATCAATCTGTGCAGAGAGCCTGGCCGCCCTCCTCAGTGCGCCCTTAAATATCAAGAACCCAACAGAAATCACTCTCGTCAGTCATGACGTCAAGGATACTGTGAACTAAGGAATGTGGAGATTGTAAGGCTTTAAAGGTACTTAGCGCGCTCTGTGCGTTGCTATGAATTACAAATATGTCTTCGAACCGGGCTCGGCGCGTAATCACACGTACCGAGCGATGTATTGCAACCAGCTTGGTCATGAAGACAAATGCTTTGCTCGGAATAGCCCCGCCAGCTTCAAACAGGGGGAGATAGCAGGGATGTCAGCCCTTCCCTTACCATCTTTATACAGAAGTACGCCTGCAATGTTCCAAGTAGCAAAAAGGGTGGACCAACGTTCAAAGGTGTTATCGTCCAGGTTTGCTCCTTAGGCAGAATTAACAGTAACACTGGTTACATCAAACGCTCGAAGGAGTTCCCTAGTCCTAAAGCCGAAATATTTAGGGTATGATTAATGTCTTACATCGTCATAAGCACTGTCGAGATCGTGGTGAAAAGTTGAGATAATTTCGTGAGAAATTCTAACAAGTACTTTTTAAACACGAGCCAGGCGTTAATACCATGCCGACTATCGTAAATTAAGATTTTGTGACTAAAAATGTTCCATGACTCATTACCTCTGGTCGGAAAACTTGTTTTCGATACATTTAAGTATATTTGTATTCCATTTTATCATGCACTCTTGACTTTATGAGGAATGGTACCAAGTGTTGGTACATTTTGAGTTTATGGTAGTTTTTCTTGGAAAATATTGTTAGTGCTCCTGTTCAATTTCATGAGAAGCAGCCCAAATCATAGAGAATATCCGAATCCTTAAACGTGGCACGACAAAAGACTCGTGAAAACTCTCCTTTTTGCTTCTTATAACGAGGGATCTTCCAGAATCTCCAAACAAGCGGAAGTGAGCTTCATCAGAGAATACCACTTTACCCGAGGCTTCAACAGTTCATCTTTTATATTTTATATAAAAGAGGAGCCTATCCTTAAGGTTCTTTGTGGTGAGATGAGACTATTACGCAGCTCCTGTCGAAAAATCTCTCCCTCTTGTCCCCAATCGTGAACAAGTTGGCATTGGAGGCACTAGAGCACTTGAGCCTTGAGCTAGGAAGTTATCAGAAGGTGATCTTGCTGTTCATTTAAAACTCTTGGGTGTCCATCAGACTTCTTCACAGAAGCGTAAATAGTTATTTTAAAGTCATAAATGATGCTAAAGATGGTTTCCCTTGATGTTATACCCTTAGCAACAATCTCCTTGCATTTTATGATACTGTTGGGCAGAACAACGAACTATTTCTAGATTTGAAAATG
The DNA here is from genome assembly GCA_963969495.1 of Ceratothoa steindachneri. Taxonomy (NCBI): domain Eukaryota; kingdom Metazoa; phylum Arthropoda; class Malacostraca; order Isopoda; family Cymothoidae; genus Ceratothoa; species Ceratothoa steindachneri. The sequence goes on along the minus strand of OZ018319.1, from coordinate 193,059,578 downwards.
ATTCAAATATTTATTTTTCCAAAATATTACTTAATAGATTATAATTACACATCATTCATTCATCCCATATTGTCTTCATTTTACCGTTTGATTATATAGCAAAGCTCCAGGGATTGAAACTCACCTCCTACAAGCACAGAAAAAGAGCGCGATTTTGGATTCAGTGAAGGAAATGGACTTTTAGTCGCGTGCGAGTCTAGGTCCAGGCGACTCTACATCTCACTATGTCGGTCGGTCCGTCCCCGATTAGATTTTCCCCGCAAAAATGCATGGATAATCTGGAAGAACTGAATATTGAAGGACGAAATGTGAACAACATACGTTATGCCGATGAAACGCTTCTTTTACCAGACTCAGAAGAGAAGTTGCGAAGACTTGGGTATGAACTGAGATACGCTGGCGAAGGAAGAGAGGGGTTTTAGGATAAATATTAAGAAAACGGAGATCTTGGGTCTACCAAAAGGAAGGAAGATTAAGAAGCAGAGTATATATTGGAGGGAGACAAATCAAACAAGTCAGGAAATTCAATTACCTAGGAAGTACTGTGTCAGAAGAGGCAGAATTTGCGAAAGAAATAATGAGAAGAATAATAGTGGCAAGAAATGCTTTTAGGAAAATGAGAAACTTATTAACGAATCTGAGCTTGGGAATGACATTAAGAATTAGGTTGTTAGATTGTTATGTTTGGTCAGTTTTAACATATAGATGTGAGTCAAGGACGATTAAGAAGAATATAGAAAAGAAATTAGAAGCAAGAGAAATGTTGTTTTTGAGACGGATGCAAAAAATCCCATGGACAGCAAGAATAACAAATGAGGAAGAATTAGGACATCCACAACTGGAAAGGCGCTTAATGAGAAGTATCCGGAGAAGGCAGTTGCAGTTCCTGGGACATATCCTGAGAGCAAGAGGAATAGAAAACGATTGCCTGCTGAGAAGAATTGAAGGAAACAGAGCAAGAGGAAGACAAAGGAAAAAATTCATTCATGGAGATCCTAATAGAAAACATAAACAGAAGATGGACTGTGACGGATATAATCAGGAAGGCAGAAGATTGAGAATAATGGCGCTCCATGGTATTTAACGTCACATGATTCCAACCACTTCGTTAAGGTATATATATATATATATATATATCGGTGGCGACTCCGACAGTTGGGCTGTTCGGGCTTAGCCTGAGTATAAATTTAATAAAGTGAACGTGTATTTGCAAACTGATTTATTTTCTGCCAAGACTGACTTTAAGTAAGAAAGTGCAGCCAATAAACCGGGCTCCGTTTATTGAGTTTAGGCGCAGTTCGGTTATTTTCGTTCAGCGTCTGCCAGTCGTCTTAGAGGTGCGCTGTGTCAAAAAATATCATTTCTAGCAGCCGTTCTCTCGATATCGTTTATATTAAAACTATATTTTTTTATGTTTTATTGTTAAATTATCAGCGCACGTATAAAGCTGAAGTATGCATTTCGTCTCTTACCTTCTTTTATACATGTGTCTTATGCGAAATCTGTGATGAGTCCAAGTGACGCTTATGACCTGGAGTCGCCTTTGATATATATATATTGTAGCAGAAAGCCCCTTTTTAATTACTCCACACCTGACACCACTTTTGTGGTTGTATTCTTTGTGGTCGTGATATACTTCTTTGATGAAGTAGGTTTTGATCTAAAAGTGTTAATTATGTTGTTTTAAATGAAGAGCCGCTTCAACACGTAAGGATAAGAAGGAAACACCAAGGAATTCCAAAAATAAACTTATATTTTAACTTTAACAATTTACTACACAAAAACCATACATGAACCTCAGAAATACACCAAATATTAAAATACACAATAATTACTTCAATTAACTTGACCCTCTAAAATTGGCTAAATTCGATACGCATTTCAATATACAAGAATTAGGTTAATTGTCTCTACTGGAGTTTAAATACCTTGGTTGCTCTGGCGGCTGGTTTGAGTTTCACCTTGAACTCAATGAGCCCCAGACACCACAGGAATCTAGTAGGTCCTTTGACGCGTGCTTCGACCAGATTGTTGGAGGTGGTCGAGATCACGACGTATTTTGGCGAGTGTAGCAGATGGGGGTCCACACTGAATTCAAGGGGGGGTGGTCTTCAAAAACGAGAACAATCACGGTGCTTTAGGCGGCACCAAGGCAGGCGGAGCCTCTATGACGAGAGTAAGTCGAACTTGGTTCTTAAACCGAGTTAACTTAGAGTTCGATGTGACCACTGGGTAACGGGCTCGAGGGGGAGCTTTTCTCCTTCGTTACGTGATTCCTCATGGGCGAGGATTGTACTCGGGGGATGGGGCTTCAAGGGCAAGGATAGAGAAGTGGGTGTCTCTCTGATGAGAATAAGTTGAACTTGAATAGGTTAACTTAAAGTTTGGTTGGTAACTAGGAACTAGCTCGAGGATGAGCTTATTCTTAGTTCCAGTCTTCCTCAAGGGCGAGGATAATGGAGGGGGGTTTCTCTTGCGGGACTAAGTTGAACTTGGTTCCTCAACCAAGTTAACTTATGAGTTTGGTGTGGCCACCGGGTAACGGGCTCAAGGTGGAGCCTTTTTCCTCTTCTTTTCGTAATTCCTCAAGGGCGAGGAATTTCCCTGTTTTTTGCGATGCACCAGGATATGAGAGTCTTGCTGACGAGAGTAAGTTGAACTTGAACAAGTTAACTTAACGTTCGGTTTGATAATCAGGGACTAGCTCGATGATGAACTGCTTCTTAGCCCCCTAGGTAGCCCTGCCTCTCTTGCAGGGGACTTCGTAGTCTGGTGACTCAAGTATTCTACCTGTCCAGTCTCAATAGCCGGCCTCAATCATGGAACTTCGTACCGTGGAGACTGACGTATTCTACCTGTCCAGTCTCGATAGCCCGGCTTCTATCCGGGGACTTCGTAGCCTGGAGACTGACGTATTCTACCTCGTTTTTCCTAAGTCTTTGTTATTCATACCTCGCTACCCCACTGGGGTAGGGATAAGAGGGGGGGGACTTGTGGACAGGCCGCAGGAGGGTCGTTACTCCAACAGTTTTTCTCACTAAGTCTTACCTCGGCTCCCGTTAGCCTTTGAGCTTGAGAGAAACGCATCTCCAATTTCTTACTTGAGGTGAAATTGAATATTCTCTCGTAGGGAAGATCTTACAGTTTAAAACCTTTTGGCTTTTCATAGCGACGAGTGGCGAGGCACTGTAGTTACGAGTTTGACCCGCGTTGCCTGGCCCGGATGTTTTTGCGGTTACCGTCCCGTGTCTTTACTGAGAGAGAACGGGGGGAAGTGAAGATTCTCCTACACACCTCCCTTCGAAGAACTTAATGAAGGGGGGGGGGTACTGCTGGGAACTCAAAACAACTAATTAAACCTAGTCAGGTTCAGCAAAGTTGTATATCTTTGAGCCCTCTCTTCCTTAAAATTTCTTTGAACTTGAGCGCACACGCGCACGCATACACAGGCATGGGCTCGAACTAGACCTCGCGAGCCTACTAGGGGGGTATGTTACACAGCTAACTTAACATACTCGCAATACAATTTAACCTTTAAATAACAAAAACCGAATTCATCGATTACACGCAACAAAACAAAAACAAAAAAACAAGCTACTTCCTTACATTTCTAAGCTTTTAAGGACTTAAATCCTACCGATAACTACTAACACGAAAAATAAATTGAAACATGGTTTCACGCTTATTAGGTACTGAAATAACCCTCAATGGTATTTCGTCTCCGCTTATAGAGCAGCTGTACTTTATCGGCTCGATTGATGTAGCTAATATTAAAATGGTGCTCTGTGACCATCACCTTACCTCGCCTGAGTCGGTCGTTCAGGTTATTAAGTCTACCCAAGTATGTCACTAAATGGTAGTGGTATTCCAACCTATTCGAATTACCCTTCTTATCATACTTGACTAACTTTAAACTGAACCTTATGGCTAGAGCGGCCTGTTGCAGCGGGGCATAATTGATGGGAGCGTGAGTCCCATAATCCTTCTTTATCAAGGTACAGTGTAAGATCAAGTCTGGGTTCAATCTCTGGGGTTCGAAAAAAGTTTTCCTTGCGGGGTCGTTAATGGGCGTGGCGCTCACTACGACTTGGAGTTTTAATGGTAACTCTGTGGACGTTCCGTTCGGGGAGGAGACTGCTAGGGGTAGGGGATACTCTTCCGCGTCTACCATCTGACTAGTTTTACCTGGGTGTATCGCATTAACACCTCCTTCCTCCTTCCTTGTCAACCCATTTGACTCGGTCCTCTTCGTAGGTAATTCCTCAGGTACGCATACTGGTACCTCTTCCCTAGTTACTACTTCGTCCATCATTACCCCATTTGACTGGGTTCTCCTCGTAGGTTCTTCCTTAGGTACTCCTTAAGAAGGAAACACTCAGGAATTCCAAAAATAAACTTATATTTTAACTTTAACAATTTACTACACAAAAACTAAACATGAACCTCAGAAATACACCAAATATTAAAATACACAATAATTACTTCAATTAACTTGACCCTCTAAAATTGGCTAAATTCGATACGCATTTCAATATACAAGAATTAGGTTAATTTTCTCTACTGGAGTTTAAATACCTTGGTTGCTCTGGCGGCTGGTTTATGTTTCACCTTGAACTCAATGAGCCCCAGACACCACAGGAATCTGGTAGGTCCTTTGACGCGTGCTCCGACCAGATTGTTGGAGGTGGTCGAGATCACGAGGTACTTTGGCTAATGTAGCAGATGGGGATCCACACTAAATTCAAGGGGGGGGGGTCTTCAAAGACGAGAACAATCACGGTGCTTTAGGCGGCACCAAGGTAGGCGGGGCCTTTCTGGCGAGAGTAAGTTGAACTTGGTTCTTAAACCAAGTTAACTTAGAGTTCAATGTAACCACCGGGTAACGGGCTCGAGGGGGAGCTATTCTCCTTAGTTACGTAATTCCTCATGGGCGAGGACTGTACTTGGGGGGGAAGAGTTCTTCAAGGGCGAGTATAGAGAAGGGGGGTTTCTCTGATGAGAATAAGTTGAACTTGAATAGGTTAACTTATAGGTCGGTGTGGTAAGTAGGAACTAGCTCGAGGATGAGCTTTTTTTAAGTTCCAGTCTTCCTCAAGGGCGAGGATAACGGAAGGAGGTTTCTCTGGTGAGACTAAGTTGGACTTGGTTCCTCAACCAAGTTAACTTATGACTTTGGTGTGACCACCGGGTAACGGGCTCAAGGTGGAGCCTTTTTCTCTTCTTTTCGTAATTCCTCAAGGAGAGGAATTTTCCTGGCTTTTGCGATGCACTAGGATAGGAGGAATCTCTCTGATGAGAGTAAGTTAAACTTGAACAAGTTAACTTAACGTTCGGTTTGATAACCAGGAACTAGCTTGAGGATGAGCTGCTTCTTAGCCCCCTAGGTAGCCCTGCCTCTCTTGCAGGGGACTTCGTAGTCTGGTGACTCAAGTATTCTACCTGTCCAGTCTCGGTAGCCCGGCCTCAATCCGGGGACTTCGTAGCCTGGAGACTGACGTATTCTACCTCGTTTTTCCTAAGTCTTTGTTATTTATACCAAGCCACCCTTCACTGTGGTAGGGGGAGGAGGGTGGACTTGTGGACGGGCCGCAGGAGGGTTGTTACTTCAACATTTTTTCTCACTAAGTCTTACCTCGGCTCCCGTTAGCCTTCGAGCTTGAGAGAAACGCATCTCCAATTTCTTACTTGAGGTGAAATTGAATATACTCTCGTAGGGGAGATCTTGCAGTTTAAAACCTTTCGGCTTTTCATAGCGACAAGTGGCGAGGCACTGTGGTTACGAGTTTGACCCGCGTTGCCTGGCCCGGATGTTCTTGCGGTTACCCTCCCGTGTCTCCACTGAGAGAGAACGGGGAAAGCGACGAATCTCCTACATATATATATATATATATATATATATAGAGAGAGAGAGAGAGAGAGAGAGAGAGATTGGACAAAATAATTTGAACACATGTTAAATTCAATGAATATTTGTGAACAGCTTTGTGAACAGCGTCGATGAATCTTGGAATTGATTCATACAGCTTCCCGACTTGATTGAGAGGAATATTGAGCCATTCTTCTTGCAATATATAGCTGCTCCAGCTGCTTTAGACACAACGGTGGAGGGTAGCGACTTCTAACTTGTCCCTCCAAGATGCACGGTAAATGCTCAATAATATTAAGATCTGGAGATTGTGGGGCCACTCTATGTGTTGTAGAAAACTCCTATGCTCTTCATACCAATTCTTAACCACATAGCGGTATGTATTGGGGCATTGTTATCTAGGAAAAAACACTCACTATCAGAGAATAATTTCTAGACCATGGGATTGACTTGATCTTCCAAAATATTCAGACATTCGTTGCTGTTGATCATACCATGAAGGGCAACGATTGGACAAAGAGAATTCCAAGATAGTGATGCCCAAACCATAACTGACCTTCCTCCGTGATTCAATGTAGGGAGAAGGCAGTTAGGTTTTAAAGCTTCCTCGGGCTGCCTCTACACATAAACTCACCTTAAAGAGGGGAAAAGAAAAAAAACTGGTTTTATTGGAGAATATTACTTGCTTCCATTGGTCTGTCGATCAGCGCTTGTGATCTCTACACCAGTTCAGCCTTTTCTGAATGTTTTGATGAGAAAGCAGAGGTTTCTTGATGGCGGATATTCCATGATATCCAGTTTTAATGAGCTCACAGAAAACGGTTTTGGTCAAAACTGGGCTAATGAGATGTTGATTCAACTCTGCAGTCAATTTAGAGGCAGTGGTCCAGGGATTTTTTATCACATTGCGTTTCAACACTCGTCGGTCTCCTTCAACGAGCTTTGAGGTCCTGCCAGAATTACTCCTCTTGCTTGAGGTTTTGTCCTGCTTCTTGAATTCTGTGATGGTCCTTGATATGGTAGCTATCGAAAACCCAAGGAGTTTAGCTGTTCTTGTGACGGAAGCTCCTGCAATTCTAGCTCCAACAATTTGCCTCTTTTCGAACTCAGTGAGGTCACACATCTTGCATCTATGCCACGATCTGAAAAAGAAATACAAATAATCATTAAATTTTCTGATTAGAACTATGTATATACAATAAAAACAAAATACACACAATGAAATTTGGATGGATATTCGTAATATAATGGCTAATTGAAATATTAGTGTTAAATTTCTACTGTTTCAATTATTTTGTCCACCCCTTATATAATATATATATATATATATATATATATATATATATATATATATATATATATATATATACATACATACATACATACACATACATATATATGTTAGGGTATTTTATACAGGGTCACTCCCAAAAAACGGCCCTCAAATCTCGATAGAACTTATTTCTTAATTTTCTGCAAGCATTGAATGGAACTTTGGTGTTAACTAGATTATTGTGTTTAAAACATCATATCAAAACATTAGAATGTTTGGCCTTTTTTTCTTTATTCTAGAGCACGTGTTCAGGATGACCTCAATTTAGCTCTGTGCATTTTTTGAGGCGCAGCACAAATTTGTCCATGACGTCCGCTCTGATGGCTTCCTTGAGCTCAGTGATGGCTCTGGGTCTCTCTGCGTACACCTTGTCTTGAAGGTAGCCTAAAGAAATAAATCTGGGAGGCTAAGGTCTGCGCTGTGAGGCGCCCACTCAAAATCAGTCTTGAAACTGATCATGCGGCCACCAAAGTTCTCTTTCAGCCAATCTTGGGACAGGTTTGAGGTGTGACAGCTTACTCCATCTTGCCAGAACTTCCCCATAAGCTACAGAAACAGGGTCAGCAGCTCTCTCTTGAAGGTTTTGAGGATCTTAACATATCACTCCTTGGTGATTGTCACTGTCGCGCCAGATTCCTCGAAGAAGAATGGTCCGATGATGGCTCTGGCTGAGATTGCAGTCCATACCGTGCACTTAGGGGAGTGTAGGGGCTTGCTGACTAACTCATTTGATCTGGAGATCCCCAGAAATCATTTGTCCTCGAGTTTCCCTTTCCTTCAAGATGGAAGTGAGCTTCATCTGAGGTCCAAAGGAGGTTAAGGAAAGTTTGAATCTCCTGAATCTTCTCTAGTATCATGACCTCTATAGCCTTTCTCTGCTCCTTGTCTGAGGCTGTATGGTTCTGCTTCTTATGTATTCTGTATAAGTAGGCCTTTACTTCAATTACTAGAAATCTCCTGCAAGTCTTACGGGATATACCGAGGGACTGACTTCGCTTGTGCACAGAGAGTTCTGCACTCTGCTGAACTGACTCTCTCACGCTCTCGACCAGCTCTGCTGTACGCTTCCCGGGGCGTCCTGAATGGCTTGCACGCTTGTCACTGGTTGCACTGAAGTTCTCAACTGTTCAATAGTTCTCGAAATGGTCCATCTAGACTTGAATTCTGCTCTTGGAGGGGGCTTTTTTACATTCGAACTGATTCACGAATGTGTTCTGCACTTTCTTTAACAAGCCTGTATTGTAGTAATGTTTGACGCAGTATATTCTTTGCTGGAGCTCCCATTAAGATCAGTTGTTTTCACAGGCGTTGCTTCTGTCATGTCATATTAGGTAAGGGTGATTAGTGAATGAATGAAGGATATATCACAAAAAGTGTGTGCAGGCCCGTTCTTTGGGGGTAACCCTGTATCCTAAAAATCCTGATTCATAGATTAAGTGGTTAAGTTAGGGGAAGTGATATATAATGAAAGGATTATAGCTCGAGTGTGCGCAACTCGATCGGGTAATGAAATTTACATAAAGATCAAAATTAAAATTGCTGAAAAACCTATGACCAGACACATATTAGTTGGTTCGAGCCTGGAGTTTACGGGTGATGTGTTCAATTTGCAATTTATCCAAACATTTAGACCCTCTTGCAAAAATACACAATTTGTATTTTTATGAAACTATGGGGATCATTGAGTAAATTGGCGCTCTTAGTATCTCTTAAATCCACCCATGCGAGTTTCCTGCCGGCGGATCACTCTTCTTCCTATCATAGTAGATTCAGTTTTGAATCGAATGTGAAGGAAGCAATACTATAGTTGAATTCAATCCTCACAAAATTTGGAAAATGAAAGCTCTGATGCTTGGGATTCACGCGAGGAACTCCAATACAAAGATCTCCTAATGCTTGTGTGACAATCCTTATGACGATTCAGAGGGTCATGAAAGAGTTGGATCAGTAAGGCTATGATTACAGGGGCAGGGTGGCTCGGAAACTACGAGAACCACATTATTCCCACGTTTATCTTTTCTGAGGACATCCGACTCAATCCGGAGGGCTCCATCAAGTGCCTGGAGGAGTTGGTGTTGCACTGGTTCCAGGAGATGGCCGCTGGATGGCCGTCCGTGGGCACTATGCTACACGAGCAGAAAGACCGAGTCCTGGCTGTCAGATAATTTTGTTTACCAGATCAATCCGAGCATATGGCCTCCCAGAGAGAGAGCAAAAGGGAGGGGGTGGAAAGCCCAAAAAGTCCCCGTTCATCACAAGGTTGAGCTTAGGTCCAGGATCATCACAGTTTAACCCAGTAAAACAGTGGGACCGTCGAGAAGGCCTCCACCTTGTTCCAACGCCGCCTAGAGGCCATGGTTGAGGACGACGAAGATTTCATTAAATAAAATGAAGAGTATAGCAATTCTTCAAGTTTCTAAAGTGTAATTTTAGTAAAATATAAATAAACTCTGTTACTTTCTTTTATATTAAAGTTAGGCGGCAAATTACGCACCGCCCCCTGTATACAATTTATTTGACTAGGAGGGTTCAAAGCGCGCCCCTCCCCAAACAAACAAAAAGTGTTAGGCTTAAAGATCTTTGGTATTTCTCCATGGATCTACCCCTCATATGAATTCCCTACTCATGCCGTATTTTCCTCTCTCTCTCTCCTGTTTGCCCCTCTACGAGCTTTAATGAATGGGCCATCGTTTGATGTTACAATTCCAAGTGAAAGAATACAATTCCCCGAATTCTGAAAAGTACAATTGAAAAACTCATGAGATTTAAAGATGCGTGTGTAATTAAGTTCCTGTAGCCACTAACCTGCCGCGAAGGACATGACTAACGGCCTTTTTAATGACTTATCAACCTTTTGCTTTAAATTCAAATATTGTAGTTTATTTTAATGTTTCCATCAATGTTTTTATAACTATTTCATATAGAGGTAGAAAAAATTAGCTTAGAATTGTATATATGAATATAACCAAAATTGGACCAAGTGAGTTTTTTGGTATAAGAACGAATCGTTTGTTTGTAACTGGACTTTTGAGTCAATATTTCGTTCAGAGAGCAAAAAAAAGACGAAAATACAAGTCGCATATTTGTAACTTTAAATTATTTGATAAATCTTTAGCCTTTTAAAAGTCTATTTTTTATTAGGATTCTAAATAACGAAATATTCAAATAACTAGATATCTTCTTTAGAAGAATAAAATAGCAATATAAACTTAAAAAATTGCTCAACCATTTTTAGCATATTTGATTCTTTGGGGTCTTTTTTACCCTTTGCAGTTTCTCTTGCGTCAGCTCTTTCACTGTCAGTCAGCCTTCTCTAAAAGTCTATTCTTGTCGGCAATTCTGAAGTTGCGGAATTTTTTGTAATTCCTTTTGTAATTTGGTAATAACTTAAAAGAAGAGAAAAGTTATTTGGGAAATAATGGAAGTGGGAGGTTATTATTATTGTATTACTGAACAAAATACAAAGTTTTTGCTTGATTTGTAAGGAGTCAATTGTTTCTCATTCTTTTAATATTGACATTTAGGAAATCATCATCGAAACTTGTGGTTACTGACAGATGATTAAAGAAATTACAGAAACTACACTGTATTAATTATAAACGAATGTTTAAATCAAACCCCCAAAATATTTTAGCGATTAGTATTTAGTTATCATCAACGATTGTTCAACACGGAAAGACCACTTTCAGATGGTTTCAATTACAGCAAAATACCTCATTACAAGGCACCTTTAACCTTTTGCAAATCTTCTACTTTTTCTCTTTTCACCACTATTTTTTCTTTCCATCTCACATTTTTCATCTCTCCCACACCCTACACGGATAGTCACTTATAAGCTTTTAATTGAATTCAGCTGGAAATTTTTTGAGCGAACCTTGATAAAATATTCCTATTCTAAGCTCTGATTAAAACATTAGCAGCCAATTTGCAGCAACAACTTTTAATTAAAATAGTAGTGTAAGTAAATAAATGACCCATTTATCTTATTTTTTCAATTAAAAAAAAGAAAAAACTGACCGGTCAATTAGAAATGTTCGCTATCTTTAGTTATTCATATAATTCCATTATAGATATATTTAACAAGGGTTGTAATAGTAAGGAATGAGCGCTTGTTCCTGCCACACCAATAAGGACTGTATGATCGAACTTCATTGAATAATAAAAATAAAATTTGTGGTCTTTAATAAAAAAGGTTCACGGATAATTCACTATTTTGAATACCCATACGTGATATGCCGAGAATATAAGCAAAGACTCTTGGACTCGACCTATGGCTAGTCGTATAAAAAGTAAGGGCAATACTTCAGTTTAAGGGCCCACGATAGGGGGCGATGTTTCTGGGCTACAATTTTGGGCTACAATCGAGGCCTTATGACGTCAGACGGTAGCTTCGCGTGTGGCCAATCACGGCGTTGTATTTGTGTTTTTTTCCTTCCTTCGTTATTATTTAGTAAATGCCTGCACTTCTACTCAATAATATTATTTAGTATGCCTTGATTTTTTATAATTACTAATGTATTAAATTTTGTCTGTTTCGTTTACCTATTTTTGTGACACTAAACCATTATTTTCACAAACTTGCACCCCTTAATTCAACCTTATTTCAAACATTGGCAACCCTCAAACTGAGCAGTTAAAAGAGCGTGATTCTTACGAACCCGTTTTGTAAGACTTCAATACGACTTGTGTTAATTCCTCAGTCAATTTAATAGACTTTTCTAAAAATCGTTCCATTATTTTAAAGACGAAGATTTGTAACTGGTGTGGAGAAGAAGCGCGGCTCGATTATTATAATGAAAGGTAGAGATAGTTAACTTTAGTTGAGAAGTGAGTATATTATTAGGTAATTAAGACGACGATATCGCTGCCGACATTTCGCAATCGCCTTTTGCATTCCAAGCTAATGTTAGCCTTTCGAATTAGAAATATTACGAGTTTTTTGATAAATGTGCAATCGGCTCTGCACGTTTATCGAAGTAATAAAGACGATAGCGCTGCCTACTTTAGGCCATTTGCGCCAAAAATTAACATTTTTAGTTACTTTCGAAATGAAGGGCTTCGCCTTATGACTTCTGACGTTATAAGACCTAAATGGTAGCCAAGATGTAATGCCCTCTATCGTGCGCCCCTAAACTGAAGTATTACCAAAGTAAGTAAGGTAAGATTTGGAGCTTTTTTCTGGACCTTTAGAAAAAAACACAATTGTCACGGTAATATTATAGTTTTATTGTTTGTGATTTAATAATTAAATAGGTGTTTGACTAATTTATTTTTATATTTGTTGATTGACGTGCTTTGAACTACATTAGCTAGAAGCGAATTCCTAGTTGAAACGATTTTTTAAGTGAAAAGTATTCACCCGATTTTTATCTGATAACGCTTTAATTTCATGTTTTGACTATTTGCTCACGTGATGTTTTCAGCGTGTTAAAAAAAATAGGAATAAAAGTTTATTGTATATTATCGCAACTATTCAAAATTTTTAAGTCTTCTAACAATCAGCCGTGAAGGTGCCTATCTGTAAGCCAGAGCAATTGCAATTCTTTCAGTCTGTTTTCCTAGGTTTTGTTTCACAACTCAAAAATGAGTTTTGTTGACCTTCGCTGTACCCTCTCGAATGTGACGATATCCTTTTGTAGATAAGAAGACCAAAACTGAGCTGCATATTCCCGCAGTGGAGGCACAATTAGAGCCTCTATTTCTTTACTCTTATATTCGAAATTTCTTACAAAGAACGTATTCTAATCGTTATTTATCTACATGACGCAGTGTTTCGTAAGCTTAAAGTCGCTTGAAATTAATACACCGAAATCGCTTTCTTCTGATATATTTTCTAATCGATAACTGCCTAAAGTATAAGCAAAGTTCTATTTCAAGAAACGATTTGCATAACGTATTGAGCTTAAAATCCAGCTGCTATGTATCAGCCAATCGAATATTTCATTTAAGTTGTGTTGTATTTCCTGTGGATCTAAGTCGTGTTTCGCTATAAAACTTAGTTTTGTATTGTCGGCGAACTTGGCAATTTTGCCTACTTGTAATAAGCTACCTCCTAACCCATGCGCTCTAAGCTTTTCCAAAAGTCTCTTATGGGGAACCAAATCAAACGCATTTCTAAAATCAAAGTACTAATATCCATATTTTTCTGGTATAACATGACAAAATTGTAACAAATTTTTTAAACACGATCAACGTCTTATGATTCTGTGTTGGTCATCTGTAATTAAATTATGTTTAATCAACTGATCCACAATTCTGCCTTTAAAATTTGTCCCTAAAAGTTTACCCCCAACTGACGTTAAGCTAATAGGCATATAATTTGTAGGATCACTATTTTCCCCCATCTTTAATAATGGCGTAATATTTGCCAACTTGAAGTTTTCAGTAACATTACCATCTTTTAAAGAGCTGTTAAAGTTATGTAGTATTATCATCTCGTTTTTAAATTTTTAATATGGCTTGGATTAATTCTATCTGGACCGGGAGATTGTATACTTTTCAATTTGTTTATATAATTTGGGAGTTCAGTCTGTGAGCACTTAAGATTAGAAAGTATATTTTCTGCATTACAATTAATTAAATCGGGAGAAACAGAATGTAAAATGTCTTCCAAAGTAAACGCCTAGATAGAATTTCCGATTGATGTTTTGCGCAATACCTCCTCTATCACTAATCAGTTCTCCCTCGTCATTTTTAATGGGCTTTATTCAGCTGCGAAACGGTTTCCAATTATTTACATAAAAGTAGAACTGTTTGGTTTTATATTTCCATGTTTTAAAAAGATCAATTTTCAACTTTCTTCCTTTTTCAGTTTATTTTTGACCCGACGCCGATATTGAACGTAATTTTAGTGCTTTAATTTTTTGGAACAGATTCTTTATCTTATTTAATATATATTTCCAAAGAAAATTCGTATCTGACAGCAATACTGCTTGTATTAAGGATTTCTTTACCTCATTTTAATAAGAAAACAATCGAAATTTACGTTTCTGAAATTAGGAATATTACATCTTCGGGGTTTTATTTGAAAAACACTTTTAGGTAAAATCGAATAGCATTTGATCGTTTGTGCCTAAATTTTCGCTGCCAGAAACACCAACAAAGTTTTATTTATTTGTTATAATCAAATCGCACCATATGACTTTCACCCGCTGCCCAGCAACACTACTTACGAGCATAAACTCAAATAATTCATCGTTATTTTGTTAGTTTTGTACGCGCGTAGGATGGAGGGGGGAAGTCTATATACTCGAGCCAATTAAAAAAAAATCGACACTAATAGAGGTTATTAAAATAACTGTATTACTGATATTAATGGTATACGAAACTATTGCGTAAAATTGTCTCCTGCATACAAGAAGACCCTCTTCCCCCCGGGCTATCTAATTGCATGTCTAATTATTGCGTTGAAGATTGATTCTGTTTGGGAAAGTAAAGAAATGAACGAACTAACCCAAAAGCTTCACTCAAAAATTAGCCAGTATGAGAAGGGAAGAGTATTTATTATTTATTTTGAATCAGCAAAATGTTGCCTAGGAAAAGGAACTTAAAAAAAAAGATAAAACAAAAACACCAGCATAACAAAAAATCAGCAGCGTATCTGATGAGCGAAGAATATCAATTAGTAAATTTTAAATGAATAAATATTACACAAGGAAAGGAATTAAAATGAAAAAGAATGAATTCTCCGGAACATTTTGAAAAACAAGAGTTAACATACATCAAAACGTATATAATTCTCAATCTTAAATGAAGGTGGCACTCTTCTCCTTGTAGAAAGAACTAAATTGCGGCCTCGGAATTCTACGTTCTTATGGGCTGAGCAAGGTCGACCGCGTGTTTCACCGGATTTCTATAAAATGTATTAAAATATAAACTAAATAATGTTCCAATATCCGATAATAAAAAATATAAAGGAATAAAACAGAATAAAAGGACTAACCTTAACTTTCGGACGAAATTTCAAACTCGATGGCGTCACAATTTCCAGCACGAAAAATACAACAAAATATCGCGCTTTTAAATTCGCAAAAACAAGAGTAAATGAACCAAAAAGTTAAACACACAAAAAACGTATTATTTGGACACAAAGGAAAATTTCACGGCCAATGGCCTCAACAATTCATAATTACGATGTACATTGCATATTGGGACTATAGAGTGCTTGCAGAACACAACCGTTGACCACGAGGTTCTAGCCTATTTTAACTATAAATCAATGGATTACTGGGGAGGTCTATTTCTCTAAAGGTTAAGAGTTCCATAAACTCCTTCACAAATATACTGCGCGCCTTTATTAAAATTGGCCATTTAATGCCGATCATTGAGGGTGGAACATCTGGGATTACACCTCCAGAAATTCAAACAGTGGAAACGTGTTTTAGCTACTACACTAGTCAGTAAAATGGCTAAGTTAATTGTGCCGCTTTTTGTTATTTACTAATGATTGTAAAGAGAACATAGCAAAATTACCTGACCTCGTTTACCAAAGAGTCCGAGCATTGACTACAGCAAAGAGTAAACTTATGACGCACTTTCAAAAAGTTGGATAATTATAAAACGAAGTTAAATACCCAGCAGTTTACGTTGATACTTGTGTAAGGCAGGGGAATCCAGTCAGCATTTAAGTTTATTTAAACTTAATTACAGATTATCCAATTTTTAATTTACAATGTACATATAATTGTCTTAAACAGCTATTTTTTACAATATTACTAAAAAATGCTAAACATAAGATAATTCATACTTAAATACATATAGCCAGGAGAAATAAATACAAACCCTTCTATCTTAACTCGTGTGATACATAAATAAATATCTCCTTTCATTAACGACCACACATTTATTAGTTGGCACAATAGCACACTTTAGTCACAACAAGGCTTTAGATACAATACAAGAAACCTTCTGATTCTCTTTTTTCACTCAAAAAATAAGGAGATGGAGATATCCGGAAGGTTGGCGACGAAGGGAGTTCTTCTGTCTTCTAAGCCTGTCCTCGAAACAATTCTGCCTCAGTTCGCTATGAGAGAAACGAGCATTAATTGCTTCGACCTGCACAGGAGTCTTTTCTGAGGGGCGGATGAAAGACATGATTGGAATGTCTGGGTAGCCCCGTTAGCAACCTTCTATGGCCCACAAAATATACCTTAAGTATATAAATTTTTGTTTGCCTCTTCTTTTGTCCACGTGTGCAAAATTTTCAAATTTTCAACCTCGCCCGAAGCTCTCAAAGAATATAATATTTAAACAAAATATAACTTTCAGTATGTAAGATTAAGCGGTTATCGCAGACAGGTTCAGAAGAGCCCTCCGTCACATGACGCTGCCTCCTGTAAATGTTTTCAATTAGGAAAGTACAGAAAATGACTTGGTGCTGACGATGCATTGGCGAATAGGTTCATGAGAATCTTCTGGTCGCGATGCCCCCTAAATTTAAATTTATGTGCTTTGTATCCCATATTCTTTGCTATGCAGCTCTAAGAGTTTACCCTAAGAGTTTAGTTTGCAGACAGATCCCTCTGAACCAACGCATCAAAAGCGTTACATAGATCTCTCGAATGAGTTTCCTATCCTGTACGCTAAATGGTGCTGACCTTCGTTTACGTCTTTCATTGGATCGATACAATCAATAATTTTCGTGTGCGAAATATGAGCCTTTGTTGACCAGGAGAGACAACTCGCGTGTACACTCAAATTATGTACGCTGCCGGGCGTAAAACCGTGGGTATCTCACCAGTGTCATAAGAATGCACTGTAAAGGAGACGTGGGGAAGGCACCGGTTGCCAAATGTGGTGAATCGAGTCTAATTTCCCAAATAAAGAGATAGAAGCAGATGAACAAATACAGATGGTATGGTGCCCTCGACGACGACAGAAATGTCAGGTCATTGTCTCGCCCTCCAAAAGGGCATCTGTACTTTTCAGCATAACGAGCGACGGGGTTAAGTGCCATTTGTAGATGGTACACCAAAATATTCATCAAAGCCACAGGAAAAAAATCGAAAGATCGCCTAAGTGGAGCGTAGCGAGAGTATTTTGCAATATTGAAGTATTGCCGTTGATCTACGCCGTTTGTATTGTGTGATGTTCAAACATGTGAACTGACATTGAAATAAAGGAATCTCGTAAGGAAGTTCAAGATCCTAAAGCAATTAAACTGCTAAACAAATTCTTAAAGGACATTCCAAATCAAGATAATATCACTATAGTAAAAGAAGACATAATTCCACCACAACTACCCTTAAACGACTCAGGCGACGGATTTAGACCTCCAAACTGGCGATGTTATTAATCGGATCTCCGGCTCCGCCGTCCCCCAAACAACGAATTTGCTGCCTTGGGAGAGGAGGCTGGTGATGACAAGCCCCCAATCGCTCTTTCCTGGTACTTATTTGCAAGACACTTGAGTGAAGAGTTCTTCGCCTAGAAGACATCGTAAGAGAAGATTGAATTTCACTCTGGGAGGTGATATAGACGATTTTGCGGCAGCCGTTCACGCTGAACTAACCACTAATGAAGAGTAAAAGGTCATCATAATGGCTAGAGAAAACGATATCGTAGCGTAGAAGCCGTCACAAATCTTTATTAAGTACATATTGCTACTACAATATGTACTACAATATGTTGGGATAGTGCCTAGAATACGATGGACCGACTACGAAACAGTTCCATCAGTGAAAGTAAATAATATTTTCCACACTTTATGTTCGTCATTAAATATAAAATTTATTAACGTTTGGAACAGTTTTAGAAAGCAAAGAGATCTCTATGGAAGGGATGTTGTTCATCTCAATGGTATTGGAAAGGCACGACTGGGTAGGATTTTAGTGTTATAAACCCTCCCTCAAACAGTTCCATCAGTGAAGGTAAATAATATTTTCCACACTTTATGTTCATCATTAAATATAAAATTTATTAACGTTTGAAACAGTTTAGAAAGCAAAGAGATCTCTATGGAAGGGATGTTGTCAATCTCAATGGTATTGGAAAGGCACGACTGGGTAGGATTTTAGTGTTATAAACCCTCCCTCAAATTTTGTCAATTCCGCAGTTCGAGAAACTTTCTTAATTCATGGCCGCACAAATCGAAGGAAATTAGCTAGGATAATAACAGCTCCCCAAATAGTAGTTGAATTAATATTAATAGTGGAAAAGTAGAAAATGTAAGTAAAAGAAAAATGGCGATACAAAAGAAAAACAGCAAAAAAATCCGTATATTAAGGTGTACTATTGCAATACTTGGAACATCCGGAATAAATTTAATGAACTAAATTTAATTAGTGATATATATCATTACGACATCCTCACCATTACTGAAACGTGGTTGCATATAGCACATCGGCACTCTCTATCGTCATTTCAAATTCCGGGTTACATACTAATTACAAGGATAAACCTATAAAAGAAGGAGGTGGTGTCTTGTTTTACTTAAAAAGCGAAATAAAGTACGATGTCTTAAATCGATAACAGCGAATTAACCTGGATAAGAGTTAACAATGAAGCTTTTTATTATCACCATTATCTTTTTTATTTAAATTACAGTATCTGCTTACTGATTACTTTTCGTTTTATCCGTGTCTTTTCTATTAAAAGATATCGCGCGTAAACCAAACCCTCGTGAGCAACGGTTTCCCAAACAACATGATTGAAAAACAACTTCAATCATTTTTAAGTATGCAATTCAAAGATACGGATAAAACGGAAAGTAATCATGAAGCAGTAAATAATATCAAACACTATTACTGAAATCAGATGTCTTCGGCCTATAAAATAGACGAAAAAACATGAAGGAGATTGTTAACCGTAACATCAAAGTTAAGAATCAAATGGACAAAATTCAGCTTATTATATACTACAAAACGACAGAAGTTAACAATCTCCTTATGAAAAATAACAGCTCCCAAAACTTCTCGAACCTGAAGTCTATCAACATAGTTTACGAGTATAACTTCCTCCATGAAGGCTGCAGGCTTCATAATATCTCAAAATATTTGGCATGAAAACCTCTACCCTTTCGAGGCGTTTAACCATGCACCTGCAAAACAGAGGGCCTAAAGAATCATATGGAGAGCGCACATAGCATTAGCCTAGCTAGATATATTTTGGTCGGAAAAGTCACAATTAAAAGAAAAAAGGGAAATAAATCTAAGCTGAACATCCTAGAAGCCATCTTAATCAACGAAGAAAAGCCCATCCTCAGTACCAAGGCTACGAGCTGGAATCGAACATTAAAGTTGTTTTAAAAATTCCACTCTCAGAATTGGCCCGTTTCCCTTGATACTATGTTCAAGCAGGAGGAATAAATATCCCCTAAAAACCGTTTCTTTTCATTCAACTAAAAATTCGAAAAATATAATCTCAACCTAAGAATACTACCAAAATAGACAAGAGGAAACAAAAAGAAGAAGAAAAACAAGAAGGTAGTACGTTAGTACCAAGAACACAATAAACAAACATAAGAAACGATAACAAAAACAACCACATTAAACACACTCACATCAGCACAAAGCAGTACAATGAAAACAAAACTAACAAGTATTTAAAAAACACAGAAAAGTAAGAAAAAACACTTTAAAAACAATAAATAAACACTTAATCAAGAATACGTCAAGAACATAAAAGGAGAATACAAATAAACAAATTCTAAGTCCTGAATACCAAACTTATACATATATATGCATGTATATATGTACATGTAAGTATATGAAATTACATTAAAACAACAAATTAAACAATAAAAATACTAACATGAAAGAGATTAGCCTGATCTCCAGGCAACTATGCAATTCTTGCAACTCTTATACTTCCTTCCTTTCAACACTATTCCCAACCCCACTATTCTTGTACACCACTATTTATCACACTCACATATTCACCACTTCCACACGATCAATCAAACGATCAATTCTTTTCATTCAGCCTGATTCAGACTCCACCATACTTAATTGATATATTTTTTTTAATTTTAGGAGCCTATCTGGTGACTGGCCACTTGGGCATAAGTCACCGCACTCACGAAAGCCTAGCACAAGGCTACTTTAAAATAAGAATATGAAAACACAACAACGATAAAAAGAGAAGATAACATTGGTAAAGGAGGAAAGAATAACGCTCCGAAGATGAGCAAAGAGATCGAAAGCTTAGCAATTTAAGTTTGGTTTTTACCAAAGGCATTTATTAAAAAAAAACATATATGTACCTAGGACAAGTTATTTACCATCTACAAGATGGACTAAAGAAGAGAGTAAGAAAAATAGAAAGTTGCCAAAGGAAAGTAATGAAGACGAAATATACCATGGTATTTAACAATATATATATATATATATATATATATATATATATATATATATATATATATATATATATATATGCAACGATTGATTTGCTTTTACGTAGACGAAGCCGATATACATATGAAGAAGAAACCACGAGGAATCTAAACTGTCATTTTATAAGGGAAATTGATTGGAAATTTCCTCAAACTTGAGATTTATTCGGTGGCTCGAAACAAAATTGCAGAATGGATAGAACGAAAGGTAAATAAAAAGGAAGGAATAAACATCTGATATATAAATATATTGAACCGGATTAGTCAGGAAATTGAAAAAATGAAATAGTATTAGAAAATGAAATAAAATAATTCAGTGAAATAAATCAAATGCTTCCCTTAGTATCTTTGTAAAGGAAAGTAAGACGAACCAGACTCATTAAGAGAGGTTTTCTTTTATTTTATATTTCCCATTTGGCGCCGGCCAACAACCGAAAAAAAATTAACAATGTATTAAATAATAATAAACTATAAACAGACAACAAATACAACAATAACTAAAAAAATACATGATCAGCTGTACCAGGAAAATTCCTCTTTCCTCAAGGAGCCAACTCACTATCACAATGTGATAAAAAATTTAAATTATGGAGGAGTTCCCCCCCCCATTCCCCCCCAAATCAATGATACTAGCATTCTGTAGAGGAAACCTGCACCAAACACAAGAGAAAAGCGGTAGGGATCCCGCTCCTCACGGTACGGTGACATACCGCGCACGAAGTTCTCCTCAGATTATGACATTCAACCAAAATAGAGTGGACAATCTTGGGCACTAACAGTCTGTCACACACGTAATATCTGATAATTTGCCTTTATTTTGTGACGAGGGCTGTGACGTGATATCGTGGGACCTACGTTCGCTTAATTTAGGCTGACACGTCATCCAAAGGAATTCTAGAATGTTCGTTCGCTTTGATCGGCCAGTTTCCCTCCTAATTATTTTATTGAATATTTAGTTGGATTAAGATTATTGCGTTTTTGTCATGGAAGAAAGCATTTGGTGTCTGGAGTTAAGAATTTTCATTGTATGTTGATGGAGCATTGGGATTTTGAATGATCCGTATTTGTTAGTGTTCCGTGGAATTCAATGTCGAGGCCTTCATTCTTCACGGAAGACAGACCATTTTTTTTGTGCTTGGAGAAGAAAGTTGTGTTCGGGAGCAGAGTGGATTTCGTGCACTTATTTTCCGGTTTTGTGCGTCTCGGAAGACTATTGCTATTTAAGGCTATTGTAATTTAAGGCCATCCTGAGTTAAGGTTACCGTGAGTTAAGGTTACCCTGAGTTAAGATTATTGTGATTGATTGACTTACTGTAAGACAACCGGCAGAGTTGTACCCCTTTTATACTTTAGGGTGGGTTTACCGCGAGTGTTGTGCCTTTCGTGCATCTTTGGTAGAACAACCGTGTGTGGTGTCCTTGTTTTTGTGTGGCCCATACTAGGCCTGATATTGGTGGTCGTGAGTGCCCCTTTATTTTTGTATAAGCCTTCATATATATATATATATATATATATATATATATATATATATATATATATATATATATATATATATATATATATATATGGTCGGTCATTGCGCGTAGGTACATTGTAGTTACGTTACCGGTGAGTGCTTCCCTATGTGGTTCAACCTTCTTTCTCCATGGTCTCATAGATAGGAATATCATACGTGCGTTATTTTTGTGTACATATTTGTTCTAGTATCTTCCATACTCTAAATATT
Source organism: Ceratothoa steindachneri (assembly GCA_963969495.1). Lineage (NCBI taxonomy): Eukaryota > Metazoa > Arthropoda > Malacostraca > Isopoda > Cymothoidae > Ceratothoa > Ceratothoa steindachneri. The sequence goes on along the minus strand of OZ018319.1, from coordinate 193,037,323 downwards.
TTTACATATTACAAAAGGCCATTCCTTAGCTCGACCTATCAAAGTTGTAATTAATTTTTTAGGTCCTTTCTATGATAATTTAGTCTTTGAATATATCGGCATTTTCAAGTTGATTCATTTATCAATGTCGTAGAATGACTCCCGACGATACCATATATATCTATTCGTTGAGGGAACTTCCTTAATTATCTTTAGAGTGCGTTTACTGTCTGGCGGCCGATATTATGTATCTTCAAAATGCTTAAGAAGTGGAACTGAGCTCAAGGATAATAATATTGCTATCATTAATAAAATAGAGTTTTATTAATAATAACTATAATCAATACACAAAAAAACGGAAAATATTGACATAAACAGAATGGAAAGGGTCGTGGAGACTCGGGCTAATCCAAGGATTTAAGGGATTAAAAAAGGTAAAAAAAATATAGAGTTAAAGAGATGGGATGGTTCGATAAACCATTTAAAGCACAGGATAGAATTGACAAAAAGGGATCAATACTCAAAAGGTGACGTTTGGCTTACGTAACTTTCATTAGGGTGCAGTGGAAGGTACTTGAAGGAATATTCGGTCCGCTGGCGAGTTCCAGCCGAAGGGGGGGGATAAAAGGATCCTGACGAGGCGTCTTGGAAAGGAGAACCGTTACTCGACGAACGGCTTGAAGAACAATGGCTGTTCTACTTTGTTCTCTTCTGAACAAAGGGGGGGGGAATGAGAACCGTCTCTTGTCTACGGGCTCAAGAACAATGGCTGTTCTAATGTTGTTCTCCTTGAACAACAGGGGGGGTGAGAACCGTTTCTTGGCGAAGGGCTCAAAACGAACAATGGCTGTTCTAATGCTGTTCTCCTTTGAACAACAGGGGGGGGAAGCCTTGGGGACTTGACGTCGGAAAGGCTCGAACCTTTGGCACTCAAGGAATATTGTCCTCCTTCTGGACAAGTGATGGTGAATCTCGAGGTCGAGGTCCCTTGGCGCACAAAGGGAGAGAGGGTCGTGGTGATGTTTCGCGACGAAAATCTGGATCTCCAATCTGATCTTAGTGGTAAAGTTTCCATATAAATAGCCAGGACATCTCCTTGGCGTGGGGGAAAATGGAGTGAAAGCGTGGAGGGAACGCACAGCCGGGCCGGCGAACAATGCCTTATCTGTTCATAAGCCTAACTCGATCTGGCGAGGTCGGCGTATGGGGGTGAACGGGGGGACGATAACCTCCTTGTTTAAACATTGGCATCCGGTAGCTGAGATAAGACTCCAAGCCTCGAATCGAAGATGCACGTGGGCAGCATCGTGGTTTTAAATAATACGGGGTAGGAGTTGAAATTAAACGCAACTTCAACACGTTCTATCACACCCCTCCATTCCAGGGGAAGTTGTCACTTCGAAAAAAAAAGAGAGAAGGGACAACGATAGAGCTCCGTTGTAGGGAACTCGTTTTCTTGTACCAACCGTACCTTCCTGCACCTAACTAGTATTACCTCAATACATATGATTATTTTGATCTTTAGATTACAGGGGAAAATAACCTTTAATACAACTTAATCAGAGAAAAAAAAAAAAAAAAAAGGGCATGGAACAATGAAATGATATGAACTTAGTACATACGGGACAAAATAATTTATACGTAAATTAATAAGAACAAATATATAGACATACAAAAAAAAATAGACATTGAGCGTTACAAAATTCAGACATATACATTAATTAATTATATTACAAAAGAATCTTAAATTAAGTCGTACAAGACGGTATATACCTACATGGAGATACTAATCCTATGAATACAATTATTCTACGCTATTCGGTAACGCATTTCTACTGAGGGCGTCAGCGACCTGGTTATCGGGACCTTTTATCTAATTTATTTTAAACTGATACTCTTGCAAGAGTAAACTCCAGCGCATGATGCGGCCGTTTGAGTGTCTCAAATTCCTAATATAGGCTAACGGACGGTGGTCGGTTCCTATTTGAAATTCTTTACATATCAAGTACAGCTTGAATTTGTCTATGACCCAGATAATTGATAGAGCTATCTTTTCTCTAGTGGCATATCTCTTTCCGCGTGGTAATAATTGACGACTAGCATATGCAACTGGATGACTCGTTCTGTCATCCACGTATTGAAGGAGTACACCTCCAATGCCCTCGTTGATCACGTCGGTCTTAATTCCAAAGGATTTTTCCGGGTTGGGCAACTTTAAAATGGGGGCAGAAATGAACTTACTTTTGAGCTGATTAAAATGGGAAACAGCGACATCATTCCAACGTAAACGATCGGGGAAATTCTTTTCCTGAAGGGGGCATAGGGGGGCCAAAATTGCAGCGAAATTCGGAACAAATCGCTGATAGGGAAAAGCTGATCCTAGGAACGATCTTAATGGCTTCTTTGTAATCCGGAGGGGCAAGTGGGCGATTGCCTTAATCTTGTTGTCGTGGGGACCTAACTTGCTTTGTCCTATTTTGAAACCCAAATATTCGATGGTTTCGTGAGCAAAATGGCATTTGCTGGGGCCAATGGTGAGGCCATTTTCACGCAGTTGCTCGAAAAGAACTAATAGGGCGGGTAAATGGTGATTCCATTTAATTAGTTCTTGTAGCTGGCTCTTCGGACGTGGTGTCAGCTGCGCGTCACTATCCAGGTCAGAGGGTTCTAAAGACTCGCCTGGTAGGGAAGGAGGAGGGTAATCGGCATCAGGTTGGATGCACACTGTCTGGATTACATTAAGGGACTCCGCGGGGCAATCCTCTTCAAGCGCCGATGCTTCGTCCAGTTCTACGAAGGTATCTCCATGGGCGCGTTGGGGGTTCTTTTTTTCTTGGGGTCCAGGGACAGTCTCCGTGTCCTTGTCTGGGGCCTTATCACCTAAGGGTTTTAGTGATTTACACTCCTCTTTTGCCGTCCTAAAGTCCTGGTTAGGGGTTTCCGAGAAATCGGACGGTATCGGGGTTCTTATGGGGACGGGCTCCTGGGCTTCTTTCTTATCTCGGCCTTGAGGAAGGGCGGCCTGAAACACAGGGTTGAAACTTACTTGGGGGCTCTGTCCTATAAGTACGGAACAGAATTTTATGGGTGCTACAATGACTTCAGCCCAGCCATTATAATATTGACACTGCAGGTAACATCTAGCGACGGGGAATCTGTTCGCCCGCCCAAGTTGGTCATGTACCACCGCAAATTTTTCGTGGTTAGAGACCACTGGGAGGAGTTCGTCGGACACGATGAAGCACGTACATCCTGTGTCCCCGACGAGAGTCGATACTCGACAGCTGTCCACGCTGCCCTCCTCATATTTCAAAGTTCCCGATGAACTTTTACCAAAAACAAAATTTACCTGGTGGCCTGACGGAGGGGGAGAAGTTTCTGCTTGGGTCTGCACCACCGGGGGAGCCGGGGTCGCATTAATCTGGTGAACTTCGTGGGCTGGTCCGTTTTTAAGCCTAGAATTTGGGGGGCAATTCCAGCTCATGTGGTTTTCTACACCACAGGTGAAGCATATGGTTGGTCGCTTCGGGAAGAGAGATGGAGGAGAAGTCTTAACGGGAGGTTTGGAGTCCCGTTGTTGGTTTTGGGGAAAGAAGTTTTGGGGTTTTACGGGGCTCGGAAACTTTGTCAGCTTTCCTGGGAAGGGGCGCGAATCCTTCCTTCTTTCTTCTCGTTGGATTTCTCTTTCTCGTTCTTCTCGTTGTATTTTTCTTTCTCGTTCTTCTCGTTGGATTACTCTTTCTCGTTCTTCTCGTTGGATTACTCTTTCTCGTTCTTCTTGTCGGATTACTCTTTCCCTTTCTCTTTCTACCTTTTTTCTTTGAAATTCTGCTTTAATCCGAGCTAATTCAATCTGAAGCTCAGCTTGTCTTATCCGTTCCTCTCTTTCTCTTTCTTCTCGTTGTATTTCTCTTTCTTCTTCTTTTCTTTGCTTCTCTTGAATGTACTCAATTACTTCTTTTCCGGAGAGTCCACAGGACTCTCCTTGCGCTTTAAAGATTTCAAACTGAGTCATCTTTGCACTTGGGGGCGCACTAGTCAACCAACTAAAATTCCTCGCAACAAGAATTATGCTTCTATAGAATTAGCCTACCTAAATATGGGCACTGAGCTATTCGTACTTGGTTTCTCAATCTAAATAACCACTGACTAAAATCACAAAAAAAAAAAACAAACAAATTATTATAACCGTTCCTTGAGCTACTCCAGCTTCTTAAGTTTAAAAAAAAGGGGGGGATAGCAATCGTTAAAACAAAAGGGAACTACTATATTCTATTATTATAACGAATAACACTATGCTTTACTCGACTGAGACCAGTGTTTGCAAAGATATAGCGTTAAACCCCACACACCTGATACCAAATTTAAATAGTATATATATATATGTCGTAGAATGACTCCCGACGATACCATATATATCTATTCGTTGAGGGAACTTCCTTAATTATCTTTAGAGTGCGTTTACTGTCTGGCGGCCGATATTATGTATCTTCAAAATGCTTAAGAAGTGGAACTGAGCTCAAGGATAATAATATTGCTATCATTAATAAAATAGAGTTTTATTAATAATAACTATAATCAATACACAAAAAAACGGAAAATATTGACATAAACAGAATGGAAAGGGTCGTGGAGACTCGGGCTAATCCAAGGATTTAAGGGATTAAAAAAGGTAAAGAAAATATAGAGTTAAAGAGATGGGATGGTTCGATAAACCATTTAAAGCACAGGATAGAATTGACAAAAAGGGATCAATACTCAAAAGGTGACGTTTGGCTTACGTAACTTTCATTAGGGTGCAGTGGAAGGTACTTGAAGGAATATTCGGTCCGCTGGCGAGTTCCAGCCGAAGGGGGGGATAAAAGGATCCTGACGAGGCGTCTTGGAAAGGAGAACCGTTACTCGACGAACGGCTTGAAGAACAATGGCTGTTCTACTTTGTTCTCTTCTGAACAAAGGGGGGGGAATGAGAACCGTCTCTTGTCTACGGGCTCAAGAACAATGGCTGTTCTAATGTTGTTCTCCTTGAACAACAGGGGGGGTGAGAACCGTTTCTTGGCGAAGGGCTCAAAACGAACAATGGCTGTTCTAATGCTGTTCTCCTTGAACAACAGGGGGGGATGAGAACCGTTTCTTGGCGAAGGGCTCAAAACGAACAATGGCTGTTCTAATGCTGTTCTCCTTTGAACAACAGGGGGGGAAGCCTTGGGGACTTGACGTCGGAAAGGCTCGAACCTTTGGCACTCAAGGAATATTGTCCTCCTTCTGGACAAGTGATGGTGAATCTCGAGGTCGAGGTCCCTTGGCGCACAAAGGGAGAGAGGGTCGTGGTGATGTTTCGCGACGAAAATCTGGATCTCCAATCTGATCTTAGTGGTAAAGTTTCCATATAAATAGCCAGGACATCTCCTTGGCGTGGGGGAAAATGGAGTGAAAGCGTGGAGAGAACGCACAGCCGGGCCGGCGAACAATGCCTTATCTGTTCATAAGCCTAACTCGATCTGGCGAGGTCGGCGTATGGGGGTGAACGGGGGGACGATAACCTCCTTGTTTAAACATTGGCATCCGGTAGCTGAGATAAGACTCCAAGCCTCGAATCGAAGATGCACGTGGGCAGCATTGTGGTTTTAAATAATACGGGGTAGGGGTTGAAATTAAACGCAGCTTCAACACGTTCTATCACAATCAAACATTTGTAAATAAAGTTTTTTCGTTTTAAGTCGACGCATCTTCTATCCTTGGTTATAAACTTTTGGGGTTAAATAATCTGGGCATGTGACCTGACCCTAGTTTGTGACAGTCTTCACATTAAGGTTCAGGGCAGCGCGCTATCAGATGGCGCTCTGTGTCCAATTCGGAGACAAGAAAATTAATTCACAACGTCGCCCTTTTCCTTTGCTACGCAGCCCTAAGGTTTAATCTGATTCAGGCCATATGGTCAGGGTCGGAAAGAACGAAACGACGGCTCTGTTTTTCAGTCTCTGAAAACTGCCTGGCCCCTTCATCGGGAAGTTCGTTTTTAGCTACCTTCTCCTCCAGGGGTACCGCCTTGCCGTGGCGGAGGGGCTTGCGAGCATTTATGACCCCAGGAGCCGCACCAGGGTAAGACTAAGTTCCTACACGGGTCTAACCGTACTGGACAGGTCCTGGGCGAGGAGCCAGACTAAATGTATCCAAACCTTGTGGGGCAGCTGTGTGTCCGAATTCCAGTACACTTCTGTCCCACCTGGTTCCCCCTATACAGGGGTTCTACACCACCGTCCTGTGGTTTTGTGAATGGATTCACAAATACTAGGTGATCCCACACTGAGTACAAAGATGGGTGAGGGAGACCCCATGAGGCGGTTTGATGTCCAAACTCTGGCATCACTCCGGCCTCCCCCAAAACGCACCAACTCATGTACGGGCCCGCTGAACCTCACCCACCGGGTAGATGGTCCCGCGGCTAGGCCATGAAATGGGGATTTTAGGGCGTCTGGACCGTCGGAGCTCCTGGCGGGCCCCCATTGATGTCCTGGTAGACGTCAGGAGGGGGGCCCACTGCCTTTAAACCGGCAGCTGGACCTCGGCACGAGCCAACCATCCAGGCTGCGGGGACCCGTCCGGTCCCCTCTGGCGAATAGGTGAGACTCATGACTCCAGGGTCGAGGTTACCTTTAAAAATAATTTTTATATGGGATATAATATAACCTCTTTTTCCCAGAAGTCGAAGACTCCTGGTCTCCATGAATGGATCTCGCTCTGGACTACGAGGGCTTTCTTGTCCTTAAGTCAAACTCCAACTTACTTTTCTCCAAATTAGATGTGTTTTATGTCTATGACGACTTTGTAATAAGGGGTGGTGAGCCAAAACAAATGTGGCCTGGCAATAATGGCTGCTTGGTGATAGAAGCAGCATCTCCCAAACGACAAAAAGATATCCTCTCACTAAAAACACTGGCAGATGTCGAACTTTCCCCTAGCTTTCATCCAACCTTCAACACCTGCAAAAGTGTCTATAGGTCCGAGGAATTGATTGACTACAACCTGCAAAGATTGATCTCAAAACTAGAACCACAAAAAGTGATAGATGCAATCCGTTTACCCCGTACAATTAACGCCGTCAAGGTACCTTCATCAACTACAATCGTCACCTTCAACAGAACCGAAGCTTCATCAAGACTAAAAGTGAGGTACTTCAGCATCCTCATCGTACCCTATGTGGAATACCCCAGAAGGTGCTTCCACTGTCAAATATTCGGTCACTCAAGCAAAGCATATAACCAAATTTGCATATGTGTTAACTGCAGCAATCTACCAACTTGCTGTGCAAACTGCAGTGGGAACCACAGAGAATCCGGTAAAGAATGCATTATCTTCATATAAGAGAAAGAAGTCTTGGCAATCCGAAACATAAAAAAGAAAATAAGCTTTAAGAAAGCCGGTCACAGGCCAAATCCTTGTATATTGCACCGGGACGCAGCTTCGCTTATGCATTGAAAAGTCTAAAACCCAGTAGGCCTCAGTTTAGACCCCACCCTTCACCTAATTTACCAGTGGATCAACCCCCAACCACCCAAGAGACTGAACAACCAACTGTCACAGCTATCAGTACCGATAACCAGCCACCAACACCCAGGTATAGCCCCCAAAATACACTCACCAGCCAACCTAGAGGAGCAGAATATTGCACCCCACTTAGAACACCTCCCAGCCAAGCTTCGACATCCAGGTCATCTCCAAGGCAAAATAAGAGACCCCTCCTGCTCTCTTCCTTCATCTCAAGCAACTTTCGCTAAAAAGTTACTTAGCAAGACCCAAAGAACCCTAAGAAAATCTGACCGAGAGATAATATACCAAGTCCCAGTTTTAGAGAGGAGAAAGCCTGATGAAAAAGATAACATTAAAGTCGAGTACACAGTCCCGTTCATAGATATACATCCGATCCCAGAAGTTTTACCACCCACACCAGTGCATAATAAAAGTGGGGCACCAAACACATGTATGATGGAAGTAGTCACAAGTTCACTAAGTCCACACAAAACAAAAACTGCTGAGAAGTTTATCTCCAAACTGGTGGATGGAGAAGCCACCATAGATATCAGCAAGGAATTAGACAACCTTGTGGCATATGCAATCTCCCCTAGCATTGGTACCATTCCTAAAACCAATCAAAGAGCGAGAACCACCCATAAGACCTCTGAACACCTAGCAATGGACGCAGAAAAGAACCAAAGCATCCCTGAGGCTCATGAAAAGAATCTGCCAGAACTGTGACCTCCTCTACCACCAAGGAAATCGAAGTTCCCAAGCAAAACAAGCACTACCATAAACCAACCATCAATCTTAAAAAGAATACTGCTGTACTCAAAATTAACTACTACCACTAAACCAGCAGGAATAAAACTGAAAGAAATAAAGAAAACCGCCACCAAAGAAGACATAAAAAAAAAAAAATAAAGCCCATCATACCCCCAACCATAAAAAACTCGAAAGACAAAAATAAACTAATTACTCTGAAAATACAATGAGTAAATTATCTTTCATTCATTGGAAGTGTAAAGGAATTTATGCAAAGTGGGAGGAACTCAATAAAATGTTGAGTGAAACTAATCTCACATGCATAGCACTACAGGAGTTAATATTAGGACGTAGGTCCGCCCCCCAAACTCCCAAACTACTTAGAATATTATAAATCTACAGAGCCCACAGGAGGAGTGGCCCTTTTCATCCAAACCTTGTTCCCACAGATGGTAGCACCACTCAATACACCACTGTAGGCAGTGGCCGTTAGGGTACATACCACCAAAACCTACACAGAGGGTGATATGCTCAACCTCTTCTCTCAGCTTCCAACCCTATTCCTTGTCCTTAGTGACATGAATGCCAGATATCACTTGTAGGGCGATACAGCTAATAATACAAGAGGAAATATGTTTGAAAAGATCATTAGCACCTCAAACCTAAGTGTACTCAATAATGGTAGCCCAACTTCCTTCCACGCACAAACTATTACTTATACGTGTATCGACTTATCCATCGGCTCACCCATCTGCAAAGTCGATTTTAAGTGGAATGTGGGTGGTAACCTTAGGGTCAGTGACCATTTCCCTGTGGTCCTGGAGACATCTTCCCTTACATTCCTCCTAAAAGTATGTTGAGATGGAACACAAGGAAGGCAGACTAGCCAAAATTCACATCTCTAACTGCTTCTCCAAGTGTTATAACTGAGAGTAGTATTGATGAAACCCCTGAAGCCTTTTATAACTTACTCAATATGGCGGTCAACTCATCAATGCCAATTAAAGGGAAGCCCATTGCAAAAAAAGCACTCCCATGGTGGACAAATGAATGCATAAAGGCTGTCATCCTTTGCAGGGAAGCCTGTCACCGGTACCAGAGGAACCTCACCATCACCAACAAATTTGAGCGCAATAAAGCACGAGCTATACGGCAAAGAACACTTCGACAAGCAAGGAGAACCTCCATGAGCAGTTCCATCTTCTGGCTAAATTATAGAACACCCATGAGGAAAGTTTGGAGAAAATTAAAGAAATTCAAGGATAAGGACCCTGGTCCCTGTCTCCCAAATCTGACTAGAACAGGTGACCTAATCGGAGACCTCTCAGAAGCTGCACAAGTATTTGCCCAAACATTCGCAAATTACTCAGATCCAGTAAGTTACCCCAAACCATTCCAAAAACTAAGAAAGACACTATAATCAATACCCCTGTAGTTCATGAGGGAACATGCAACTGACAAACCATACAACAATATCCTCACCATGACTGAATTCAAAGCAGCTCTGAAACAATCCCATATCACCGCACTAGGACAAGATGGGATCACCTATGATATCATCGCAAACTTAGCCCCTGTATCCTAAGACCACCTCCTTAAGTTATTTAACAAAATATGGATAGAGGGAACGTGCTCATCGATTTGGTAAAAGTCTATTGTGTTCCCATTTAAAAAAGAAGCAAAGAGTGGTACTGAGGCGCCCGATTACCGCCCCATCTCATTAACATCATGTCTATGCAAGCTGATGGAACGGATGGTAAATGCCAGACTTGTCTAGTGCCTGGAAAAAGATCAATTGATTACCCCAGTGAAGTCAGGTTTCAGAAAGGGCCAATCTACTACTGACCAACTAGTTTGAATGGAGACCTTAATCAGAGACAACTTTGCAAGAGGACACCATGTCATTGGTGTCTTCTTTGACATAAAAAAACGTACGACACGACCTAGAAGAGGAGCATTCTCCAACATCCCCACGACTGAGGACTGAGAGGTTACTTCCCCAGATTTATCCAAAATTACCTTCCAAGACGCACATTCCAAGTCAAGGTAGACAATGCACTTGTTCACCCTTATGAACAAATAGGGAGCATACCCCTAGGAGGAGTACTAAGAGGCACTTGCTTTACCATAGCAATCAACAACATTTTGAAAGGGGTGCAACTCGACATATTCACAGCACTCTATGTTGATGATCTTGCCATAGCATGCTCCTCACCACGCTTGCCATTCGTGACTCGTAAGGTCCAACAAGCAATAAATATAATAACCACAAATACAGCAAGCAAAGGACTTCGCCTATCAATCATAAAGACTTGCGTTGTGCACTTCTCAACTCTCAGGAATTCTCTCTGGGACACACCAGAGCTTTTTCTGAACAAGACCTTTATAAAGTTTGAGGAAGATAAAAAAATTCTGGATATTAGATTTGACAGAAAACTAACATTGAAACATCACATAACCAAGCTGAAGAAGCCATTCACAAAGAGGTTGGACTTAATGAAACTCCTCTCTCATACAAGCTGGAGTGCAGACCGCCAAACACTCTGGATGCTCTACTCTAGCCTAGTACGGAGAAAGATGGATTATAGTTCTTAGATATACAGCTCAGCAAATAATACAAACTTCAAGGCCCTGGAACCAATCCGCAACCTGGAAGTTAGGTTGGCCCTGGGGGCCTTCAAATCTTCCCCAGTGCCGAGCCTATATGCCGAAAGCGGGCTTCTCCCATTAAAATACAACCGCCTGATTTAGAACCTGAAATACCTTCTCTATATCCAACAAATACCTAATACCCTAGTCTACCAGAGCATCCTAAGGGGACGTTGAAATACAATTTATTAGAGTTCCATCCATTGCACGACCATTTGAGTTAAGGATTGGTGAGCATGCATTCACATTGGAAGTGCTATCGGGATGCTCAGCTACCAACCACAAGTCCCACCGTGGATCAGAAGCATCGCTTAAATGTGCGAAAACTTCCACATTCCCAATAAATCAGACTTCCACCCTCTCACACCGAAAAATATGTTCTTGCAACATATAAACGAAAACTATCCCATGAAACCTGTGTTCACTGATGGTTCAAAAGGCCTGGCTGGTGTCGGGGCAGGTGTGATATCGCCTACGAGGACTACCCTAGTCACACTCCCACCCCATGCATTCATTTTTACAGCGCAACTAACAGCAAGACTTGCTGCACTTCATGAGATCTCCAGCTCACCACTGGATTCTTATGTAATCTATTCCGACTCAAGAAGTGTACTAGATTCTAATTATCTCTACTGGAGTTTAAATACCTTGGTTGCTCTGGCGGTGGATTTGAGTCTGAAATTGAACTCAATGAGCCAAGACACTTCAGGAATTTGGTGGGTTCTTTGACGCGTGCCTCGACCAGATGGTAGGCAGCGGACGTGATAGCTTGACAGTCTAAAGGAACTTTGGCGAGTGTGGCAGATGGAGGTCCACACAGTATTTAGGGAGAGGAGGTCTTCTTCAAGTGCGAGAACTATCACGGTGCTTTAGGACGCAGCAAGATAGGCGGGGTCTTTCTGACGAGAGTAAGTTGAACTTGGTTTTTAAACCAAGTTAACTTAGAGTTTGGTGTGACCACAGGGGAACGGGCTCGAGAAGGAGCTTCTTCTTCTCCGTTTCGGAATTCCTCAAGGGCCAGGAGTTTACTCGGCATGGGGGGGGTCTTTTTCAAGGGAAAGGACTTTTCCTGTGCTTTAGGATGCACCAGGATAGGAGGGGTCTCTCTGACGGGAGTAAGTTGAACTTGGTTTTTAAACCAAGTTAACTTAGAGTTCGACGTGACCACCGGGAAACGGGCTCGAGAAGGAGCTTCATCTTCTCCTTTTCGGAATTCCTCAAGAGTAAGGAGTGTTCTCGGGGGGGTCTTCTTCAAAGGCAAGGACTTTACTCAGGGGGAGGGATCTTCTACAAGGGCGAGGATAGGGGGGGGGGTTCTCTGACGAGAATAAGTTTAACTTGAGCAAGTTAACTTAAGGTTCGGTTGGATAACCAGGGACTAGCTCGATGATGAGCTGTTTCTTAGTCCCCTTGGCAGCCCGGCCACTCTTGCAGAGGACTTCGTAGCCTGGTTAACTCAGAGATTCTACACCGTTTTTCCCAAGGGTTTAGTATTTATACCTCGTCATCTCACTGAGGTAGTGGCAGGAGAGGCAGGGGCTTGTGGACGGGCACAGGAGGGTTCTTACTCCAACGGTTTTTCTCAGAAAGTCTTACCTCTGGTCGAGCTGGCCTTCGGGCTTGAGAGAAACGCGTCTCCAATTTCGTACTTGAGGTGAAATTGAATATACACTCGTAGGGGAGAATCTTGCAGTTTCAACCATTTTGCTTTTCATATGGACGAGTATCGAGGGGCTGTGGTTACGAGGCTGACCCAAGGTGCCTAGCCCGGATATTTTTGCTGTCAACGTCCCGTGTCTCAACTGGGAGAGAAGGAAGAGTGTCGATTCCCCTACAAACCTCCCTTCGAAGAACTTAATGGGGGGGGGGGATTCCAGGCAACTTAAAACAACTAATTCAACCTATTCGAGTACCGCAAAGTTGCATGTATTTGAGCCTTCTCTCACTATATTTTTCTTTGAACTTGAGTGCACACGCGCGCACGTACACAGGCATGAGCTCGAAATAGACCTCGCGAGCCTACTGGGAGTGGGGGGAGGTATGTTACACAGCACAATTTAACATACTTGCAACACAATTTAACTTTCAAACAACTAGAACCTAATTCATCGATTACACGCAAAAAACAAAAAAAAAAAAAAACAAGCTACTTCCTTACATTTCTAAGTTTTTAAGAACTTAAATCCTAATGATAACTACTCACACGAAAAACAAATGAAAACATGGTTTCACGCTTATACTGTACTGGCAAAACCCTAAATGGTATTTCGTCTCCACTTATAGAGCGGCTGTGCTTCATCGGCTCCTTTGATGTAGCTAATAATAAAATGGTGTTATGTGACCAGTACTTTACAGCGCCTGAGTCGGCCGTTCAATTTATGGGGTCTACCCAATATGTCACAAAATAGCAGTGGTACTCCAACCTATGCGAACTACCCGTATTATGCTACTTGGATAATTTCAAACTAACCCTCATGGCTAGAGCGGCCTGTTGCAGAGTTACATAAATGATGGGAGTGTGAGTCCCATAATCCTCCTTTAACCAGGTACACAGGGAGATCGTGTCTGGGTTCGATCGCCGGAGGTTGAAAGAAATTTCCCTTGCGGGCTCGTTAATGGGCGTGGAGCTCACTACGACTTGGAGTTTTAGTGGTAACTAAAACTTGACACCAAGCATTTATGTCATAGTATCGGAAGGACCCCACACCTGACACCAAATATTTAAATGTCGTGGTATAGGAAGCACCCCACACATGACACCAAACATTTAAATGTCGTGGTATAGGAAGCACCCCACACCTTGACAACAAAAGTTTAATGTAGTTCCTATATGGAAGGACCGAGTGATGGAAGTATGTTCGTACGTATGTGTTGTTTACATACTACTCCTTGCTTAATATGATATCTCTCTAAGAGTGCTTTATATGATTTTGATTATTATTATTTAGAGGCTTGACTTCTTTAAACTTTAAAGGTTCCCTGTGCCAACGTAGCAATTCGAGGAAGCCACAATACGGCCTTCAATAATTCTTTAAGGAAGGCTTTATTTCTTGATATTATAATGTTAGTTAACTCTCTACTCACTTCAATATAAAAAAATAGGCTAATTATCTCTACTGGAGTTGAAATACCTCGGTTGCTCTAGCGGCGGGTTTGAGTCTGAAATTGAACTCAATGAGCCAAGACACCTCAGGAATCCGGTGGGTGCTTTGACGCGTACCTCGACCAGATGGTTGGCAGCTGACGTGATAGCTTGACAGTCACAGGGGACTTTGGCAAATGTGGCAGATGGGGGTCCACATGGTATTCAGGAAGGGGGGAATCTTCTTCAAGTGCGAGAACTATCACAGTGCTTTAGGATGTAGTAGGATAGGCTAGGTCTCTCTGACGAGAGTAAGTTGAACTGGGTTTTTAAACCAAGTTAACTTAGAGTTCGGTGTGACCACAGAGGAACTGGCTCTAGAAGGAGCTTCTTCTTCTTCGTTTCGGAATTCCTCAAGGGCGAGGAGTGTACTCGGGGGGTCTTCTTCAAGAGCGAGGACTATCCCTGTGCTTTAGGATGCACCAGGATAGGAGGGGTCTCTCTGACGGGAGTAAGTTGAACTTGGTTTTTAAACCAAGTTAACTTAGAGTTCGGTGTGACCACCGAGAAACGGGATCGAGAAGGAGCTTCTTTTTTTCCGTTTTGGAATTTCTCAAGGGTGAGGAGTGTACTCGGGAGGGTCTTCTTCAAGGGAGAGGACTGTACTCGGGGGGGATGGGGATGGGTTCTCTGAGGAGAATAAGTTGAACTTGAGCAAGTTAACTTAAAGTTCGGTTTGATAACCAGGGACTAGCTCGATGATGAGCTGTTTCTTAGTCTCCTTGGTACCCCAGCCTCTCTTGCAGGGGACTTCGTAGCCTGGTTGACTCACGGATTCTACCACGTTTTTCCCAAGTGTTTGGTATTTATACCTCATCCTCTCACTGGGGTAGGGGTAAGAGGGGGGGGAAGCTTGTGGACGGGCCGCAAGAGGGTTCTTACTCTAACGGTTTTTCTCAGCAAGTCTTACCTTTGGTCCAGCTGGCCTTCGGGCTTGAGAGAAACACGTCTACAATTTCGTACTTGAGGTGAAATTGAATATACACTCGTAGGAGAGATCTTGCAGTTTTAAACCGTTCTGCTTTTTATAGGGACAAGTATCGAGGGGCTGTGGTTACGAGGCGGATCCAAGGGACCCGTTCCCAGTCCTGAAAATGTGGAGACAACTACCCATCGGCAGGATTCCTTAGAACAGAGTAGAAGAGTGTGTGGCTTATGTTATGAAGACGGAAGAGGAGAGCCAGAGGTGCTGTAATTGTTTAGACGTGTGATGGATGATGTGTGTAAGATCTACCTATCTTCGCGAGGGTAAGCACAACACGTCCAACAATCGGTGGCCAAACTTGCGCAGATGTTTTTCTTCGCTCTTTCATGCATGGGATTTAACCAAACACCTCGACGCTAGAAAACCAACGCCCTATTCTCTAGGCTAGCGACAGCTCCACATGCTACAGAATGCCGGGATCAGGTAGTTCTCATTCATGCTGTCCATAACATCCACGATAGTGGCCTTCAACGACTACTTGTTATTGCAGGCCAATTCTCGGATCTTTCTTTCAACAAAGCCTTACTAGTAGTGGCGCAGTGCGGTCAAATGAGAATATGAGCACAAAGATTCTCTGCCAAATTTTCCTGTGTTGCGGGTTTTTTTGTGGTTGGGACCAGACATCTGCTGAAACATTTCCTAAGGCCACCCTTCCTAACTAAGGATTGAAGACCACATCTTCATCGACTTGCTAAGGTCGTTTTTGATGATGTCCTCGCTTCAAGAGATCCTGACGACGTCTTAATACTGAGAAGAATTTTCTTGGTTACAGTTGACACCTCCTGCCACTAGTTATTTTCTGACCTTGAACACGAAGGCTCTGACCATGTTGAAGTTTTTTTTTTTGTAAATTAATGCACTCTACTGGCGACTGCCTAGTTTGCAGGAAAAACATTTAGCATAATTCTTAGCCTAGGTTAAAAGAAAAGCGATTAAGAGCACAAAAAAGCAAGGTAAAAAACTCAAACTACAGCCTAGAAATAAAACACCTCAAACCAAAACAAAAAAGGGAAGAGCAATGCTCCGACGCCCGAGCATGCAGCCAAGACCCCATCAACTCTATACAGTTGATGAGGTTGGCCTCCTCCTAAAATTCAATAATGCCACAAGCAGGGGGATACGAAGCCGCCCCAAGTGCAAGGGACAAGGGATAGATCCTGCTTGTCCCGGACCCCGTTCAAGAAGTAGGTAATCTCCGATTCACCGTTTGTGAAAGGTTAAGGCGACTAAGACGCTCTGCCTTTACATTTCCTGTCCCTGATTATAAGCTGAGATGTTTGGAATGAAATAAAGATATAAAACCTGGTATTTATGGTTTGTTTAAGTTGTGTCCTCAAATATCTGGGTATAAAAAAGAGAGAGAAGATTGGGTCATACGAGTATATATGTTTCTCTAAAGTTGTGTTCTGAAATACCTGGCGCCACTTGTATAGAGGAAAAAGCGGGTAACTCTAGTCTGAACGAATAAAAATGCACAAACTTAAAATTTCTAAATAATTAATATGCGACAAGATGGTGTAAGCACAGTTGTGAATTGGGTTGTGACCGAGAATACTCTGATGTTGTACGGGCGTGTTAGAAAAATTGACGCGAATAGAATTGCGGGGAAGAGAATGTACGAACTTGCGCTGATGTGGAAAGAGCTGGAAGACCGTGTAAAAGTTAAATTGATTATGTGTTTAAGAGAAAGGGGCACGAGAGGGGAACAGAACTAAGATAATCTAAAGATAAACTTGCATCGAGGGTTTGTGAGGAGACACCCTCGAATCTCAGCAAGGAGGAACTGACTGAATAAGAGTCTGCAGCAAATACTACCCCATCTCTATGAAGCGACCATAACGCGGGAGAAAAAGGATGGGTATCTTTGTCCTCAATATGGCGGCATAAATGGTGGAAATGGAAAGTGTTTGAAATATCTGGAATTAGGGCACATCGACCACACTTTTTAGAGAGCATATAAAGTCTCAACTGATCTCAGTCTGATTGGAAGAGATGCACTTATTAATGTAACTTACGAGTTTAAAATCTGCCAGAAAGTTTTAAATGTTTCGATAAAAAAATGTTGAAATTGGGATAAGGAAAGTTATGATAAAAATATATAGCACGCTCAGCGGGAGAGGCGCAATTCGCCCAGATCTGCCTCCCTCGCGTAACAGGGGCAGATCATCTTATGGGAGAGGAAGACATTAGGAAAGCCGTCAAATATCGAGCGACTTGCATCAAAAGATGCAATTTTGTCATTTATGAGTGAAAGAAATACCCAAATTTAGAAGTTAGTTAACCTGGAAGCAGGCAAAAGCTTGAGGAGAGTAGCAAAGTAGAGTCGCGGTGTATCGAGTGTCTCAGTGGATTTTGAAGTAATTGTGAAGTCGCATTTTTTCTCCACTCTAAAATCTCGGGAAAAATAAGTTCTTCTGACGAAAGACTACCAATCAAAAGGGATTAACTAATTAGTTCTAGTTTAAAATAACTAAAACAGATGATACTTTTTTATAAGAAATCGAAAGTAACAAAAGTTATTCGATCAACTCCAAGCTTGCTTCAATGCGAGGCTAGCAGACATCAGCGAGGGTTAAATAATTAAAATCAAGTGTGGTTGGCTTAAATAATCAATTCTTAGAGGTTCTAGGTTTAGAGAAACTTATTGTAGAAAAATACTTTACTATATACAAGGAAAATATTATTAACAAAAGTAAATAAATGACAATAAATAAGATGAGACACGGGGTACCGAACGGGGAGAGGGGGATAGAAATGTGCCGACGGGGACGAGAGTCCGACAAAGTTCCACTTGCAAAATTCTTTCTTCTTTAACCTCGCTGAGAAATGAACGAGGGAGTACTTCAGAGTAGAACGAAGTCGATACCCGAGTTATAGATGCCTGCCCGTGTCTATCGTCTGTCGGGCGGGAACTCTTGGCATTAGGTACGAGCGAGGCCAGGTAGAGAGGTGATGCGTCGTGTTAGTAGTTGGAAGCCGTTGGGAGGTAGAGCAGGGCGCACGAGACTGTGTGTGGCTGCTAACCAAGACGGGGCTGTATACAAGTAGTACTAATTTCTCAAAGCTTTTCCCGAAGAATTTATACTGCCTCAACGGAAGGGGGTGGCCAGAGGCCCTCAAAAGGGGGATGGGGATCTCATTAGGCTGGGGAACGCCAGGGAGGAGAGGATATTCTCAGCGAGCATCATAGGCTTGCGTGAAAGTCCTCTACGCCGTAGGTCTAGCGCCGATCAGGTGATGCGACGGGAGAGAATGGGAAACACAACACGAATCACACGGCCGTGCGACATTCTTGAAGGGGATCCTTAGGTTCGACTGGCCCGACCATTCCCTGATAAGAGCGCTGGTGTCATCCGACCGCGCGAAATTCTTGCTCCCTTGGGGGTGTCTGGACGTGCAGGTGTATCTTTTTTCAGGTGGCACAGGTAGAAGTTGGGTTCTAGAGGGGGTTAACCTTCTCCCTCTTTTCACAAATAAGATGGTATGTATTAGACAAGAATATATATATATATATATATTCATAAAATATTTTTTCGCAATTTGTTAATACACAGTTTTTATTTAACTTTTTCAAATGTCCATCCAAACGGTTCTTGAACGCATTTATGGAGCAACATTTAATAACCTCTTTTGGCAGACCACGCTATAACCTAAACGGAAAAGACTTTTTGCTACACCCTCTTTGAACTATGGTCTACACAGGAACCATTCGTTTCTCCTCGTTCTGTTGGTGTCTAGAAGAATAGACGTTGTCGTATCGACATTAGTAAACCGCTTCAGGAATTCAAAATTTGTCACTCGCCCGATCCTAAAAGACCATAGGAGTCTCCTCGTTACACTATTCGGTGTATGTAGCTCCAAAAACTTTCCATCCACCCTACATTACACTCTTCCTTTACAAACTTATTCAAAAGCTTTGTGGAAATGTTCAATTCAAGTTTTGAGCGAACCAAAAATGAAATCTGAATTTAGGAGGAAAACTTGATGTTCTCTCAGTCTCTCTCTGAAGAACAAAGGGAGTTTGATTTATTCTCGTAATCGATCTTCAAAGGATTTACTTCTTAAGCCATTTTAGCGGCTCGAAGCTCTCCTCTTTCCAGTTGGTTACACGCTCAGGAAGGCGAAGCGGCACTTTCCCCCAGCTGGTTACCTATTTTGGAAGGCGAAACTGCACTTTCTTACAGCTGGTTACCCGTTCGGGAAAGAGACGCTGCAATTCCTACAGCTACTTACTAATTTAGAGGCAGGAAGCTTTGCTCTTCCAGGTGGTTACTAATTCGAGAAGCGAAATGCATTTTCACACAGCTGGTTAGCATTTTGGCAGGACCAAGTTGTCATATTCCCAGAAGGTACCAGTTCGTGAGGATCAATCTGCACTTCCCCTTGATGGTGGTTAACATTATGAGGCACGAAGCTAACTTATTCCCAGTTGGTTACTCCTTCGCTATGGAGAAGCTGCATTTCCCTACCTGGTTACCACTTGGGCAGCACGACGCTGTCCTCTTTCTATTTGGTTAACAGTTTGGGAAGGCGAAGGTGTCCACCTCCCATCTTGTTACCCTTTTTTATTAAACAAAATTGTCCTCTCTACGGGCGGTTACTCGTTCGGGAGGGCAAACCTGCACTTCCCTTCAGATGGTTACCATTTTTGCGGCACGAAGATGTCCTCTTCCTGTGTGGTTATTCGTTCAGTATGGTTAAGCTGAACTTTCTCCAGCTGGTTGAAATTTTGGTACCAAAAAGCTATCCTTTTCCCAGGTGGTTACCCTTTCGTGAGAGCGAATCTGCCCCCCCCCCCCATCCACCTCCAACTTCTACCAGCTGATTACCATTTCGGCTGCTCTAAACTGTATTTTCCCCCAGCTGCTTACCATTTCGGTGAAACGAAGCTCTCCACAATTCCCAGGTGGCTACCCTTTCGGAATCGCGAGGGTGCACTTTCCTTTAGCTGATTACCATTTTTGGTCACACGAAAATTTGCCCCTTCCCGTTGGTTCCCCGTTTGATAAGGCGAAGTTAAACTTTGGTCCAGTTAGATACCACTTCGTTGACACGAAACTTCCATCTGACCCGTTGGTTACCAATTCGGTGCCCGGAAACCCCTCTTCCTATCTGGATACCACTTTACCATTTTCGTGGCAGGTGGTAACACTTTTCATGGCTACTTACTAATTTGATGGCAGGAATATGCACTTTTTCCAGTCAGTTACTATTTGGGGCCACCAAACTGCTCCCTTTCTCGGATTGTTAACACCTTCGTAAATGTGGGCACCAGAAACGAACTAACTGCGCATCATACAATCCTTCCACACATTTTCTCTTCACCAAAGGCTTTTGCTTCCTACGAGGTTTAGGATAGAGTGGTGAAATTAGATGTGAAAATGCGTGAAAGATGCACAGACAGATTATTCAGAGATTTATATATGAAGGAATGATAATTGCTGAAAGAATTAAAAAAAACACAACGAGTACAAATCCACAAACAAATTGAGAAGAATGTTAGTGGTGAAATTAGGGAAAACGGAAATGTGTGTAAGATACACATCCAGAGGGATGCACTCAGGGTGGTAAGAACCGATGAAGCGCGCAGCTCTCCCGAATTTGGCCTCGTTTTAGTAACGAAAGCGGGTCGCTGTGCGCTTCAGAGACTCCCCCAAGACCCTAACCAATACCGAGACCTAAATGGAAGACCATTTAATGGGAATTAATGGGAATTTTGAGATTATTAAACGCTGAATTATTTGCTTACGAATGACAGGAGCCAAAAAGGCGTAATGGAGTGCTTTGGGGTGGGGGCTTTTGCCCGACACGCTTCTGCGACCCTTCAAAGTCAATTGCCCTTACGAGTGAGGCACTCCTTAAGTACCACAGGCACTACACCACCAGAAGGTAAGGGGCTGCACCTCATTATTTATCTAGGCATAAGTCAGTAGCTAAAGTGCCCCCTCCCCTCCCCCATTGAACGAGTTCCTTTTCCCCTCATTTCGCTTCTTTAGAAGTTCGCCTAAATTTCAAGCTCTTACCAAACGAGGGAAGAGAAATCTGAGATGACGATAAATTCAAAGCGAAAACCAACGAGGGAAGATCCCGCAGAAGGTTGTAAGGACAGATCTGAAAGAAAGGGGTGAAGATGGAGGAAATGAAAATGTATAGAAGACTATAGTCTCGGATCCCTTCGCCGGCATTGGCGCTGGGAGGGAACGCAATTTCCAGGTATCAGATGCAGCATGTTCACCTTTCCCACACTTCAGGGGCAGGGTGAGCGTAACCCCACCACCTACCATAGAATTATTAGTTAAAAAACGACGTTATCATGTTATTAAGTTACATAATTGCGCCCCTCCCCCCCCCCCATTCCTTTTTAATCGTGAACCAGATCAAAGAAACGGATAATGAAATTCACATAGAGATCAGAATGACAGGCGCTGACAAAGCTCAAGGGTATCAGAGGTTACTCCTCGCGTTGGAAGGAAAGAAATAAACTGAACGGTTGTACTGTGCCTCCCCCCCCACACACAGCGAACAGGAAGTCTTTCGTGGCTGAAGGGAGAACCGAGCAGTTCTTCGTCAGTTGAGTGTGGATAGAAAACCCCGTCAGCTGGCTTCGTAGAAAGAAGAGCCATGTGTACTGTGTGCTAAGAGAGAAGGCAGAAGAGACAACAGAGTTGTGATTGGCTATGTGTGTGACGTCGTATGTGGATGAAACTCACTTCGCGCATGCGTTGGATTCAATTCACCGTCTTATTAGCAATACCCCCTACGAGCACCTAAATTTCTCGTCTCCTCCCTCGCCCAGATCCCAGCACTAAGGGGTGGAAATCCACCGACTGATTTCTCTGTCTCATTCACGGAGTTTAGCTCAGGGGTTGAGGCCGTTGAGTTCTTCTCCGGCAACCTCATTGCCCTAAACTTAACTACTATCCAAAGATCGTCTGGCCGTTTTGAACGCTGACGGTTTCCTTGGTGGTTAGCCGAGTGGTAAACGGCTCTCAAACAGAAGTATTATCCCTACATGCGCTATAAGCCCCGCCCAAGCGATTTCAATGACGGTAAATTTTGTCGAATTCGGGCTAGGTTCCGGTGTGTTTCTTTTTGCTAAACATAAGTGCTTGCGCTTAACAAGGAAACCCCTCTTTCAGAAGCGAGTCAAAAGGATTCGAGGCAAGTTCTCTCAAGACCTTTCTCCAGGAGAATGGGACCGCAATCTTGAATCACGCGACCTCTTTCTCTGCATTTTCTACCCAGGAGGCTTCTCTGCCAGAATTCAATGCACCTCACGATATCGCTAAAGGCCGCCGATTGGACTTTACATTCAGAGGCAAATTGCCCATGGAAGTATTAAAGTTTGGAATTTCCTTTATAAGCGCCGATTCAATTATACGCCTATGTATATAATTGTGAGAATTCTTAATTATTTTTGCATTATCAATGTTAATTGAATGGTTTTTATTTGGAATGTGTAGAAACAAACTAGAAGAAAGAGATCCACGTCGTATATCACATTTATGTTCCTTCATTCGCTTGGAGAATCTGCTGCTTTCGCCAATATCAACTTGATTGAAACGCGGCCCCAAGGGACTATCTGGAGGAAAGAAAACGGATAGATTGGTGAAACAGTTCGTGAAAAGAGATGGGAAATGGAAAACCTTTCCGAATTCCGAGAATATCTCATTGAACAAGATCTGAAATGGCG
Organism: Ceratothoa steindachneri; assembly: GCA_963969495.1. Taxonomy (NCBI): domain Eukaryota; kingdom Metazoa; phylum Arthropoda; class Malacostraca; order Isopoda; family Cymothoidae; genus Ceratothoa; species Ceratothoa steindachneri. The sequence goes on along the minus strand of OZ018319.1, from coordinate 193,014,595 downwards.
ATCCTCGTTTTACTCTTATTAATGAACGGGAAATCAATGCTGCCGTGGCAGACGGGACTCTGAAACAACTGCCTCAAACAGCAGCGGCTTTCAGGAGCCTCTAATACATCAATAAAGGGAACTTAATAGCAAAACTAGTTTATTTTGAATGAAAATACCATAAAAATAATAATGCCGGGGTTTTCGATTTAATTTCGGGGGTCTAATGGGGCAAAAGTAAACATTTTTAATAGATAAAAAACAATGCTCATTAATCAAAAAAGTTTTGAATGCTTAAACGAAAATGAGTCTTTTAATGGTTTGTTGGAATCACAAAAAATTACTTTATAAATACAAACTTGAAAGAGAAGCATAAATACAAACTTGAAAGAGAAGCAGGATAGAGTTGGTTAATTCAATCGCAATTTAATTTAGGACAATTTGAATCTGAGAGAATCAGGCGCAAATCAAATGAGTTGGATTTTGGTTAGAAACATAATTATATAAATAGATTGACAAATAATTATCAAATTGTGCTGGAATTTATTTTATAAACGAAAGAAAGGAATGATCAGTTTTTAAAACAAAACAATCCTTCCCAAAACGGATGATTTAAAAAAGTGATGGATTTATGATACAAAGACTTTTCATCTTTAAAAAAAAAAAAGAAATAAAGAAATTGAAAACGGCTTCTCTAGATACTCCTGTCAATTTATGGAGTGAACAACCTTATACATCCATGGGAGATCTATTGTTCATTTGATTAAAGTATGGAATGAACTTACAAAGTGGGGAATGGTGTTGCATAATGGTGAATGATGTTACAAAGTGAGGACGGGTGTTACAAAGTGATGAATGTTGTTGCAAAGTATTGAAGGATGTTGCATAGTGAATTATTAAAGTTGGAACGGATTTCAATGAAACCTTGACAACTGATCGGGAACAGAGCCATTAAATAATATAAATACTACCTACGAATATTTTTTAAGAACTGAATTTTAAACCTTCCTTGTTATGTTTTCCGTGTAGTAATTCTGGGACATCTTAATGAGCAAATATAATTCAAGTGGCAATTTCAGAAATTAGTTGCATTAGTTGATAAAATGTTGCACTCAATTCTAAGCCCAAGTGAAGTCAAAGTATTAATTTGTGAAAATCATTTGTCCAAATATTTCACGTCCAAATTCATGAATAAAATTACAGCGAAATAAAATGTGTCCTATTCAGTACAGAAAATGGTAGAAGGAAGTTCAGCATAAGTGTTTGGGCAAAATAAAATGGCGCAACAACTACAAATTGGTCCCATTTAAATGGTAATTAATATTGTAGCAACAGCTTATTGGTACCCTTCAATGGTGATTAATACCGTGGTACACTTGATTGATACTCTTTTAATAGTAAATAATATTATGGCCACACCAAATTGATACCCTTTAAATGGTAATAAATATTGTGGCAACACCAAATTGGTACCTTTTTGATTGTAATTAATATTGTGGTAACATAAAATTTGTACAATTTAAATGGTAATTAATATTGGGGCAATGCTACTTTGGTAGCCATTATATGGTAATTAAACTTTGGGCAACAATAAATCGGAACCTTGTTACTGGCAGTCTTGTTGCAGTATTAAAGGGGTGCCCTTTAAATGGCAATTTCATGCCAAATAGTTGGATAGGGATCCGATTTGAATTGTGTTGGCATTATCATGAGGTGTAGCACCCCGTGGTTCGGATCCCACGTTAATCAGTAGGTTCCTACTGATATAGGTACGAGGCAGTGAGAATGAAGAGTAACCGTTATAGTAAAAAGTACGATTCATTAATAAAACCGGTACTAGAACAAGTTAAAAAAATACAAATACCCAAAACTACCAGTACCCCCAAACAGGGGGTACTGGTAAAAACACTACCAGAATAAAAATAACTAGAGCAAGGTTACCTTGTATTTATAACTTGAAACTAATGCGCCGGTGTCGTAAAAAATACCCTATTATTTATGCCATAAATAGTATTAGTATTATCATTAACTTGATAATACTAAAAGTGTGAATTAATTGAACTTGAAAATAGCACTGCTCTTAATGATATTCGCTTTTACCCGGAAGTCGTTTTGCAAAAGTTAACAAAGAAACCAATGAGTAATGGTAGCCGGGATAATCCGGCTGACACCACAACTACTATAAAACTTATTATTTACAGTCGTTAATTTGTTGTAGCGAGAAAGAGAGAGGAGAGCTAGATAGAAAGAGAGAGAGAGAGAAATATATATATATATATATATATATATATATATATATATATATATATAGAGAGAGAGAGAGAGAGAGAGAGAGAGAAAGTGAGAGATAGATAGAGAGATTATTGCCCGAACAGAGATTGTTTACGGTAAAACGTCTGACATGATTAAGAGGCTGTTTGAGGCTCCGTGTTCCTTGAGCTGGCTTAGTCGTAGGCCTCATGGTTGCCACCTAGCCATAAAGTTACCACATAGCCATTTGTGAACATCATTTGTATCACAGAGAAATAAAGTGGAACTTTTCATTATTCATATTTAATTAATCGAAACTCAATAAGATCACTCTACCGACATGCTGAAAAGAGGCCAGGAAAAGTATTGAAGTTAGACAAAGGGAAAATGTTTAAGGCTACATAGCCCTAATATACTTAAAAAACGACTACCAAACACATTGAAAGCTCCTACACTGAGTTGCCGAAGGACGAAAATACAGATGAAAAAATTATTGAAATCCAACAGTTAATTTGCGAATTTCGCAAATTAATGTCTAAATTGTGATTACTTCTTCGCAGCTTTTCAACTCAGGTTGTAATTTTGGACAGCAGTGATGAAATGTGATGAGGAAGCAATTTTTCGTTAATTTATGAGCTTTTTTCGAAAAAAAAGCTTTCATCAGAAAGAGGAAATGTGAAGTCATTTTGGGAGAAATATTGGGTTAGAAAACATCAATTTATCAGGTTCTATAAAAACAAGATGTAATCATACGAGCTCTGGAATTTAATAAGCTATGATCATACAAAAATGCCATTGGCGGGTAAAATTGGCCTTGCAGTGAACCAGTGCAGAACCCCCCAAGTGATCTCTTGAATAATGAAAATGAGCAAAAGGATTTAATCCCGTCCCCAAATGATAAAACTAACGGTGTAAGGCAAAAGTACTCAAATGCATACCACAGCCATGCGTATTCCCTTGTTCCAAATTCACTGTACCCAAGAGTACTGTGCATTAAACTAGAGATATGTACTTTAATACCAGAATTAAAATTTTCACCTATATTGTCTTATCTAAATTTAAAAGGACGAGTAAAAAATGGAATACAAGTGACTACCTTTAAAACAAATGTTTTCCTTAAACAACAAACGGTTTCATCACCACAATTCATTTACACCTTAGCTCTAGCTCCAAACGCACAGGTGCGTGCGTCGTCTCATATACAGCGTACTGCCAGCCACATGCATGCGCGTCAGCTGTAGCACAGGAGAAAGTGTGTTGATTGCCCTTTGGTGGCGATATTCTTCTCTGTATGCCCATTGCTACAAACAGCATCCCTTCTACCTCTATGGCAAAATAGTAAATAAGAATATTGCAGCCTTAGAGTGGGATTAAAGTAAATACTCCTCCGATGATTACTTGAATTCGATAGTGACGATGTAGATTACGATCCTTCAGGCTGTTAGAGTGACATAGATTTACCGAGCAAAATAATGGACAGTGGTAATGGTGTGGAAGAAACAATTGATAATGGAGAGGATGGAAATGCCAATAATATTGCTGATTCTGCAAAATCGCCTGTAAAAATAGAAAACCCTTGTGGCCGTTCAGGGCTGAAACGGGAAATTTAGGTATTCAAACTCCACATCAGTTTTTTTGTTTGTTTACAAATGATGCTTTTTTGCAAGTGTTCATTCATGAAACCAATTATTTTACCAAACAAAGAACTTTTACAAAATCGTAAACGAAAACAGTTCAGAATAAACCAAGGGAATAATTTATGAGACTTTCACTGACTCCCTAAAGAGCAGGGGTAGGCAAACTTTTCAGTGTAAGAGGGCCACAGTCAGTATTTTCACAATTTTAAAGGGCTGAGTAATATATTAGCTAAAATAATTAATATTTAAAATAGCCAAAATAAAAGGTATAAAAGGCATTAATATTAATTAACATTTTAAAGTAGAAACTTAACATGGAATACATTTATTAAAAAAACAAAGTAACTCAGTAAGTAACAGAGCAATGTGAATGAGAATGATGCATCTGACTGCAGTCATGTACCAGTTTGTTAAAATTAGAGGTCAAATTGTTTTGGTTGATGCTTAACACTCACTGAAAATTTGAGTCTGAGAAGTGATCTGATTTTTGACTTGTTAACTTTCATTATAGAGAAAGTCTGTTCACAAATGTAACTTGATTCAAATAACACTAACATCTTTGCAATCTTTTTCAGTTTTTGAAACTTTTCTGATTGCAAAGATGCATACAACTTGATCAGTGGTTTACTTCCAAACAATAGTCTCTAAACAGTTGTCGGCTTGCAAATCAATCAGTTCCATCTGCAGTTATTTAGTAGCTGTTTTAATGTTACAGGCAAAAGGTGAGCTGAACAAATCGAACTGTCGTTCACTTGCCTTGAAATCAGCAAATATTCTGATAAATTCCTCTTTTAAACCCATTAAATGGGAACTGTACTTATCTGATAATGATTGTGTAACAGCTCGTGTTTTTAACAGAGGAAAAGGACAAAGTTTTGCACATTCATCTGCTTGTCAAAAAATTAAAGTTTTGTGCCTTTTCATTTGAAAAGTCACAAGAAATGTTTTTCATATTGAAAAATTTTACAATCTCTGCTTTGATGTCCCCCGTCTTCTTTAGTACTTTTTCCATGCTTAATCAGTGGACAATTATGTAGTACACACACTAGTAAATTAAAATCTGACTCGATGTCTTCCAAGAAACTTCGGAACTACCTGTGTTTCAGTCTCCGGGCTCATATTAAATTCACTGCACGCATCACTGGATTCTAACATGTTTGAATTCTAAAGAAGACTTACATAGGCTTTCTTGATGTATAATGCAAGGAAGAGACAACGCACTGTGCAGTAGAAAATCTGATTTTATCATTCATCAACTTTCCACGATCAGAATGTTTACCAGCGAGTGGAGTGCCATCAGTTGTAGTACTTGGCAATTTATCCAGAATTAATTCGGACCTGATTAGACTGTTAATGATTGTTGTACAAATCTATTCCAGTAAGAGTGTCTTTGAGAAACGCCGGAGATAATAATCCTTCTGTTAACTCAAAGTTTTCATAAAGTTTTTGTAAACATGAAGTTTCCTTAAACACATTTTGATGTTGCTTCAAACTTTTTTACCAGATCAGTTGCTTTGATTTGCAGTTCTTGCTTTGATAAATTGTCTCCAAAATTATTGTGCTTGTTTTGAAAGTGTTGTTCAAATTGTAATCGTTAAACACAAAAATTGATTTATGACAAACTAAACATACATATATAATTAGAGAGAGAGAGAGAGACCAACGTCAATAATGAACTACCTTTCACTCCGTTATGTTAAAAAGCGTTATTCGTCTTCATTTTTTCGCTCTTTAGATAGCTTCGAACAACAAATTTTGGGTCAATTTTGTCTGATAATAAAAAATAATTTTAAATTGTATATTAAATTTAATTATATAACAAAGCTCGTATATTAAAAGCTCATAACAAACAGGAATCTTCTATTTGATATATGTGAGGACACTGAAATGCAAGCCAATATAATCTTTTGCGTTATAACAAAGTTGTCAGATTATCCATTTGCGGGTAACGTGTTAATGTTTCACAATATTATTTGGCATTGCGTGGTAACATTTCTTTCGAATATACTCAAATTTTGCCCCAAAATAACGTTATTTACCCACCCCTACCATAGAATCAGTCTATAACTATAATTTCAGAGCCACATATGAAACTCTATAGGCTCAGAATAACGAATTCTCTTTTGTAGTTTCGTAAGCTGGGTTATGTGATCAGCGAGCTTCCTTTGGATAAAGGAATATATATATATATATATATATATATATATATATAGCTGCATTCTTTATTCCTAGGTAAATAGCTGAAATAAGATTCGAAATGGCGAACAGTAATGACAACTTTTCTTCTTGAATAATAATGATAACTTTTTCTGACTTTCCTTTCCACAAAAGTACACCTATAATACTCATAATACTACAAAAATTCAACCAATTAGGATTGATATACATTTAATCGTCATACTTATGTTCATTTTTGGAATAACAGCCTTAGCGTTAACAAATTGACCAATCAGCCTTTAGACATAAGCACTGTAATAATTGTCCAATCAGCGCCATGATAGATTTCAAAGGTTAATAACGCTCAAACCGTATGCACATAAACGGCTGAAATCCATTTTCCTCATCCTTCGAGTCGACTGCCTTGCTTGCATGAGCAGATTCCTCCCGCTTTGACAGCAATTTTTACGGATTCGAATAAAAGCGAATTTTTAGCGAGAAAAGTGAACAAAGTGACCCTACTTGTTGATAGTAGCGCGATAGTTCGTGAACAAGTGGACTACTTGCCTTTCCATTGGAAATACGGTTACGGAAGAACTCTTCGCTTCTTCGTGGAAACGGAGACCGAAGCCTCCCCTGGCCCACCCGCTTGCCTGAAGAAAGTTTTTTTGAGGTAAAGTAAAATTTTATTGGACATTGCCCCCTTTTTCTCACTCACCCCTTTCCGTCTATAAAACACAAAGTGAACACAGTGAACATTACACACATACAAACCGTAACGCATCATATGATGCACCTAAGATGAGAGAAACTCTGCGTTTAACTCTTCGGGTCCTCCCGGAGGGCCCGAAACCTGACCGCGAAAAAGTGTTTGAGACAGTATATGGATCCCTACGCATTGCTTTGGTAAGACTAGTTGACTTAAATAATGGTTACTCGGCTATCTGCACGAGGGAGGCTGATTGTGAAGCCTTGACCTCCAGGAAAACCGTTGAATGCCTCAAGACAATCAAACTTAGACCACAAACGCCACCACAAATACGGACCCACCGCAGTTTGATCTGCAGACGCCTCAACCCCTGGGTTGGGAGCCACTCAGCCGACGATATAAAACGGGAAATCGAAAATAACCACGAATGGGCAAAGGTAGCAGAGGTTTTCAAATTCAAAACATATACACACGTGTTTAAGGTTGTATTTGAAGACACGGCTATGGCTCAAAAGGCTAAAGACAATGGACTACTTCTTTTCAACGTGAGAGTTTGCCCAGAGCAGATGGAACGTGAGGAGTTTGTTAATTTGCAGATTTACTTTAGGTGCTACAAATACCACAAACACACCACGTCCAACTGCCCTGAAAATAAAGATCTTAAATTGTGCTCCATCTGCGCCGGTCGTGACCATTTCTGGCGCGAATGTAAGAATAATACCATCAAATGTCTTAATTGTTCAGGCCCGCACCGGACCATGTCCATGGCATGTCCGATAAAAAAACAGGAAATGAGCAACCAGAGCAAACTCCAACGTGAATCGGAAGAGAAGAAAGCGAACTCCACCTACGCTAAAGTAGCGAAAGCCGCCATCGCCGAGTCAAATAATCAAAAAACATTCCTACACATTGAAAACGAACATTCCACCAAAATTATGTGCTGCATATACTATGCACACATACAAAACATTACACGCCCTGGTACCTTTGCGACAGAAGTAAACCGTATGCTCGTGAAGAACGGACTAAGCGAGATGTGGTTTCCCGATAACCCTCCTTCAGAGGAGGTTATGCGAATAACCGTTGCTCCTCAAAGCCAAGAAAAATGCCAAAAAGTGCAAACCCAAAACACAGCCATCTTACGTGACCCCCGACTCAACAAACCTGAGGAAACGCAAATACAGAAACAAGCGCCACTCACCCCCAAAAAATCCACACCGCAAAAAACAAAAACACACACCCCCACATCCACACCAACAAAGGAGGCAGTCCGACACAAGGAGATCAGGTCCCCTAGGTCGAGGAAAATCCCCAAAACTCGCGGCCCACGGTCTACCTCCTCATCTAGAGGAAGGGAGCACTAACTCAAATACCAAACCAGGGGCTTCAACCTTAAATTGTACGCCCCTGAATCTGCCCCATTCCCAACTGAATTGGACTCCCGTAAAGTATTGGAAGGTCTTAGGACCGGACGATACAAATGGGAATGCTCTGATGAGGTACCGGAACGACCGGTTGAGAAAGCTCTCTCACAAAATAAGGTTAAGCTGGTCACGGACTGTTTTTACTCGATCACCGACACGGAATTCAGAAAGAAAAGAAACGGCAGGGAGCGCACCCCGCCCAGTACACCACATGGGGCTAAAGTAGATCGCGAATAAGCGTCTACTTTAACTCCACACACTAAAAGAACCTACATTACTCAAAATGACCAACAGACTAATAATCATACAGATGAATGTCAATGGGTGCGAGGGAAAAGGTTCCATCTATGGCAACATTCTGTGACAAAGTGACCCTGACATTATTCTGATTAACAAACACGGAATGACCGCTCATAAAGAGATAAAAATTTTTCAATACGACGTCATCAGCAAAAATCACAGCCAGGAACGGTATGACGGCTGCGCAATAGCCGTCAAAAAAGGTTTAAAATACAAAAGATTACACGACTTAGATGAATCTTACCTCGCCATTGAGGTAGGCACTACCCTAGGGGGTCTAGTCGTGGCCACGGGGTACCAACCCCCAAGACGCGGCTATGTACCCCTGCACAACCTTTTACAGGTCTTCAGCCATAAGAAAAATGCAATCTTTGCTAGAGATCTGAACGCAAGATGTGCAGCATCAGGGTATACCTCCTACAACAATGCAGGTAGAAAATTAAAGTCCTACTTGACAGAAAATACGGGACTAGAATCGGACCAGAATTCCCGACATTCATTACAGGTAATGCAGCAACGAAGCCTGATATTGTTCTATCCAGTATCGGGTTGCCATACAACTATTATATTGAACCAGGCCCCATTATTCCAAGCGACCACCAGGCAATTAATATCACAATTAGCGTAAACCCCATTCAAATTGCAATCCCAGAACGCAAAAGCTATAAGCAGGCGGACTGGGAAAGCTACAAAAATTATCTTCTAAATTATACCCCAGACCCCTTAATTGATGCCAATTTAGAAGAAATAGATGAAGAGCTGGATAAAATCACTGACCTCCTTATAAAAGCAGATAAAAATAGCATTCCCCGCATTAAATATAAAACCCTTCCAGCTCCTATTTCGACCCCTCCCATGAAAGCCCTGGCCCAAGAGTATAAAGACCTGTCCAATGTAATAGCGCTGACAGGCCCCAACCACAATGCCCATAAACGAATAAGAGAGATAAAAGACGTACTCAAGACACTCATTACAGACAAACAAATACAGGTATGGGACAGACTGATTGAAGGACTTGACATAGAGAGGGACTCACGGACTTTTTGGCAGACGTACAAACGTTTAAAAGGACAACCCCCTCAGAAGAAAATTGTAATCAAACGTGACGAGAAAGAAATTGACAAGACTATAGAGATTACGGAAATTTTTAGGACTTTCTGGTCCTCAATCTTTAAAATTACCCCCTGAAGAAAACGATAATTATGACATCGATTTCGAAAATGACATTATTCAACAGTTAAACACACAAATACATAAAACCTCCCCTCATCATTGTGTGTCGCAGGAAAGAGCGATGGAGGGCTATGGGAGTAAAATAACTGCCCAAGAGCTCTCCGTCGCACTAAAATCCTTTCGTCAAAGAGCACTGGGTACCATGGGGCTGACCAGGGAGAATTTCATTAAGGCCCCGCCTAATGTTCTGAGTGGGCTTCTTAACATCATGAATGCCGCTGTGAACACAGGCTATTTTCTCGACCAGTGGAAAGTGGCCAAGATGATCTTCCTTCCCAAATCGGGAAAGCCCCCGGACTGCCCTGCAAACTTCCGACCGATATCTCTCTTAGAATTTGCTGGCAAAGTCTTCGAGAAGATATTGGCAAATAGGGTCAACTCTTTTCTCGACGAAGCCAACCTGCATAACGAGCAACAGCACGGCTTCAGAAAGAAAAGAGGGACCGACACGGCACTAGCCGTTATTACGGAAAAACTTGCGAACATCAAGGCAAGTAAAATGCATGCCGACCTGGTGCTTCTCGATGTTAAAAAAGCATTTGACAAGGTTTGGAAGAGAGGCTTGCAATTTAAGATCCTGCAAGTAGGCATCGACCCCATTCTTGAAAGGATTTCATGCGATTATATAATGGAGAGGAGAGCGTATATACAGATCAAAGAACACAAAGGCCACGAGTTCAATCTCGAATCTGGGGTCCCGCAAGTGGGCTGTCTCAGTCCCCTGTTATACAACATATATACACGTGACCTACCACAACCTCTTTCCGAAGGTACGATATACGTCTAGTTCGCTGAACATATATCACAAATTTGTACAGCCGCTTACGTTCACAGGGAATTTAAGGCGAGAAATACGGCTAGGGAGATATCTAACATCAACTCTTACGAGAGGAAATGGAAGATATCAACCAATGCCCCAAAATTCAAAATAATTCCCATGTTTCGCAAGACCTTCAATGATATACGGGTAGAAGGGGAGAGAATCCCCTACTGCTCGGAAGGGACGGTTCTGGGGCTCAAAATCACCACAGGGGGATACAAGAGTCATATCGGGCGGACAGTCGCGAATAGCAAGAGAGATTTGAGAGAGTTTTATAGGTTCATCGACCTAACTCGCTCAGATAAACTCAAGATATTCAATGCGTGCATTCGCTCGAGACTCTTGTACCCCCCCGGGCCGCTGAACGCGAGCGCCAAGACCCACATTGTTAAAATACAAGTCATCCAGAACAAAGCGGTTCTACTCATTACAAACACCCGAAGAAGAGAACGTAAACGACAAAGGGAGCTCCACGACTCGGTTGGATTATCTCCGATCAACGTGGCGCTCCACGAGAGAGCTAAGAGGATATGGCAGACCATTGGCGCCCGCTTGACTCCTGAATTCTCTCGTACACACTTAGAAATCGAAGCAGACCGACAAATAAGACCTTTCAAAAGTAGCAAGCTACAGACAGAAAATGACGTGATACCAAAATACACCTGACAGAACTGACAAAATACAAAGTAATTCGCAGGTTCCTTTAGCATATTCAAATTAAATTAAAAACCACTTGCAAAACGCAAGATTAAATAATTTTCACATTCACTTTTTAAAAAAAAATCCATTTAAAATGATAACCAAAAACTTTTCAAAAACTTTTACTAAAGTCATAGCGGGAATAAAACCCCCGCCAAAAATAAAGGCTTGAATGCCTAAAGCGATTAATCGATCGATAGGATCGAAATCATAATTGAATTAACTATGTTTAATTTAATTATTTACTATGGATTTATAATTCATAGTTTATCAAAAAAATACTAAACCCCTACAAAAATCACACAAAACTACACATTGACAGAGCTACCCTTTCACCAGATATCTTTTTATTCTTTCTCCTACACACCATCTATTCTTTGAACTCACCCTTTAACCACTTTACTCTCTTACTATTCTCTATCTAATTCTAACTATATTTCATCTCTTATTTTGTCCAATGTCCAATGTCCAATGTCCTCATCCTTCGAGTCGAGTGAGTGAATGGAGTCGAGTTATCGAGTGGAGTACCTTACCTTTTGATAAGTCGAATTCATCATGTCTGGTCGTGGAAAAGGAGGAAACGTTTAGGGCAAGGTCCGCTAAGACGCCCTCACCAGACACTCTCATCTTCGAGCTTCGTGATTCAGAACAAGAATATTCTATGGAAGAAGATGGATCATACGTACACTAAGAGGAGTAAAAAAGCCTGAAGGGGGCCATGGGGGCTTCCCAACCGGCTACAAGAGGGTGCCCCTCCGCACTATCGGTGGAGCGACCAAAGCACGAATTCTATTAGTCATGCAAACCATCTTCAGCATGCTCAATATATCCCTAATTAAACTTTTTGATACCCCCAACGGCTACGCAGCAGTGTGCTGGAAAGACGAAGATATCGAGAGACTGATATCGGATGAAGCCAATGAGCCCCTACGTGCGATTGGCCTCGAAGTTGTTATCCCCAAGGAAATCCTCGCACGCCAAACTATCATACTTAGGAGACTCGACCCGTTCTTCACGGACAACTCTTGTGAGGACATCAAGGTTGAGCTAACTAAACAACAGAATTAGGCAAAAATCGACAAAGTCGAAAAATTCGGCAAAAACCTAGTCAAAGTAATCTTTGCAAACATCGAGATGGCTCAGAGGGCCATGAAGGATGGATTCCTGGGATTTTTTTTTTCGTATCACCCCAGAACAAGTTGAAGCGGAGGAGTTTATCCAACTCGAGTTCTGCCAACGCTGCCTGGCCGTGGAACAACATCCCACTAAAGAATGAATGGCGGCTGACGTCACTTGCTCTATCTGCTCCGAACTCGGTCACAGATGGAAAGAGTGCACTTCCGAGAAACAAAGATGCACTAACTGCGGAGGGGACCACAAGGCCATGGCCATGAGGTTTCCCATCCGCAAGGAAGCCATTCGGGCCAAACGAGATGTGATGAAGCAGGTAAAAGAGACATAGTCCAAGACCTACGTCGAGGCAGTGGCATCAACCAAGACCAGCAGCACAGAAAACTCTGCTCCAAAACTGGTAATGCCAGGTGAGTCCAAGGAGATTATGACCATGATCGTCTTTGCTCACTTGGCGAATCTAACTAACCTGGTTCATTTGCAGAGGAGTTAAATTGCCTCCTGCAAAAGAACGGTTTTGAGAAAATTGTATGGTTCCCTCCCAACCCCGTATCGCAGGAAATGTTAAGGATACAATTCATCGACGTTCCCCAGCAAAAAAAAACCACTGAAAAAGAAGATGTTAATCAGAACCATAAAACATCGGGGGAAGAACTCACAACGGAAGAAGACTTGGAAAAAGACGAAACACGAAAAAGTTCACAAAGAATAAAAAACAAATGAGGAAAAAGAAAAAAGAAGTGATACAAGAAGCAAATAAAGAAGAGGAAACAAGCAAATCTCCAGAAAGCTCAGACGAAGATGAAATCCTAAAGTATCCGGGATTTCCACTCACGGAGAAAAGGGATATCCTTCTGCGGGGCTGTTTCTTCGACGCCGCCATGGACGTGGACCGTTAAAGTCCATGGTCCCTCTCAATGCTGATTCTCAAAGGGACACAATGAAAAACTGATCGACGGAATCAACAAAGGCAAATACAAATGGACATACAAAGGACCATGGTCCCCGAAAGAAATAGGTGGCCTATTGATGGAGCGCGCGATTTACATCCCAGACTCGTGCTTACACAACATTGATTCAGCTGTCTTCAAGGTAATGGAGAATGGCCACAAGACTTCGGCGTATTACTTAATCTCCAAAATAGCAACTAGTGTTAGCAAGAAGTGAACAAATCAAAGTGATTAAAACAAGTTGTCAAAAGTGCGAACAATTCAACAAATTAAAGCGTCTAAAATAAGTAATCTAAAGTGAGAAAAGTAAATGAATCGAGTGAATAATAATTAAAATGGTCTAATAGTGTAAAATATAAAAAAAATAAACTAACGATTAAGCTAAACGAGAATAAAAATATAAGTACAACTATTTAACAGATTAGATAATAATTTAACTCGTGTTTAAATAGTAATTATCACAAAGTGCTACCAAAATAAATTTTTAAACGAAACAAGAGGAAATAGTAAAACCAGAACAATTAATTTATCTAAATAAGACTAAAAGAACAACTCAATTAAAAGTAAGTGCTAAAATAAATAAAATCAAATATAAAATGATTATATTAAAAATTTACTTCAAACATTTTTTTAGAAATTAGACTTCAAAAATTATACTAAGTTTAAATAACAAAAATTAAAAACATTTCATGTATTCTTTCAAAACAATATATAGTGCTAATAAGTTGTCCTCGCAGTTGATTCCGGGAGAATCTGTTTTCCTACTCATACTTATAATTTACTCTTCTCCGCTGAATTTTCACAAAAATATAACTTCACCACTACACCTATCTATTCTTTCGTTTTACATATATGTATTTAATTTTTTTTTAATTTTAATTTTTGTAAAATGTAAAAACTCATTGTATATTTATCATCTCTTTACTACATCTCTCATCGCTCGCTCTGAATTTTTAAGCACTCAATCAGAGCTCGGATCCAGCACACGATACTGAATGTGTATTCTCGGCAAAGGAGGTAAAGTTAAACGAAAAAATGATAAACGTTCCCCTAAGATTTTGTGTGAACCGTTTAAATTTTTCATTCGAATGTTTTAATTGGTTCGACCCCTACAGTACTATGCCCTAGAAAACGGAGTGTTTAATACATAATAATATCTACGCCTTACAATTCTAAACATATATATATATATATATATATAAATATATATATATATATATATATATGTATATATACAAATATATTTTAATATGCTATGGTTTACTGTGAACCAATTATAGAATTTCCTAAGACTTCAAAATGCTCATCTTTGAGTTATTTTTGAGTCGATATTCGATTCTACAATGTGGTTCGAGCACTACAGGAGTTAACATATTATAAATAAACAGAGGTACTTAGGAGCGTTTGGACGCAGGAACTGCAGCACTTAAATGCGAACAAAATTATGTTTGCGTGCGTGTGTGCGCGCCATAATTTTATTATTGCAATCCTTTACTTTAATTATTGGCTGCAGTATAAGTTAATTATATTTCTAAGCATACCTACAGCTTTGTGCGCGCGCCCACAACATTATATACTTGCGTATTTCATTTGTTATTCTTAACTGCATAACATAGATTTCAGAGGGGTCAGCAGTCGTGATATTCTTTGTATAACCTACATATGTTATGCCTAGCGATTTAACAACATTAATTAAAGCGTTCCGCATAAAGTAGCTGCAGTTTCTCGTCGCGAACTAAACCTATTTTATGTACGTTACTATGTGTGTAGGCACGTAACCACTTTCCCTAATTAAACCTAATTAACTTTATATTGATGTCTCTACTAATTTTGTTTTTACACATACCCAAAATTACTATATTATTCTCATTACTGGACCCTTGATTTTTCACTATTTACACTTTTCTTTTTAAAACTAAATAGGCACTGAATATACACTATTAAACTTATTTACACAGGGATATTTTACACTCTTATGGTATTATTAATTTTTAAACACTTTGCACTTCTGTCTGAAGGAGAGAGTAGTCCTCTGGTGAAAGGACTGCCGCTTGAAGTAGAACGACTGTCTCAGGAGGTATGCAGCAAAGATATCGTAGAATTTCGTTTCTTCTTGTTGTATTCTTGATATATGAATTTTTACTAAAGAAATCTGAGCATTACACTAGTCGTTTTATGTGATTTGTCACCTTTGTCCTGTGTATTTTGGAGTTACATTGCCGTCACGCTGTATCTTACTGCTTTTAAATGGTCTTATTTGTCGGTCGATCTCGATGTTTAGGTGTGTACGAGACAACTCCGGGGACAAGCTGGTGCCAATGACTTGCCAGATCCTCTTAGCCCCCTCGTGGAGCGCCACATTGATCTGATTAATCCAACTGAGTCGTGGATCTCCCTCTGTCGTTTGTGTTCTCTTCTTCGGGTGTTTGTAATGAGAAGCAATGCTTTGTTCTGGATCGTTTGTAGTTTCACAATGTGGGTCTTAGAGCTCGCTTTCAGCGGCATCGAGGAGTACAGGAGTCTCGAACAAATGCACGCATTGAATATCTTGAGTTTATTTGAGCGAGTTAGGTCACAAAACCTATAAATTTCCCTCAAATCTCTCTTGCTATTCGTGACTGTTCGCTCGATATGACTCGTGTAGCTCCTGGTGGTGATTTTGAGCCCCAGAACCGTCCCTTCCAGGCAGTAGGGGATTCGCTTCCCTTCTACACGTATATCATTTAAAGTCTTGCGAAACATGGGAATTATTTTGAATTTGGGGGCATTGGTTGATATCTTCCATCTCCTCTCGAAAGAGTTGATGTTAGATATCTCCCCAGCTGTATTTCACGCCATAAATTCCATGTGAACATAATCGACGGTACAAATTTGTGATATATCGTCAGCGAAATGTACGTATATCGTATCCTCGGAGAGAGGTTGTAGCAGGTGACGTGTATAAATGTTGTATAGAAGGGGACTGCAACAGCCCCTTTGAGTGCCAACTGCTTCGAGTTTGAATTCGAGGCCTTTATGTTCTCTGATTTGAATGTATGCTCTCCTTTCCATTAGGGAGTCACATAGAATCCTCTCAAGAATGGGGCTGAGGCCCACTTGAAGGATCGTAAATTGTAGTACTCTCTTCCAAACCTTATCAGGAGCTTTTTTGACATCGCAGAGCACCAGATTGTCATGCCTTTTTTCTGCCTTGATCTTAGCAAGCTTTTCGGTGACGACGGCTAGTGCCGTGTCAGTCCCTCTTTTCATTCTGAAGCCGTGTTGCTGCTCTTTTCTTCATCGAGAAAAGAGTTGCCTCTATTAGCCAATATCTTCTCGAAGACTTTGCCAGCAAATTCTAGGAGAGATATCGGTCGAAAGCTGGCAGGGCAGTCCGGGATGAGAATCATCTTGGCCACTTTCCACTGGTCGGAGAAATATCCTGTGATCAGAGCGGCGTTCAGGATGTTGAGAAGCCCACTCAGAACATTAGGCGGGGCCTTAATGAAATTCTCCCTGGTCAGCCCCGTGGTACCCGGTGCTCTTTGACGAAAGGATTTTAGTGCGACGGAGAGCTCTTGGGCAGTTATTTTACTCCCATAGCCCTCCATCGCTCTTTTCTGCGACACACAATGATGAGGGGAGGTTTTATGTATTTGTGTGTTAGACGGGGCCTGGATGAAATTCTCGCGGGTCTGCCCCGTAGTACCCGAGGCTCTTTGACGAAAATTTTTTAGAGTAACCGGGAATTCTATGGAAGTAATTTTACTACCATAGCCCTCCACCAATCTTTCCTGCAACACACAGTGGTGAAGAGAGGTTTTGTGTATTTGTGTGTTTAGCTGTTAGATTACATCAGTTTCGAATTCGAGGTCATTATTGTCATTTTCTTCTGCGGCAATTTTGAAGAGTGAAGACTAGAAAATCCTAAATATTTCTTCAATCTCTTCATTCTCATTAATTTTATGGCCGTTGTGAATAATTGTCATCTCTTTCTATATCGAGTCTTTCTATTAGTCCGTCCCATAATAGTATTTGCTAGTCCGTAATTAGTGTCTGGAGTTGGTCTTTAATTTCTCTTAGTCTTCTGTAGGCATTGTAGCTGGGGCCTATCAGCGCTACTACATTGGACAGGTCCCGATATTCTTGGGCCATGGCTCTCATGGGAGGGCTCCAGGAGGAAGCTGGAAGGGTTCATAATTAATATGAAGAATACTATTTTTAACGGCTTTTATTAGAAAGTAAGTTAATTTATCCAGCTCCTTGTCTATTTCAACCAAATTAGCATCAAATAGAGGATCGGGGATATAATTTAGAAGGTAATTTTTGTAGCTTTCCCATTTCTCCTGCTTATAGCTTTTGCGTTCTAGGATTGCAATTTGAATGGGATTTACTCCTCCTGTAATTTTGATAGCCTAGTGGTAGCTCGGAATGATGAGGCCCGGTTAAATTTAGTAATTGTAAGTAAACCTAATGCTAGATAGGACTATATCGGATTTCGTGGCTACTCTTTCCGTTATGTACGTCGGGAATTCTGGTCCGATCCGTGTTATGTATTGTCTGTCGAGTAGTAGTTCGATGTTTCTATCTGCATTGTTGTAGGAGGTATATACTGCCACAGCGCACCTTGCATTTAGATCTCCGGCAAATATAACATTTTTCTTGTGGCTAAATATCTTCAAAAGGTTGTGCATCGAGGCATAGCCACGTCTTGGTGGTTGGTATCCCGTGGCCATGACCAGTCGCCCTAGGGCAGTAACTACTTTAATGTCAAGGTAGGATTCATTTAAGTCCTCCAGAGTCCTGTACTTAAGTTCTTTTTTGACGGCTATTGCGGAGCCGTCACACCGTTCCTGACTATGATTCTTGCTAATAACGTTGTATTAAAATAATTTTGATTGTTTTTGCGCGGTCAGTTCATGTTCCGAGATAACTATTATGTCAGGGTCACTCGGCCGCATAATATTGCAATAGATGGAACCTTTTCCGTCCCACCCATTGACATTAGCATGTATAATTTTAAGTCTGTCTGTCATTTTGTGCAGTGTTGTTTCTCTAGTCTGTTGGATTAAAGTAGAAGTTTATTCGCGGTCTACTTTAGCCCCATAAGGCGTACTGGGCGGGGTGCGCTCCCTTTCGTTTCTTTTTTTCTGTATTCTGTGTCCGTTAGCGTGTGGAAGCAGGCCCTGGTGAGTTTTACCATGTTTTGAGCGAGAGCATCGTCAATCTGCCGCTCGGCAACCTCATCTGAGCATTTCCACTTGTACTTTCCCCTCCTAAGACCTTCAATTACTTCGCGGGAATCAATTACGGGGGGGAAGGGAGCTGATTTGGAGGCAAATATTTTGAGGTTGAACCCCCTCGCGATGAGGAGGAGCTTGACTTTAGCGGCGGGTTTTAGAGGTTTTCCTTACTCGTGGAGACCTGGCCTTCTTGGGTTGCACTTCTTCCTTGTTGGGTGAGTGATTTTGAGTGTTTTTTTGTAGTAATGGTGTCTTTCCTGGGTGAAGCTGGCGCCTGTTTTTTTGTGTGTTACTGCAGGTTTATTAAGACGTGAATCACGTGTATTGGCTGTGTTTGGTGGTGTGGGAACATTTTAGCATATTTCTTGGCACTGAGGGGCTATGCTTATTCTCATAACCTCCTCTGAGTGTGGGTTTTCCGGAAACCACATCTCTTGCATCCCGTTCTTTACGAGCATGCGGCTGACTTCCGTAGCAAAGGTACCTGAGCGAGTAATGTTACCAATGTGCACATAGTATATGCAGCACATTATTTGGGTTGAGTGTTCGTTTTCAATGTGGAAGTATGTCTTCTGCTTGTTGATCTCGGCAATGGCAGCTTTGGCTACTTTAGCAAAAGTTGAATTGGTCTTTTCCTCTTCTGTGTCGCGTTTAATTTGAGTTTGCTTTTGTATTTCATGCTTTTTAACGAAACATGCCATAGACATAGTTTGGTGAAGGCCTTCACAGGTTAAGCATTTGGGAGAGTTACTCTAGCAGTTGCGCAAAAAATGGTCGCGGCCGGTGCAGTTGAACATACCGTAAGGTCTTTTTCAGGGCAGTTGGACGTGGTGTGTTTGCCTTACTTATAGCACCGAAAGCACTTTTGTAAATCGACAAACTCCTCACGTTCCATCTGCTCTGAGCAGACTCTTATGTTAAAGAGAAGTAAACCGTTTTCTTTGGCTTGTTTAGCCATAGCCGTGTCCTTGAAAATAACCTTAAATACGTCCTGGTAGTGTTTGAATTTTATTACCTCAACTACCTTTTCCCATGGGTGGTTCCGTTCAATTTCGTTTTTAATCTCATCTGCCGAGTGGCACGTGACCCAGGAGTCGAGGCGCTTGCAGATTAATAAGCTAAGGTGTGTTCTAATTTGTGGCGGTGTTGTCGGTTTCAAGTTAATTGTCTTAAGGCATTCAAAGGCTTTGCTTGAGGTCAAGGCTTCACACTCAGCCTCCCTCGAGCGAATGGCCGAGTAACCATTTCGGATGTCTATCCGTCTAACCAAAGCAAGGCTCAAGGGCGGAAAACCTTTTCGAAAACCTTACCTCTATCTGGTTTTGGACCTTCCTAGAAGACCCGGAGAGTGATGCGGAAGGTCTCTCTCATTTTTTGTGCATCCTATCGTAAGATAGGGAATGGTGCTATGATGGTATTTGGATATGAGTTTATGTTTATATATATATATATATATATATATATATATATATATATATATATATATATATATATATATATATATATATATGAATTGTCCTATAAATATTAAGGAATTCATATCTTCCTAAATTTGAATCCTAGATTTTGATGCGAATTGATTAGATGATTTTCACTGAATAAAACTTCCTTAAATCCCGTCCCCCTCCACTGAATCGTCCGAAGAATCTCTAGAATAAAGAATTTATGGAAATTTTTAGAAATTTATAATTCCACCTATGGTCATATTTCTTGCATAAATCTGAGTATGATCATTTTTATTACATTTTTACCCCTCGTTAATGGTATCAACATCCACACACGCCAGGGTTTTTGCATTCCTTGTAAACTACCGAAATTGAACATCAAGAGTATATCCGATTCGCCCTTGTTCTCAACCCATTTTTATAGTTTAGAGTTTCCCTAATTCAATAAGCCCCCTTCCTAATGCAATAATTATCTTTAATAAGGCAATAAATACCCCCTGTAATCCGATACATACTTTAATTAATGCAATATAATATATAGTGTTCTGGGAAACAATGCAGAGTAAGGTTGAAAGTTTCAAGCAAACTCATGTACTGGTTAATCTCTTTTGTTATTCTTCTATCCTTTAAAATTTAAGTAACTTATATTTAATTTATATCAAATAAAACTTTAGGTTTTCGTAAATTGATAACATTGGAAGGGTTTGGACGGGGTGTAATTAATTTAGAGTTGTATTTTCCGGGACTAATCGCAGGAAAATTCCAAATCCTGTTTTATCGCTTCTCTCTTGTTCATATCTCGTCACAAGCGAACAGCTTCTGTCTTTCATTGAGACAATCCCATAGTTTGTGTACCTGGTAAATAATTTTTTTTTGTAGTTTTATGTTTAGTAATGCCAGTCATGATTTTGATGTTGTTTTTAATGGGACTTGTTAACAATTGTCGGTAGCTCGCGACTCTCGCTTGTTGTGACATTCAATCTTTCGTGAATATTTTTAAGGTCTGTGACGATCTTGCCAAGTTTAAGGGGTAGAACCTTCTGTTCCCCTTTTCATCTCCCACTCACAAATCATTCCTGATGACTCTTCATCATGCCCTACCCAGCAAAGCTCTTCATTTTCATGTACTCGATACAAAAAAATTTCACACTTTCTTCGAACAATTTACCCACTAACATACTCCTACATTCTCTTCACAAGTCTTTTTTCATCCCTTCTTACATACTCGTAGAATCTCACATAATTTTCAGTCACAAACACTTCACATAATTTTTCACACCATATATTTATAATTCTGACCACTACTTTCCTTTCTCTCTTCTTTTCTCCCCGAGATGATCTTGCAGGCATTAGAGGTGGAAGGAAAAACTGTGGGCGTTGGGGCCGGAAAAGCACATAATCTTCCTTGTCACTTGACATCCCTTTGTGTGTTCCCACTCGGCAACGTTAGATGACATAGGGAAAGCACAAACTCCAAAAAATTACCCCTGTGAATTCTCGGAATCAAATTAGTTACCAGGTATTCTCTTAGAGCTGCGAAGAACCTCAGCTTTTTCTCTAACTATCGAAACCGATTCTAAAAAGATGGGTATCAGATGAAGGTTATAGCCGAAATGAATGCAAGAGCAAGTGACACGGTGCGAGATGGAATAACTGGATGGTTAGGTAGACATGTCGAGAGGGTGGTAGGTTTCTGTGCTGGAAGAAACCTGTGCATTGCATATACGTTCTTTTGGTCGCAAGAATGTGCATAAATAAACATGGTGGGGCAAAAGTGCTAGAAAGAATATGAAAAGATTTGATTTGTTCCTAGTAAAAAAGAATATGAGGGGGTTGTATTTGATGGGATAGCTGCAAGCGGTATGATTATAGGAGGGCCGACTACATAAATGTGTTAAGGTTAAATTGGTTTATGGATGAGAAGACGTGATAGAGATGAAAAGTAAAGGAGGATAAAAAATGATAAAATGTTGAATCAAAGAGGGAGGACTATGTGAGAATGATAGAGAGTAGGAGAGTGAAAGTGTCCACTTTGGCAGAAAACAAATGTGAAGCAAACTTTAGGAAGGGATGATAGTGAGTAGAAAGGCTGTATTAGCTTGTTCCAGGCGTGGAAAAATTAACAAGAACGGTCATTGGTGGAAAAACGATGTGAAACGTTATTCGGAGATCAATAGGGACACGTCACTGCAAATGCATAATAGTGCAGATTAGAAGAGTAGCAAAATAAGGACAACTGCACGCAAAGAAGTAGGAAAAAATGAAATGAATGATTAACCAAATGAAGTAGTTGGCCGAATATGAATGATGTTCCGGATAGAAACAGGAAGTTATTATGTAAGGAAGTAAAAATAGGTGAGAAACGAAAAGGAGAATAATGCACTGAGCGTCAAGAATAAGAATGGCAGAATATTTGTGAGCGAGGAAAAGGTCAAAAGTTGATGGCGAGAGAAAATTGATAAGCTGAATAATCTGAGAAAGGAATTTTTAAACAAATGTAAATAGGATTCGATTCGAGGCTGTAAATCTGGTCCTATCTCAGAGTATGGAACTAATAAGTATGAAGGAGGTTGTTAGCGCTATGACAAGTTATTAAAATTAGGATGCTTGCTGGAGTGGATAAAAGCGCTCTTTGAGATGCTAAAATTGGCGCTAATTGTTGATCAAGGAGCGAGTGGATGATAATGTTTCCGCTAGGGGCGTTCAAAGTTCTTTTGAGGGGGCGTAGTTGGGCTCCTTCCTCCCAGCTATTAACTCACCTCGCTATGAGGGACCAAATTTGAATAAAAATGATGGGTAGCTTCTGGTTTAATTGAGCAGAAAGGGTGGGGGGGGGCCTAAGCAGTTCCAGGTTTTAGGGCTGTTGTAGTAAAGTGGTTGGTATGATAATCTGCAATAAAACCCGGTTTTCCTTGAAATAACGCAGGATAAAAACCGACTAAAATGACGACTGGAGCTGATAATGAAATGTTATTTTTTTTTATTATAAAAACGAGTGAAATGACATTTTTACTCATTTTTTTTAAAAAGAAATAAATAAAGTTATGAATTTAGATTTAATAATGAGTGGACGTTCCATAGAGAAGTCAAAAAAGGAAACTTCTTGGGATATTAGGTAACTGTGAGGATGCGGGATGATGAGGATAAACATCTAGGTCATTGTATATTGTGAAAAATATCGAGAACATAGGCAAAAATACCAAAGAGTATTGTAGATAGCAGGTACAGGGTGATATCTCTAACCGACACCTAGGTATCTTCTTTTATGTATTTTTAGCCGAATGGTCAACGGGGCAGTGGCCTTATTGTTCTTTCCCCTAAACATCGGTCATTAATGTATTTCTGTATGCTGCAAACTGCTCTCCATTAATCCATTGAAGCTGTTTCTCTTCAACTCGTCGTCTTCACCTAGCATTGACTACTTTCTTGAATCACCGTCTCTTGTCGAACGATGGATCTTACATCAAACTAAAACTGACTCCATTTATATCTCTATTTAATTTTCCCTTATTTAGCTTATATTTAGCATTATCACCTAATAATTTAAATTTCATGTAGGTGTCTCACCTAACCTATAACCGCAAAGTGGTCATCTATTCCAAAATCTAGAGAATTATTGATCAATAGCAAACTTTGGCTCCTTTTCATCAGAGGCATTGCAAAACTTTTTCTTACGTGTTAATTTTTATTAAAACTTTGATTGAAAGTTTATTAAAAGCTGACACACAAATAGAGACCGAAAACTGTTTTACAATTTTTAACGCCAGAACTTATGAACTTAAAATGGCGAGTAAAAATTACATTTGTAAAACTTTAGATACCTGTACATACTTATAGGTGCTTTAATTTTCAGCAAATAAGAGGGGTTTTTTTAACATGTAAAGTCCTATAAATGTAAAATATCAAGATATAAAAAGAAAAGACCCCATTTTTATAGACCCTCCCCCCCTTCCCCCCCCCCCCACACACACACACTGGAAAATACGTTTAAACAAGAATATAGAAATAAAGAACTTTTGTTGTGGCTGTGAAAAAGAAGTGGAAAACGGGATCCATTTCTTTTGACAACACAAAGTTATAACAATTCAGAGAATAAAATTACAATCCTCTGTAGAGTCGAATTGTAACTGGATTCTTGTCAAATGGTGCTATCAAGAATTGACATTTGATCTGTGAATGAATATGGTCACCTTGAGAGCAATGGGACGGGTGAGAAACACTGTAAGTAAATTTATGGATATGAAAGATTCTGGAAATAGATTTGAATGTGAAAATTGTGGGGCTGAAGGAAATTTAGGAAGATGTTTTACGTAGTTGAGGGCCGATTGTAGCAGAGATGAAAGGTTGGATTGGACTCCGAGGAATAAGAAAGGCGTATTTGAAAGGTCGCAGAGTAGTTTAGAGTCGGTGGAACAGAAAAATGATAAGAGTGAGGAAATACACGTTTAATGGCATGAATGTTAGGGTGAGTTGTAGGTAAAGCATAAAAAGTAAAGAATTTATATTTTTGCATGCTTTTTTTTGGCAGCAATAGGAATAGATCGACTTCAAAATTCAGTGATATATGAAAGATGTAGAAGAAGTGGTTGTCGAATTATTTCTGTGTTTCACCCGGAAAGGAAAGGATGCAAAAGGGACGTACGATTGTGCCATGGAACGGCGTAATATTCCTGGGATAGACCCATTTTTTCAAAATGATCTTTGGTGTTATTTTTTAGTTATTACCCAGGCGATTGTAGAGAATTTTACATCCAACAAAAAGTACCTATTTTTCTTGAAATAGGGTATCCATTATTTAGCGGACCCCAAAGAAAATTCAATAATTTGTGGTTTATTATATATTATAATAATGATAAATATTATTATAATAAATGTAATAAAGCTATAATAAATGTATTATAAATTCATTGAATTTTTTGCGGGGCCTATATTTAATGGAGAGCCTTTATATTAATTGAGCTTCTATTATCCTAGTGGATCAGGTCGTATGCGATTTAAGATTTATAGATAAGATAGACAAGAAATTATTAGGATCAAAGTCCATACAAGGCAGGAACTACTTGTTAATTTAAATATTGTTGATGTTAAAAATGTTAATTGTAATTCTATATGTTTGACTATGGGTGGTGCAACCCAATTATAACACATGGATATTCTCGTTTTTGTATACTGCTTTGGGGACCGTTTTGTAGGCATAGTCGTTGCCTAGAGAAAAAATCACCAATTTATCTCTATAACTCTTATAAAGGTGGAATTATTATGTATCATGAAATTAATGAATGGTAATATTCCACTAAAGTCCGTTGGATTGAAACAGATGACAAAAATGTGACACTTTCTTGTCGAGTGGCGTCATTTTTGATGGACAAAATCTCAATAATTCAAGTAATTTTGACAACTGTGACAAATACAAACTTCCGGACTTGAAATAATCGCATCATTTTTAAACAGAGAAAGTGTAATTATTTGGTCTGACTATTGCCCACTCATTTGTTTTAATTGTTATTTATTTTTTAAGCTTCAGTAAACGTTAGACTATTGCTTCATTTGCTTATAAAAAAAGATTCCAACCCTTTTTGTGTGTCGGATCTATGTTGAAGATGTAAGATTATGGAAGAATGGCAGGGAAATCATGCTGCTTATAAAATCATTGGTGCAGGTAAGGGTAATCAAAATCATAAACGGTAAAGTGTTGAGTGCAAATTGTGATTGATTTCTTATTATGCAAAATTAATCCCTCACGAGGTGTGGGGGCTACTTTCTTTTTAATTTCATGGATAAAATGGATAGAAAATGTGTATAAGCAAATGGAGTGTTTAAAAATGTTCGATCAGTTTTTACGCATAAACACTCGATTAACTATGAACAGCGGTTCGCATCTTATTTAGTTTACGTTTTCCTTTTCTAAACTTATTCTCAATCTCATCATAAAAAAATCGTGTCGGTAAAGAGTGACATGCGGTTTGTTTTTATTCGATTACCATTAACGACTTAAGTATTAGTTGCCCGAGAAAATTCATGTGGTTTGGGTAATTATATTTGGATGAATTCTAGTATGAGTATCATTTTATAGTATGAACAGGACCTGATATGTTTGGTGCTAAGCTTTGATCTAATAGCATGTTACTTTGTAAGTGGCTTTAATTTAATAGACAACTTTAATTAATTGTTATTAAACCTTTTCGGTCGCTTATATAACCAGACAGCATATAAAGCACTCATTTAGGGTCGAAGAGGCTTTCTACTTTTCTCCACCTATCCTTATCCTTTTTCGATATTATTATTTTCGAATTATCCACTATTTTCGTTATATCTTCGTCCCATCATTCATTTACAACTGGGTGAAAATCCTTCGATAATTTTTTGGGGGCGTGAACTTCCGTTTCTCTTTACAGTCCAACAGTTATAAGCCATCATGACTGAATTTTAGCATCCATGATAGCTGGTCTACATCTCTTTTATGTCCCGAGGGAATCGCTTTTGTTGCTTGTCGCTCATCGATCCAAGATTTTCAGAAAACCAATTTACATATATGTGAGAATAAGTAATGCATTTTCATGCTAATGTTACATCTGAGGTTTCTGAAAGTGGTTATCTTATTGGTGACAATTTTTGTATAGTTTCTGGTCTTCTTGTTGCCAGGAAAGTTCTTCACGTCCATAAGAAAAGCCTTCCGCGCTTCCAGTTCTACTTCGTTCATTGAGTTTTCAAACTGTGAATATCTGATGAGATGACGGAGTTGAGGACCGTCAAATATGCCAGCTTTTAACTTCTCCATGGTTAATCCTGAAAAAGTTTGGCGCAAGTAAGTTAAGCAGCCAACAGCCTTGTCCATAGCTTTGGTAAAGTGTTTGATCAAACCTAAATTGATATGCGGCGGTAGGAAGAGTATCCTGCCTCTGTCCACCAAAAGGTTGTTGATGACGTTCCTTGCTCTCCAATGCACCAATTCCTCCTGTACATGTCAGTCCATTTTCGTATGAAACTTTGCTCTGTGTCTATTATCTGACATGCACAAAAAGCACGAGTACTTGGTGAACCCGGATTTTTACCCAACAAAAAGCTCAACATCTTCTGATGAGCACAATTCAACCAATCATACTGATCTTAACGAATTTTATCAAGCAGGTATTTCTCCGCTTCATACATCTCCTTCAGTGTAGTCGTGTAAACGAGAGGAAGAGAGGCAAACTGGTTTCCCTTGTGCAGCAGAATACATTTCCGCGATTGCTCGCTGCCCTCAATGAACACTCTCCGATCTTCAGGTTGTTACTCTGGAACTCTAAGCGTGTAAAACTAGGTTATATCTGTACAATGCACCAATTACTCTTCTTTGGAGAAAAGAAATTAATGTAATGTTGATGTGGGTGACAGTATAGGTAATGCAAGCATTGCCAGAAAGCAAGTGTTTTTTCCATTTAATCTAGATGCCAACAGCTCAGCAGAGGACTTTGACAAGCTGAGATCGCAAACTAGAGCATTAGCTCCTTTTGGGAAAAGATTGTTGAGCATCTTCGTTAAAAACTACCTCTTCATTTTCCTTAACACTGGAATAATCTTAATCACTAATGTAAGGAAGTTCTCCAGAGACAGGCACAGATATCTCATTATAATGAGCAACGGGATGATGTGCTGATTGAAGTTCAGGATATTTGAGGCTGCTCCCGTTGGATCCCTTCAAACAATTGGAATTCCAAAATCAGACAATTCTTCTTGCCCTTGGTCCAACGACGCA
Source organism: Ceratothoa steindachneri (assembly GCA_963969495.1). NCBI lineage: Eukaryota > Metazoa > Arthropoda > Malacostraca > Isopoda > Cymothoidae > Ceratothoa > Ceratothoa steindachneri. The sequence continues at coordinate 192,986,904 of OZ018319.1, read as the reverse complement.
ACGGTTCAACGGTTTATCAAGTTAATAAATACAAAAAATACTTACATACATTGCAGCATAATTAAAATATCAATTACAAACATTGTAGTAATAATGATAGAAAATAGTGGTTAAAATAGATTTTAGCAGAGGAGGTAAAAGCACTGAGTAGAAGTAGGAAATGATAGCTGCCCGGAAACATGGAAATCATTACCAATTTAATTTTCGAAGTTAACTACAATTCAAATATTATAGAAAGATTAGGGATAATTTACTATACATTCTTAAAATTACTGTTATTATACACTTGTTATAGTTCATTTAATGTTAGTTTATTATATTTCACTACACATTAAATTTACGGTAGCTTTTAATGCTTAGTAAGTCTGTTTGTTGTATTTTGCTAATATAATTTTACATTAAATCAATCAACACTAAAATTTGATTTATTATCACTGTATAAATTTATAATTTTTGCTTATTTTATTTACTACATTATTTCCATTAGATTTATTTTCACTAAATTAGTTTAGTTACACTTTAATTGTTCATTACTTTACGTTAAAACTAGATTTCTGTCACTGTCTATAATTTACTAATTATTCACTTTTGCTTTATTTGTACTTATTTTATTTACTTTACTATTTTCACTATATTAATTTTTAATGAATTAGATTTGTTTCACTAAATATGATTAGTTAATTTGCTCACTATTATTATTCACTTTAATTGCTCTTTTTTCCGTATTCTCTATTTAATTTGCGATGTTTTTTGTCCACTCCGTATAGCTTTAAATGTCGTCATGTTTACGTTATGTCCGTCTCTAGGGTTGATGTAAACTAGGGATTTTAGGAGTAGAGCCGACACTTCTTTCCTGGAGTATGGTCCCTCGTACGTCCATTTGTACTCACCCGCAGCTAGGCCGATGATGAGTAGTTCCAAGTCGTCTTTGGGGGCCGCGGACAGGGGGGAGCCGAAAACACGTAGACCCACGTCTTTCCCGTCGAAAAAGAGGCCTCTTTCGAGGATTTCCTTTTTCTCGGTGAGGGGGAACCCTTCGTGTTTTCCATCCCCTTCATCTTCCTCGTCCGAAGTGTATTGTTGTTTCTGCGGCGTTTTCTCTGCAGTCTTCTTATTCTTCTTCTTTTTCTTCTTTGCGCCTTTTTTCTCTTCTTCTCTTTCCGAAGGCGTTTGTATTTTCCCTTCTTCTCCTTTTTCAGTTTCCTTCACCCCATTACTTGAAGGTGCCCTCTTTTCTTCTTCGATGAACTCGAGATTGAAAAGGCCCACTGAGTCTCAGTTTTCGGGAAACCAAACCTTTTTCTTACAACCATTCTTCTCAAGAAGAAGGTTGAGGTGGGATGAGAAGGAACCGGGGTTTATAAGGTTTGCCAGGTTGGCAACCATGACCATGGCCATGATTTCTTGCTCTTCCTTAGGCATGACCAACCTCGTAGTGTTTGTTCGTGTCGGAGTGGTAGTTCTTGCTGTTGTGTCCACGTACGTGGTTTGTTTCCTCTCTTCTTTATCTTATTTTATCCTCTCTCGTTTTTTGCGGATCGCCTCTTTCAGAAATGGGCACTTCATGGCCAGGGCCCTGTGGTCACCCTCACAATTTATGCACTTTTGCACCCTTTCCCTGCAATCTTTCCAACCGTTCCTGGTTTTGGCGCAGTTGGAGCATGTAGGGTCGGCGGTTGTGCAGTCTTTAGTAGCGTGTTTTTCGACTGCATAGCACTTGAAGCAGTAGTCGATTTGTATGTAATGTTCTTTTTCAATTTGTTCAGAGCTGACTTTCAGGTAAAAGCCGAGCAGCTCATCGTTTTTGGCTCGGTTTGCCATATCGATGGTACTGAAGACTACCTTCACCATGCCGTTTTCTTTTCCAAATTTGTATACTGCTGTGATGTAGGCCAACTCTTGTTTCACCATGAGTTCGTTTTAGATTTCTTCACAGGAATTTTCTGTAAAGATTGAGTCCAGTCTCGTTAGTATGATCGTTCGTTGGGCCAGGATTTCTTGCGGTATACTGGCTTCAAGCCCAATTCTTTTGAGATGAGCTTGAGCCTCGTCGGAGACCAGCCTCTCGATGTCCCCCATTGTGCTGCAAATGGTTGCATAACCATTAAGAGTGTCGAGAAGTCTGATCAGCACCACATTGATCTTTTTATATATCGTTTGAATCACTTCCATTTATTCAGGTTTTGAAGACCCTCCCTTCCCCCTATGGTACGGAGGGGGATACTTTTGCAGTCATGAAGGGCTGCCCCCATGTTAGGGTCCCTCTTCTTGTTACCCCTTTTTGAAGGAGGATGTGTATGCAAAGTTTTTTCACGAATAAAATTAACACTTATTGCATCCGCCTTTTCACTTGATTTTTTACACTGCCTTCGTTGCCAATTGCTCACGCAGAGCTTCACCTTCGGTAGACTTGCGAGCTGTCTGCTTAGTACGAGCCATGACGACAAAACAAAAATTTCGAGGGTTAATTTTTTTTTTTATATCTTACTCGGCAACTTTCATAACAAAATAAGCATATTAAGCACGCTTTTTTAAACTTTTAATTGAATTCCTGTTACGAGCAACGGTGCATTCGCTGCCGATGTAGCAGAATACATAGGGCTTATTTTTTCCATATCTTTGGCTGAATCCATTTCATTCACCTGCAAAAGAAAAATGTCAGTTAGTTAAATATTGCTGCATATAAACTCTTCAGAAGTAGTTTATTTGAATAAATAAGAAAGATATTTGTATCATTTAAATAGAAAATACACGTACATGTCAAATAAAACGTAAAAACATCATGTGGCAATAAATCAAAAAGTTGACCTGATTGAGCAAACCCAATGTGACTTTTTGGATTCAGAACATCGAAATTGTCCTAAATCAGCTAAAAAAAATTTAGACAATAAATTTTGTGTTGATCAGTGTAATAGTAATAATAAACAGTAATAATAATATCAGGTATAATAATAATGCCTTCCAATACGATCACATTCATACGTACACCTAATAATAATACGAGTTTTATTCGCACTAATTATTAAAAATACGATCACATAAATACCTTCACCCTCAAGTTATAATATTACATAATACAATCACATTCACACGTATATTATACTCCCAAATAATAATAATACAAGCCAAGCATATAAACATACAATACGTTTCCAATAATACGCAAACACATGCACGGAAATACTCCGACATTCTAATCTCTCAGCCAAACTTTTGGTCTATATTCCTCTAAAGCCCGATTTGGTGATTACACTTACAACACCAAATTTATTGTCTATGTTTTGTTAGCTGATTTTGGACAATTTTGATGCTCTGAGTTCAAAAATCATATTGGTTTTGCTCAATAAAGTCAACTTTTTGATTTATCGCCACATGACGTTTTTTACCCTTTTTTTAACGTGTAAGGGATATTTTCTAATTATATGATGCAAAAATCTCTTAATTTTTAAATAAAGGAATTTTGAAGAGTTTCCATGCGGCAATTTTCGACTAACGTATTTTTCGTTTGCAAGTGAATGAAATGGATTCGGTCAGAATATCTTGTGGAAAATAAGCCTGATATATTCTCTTACATCTGTAGCGAATGCACCGTTGTTCCAAACAGGAATCCAGTTACAAGTTTCAGAAGGCGTGCCTTCCATGCTTATTTTGGTATGAAACTTGGTTGCCACGATAATGCTTGAACTCCACAAATGGTATGCAAAATATGCACCGAGTATCTGAGTCGTTGGACCATGGGCAAGAAAAGTTGTTTGAAGTTTGGAACCCCGTAAGGGGCGCGGCGATTTGCCATCCTGGCCGCCGTACTGGCGGGACACAGCACCCCGTCCGGCCCCAGCTTAACCTCTCTTCCTTCCTTCAAAACACTTGTTTCCTCTCTTTTCATACAACCTCTCCCACAACATTCTCTGGTCAGCATCTAATTTCACAGGGTAGATGCTGACCTTCTTCTCGGCCAACCGTCCTGGATCGGGGCTGACGGGGGAGGGAACAATGTTCCCTAACCCCTGGGCTCCGGTCTAGGGTGGTTGGTTTTTAACAACCTGCTTCATCCCCACCCATACTTTCCTCACACCCCTTTCCTCTCGTCTTCAACTTCTATCTTTTTTACGACGTGTCTAAGGTGGAGCCGCCATGCCGATGGACTGCCAGGCCACCAGGCGGGAGGGGTGGTCCAAAATGGAGCGCCTGGCTCTTCCAGGCCTGTGAGCACCTCTTGCAGTGCGGGCAACGGCAAGAGGTGATGAGCTATTGCGTCCCGTAGCACAAATAGGGTGACCATGCCCAATGATGAAAATAAAAAAAACCCAACCCCTAACTTCCCAAAGAACATCAAAGGAGCCGCCCTCGGGCAGCTCCACCGAGAAAATGGAGGTCCCCCCCCCCCTTGTGCTTGCACAGGGGACCATCCATACTTTTTCAACCGGAGAGGAGGCTTACTCCTCTCCTACGCCTACGGGTGTAGGGGACTCCCCCTCACCCCCTTCTCTGGAGGTGCTTTCGGGCAACTCCCTAATTCCAGCGGCAGCCCCTCCTTTGCTTTCTAAGGAAACGGCCAAGAAAGCCAGCAGGCAACCCATTGCCGACCGCCGCTCGTGTAAGCGGCTCTGTAGGACAAACCCCCTTAGGGGGGAGAGGGAAGCCAGGCACCTTTGGTCGCTTCCCTCGAAAGACCTGCTGGCAAGAATATTAAACCTTGCCGGGGTCAAGGCCTGTGCCTCCCCACAAAAGACTCATGACGCTGCCAAGGGGACCTGCGATGTCCTGGGAGGGGATGGCCAACTGGAGGCCCCTCCTGTGATAGACATGGTCCTTGAGGAAAACCAGCCTCAGAGGGTAAGGCCTATGGAAGGTCTTCCTCAAACGGCTGGGGATACTGAGGCAGTAACAGGAGGGGAAGGATCTCCTCCGGATGATGCCCCTGCGACCACCAGGATCTTCTCCATTTCGTAGAAGGACCTGGCTGAGGCCGGAACATCTGGCATAGGGGCTTCTACCGGCGGGGGTGAGAAGCGGGTTCATTCCCCGCCTTCCTCTCCAAAAAAGAAGAAGACCAAGACCAGGAAGACAAAGAAGACTCATGGCTCCTCTCCATCCGCGGGGGCTGTGGGGACGGATGGGTCTGCTGCCACTCTGGCAAGCGACCAAGCCGAGATCGGCACATCCGGCCTCTCTGCCCCTCCGGTTGTGGAGCCCCTGACTAAGACCAAAAGTGCACAGGGTGGAGTCTCGATGACATCGGGGCCCCTGATTCAGAGGTTACCTGGCATTTTCAAGCCCGGTGGCTTCAAACGCTTCCTCGTTATTCGCTCCACTGATGGCACCATGTTATCCAAGAAGAACATGATCTATCAGAGGAGAGGATTAGCTAGTGAAATTGGTAGAGAGCCGAAGGTGCCTTGTTTCTCGGACGGAAGCCTTCTGGCGAATGCGGCGAATCCCGCCCAGGTAGCCAAGATAAGTGCTCTTCGGACACTTCATGGCACCCCGGTGAGTGTGACGCCGCACTCTACCATGAACTTTGTGGAAGGAGTAGTTTATGCGAGGGAACTCGTTGACTACTCCATTGAGGACATCACCCTAGAACTGGCCGACCATGGGGTGGTCAAGGTACAACATGTGATGAGAAAACAGGGAGGTGCCTCGAGACCCACCCCTACACTCTTCGTCACGTTCGACTGTGACAAGCTCCCTGAGTCGGTGCGTGCCGGTTGGTACCGCTACCGCGTGAAGGCATTCGTGCCACTGCTGCGGCGGTGCTATTACTGTCACCGCTTCGGCTATACGAATCGCTCATGTAGACGTGCAAAGTCGGGGTCACCCGAAGTCTGTGTAAATTGCTCCAAGGTCGCACACATTAAGTCCAAATCGTGTGTGGCTAAGTGTGTCAATTGCGGAGAGCCGCACCCTGCTTCTTCGAAGCAATGTGGTGCATATCTCCTTAAGAAAGAAATCCTGGCCGTTCAGGCCCAGGATCGACTTTCATTCTGCGAGGGTAAGGACTTGGTCCTGGCGCGCCAGGCTCTGCCTGGGACGTCATATGCCTCAATAGTTAGAAAGGCACCCTCTGCTCCTGGCGCATCCAGGCCAACGAGCACGGTTGTTTCCGCGCCCATTCGGAGCCCTTCTGCGGGCTCTACTAAACCCTGGCGCTTCCCTGGTAAAGCTGGAGGCAAAAAGGGTTCATACCCAGCCCCGGCTAAAACTAGGGCTCCCCCTCTTCCCCCAGCGTGACCGTTTCCCATAAGGCGAAACGGCCACGCACCTCCACCAAGTCGTTATACTCACAGGAGGCAACACCCCTGAAGATGGTCGCTAGGCCATCTTCCGGGGTTCCTAAAGCTGTTCCCCAAAAGGAGGACAGCAACAAAGGAGCTTCGGCTCCTTCGCCGAAGCCACGAAGTAGAGAGAGTGGCTCGGAGACGGTGGTTCCTCGAAAAGAGAGCACACCGCCTCCGAAGCCGCAACGCCCGCCTAAGGTTTCGAGGCGGAGGGAGAAAAAGACTCGCATGGCGAGCCCAACCTCCCCCAATAAGTCCTGGAAAGCAACAGCGCCTTCAGCGCTTTGTCCGGCCAACAGCGCCCAGGGTTCTGCCCCCGGTAAGCGTACGGCCATTCCCGTGAGGGTTTTCTGTTCGAGGAAGGCCCCAGCGTCTCCTCCAAGCTAGGCCTGGAGGGCATATTCCTTAAATGGAATTGCCGTGGACTCCGGGCCAACTGGAAGGAGCCTTGGAGGCTCGTCTCGTCCCGTTCCCCGTTAGCTATCGTTTTGCAGGAGAGAATACTATGCGCGTGCCCCCGCCCGCCCTTCCGGGGTATAAGGGTCTTGCGACCACACCACTATGGGATGGCCAGGCTGGGAGATGCGCGGTTTACACCCGGCATGATGTCTCCGTTCTTCCTTTCTCTTTAGATACCTCCTTTCAGGCAGTGGCTGTGCAGCTGCACCTGGATAGAAGGTATACTATCATTTCTGCGTACATTCCACCGTCAGTTGACTTCGACGCGGGGGACTTCCGCCGCGTCGTGGCACGGTTTTCAAGGCTCTATCTCTTGCTTGGAGATCTAAACGGCAGGCATCCTCTCTATGGAGATTACTCCATAAATTTCAGGGGACAATTCCTTGCCGATCTAATCGAAGAGCTGGAGATGGGTGTCCTAAACGTGGATGAGTTTACGCATCACTGTCCGAGAACCGCTTCATTTTCTTGCCTTTACCTATATTTGTGCTCTTCGGATGCACAGCCTGATTTTGATTGAGGGGTGGTCGATGACCTCCATGGTAGTGATCACTTTCCCATTCAAATATCATTTTTAGGGAAACTGCCGCCTGAGAGCCCACCTCGGTGGTGCTTGGCGCGGGCGCGGTGGCCTGCATTTCAGGAAATGACTGAATTCTCTCTCTCAGTCGAGGAGTTTAGGTCGGTAGATGAGGCTGTTGAGTTCTTCTCCGGCAACCTCAGCGCCGTGGGCCTGACTACTATTCCTAGGACGTCTGGCCGTTTTGCACACCGACCACTCCCATGGTGGTCGGCCAAGTGTGAAACGGCCCTCAAACAGAAGCGTTATGCCTACATGCGCTATAAGCGCCGCCCGAACGATTTCACTGTCGCTGAATTTCGTCGGGCTAGGGCTAAGTTCCGGTATATTTCGAAGCACGCCCGCCACTCTTCTTGGCGGGTATACTTGTCTTCACTTAACGGGAAGACCACTTTAGCTGAGGTGTGGAAGCGAGTCAAAAGGATTCGGGGCAAGTTCTCGCAGGCCTCCCCTCTCGTTCTCCAGGAGAATGGGACCGCAATCTTGGACCCCGCGTCCGTGGCGAAATCCTTAGCGACCGCTTTTTCCGCATTCTCTAGCCGTGATGCTGCTCCGCCAGCATTCATTACAGTCGTAATGTCGTGGAAGGCCGCCGGCTGGACTCTACATCCAGAGGCGGAGAACACTTCAACGACAAGTTTACTGTGAGTGAGTTGCGTTCCGCTCTTGCTTCGTGCGCGGACACCACCCATGGTTCGGACGATGTCCCGTACGCCATGCTTCGACACCTGGGTGAGCGGGGCATGGCCTTTCTGTTAGATTTGTTCAACAGTATCTGGATGGAAGGTCTTCTCCCATACTCCAGGCGAATCGCTACTGTGCTCGCCTTTTGCAAACCGGGGAGAGATCACTCTACTCCGACCGGTTTCCGCCCAATCTCTCTAACCTCTTGCGTGTGCAAGTTGATGGAGCAATTGTTAAATGTTAGACTAGCCTTTTTCCTGGACAGTGGAGGCCATCTTTCTTGCGCACAGTGCGGCTTCCGCAAGTTCCACTCCACGTCGGATGCTCTGCTCCGACTGGAAAATGCCGTCTGCGAGGCTTTCCTTCGTAGACAGCACTACGCCACGGTCTTTTTCGATCTGGAGAAGGCCTATGATACCGCATGGCGATACGGTATCATGGAGACTCTCCACACGATGGGGGCGAGGGGACGCCTCCCAATGTTTATATCTGAATTTTTGCGAGATCGTCGATTCCGCGTACGGGTGGGGGGAGCCCTTTCCGGCCCAAAGGAGCAGGAAGAGGGTGTCCCGCAGGAAAGTGTCCTCAGTGTCACACTCTTTGCCCTGAGCATCAACGGCATAACCTCGGTGCTGCCGGAAGATGTTTTCGCTATGCTCTACGTGGATGACCTTTCGATCTCTTTTGGCGCAGCCCAGATGCTAACTCTGGAGCGTCAACTCCAACAGGCATCGAACCGCGTCTCTCGCTATGCCGAAGCACACAGGTTTCGGTTTTCTTTGGCCAAGACTAAGGTGGTGCACTTCTGCTGCCATCCACGGCTTCACCCCAACCCAGATTTGTTCATTAATGGGGTGCGCCTGGATGTGGTTGAGTCGCACCGTTTCCTTGGTCTTGTATTCGACCGACGCCTCACCTGGGAGGCTCATATTCGCAGCCTTGGGGTCTCTTGTACTTGCGCCATGGACATTCTCCGTTCCGTAACGTTAAGCGCTTGGGGCGCTGATAGGGCTACTGCCTTACTTTTTTATCGATCCTTTGTTCGCTCGAAGCTCGACTACGGATGCGAGTTTTATGCATCCGCAGCCGATCGTTTATAGCGGAAGGTGGATTCGATCCACCACAGTGGCCTTCGCCTTGCGACCGGTGCCTTCCGCACTTCCCCCATTTAGAGCCTGTTGGTCGATGCTGGGGAGATGCCACTGCCGCGTTCAGTGCATCACTCGCCTGTACGCGCGAGCCCGGCGCCTCCCTCAGTCGCCAACAGCTCTCACTGCATCCGCAGATGATCTCGACGGTGCCTATGCCGCCGAGAGACGCCAGTCATACCCTAAGCCCTTTGGGTTTAGGGCCAGGAAACTCCTTCGAGAGGTAGATATAGCTCTCGGGCCGGTGGCGCCCCTGGATCTGCCCAGGACGCCACCCTAGAGGGTACCACATTTGGCTATTTGTCGCCACGCCTCTGCTCCCAAAGCTTATACTGCTCCGGGAGTATTGCGTTCGACCTTTTTGGAGCACACATCGTGTCACGCTGGAACCGTGCCAGTGTATATGGATGGCTTCAAGACCCAAGAGGGGGTCGGCTTCCACGCCGTATCCCCTCTGTTTGAAGTCAGCGGGGCTCTACCAGGCGTTGCGTCTGTCTTCACGGCCGAGCTGGTTGCAATACACCACTCGGTACGGGAGATTACGTGACGTGCCCGGTTTGGAGACCGGATTGTGATCTATAGCGACTCCCAAAGCGCCCTGAGTGCTCTCGGGGCATTGGAATCTCCGTATCCCCTGGTTCGCGATATCCGTGACGCCACGGTTTTAGCGAGCCGGGCAGATGTCAAGATTATCTTCTGCTGGGTTCCTGGACATGTAGAAATTGCAAGGAATGAGCGCGCCGATTAGAGCGCCAAAGAGTCCGCGAGGACTCTTCGACCGGACCAGCGTTTCGCTCTTCCTCACACTGACTACATGGCAGAAATACGGGCAGATCTTCGGACTGCTTGGCAAAGAAGATGGAAGACGGTCGAGGGAACTTAAAGTTGCGTGCCATTGCGCCGCGACTGTTCCCATAGACCTATCCCCCAATGCCGCGGCGGTTTTAGGTTGCTTTCTGTCGTCTCCGAATCCGGCACACTTGTGTGACGCATCGCTATTTGATGGAGCGCTCGCCAGCGCCCTATTGCAACGACTGCGTCGTTCTCCAGACTGTTCGGAACATTCTTGTTGAATGTCCCAGTCTGGGTGATCTTTGCGCACGATACTTTTCCTGGTACCAGGATGGGCGGAGTCACTACCACCTGTCCCTTGTGCTCGGGACGAGTTCGTGCACATTGACTTGTGGCTTTGTTGACTTTGGGGGGGAGGCCGGGCTCCTTCCCTTTATTTAAGGTTCTTTTTGTTTTTCGTTTGATATTGTTGTTTTGTAGGTTGCACTCTCCTGCACCGGGGTGAGGGGGACCTTCTCCCGCTGCCGGAGATTGCTTCCTGATTGTTAAGTTTTCCAATTTATATCGTTATGTTTTCATATATATTCTTTTTAAAGTAGCCTAGTTCTAGGCTGTCGTGTTTTTTGGCGACTTATGCCCAAGTGGGTAATTGCCAGATGGGCTCTATAAAATTAAAAAAAAAAATGAAGTTTGGAATTAGCATGGTTTGGAGGGAGACGAGAAACCATGGCACTGACTGCTACTTGTGTGCTATTGATTTGAATTGGATCAACAAAAGGAACTGAAGCAGTCTCATATATCCTAAATTTCAATCAGCACCTCGTCCTATAGATAATTGTGATAAAATTCCAGTACCTGTATTTGGAGAGCTTCCTTACATTAGTGACGGAGGTTCTTCTAGTGTTGAAGAAAATTTAAAAAAGAAGAATTTTTTTTAACGATGATGCTCAACATCTTTTTTTCCAATAATAGCTGAATAATCTAGTTCGCGATCTCAGCTTGTCAAAGTCTTCTGCCAAACTGTTGATATAGAGATTGTAGGTAAAAAATCTTCTCTCTGACAGTGCTCGCATCTGCTTCTAACGCAACATATATTAAACTACCTTTGTTTTTTCTCTGAAAAGCAGGCCTTGCTGTACTTTAAAGATATTGCGAGACTTTTGCGCAATACGTGGTAGCCAGAGCCAGGAGACTCTTTCCACCCCACCACTGCAATTTAAACTCGGCTTGATTAAACAGTTCACCAAAGCTCTGAACAAGAATGATGGCTGCTTCACTTACTTGTGGGATGAATTCCAGAATTAAACATGGAGAAGTTAAAAGTTGGCTCATTTGACGGTCTTCAACTACGTCCGTTCATCAGAGAACCAGAGTTTGAAAACTCAATGAACGAAGTAGAACTGCAAGGTGGAATTCTTCGCTTCTGGTCGTAAAGATCTTTCCTGGCAATAAGAAGGTTCGAATTTACACACAACCTGTCTAAATTATGCTTAGAGCTTTCAGAAACCTCGGATGCAACCTGAGTATCAAAATGCATTTCTTATTCTCCCATATGGATCGGCTTTCTGAGATTCTGGGATCAATGTGCTACGAGCAAGGGAAATGATTCCATCGAGACATGAAGGAGATGGAGATCAGCTATCAAGGACGCTGAGACGCATTCACGATTGATGGTTACTGCTTATATCTGAAAACAGAAATACCTACCCGCTGAACATTCTCGGAGTTCGAAGAAACGAAATTTCATGCTCTGAATTCTCAACAATGATGACTTAATATCCAATTTACATGTACTTACTTTTAGCAATGTCTACTATTCAAATTACAGTAATCAATTTTGTAACATTTAATTGATAAATTGTGTTATAAAATTATATTTCTTATCGTAAAAACTTATTTTGGATCAGAAATCTGAACAAAAATCAACCGAAAATATCACAAAAATATAATCAATTTAGTTATAAGATCGGATTTTTAAAAAATCGACTTAGTACAAACTCCTGACCTGCCTCGAGGAAAAGGATATCATTTTAGGATTCAGCGGTGCAAAACTCTTCTAAATCAATTGAAAAAAACTAGACGACCTACAAAGATCTTTTTCGGTAACCCAGTGTTTTATGTAGCTAGATTATCGAAAGTCTCACGTCTAGAAAGTTTCTTACCCGAGCTTTCATTGGATCACCCATACATAATCTTAGCGGTTGTACACTTAAATTTATTTAGGTACTGAGATATGTCTAGATGATATTTCTTCAAGGAAGGCTCCTTTCATTTCTTCTTATGATTATACAGGATGTCCCTAAACTATGTGCGCATAGGAAATATCACAATGGTCTCTCGTTCACCAGACCTTAGCCGTCTTGACTTTCCTTTCTTGGGATGCTAGGGGAGAAGGTCCATCCAATGAAATAAAGATACGAGACACCTGAGCGGACACATCATAAATGAATGTGCACAAATTGACGGAAATATGGAGTAATGCATCAGTGAATCCAGCAAAATGTTATTAATTAATATTTAAATTTAAATAAAAATAGTTAAAATTAAATAATATGTAATTAAATGTTTTTATTAAAAATATACATTTTTATGTGTCCAGATGTTAGAGACATCCTGTATAAAGATAAGTAAAAGTGTCCTTATCTACGGCGCTGCTTATGCAAGCAGAAACAATCTGATGGCCTATCAAAGAAACCATTTTTGAGTAAAATGGGTGAAAATAAAAGTTATAAAGTGATTGATAAATCATGAAAAACATCATTCTTTTATCAAAAAGAGTAGATAAGCGAGGTGGAGGGGTATCCCATTTTGTATGAATTTAAAGGTATATTTCGAGACGGTCCCCCTTCTCATAAACACAGGAACTTGTTATGAGCAGGATTCTTTTTCATCACCGCCCATCTTTTCAAACTCTAATGAGCTCGCCCACGTGATCTATGAAACATCATCCATCTCATATATCAATCATTAGTCATGCGATCATTGACTCGAAGTATGGAGCGTCATTCATCCGATGTATCAAGTATCATTCACCCACTCAGTATATGATGCACCATTTCCCAAATGTATGAAAAATCATTTACCCGATGTATGAAACATTATTCTCCCGATGTAAGAAACGTCATTCAGCTGATGAATAAAGTGTAATTCAAGCAGCGTATGAAACGACACGCACCTGATGTATAAAAGGTCGTTCACTCGAAATACGAAACATCGCATACCCAATGTATGAAACACCATTTACCCAATGTATGAAACATTATTTTCCCAATTTATAAAGAAAAAATCACTCAATATACGAAACCTTATCTATTCAATGTATGAAGCATCTTCCACGCTATATTGATTACATTCTGGTCACAAACAGATCAATGTCAGTAATTTCCAAGTCATCAATAAAATAAAAATTATTGGCCGCAGGATGATCAGATGTATAGTAAAAATTAGCATTTTATTCCATTAGGAAATAAGCCCATTAAAATAAGAAAAATCTATTTCTAGAATTCCAGCACCAATTCAAAGATAATACCATCAAAAACAAATTGACCCTAGCAAAATCAGCATAATACAAGCCATGAACAATAACTTGCTGAAACAAGTGACAGACAATGCTGAAAAATTGAAACACAAAATAAGAACAGCAATAAACTCTCAGAAGAAACCTTAAATCTAATGAAGAAGCACAGAGATATTAACGCAATAAACACCAACCAATAAACCAATAGTTAGGAGAAGGAAGAAGAATTATGAAAATATTTACTCAAGCAACAACGCCATTCAGAATCCCAACCCACCGACAACATCCAATAATATCCCAGCCGTTCTTTAATTAGCATTTGAAATTACAATAAAAAAAATGAAGAGCCACAAATCACCAGGTCCGGACAACCTCACTTTGGACTTGCTGAAAGGTGCTGGAGATGTCTTTATTGACAAATTAGATTTCCCCTTCACTGAGTGTCTCAAACACGGCCAGATTCAAGAAGACGGACACAATGCCATCTTCAAGAGGCTAAATCTGGCGAAACAAATGCCTTAAGATCAATGACTGTCACAGTACCAGGAATAATGAGGAGGGGAATTATCTTATTTCTCTGGTACAAGGAGTAGTCATTGCTACATGGTATGGTGTAGTTTTGGGATGAGGTAGGCCTCCTTCATACTATTTAAATGTTGGGTTGGCGATTGCACGCCTTGGTCCCTTGAAGCATAAGCGTGCCTATTATTTTTTCCCGCTATGATTTTTATTCTATTGTTTCTGTTGTCCTCGTTTTATATTTTGTTCTTTCATTATTTTAGGTTTGTTTTTAATTGTGGTTTATTCGGCGTCTTTGCTCATAACTTTGATCTACAGAAGACTTCTAGTGGAATTTAAAAAATTAGATTGGAGCCCGCGATGTGTGGATGAAGATGTTTATGAATAATTGAGAAGTTTGTAAAATTTTAAAAGCTGATGATTAATTGAGTTGTCAAGGAATATTTCAGCTTTTGATGACTAATTGAGATTTTTAGGAATAGTTGATATAATTGAGATGGTCAAGAATAATTTAAAGTTTTATGAATAAATAATTGAAATTGTGAATAATAGAAATGATGGATAATTCAAATGATGAATAATTGAAATTTGGATAAATAATTAAATTAATGAATAATTGAAATGATGAATAATTAATTGATATTATGATTAATTAAAATGTTAATAAATAAGTAAAATGTTCATTAATTAGCGAAATGAAGAATTAATAGATATGAGTAATTACAGAAACGTTTATGAATACCTGAGCAATTGCTAAATAATTATCTGAAATTATGAATATTTGAAATTTGGATGAATAATAGAAATGATGATAATTAATGAAATGTTGATTAAATATTGAAAAAGTTAGAGCATAATTAAAGTGCTAGTTATGTAATGAAATGATGATGAATAATTGAAATGTTAAATTATTGAAATCTTGATTAATAATATAATTGAGAGGTTGATAAATAATTAATTGAAATTATGAATAATTGAAATGTTGGAAACAATTGAAATGTTGATCAATCATTGAAATGACGAATAATTGAAATGTTTATGAATATTTGAAATGATGAATAATAATTGGGATGTTGATGAATAATTTATTGAAATTATAAATATTTGAAATGATTAATAACTGAAATGTTGATGAACAATAGAAATGTTTATAATTAATTAATGAACTGTTGATAAATAATTAGGGTGAATAAATGAGACGTTGAATAATTAATTAATATTATGAATAATTGAAATAATAAATAATTGAAATGTTGATGAAGCTTTAAAATGTTGATAATTGATGTGTTGATTAATTAATTAATGGAATTTAAATGCCGATGAATTATTGATGTATTGATAAATTAATGAGACGTTGATGAAAAATTGAGAAGTTGATGAAAAGCGCAACCAAGAGCTCATGCTAGCCGAGTGGATACGGCGTTAGCCTCCCAACGTTGCAGTGCCGCGTTCGATCCCGGCATCAGCGGACATAAACGTCAGCGCACGGAGAGATCTGGCTACCGACTGGTGGAGGCGCTTTGCTCACCGCGTTTTCGGGTGGTTAGATCTTACACCTCTCCCCTCACACATAGCCAATCACAACACTGCTTTCTTTCCTCTCCCACTTTCACAGCACAACACACACATATAACTCTTAGTTCCAAGGAATCCTGCCGATGGGTATCTATATCTACGTACCTATGACGCGGAACAGATCCCTATGCCCCAGGGTGACGAAGGCTTCCACCCAAACGCTGTTTGGTGTCAAAAACATAATACTTCCTGGCACCTTCCCCAAAGAGGACATGCATCTGGTACCCTAGGGCTGACTAGCGGGGGCATATTGACCTTTATGAGAATTTCATTATCCGGTCGGGGATCCTCCTGGATTAAAGGAAGGATTGGCGTCGACTAACTAACTAACTAACTAGCTAACGTTGCGACCTTTCACCACCTCTCCCATCCCTCACCCACAGATGCAACGCGGGGCTTCCTTTTCGCCACAAACCTAATTCTCATCGGCCCCTTTGGAGAACAAATCAACTAAACCAAAACGGCCTAAGACCCTAGAGGAAGGCCATCCTGCTTAACCAGAGTAAAAGAAAACTACGGGTTCGACGCCCTTTTCCACCTCAAAGGGGTCTATCTAAACCCATAAAAAATATACATCTGTTCAGATTTATATATATAGAATATATATATATATATATATATATATATATATATATATATATATATATATATATATATATATAATATATATATATATATTGGGTTGGAAGAAATTTGACTGGATCATCCAAGATGAGGTGCATTTTCCGAATATATTCTTCTTTTCTTTATTATCACGACAACTGCATTTATCGGGTCGGGTAATGATCAGCCTTTCGTTTGAATATAGGCTTTGCAACAAGGTAAATTATTCTTTACGAAAATAGGATGGGATTGTTCGAAAGCTATCCACTATTTGAAAATAACTCGTGTGTGATGTTAGATAAAAACAGAGTGTGATGATGATGATCAAAAGAAGAATATATACGGAAAATGCGCCTAATCTTTGATGATCCTTCTAAATTTGTTTCCGTCCAAGTTTACCCTGAGGGTCTCTCTCCGCATCTAGCATAAAGTCACTTGGCTTCTTCTTTCGCTCAAAGAATTAGCCCCTCTTGACGAAAGCACCTATAACAACTCCACGCTACAGGCCCGAGCTATGGTCAACTCCTCTACGATCTTCCCATAACCCATAAAACGAATATTTATCCTTTTGCGCCATATTTTATCAACTTAAAATGTGTTTAATTATAAAACCGCCAAATTTGTTGCCCCTCCATTATCAGCTCTCTCGCCTCAAAACAGTATAATATTAAAAATTCATTTAGGCTTAAGGAAGAACTTAAAGCACTACATCCTAACCTATATATGTATGGCCAGTATTGGCATAGTCTCCCTCTTTACTAGTCTATAACTTCTAAAGATTATTAATCCTCTTTTCCTCAAGCTTCACCTCCCCAACTCATTATTTCACGGTTTTAAAGAGTAGTCTCACATGACTACTCTCTTAATGGCAATGTATTCCACCATATGGACGACCACACTATTGGTAATCCTATCGCTGCTCCTGTATCAAACTTCTTCGTTTTCCTTATAGGAACAAGCGATTGAGAATTGCACACTGCATTTTCATTCTATATTTACCAGATAGTTAGACGATACGATAACTATTTTCTGCTTCGAAAATACCTCTAATAAATCCCTAGAACACATAAATCTATTACACCCAAATATGTCATTCAACTAGGAAAAAGAAAACAACAACTCCACCCATTTCCTAGATCTACAAATAGCTCGCACACTTGATACTTTCTCCAAATTTATTTACCTCAAATCGACATAGACAGGCTACGGATTGCATTTTGCTACTTACTGTGCCACCAAATTTAAAATAAATTATATTAAGAAATTACTTTCCTGTGCTTTTAACCTCCCCTCACAACGCCACCTTCCACTCAAATTACATTGGATAAAACTGATTCGCGCTAAGCTTATTCGCCGGAACTCTTCCTACAATTTCTAATGCGAAATACAACCCTATACTCCTTCTTACAACGTCGCTAAGAGAAGATATTCATAGCCCTGCCTTATATTGGACTTCTTAACTCCTAAATCTTTCCTCTTCTAAAACATACTTTACCTGCTGCCACTTTTTAAATCGGTTTCCAAATGTCTCGCCAATTACACTTCTTTAATAACAAAGAGACATTACCAAAGCTGCTCCAAGTCTAGATCATTTACGAATATAATTGCTCGTAATGTAATTACAAAGTTTATTCAGTTTCTAGGACGCACAAGTTACACGCTCGAAGTTGTGCACACCTTGCATTAGCCATAGAACTTAAGCCCCCATCACAAACCCTGAAAATTTCCTCATTACATGACATTATCAAAACCAAAACAGAAAGACGATTAAAAACAGTAGAATTCCTATTAAATAAATTTACAATCCCAACTCTAAACTCCAATACCAGTTCTTTCCCTTTATTGATACACATTTAAACTACTACGGCCCGCACTTTTCTTCAATTTATCCCAACCAAAACAAGCACTAGAATCACACACATTTATTTTTCACAATTCTGTACAAAGAGAACACATACAAAGGTTAGTCTATGAATATATTAAAGCTTATTCATAACTTTCACGATTAAAATGCTCCAATTTTATCAGCTTACAATTTCCACTTTTAATGCCTCCTAAAAATGATTATTAAGTAATCCAAGAAATACAAAGAATAGTTACTTTGTTAAGACTCAAGTCGTATAATTCTTTTGCATGTTTTAATTTATTCAAGGTCGTTGATAATGGGTTCTAACCCGAAACATTGGTAGAGGGAGAATAACTTCCATGATAGAAATCCTAAATGCACCTTTAGTGTTCATTCTTAAATTACGTAAACGCCTGGTAACGCGAAATCCTTCAACTCTGTTGTCATATATATATATATATATATATATATATATATATATATATATATATATATGAATGCAATAAACCGCATTGAAAGAGAAAACGGAATAAATTTTTCTTACAGTAATATTTATTACCTTTTTTCGAAAAAAGGTAATAAATATTACTGTAAGAAAAATTTATTCCGTTTTCTCTTTCAATGTGGTTTATTGCATTCATATTCATCATTCTCTCGTGCTACTTTGAGAGATATTATATATATATATATATATATATATATATATACCAGGTTTTGCAAAGGTCCTGTTACACTCGTCACGATGATCTCAACAAAGGGCACAATGATAGTAGTTTTGATGTAGTTAGACACATTTTAATTGTTTTATCGTATGAATATGTGTTTATAATATTAATCAATGAAGACGCCCTTGGCAGCAAGCAGCTGCTCCAGGTGAAACCTTAATGCTCCGTTCACCAAACAGTAGCGCGAGCGAAAGTTGATCTGAGGAAGTTCTTCAGTTTAAAAAGCTCAATAAGTCCATAAGGAAACAAGTATACAACGCGTTCATGCAGTCGAACCTATGGTACCCATTAATACCTATCAACACAAGTCCTAGAGCACACAAGAGGTCACTAGAAAGAATACAAAACTATGCAGTACTCCTAATTAGTAACGTCCGTTGAATAGAAAGGAGGCGGCACAGCGATTTGCATCAAGAGCTCCAAATAACATCGAGCCGCAGATAAGAGGTTTCTGATCTTGGACGAAATCTCAAGATGTATGATGCCTGGAGATCTTCAAAGACACACATTTATTCCGTACAGGTTAGAAACAGAAGGACAAGACATTTACGAGTAGAAAAATACAGACTGAAAGATATGAAGCTCCAATCTACACTTAAATCCAAACGAAAACAAGATTACGACCTAAAAAACTCACTAATTTTGACCTTAGACGAAGAAACGCGAATGAAGAAGAAAGAAAACGACGAAAACAGAAAGAACTACATACACTAAAAAATACTTGAAATTCAAAATACTATGTATTGCAATAATAACGAAGTAACTAAATCATAAAATAACAACAAATGTGCATAATACGAGTATGTGCAAAAAACATTATTTTTTAAATCAGAGACCCAATGCCGTATAAAACAAGAACAACAACCAAAGAAACATCAAAACAATGAAAGCGATAAGCCTGACACCCATCCCCCCCCCCAGGTACCTTGCATCCATTTGCAAAACTTCTACACTACCTTTCTCTTTTCACTTTTTCTATTTGGTTCTATCTATACCACTAATTGGTAATGAATACAGAGGAATTAGTGTTCAGACTTTTTTGGAGGCAGCTGGCGTAAACTTTGCTGTATTATAGTAAACGAGACAAGGGAACTAGTAAAGTCGCAGCAAAGATTGTTTTGCTGCTTGGTAGGACCATTTAACTTGATATTAATTTCGGGTTTCGTTACGCTAATTTTGACAGCTTTGATAATTTTGACTCTTGCTAGTTCTTTTTCGCGGTGAAAGACGGTGGGATTGGCGTTAAGCATGGTTCTTTAGAAGAGGGTGAAATGTTTCTCTGTGTGGCGTTTTATTGCGCCGTCTTGTAGGTATGATGTAAGTTGTCTGGGCAGGGTGGCGAATTGCTGTGATCTGGTACAGATGTACTGGTGCACGACATTGACTTCTTGAAGTTCTGAGGTGAGAGCAAGACAGCTTTCTAAATGACTAAAGGATATACGTTGAGTCTTATACTAAATTATAACGTTGGGTTTTCTTTGCCGATCGACCGGTTCGACGGTGCGATGAATAATTTTCGTAAGCGGCGTTTCGCCTTCCTCGTAAGCGTAATTCATAGTGCGCTGGTAGAACATTTGATTTTTGAGGGGCTGTTGGTGTTATTGGGCTTTCTTTGGATGAATTTATCCATGTGTTTCTCAATTGGGGCGTTTATCTAATTATTTAGGTATCTATTCTTGACGAGGGGCTTAGCTATCGTGGTTAGTTTACACGTTGACTGATGCCCATTGATTGCAGTGGGTGAAGGCTCTGTTGAGGAAGCTATTTATTAAGCGTTGTTTGTGTCGGTCTGGTCACTCTGAATTTCCATTGAGACAGAATCATAGTTTGAAAGCTTTAGTGTACATCACCGTTTCAAAGCGACTGCCTGTATTGTGGAAGAGAACATCACGGAAGGATAGATTGTTATTTTTTCAGGTATCTAAAGTGAAGTTTAATTTGGATGTACTCTTGGACTCCCGCATGAGTGTTGTACAGTGTCAAAACTCGTTACGGTTATACAGATGTTGTCTTCGTAGTGGACGTAGGTGACTGACTTTAGATGGTGCTTGCTTTTGAAGCTTTTTTCCTCTAGCATGCCCATGTAAAATTTGCGAAAAGGACACGCAAAAGTGAACCATTGCCACGCCGTCCGCCTGTATGTAGATCTTGCCACCAACCACGTAGAATGGAGCTTCCTCGGTGCATATTTGATAAGTTGCTTGAGGATCTCTTGCGGATAACAAAGTGGTCTAGTCAGGAGAATATTAGATGTGTTGACAGATGAGGAATATAGATTTACTATAGGCACATTGGTGAATATTAACTAGAGCACTACCTAATTATTCTGTATCTATGTATTTCTAAGCAAAAAAAGTTCTTCAGGAAATTTGAGAGAGTCATGCTAAAAATCAACAGCGCAACTAACTACCTCTGTGAATTTCAACCAATGTCTCATAAAACATAGCCTCCTACCCTTATTTTTTATATACAGGTGGTTTTGAGTAAAATGTTATAAATTCTACAGGTGAAAAATAAACAATCTATGTACAAACAAAGCAATATATTCTTGTGAGAATTTACATAAATAGAACTATATATATATATATATATATATATATATATATATATATATAAAGGCGAAATCATTGGAAATGCCCGCTATTTGCTTTCACGAACTGTTTGCAGGCCCTGATTTTGGAGTTCTTGTCAATGGATGACATACCTCCACAATGGCAACCTTTAGAGATCCTAAAGTGTTGTGAGATTGTGAACAAGGAACCAGATGAAATAATCTAAGGGGTTGCAGTCGGTGGATCTGGGCGACCACATCTTTGAGAACCAATGGTGCGGGACGTTTTAAACAACCACACCTGTATTTTCCCTGCCGTGTGTAAGGGAACAGAGTCTTGCTTGAAAACGTAATGTCTGCTTGCGGCTACTTGATCCATTGATGCTTTTATTACAGTCGATAGAACTTTAATATAAACGTCCGTTTTGATCTAGAGGCCCTGGTGTAAGAGGTGAGTAAGCGCAACAAGATCTTTAATATTAACCACGACCAGAAACACCAAAGAGTCATGAAATTGCTGTGCATGATCATAGGCACTTGCTAGCTCACGTTTCTCTCCTACATGAATTTTCTTTCTTGTTTGAGAGAAAACAAAATTGGGGGCCATTATAGGTGACTTCATTGATGACTACTTGTACCTTTATTTTACGGCTCTTTTCAGTAGCTTGTGTGAGAATGTGGCATATCTTCAACACGTATCAGTGGTAGCCCAAGTGCGTAAAACTGCTCTGTTATTGGTTACATTAATCATGAGGTACCTTCGGTAGTTAAAATATTTTCAATCTCATTCAAGCTTCTCCCGGTGCGAACTGTCACGAGTATGGCGTACCATTTTTTAGATTTTAGCTAGCAATCGTTTAACAAACAGCGAATGCTGTTACCTTCATCAACCTTAAGCTTTTGAAAAAAATGTCTACGGTCAAGTAACCGGCGTTGGTGCAGTCATTACCCCTTAGGCACACTTTAACTTTGTATATATTTACCTGAAACACGATATATATATATATATATATATATATATATATATATATATATATATATATATATTGTTAAAGACCAGGTTGCATTTGGATTTTATCAATTTTATTTTGGGAAGTTCCAACTGGTGAATTCAGGTTTTGTATCTGGTTGAAGATTAAGGATCAGTTGAGGAAGATCAATTTTATTTTTTACAACTAATTTGAGTTTTGCCGTGAGCTTTCGCCTTTCTTAAAGCATCTTCAGACGGAAGTTTTCGTTATTGTTGAGGTTGCGTTGATGCGGTATTTTACCTTGGTTTTGTCCCCTTTACCGGAGGTTGGTACAAAAGTAAGATCTGCTTACCTAAAATAATAAAGTTTTATATAGTATCAATTAAAGTAGTGCATCCGTTTATCGTTTTGGTGTGCTATAATGAGTAATTTGCTACCTTTTCTTTCAAATTTTAAATATGTTTCATAAACTTCTTCAGTATTCACTCCTATGTCATCTCATTTTAAGATCAGATTAGACCTGTTTTAATATTTGAATTTCATAAAGGTGTCATTGCAGGTATGTTAAGGGTAAAAATCCATTCAGAGCACTTAGGGAATAGTGAATTAAATAAAAGACAATCCAGGTGGTTTTCCCGTTTCCGAAGTAGGCATTTTAGTCTGAAAGACAGACCAAAATAGGGTCTTTCAAGAAAAGCTGACCCTAAAGATTTGGAGCATGTTGTCACAACAAATACTGCTACACCTTAAAGCTCACTCGCTCATAACTCATAAAACTGATCTAAATAGACTGAAAAGGATTAAAAGGTTCAAGTGATTGGAAAATGGGGCCCGCACGAACGGTCTTCGGCGAATTAGTACTTCGTGTTGTTTGCTGTTAGTTAGTTCTTTCACGACACTTTCAGGCACCATTTTGGGGCAGCAATCTTACTGGCGATGAGAAGTGCATTAGTCCATGAAACAGAGTTTCTCAACAATCGAGAGAAGGACTTCATAAAAATTCATGTTTTGATATAGTGGGATATTAAAGAAATTGTCTATTGAGAACTGTTTCCTTTTATATGTACAACAATAAGAGTTAAGGCTAATTTTTATTGCAATGAACTTTGGCGTTAAAAATCAGATTTGGGCAACATGAGACGTTCCTTAATTAACAGGAGTGGTTGTCATCTTACATCACAATAATGCCTGACCTCACACAGCTGGAATAACCAAAGATCTCTTGGAGGAGCTCGTTTGGAAAATATTGGTTAATTCTCCATATTCTCCTGACCTTGATTGTTCTGATTATCACTTACCTAGGGCATTACAAAACTATTTGGATGGCTTTAGGTTGACATCTTAAGAAGAGGATGAAAGGGAGTAGGATTCATATTTTGCATCAAAACCTAAAGAATTTCATAAGCGTGGCATTTATAAACTTGTTGACAGATGGAATGATGTTCTAGGAAGCAATGAAAGTTACTCGTATGTTTATGATTAAATAACTCGATTATTCATAAGTTTTTCAACAAACTTTACCCCACCATAGAGTAAATTATGCTTATTTAAGGTTAAATAAGCATAATTTACTCTATGGTGGGGTATCCAAAAATGCAAAAATGTTTAGTTTAAAAGTTACTAAGACTTATAAGTGAGAGTGTGTCGTCGGGTAAATGAAAATTTAAATTCAGAATAAGTTTATCTTGTAGGAATACAGAGTTTGAAGTTAGAGGAGCAGTCACAATAGGTGTTCTAAATTCCGCCGATCTGCTGCGAAGCATGCGTGGAGGCACCGGCGGTATGATTGCTGAACTCATTCGAAGACACCAGGAGTTTCAGCAATCCTTGCTGAGGCATTAATAATCCTGCCGATAAGTTCTTTTTCGGACGGAACTGATGTTTCGTAAACAAAACTCTTTAGGTGTCCCCAAAGGTAGAAGTCTATGGGTGTCATGTCAGGAGACCTGGGTGACCAAGAGATTGGTCCGCCACAACCAATCCAGCTGTTTGGATACCGATCATCCAATAACTTCTTAACAGAAAACGTTAAGTGTGGCGGTACACCATCTTGTTTGAACCACATTCCTTTGCGAATCGCGAAGGGGAACATCTTCTAGCAACCCAGGTACTACTTCATCAAGAAACTCCCAATAATTGCGTCCAGTGATTCTTTCTGGCAGGATGTAGGGGCCGATGAGATAGTTGTCAATAATGCCCACTCACACATTTACGGAGAATCTATTTTGGTGACTGCTTACCCGTGTACCATGTGGATTGATGTGGGACCAAAAATACAGATTATGCGTGTTGAATATTCCCTCTCGCGTGAATGTTGCTTCATCCGTGAAAAGAACTTTTGATGCAAAATCGGGTTCTCTTCTTGGTGTAAAAACCACGTGGCAAATTAAACATGCCGCGGATAATCGTTAGCATTTAAGCTCTGAGCACGCTGAATGTGAAATGGATGTTGCAGGTTTTCGTGCAGCACGCGCCACACCGTACTGTGACTTGCAGGAAAAACATTTGCTGCAGCGCGTTTGCTTATTGTTTGATCATTATGAAAATGTTGAAGTATGTTGTCCTTCATCTCAGCGTTTCTTACACTTCTAGTGCAGCCTGCATCAGGTCTTGCAACAAGGAATGATCCGGTTTCACGCACTCTCCTATGTATGGCTGAAAATGTTTGATGCACAGGCACATGTCTGTTGGGATATCTTTCACTGTACATTCTTGCAGCCCTCCTAGAATTGCCGTTTGCCATACCGTAAATTAAGTGTATATCTGCAATTTCACGATTCGGTAGTTGGCCCATTGTCGTTCACTACTCAGTGTAAACTACCACCCCGAGTGCATCTGTATCTTCGCTGTTGAGTGCAGTAGCCTGCCAACTGGGAATTTAGATGCAAAGGTGAACAGTTTAATTAAATCGGACATTAACATTTCAAGTCTTTGTCACTTTTAAACTAGAGATCTTTGGATACCCCTCTATAGAGTAAATTATGCTTATTTAGCTGAAGGAACCTTAGGTTAAAGTTTGTTCAAAAAATTTTGAAACACCTTGTATATATTTTTTTAATTCAAATCTTTTTCTATAATATATTTAATTCGAAAATTATATTAGAATCTTGGCTGACCAAAGCGAATCTTACCATAGCACGGATTTTGTGTATACATAACACTGGTCTGCGTCAAAAATGTACCTTAGATTTTCTGTAGTGTTTCTTAATAAAATTAACCTCCTAAATTCAAATCTGACATCCGTATTTCTCTATCAGGTCCAGTTTTTGCGATACAGGGGGTGATAATAATTTTTATAGTTTATACATGTCCTATATTACATCAAAATTTGAATAGTTTTTGTAATAATGTATTCGCAATAAACTTTGTGTACATTTTCAGTAATTATATTAATAAGTTTATATTTTACAGGTTTGAGATTGCATATCATTATAATAATAATAAGGATAATAATAATAGTGGTTAAGTTAAAAATGAACAGAAAATGGAAGAATAGCTCCGAAAGATTTTGCTATGCTTGGGGAAAAGTGACTTTTTCCGAGCAGCAATGTACAATTTCGCCTGTAATTAAATTTTTGTGTCATGCATAGTTTGAAGTAAGACTAGGAAATCAAGATAAAATCTTTGCATCACATATCTGATGCAAAGGATGCTACATAAGTTTAAGACGCTGGAGTCGGGGCGGACAAAAGTTTCTCTTATTTGGTGCTCCCATGGTGTGGAGAGAGGGCAAGGACCACACTACGGACTGATATTTTTGCATAACAAATCTTAAAGGTGAGCATTGTATCAAGTATTTAAGCCTTCTATATTATACTGGCTCCTGAAAATGTCATTATTATGAATAGACTTGCATAAAATTAAAAACTAACATAGTTCACTTCAACATGAACATATCTTTTACTAAACATTTATGTACTATCTGCACCTCCAAATCACTTCCTTTATGTAATATGCAATTATATTTTCCACAGATATAAATAAGAAAAATAAACATAGTGTGGCATATCCGGATGATCCTCCTGCCATCAAACCCCTGCCCCATGGTCTAGGAATTCCTATACCTTCTCCCCCTGAACATATAGAGGTTATTGAAGAGATTAATATGGAAGTTGATCAAGATTATGACACATTTGAGTCTAATCAGGTTTCCACACATGATATGGTCGCAAGACCATTCACTAAAGTTCAGTTAAAAGACCTAACCAGGGATCTGGGGATTTCAAAGGAGAATGCACAACTTCTTGGCTCTCGACTTCGCGAAAATAATCTTCTCTATAAAAAAACAACATTTAGGGGGAAAGAAAATAGAGAACAAGGGTATTGAGGCTATTTTTTAGGGTATTCTTCCAGCTTTTTAGTATACTGCTCCAATATTAAAGGACCTTAGAATTCCCTACAACCCATTAAAATGGAGACTTTTCATCGATTTCGCAAGTATAAGTTTAAAAGCTGTGTTACTGAATATTGGTAAAAAGATAACTTCCGTTCCTATAGGCCATTCAATCCAACTTACTGAAAGTTATAAAAATATGAAAAACATTCTAGATGCAATAAATTACTCTACCCACAATTGGAGGATATGTGGTGACCTAAAGGGAAAATCATTTTACACTTGGCATTTCTAAGCTCTTTAATATTTACATTTTCATTTTTAATTGTTACTAATTGTATACAACTTTTGGTCAACTTACGTTTTACAAGAATGCAAATCTGGAAGTCATGAGTTATTTTTGAGTTATATATTTTTGTTGAAGTGTGTTCCTATAGGTTAATGCATGCTTTTGGGTTAATGGGGAACTCATCTTAATTTAGAAAGTATACAACATTTCTCAATAAACTCAAAATAGGATATACATATATCCAATTAGTTCCAATACATTGATTTAATTTATCTGGCATACAGGATCTTTAACCACATATTCATATTCTTATTGTTTTAAGAAATATTACTTGGAATTTGGTTTTATAAATATTACCCTTTGAATTTACATACCATGCTAAATTTCTTTTCAGGTAGTGTCTCGTATACTTGGGATACAAACAGGCTGCACGAAGCATTTCTGTTTCCTATGTTTATGGGACAGTTGTGTAGATAGTATGCAGTATGAGAAGAAGGTTTGGCCTCCACGAGAAGCAGTTAGAATTGATCAAGCTATGTGATAGCTGAACATATAGTGCCTCTTCAAAGAGTACTGTTTCCTCAACTGCATATAAAGCTTGGCATAATAAAAAATTATGTCAAAACCCTAAATAAAGAAGACCAAGCTTTAAAATTTCTTCTTCAAAAATTTCCACAAATCAGTAACGCTAAGCTCCATGCGGGAATTTTTGATGGACCTCAGATCACGAAATTGATGATAGATCAGCAGTTTGAGGCATTAATAACGGACATAGAAAAAGATGCCTGGAAAGCTTTCAAAGCTCTATTTAACAATTTTATAGACAATAAATGAAGTCCAGAATATGTTGCCCTGGTTAATCAGCTGCTAACAAGTCTCAAACATATGGAAGCTCGAATGTCTATAAAGATACACTTTTTACAGTCCCATCCTTATTATTTTTCCAACAACTGCGGGGATTACAGTGAATAACAGGGGAAAAGATTCCACCAGGACATAAAAACAATGGAATCCAGATACCAGGGAAAATGAGACGTAAACATGCTTGTTGACTACTGCTGGTCAAACGCATCAAAATATCTCTAAAATATTTGTTTTCTGTGTTTAGCGTTGCATAATCTGTTTGGGATCAAGAAGATAAATTATAAATGAATAACGTCTTTTAAAATAAATTGTTAGTTCAATCTTCATATATTGGCCGCTCAAGCACAATACCATATCATCATTTTTTTTTCACGCTATTTAATTTCTACTACTTAACGTATTTTTCTAAAGCAATATAGGTTTAGTTGTATGCCAATCACAACAAAAAAACATTCCTACTATCCTCTAATTTAAATTAGTTCTTTTAAACTAACACAAACTGGTACTTAAAGAGTTGATCACTTTTCTGGGAATCGGAATCTCCTTTTATTTAAATACGTAGACACTAAAATACTCTTGATCAAGAAATATTCTAAGTTGTTTGCATCTCCATTAAGTAGTTCCTTTGCAGACATCTCTTAATAGCATTGCGCGTAATGCTATTATGACGCAATCATAACGTTTCTGAGTCGTTAGGGATATGTACAATAAAAAGCAGCGACTCAATGATGAACGGACTTTTAAAAGAAGAGTCTCTCCATAGAAAGGTAGCCTTTTTGTAATATGGGTCACTTTCACCGCAGATTTGTCGATGTAGCCTTCAGACATTAATGGTAATAACAGTTTACCGCCCGCATCATAGATTGTGACTAAATCTGGATGAGGGCATCTGGCCTGAAAATCCGCGCATCCGTAAGCCTTTAGCCTGTGGAAGTTTCACAAGCTCTTTTCAGTCATGTCAGTTAATCCGCGTCGATGTGTGAACAGATTGTTTGTGTGGAATGGATAAGTATTTGTAAGAAGAATAAAAAGGGAACAAATGGTGTGTCTAAGAGAGGGACATTGCGGATGATTCTCTATGTGAGATTAGCAGGAAAGTGAATAAAGAGTTTGTATAGGTGGAGTGCAATCAGGAATAGATCATGGTGGTAAAGCTTGATGGTTGTAGCAATGCATTTAAATGTGCTCGAAAATTATGTGGGTAGATATGGGATTTTTAATCGTTAAACTGCGTAATTGTAGTGTATAGACTGTAATTATAGAAGTGGAGCTGACATAAAGAGGCCCTGGAATGACTTGATGAGTGGTGGATGAAATTTTTAAGTAGAATGCGGATTGTCTGCGATCAGACCATGTATTACAGAATTAAAGCTGGTTGGCGACTAGCCTGCAAATTAGCCGCCTACCAAGAAGAAATGTGAAAATAGTCTTGTAAATTAAGTAGCGAAAGATGGTAAAATATTTAGCTATGCTTAGAAGGAAAAATATCCCAGGAAGTTTCAATCTAGTTTTAGACTCCCAGGGACATTGAGGCGGAAGGGCGTAAAGCAATATACACGCCCACTTTTGCCGAGTAAATGGTGATTAACTATTAGAAAAAGAGTTGGATGAGCATCAAGGATGGTAATAGCAAAGGACTTGTGAGTAATTTGGTTAAAATTAGATGGCCATGGTATTTGACAGTTGTAAAATATGGATATAAAGGATGAAAAAAGTTAAGTATGATTGATTTACAAGGCATAAACAGGTGTTGTATCAGGTTATGGAATCGATTAGAATAAACGGTCTCTTTATTTGCTGTGACAGGTCTGAAAAAAGTGAAAACCACTGGAGAAGATGATAAGCTAAATTTTGGTGGTTATTGTGTTATGTAATAGGTCTGTTTGTTGTGTTAGAAATATATTAAAGTTAAGAGTCCCAGAAGATTGGTGGAATGATGAGATAGTAATGTTGTACAAGGTTGAGGAGAGAGAAGTGATTGCAAGAAGCCAGGATACTGAGTTTGTTGAGGTCGTATGAAAGGTATATTTTCAAATTCTGAATAAGCGTGGAAGCAGGATAACTGGAGATTTGAGTGAGCAGGAGTGGTTCAATTATTTGTGGTGAGAGCGATTAGCGATCTAAAAAAATAACAAGGAATAAGAAGTGCTAAGAATATGTGGGGTAAGTGGTAAACTGTTGAATTGTGTGGAGGAAATTTATGTTGAAAGTGAGGAAGGAGTAAGTTAGGGTAATAAATCACATGGGCGATTGGTTTGACATAGGCGGGAGCGTTACTAGAAGGTTGTGGTATCGCCATGGCTGTTTAAATTTTTTTACTGATTGAGTACAGAGAGAAATATGTGTGACAATGAGGAGAAAAACTGTGTGGTTGATGAAAATAGTGAGGGCATAAAATGAATGTATCGAATTAGACTGATGATGTAAAGGATATACGAGTGAATTTCAGGACATGCAAAAAGTTGATTATAGTAATAAGAGAGAGAATAAGACGGATAAAAATAGAGAATAACTGAGTAATAGCAAGAGTAAGGTAGAAAGAGAAAGGAGATGACAGTAAGAGAGAAAGAGTAAAAGAGAGAAAGTAAGAAAGATTAAGAAAGGAAGATATAGAGTAAGAGCGAGAGAGAATAAGAGAGATAGTAAGAGAGGAAAATTGATATATTAACAGTGAGAGAGGGAGGAACTAAGTGAGAGGGAAAGAGTAAAAAGTACATAGTAAGCGAGAGAAAAATATATTAAGAGAGGAGGAAGAGGGATAGTATGAGATTTTGTTTGTTCATGTATAGGGAGGTGGTTTGTGATGCGGCATGTTTGGGGGCTTCTGCCCAGTGCTGAACTCACATCGGACGAGGGCGTACCCCACACGGCAGCCCAGTCCTATGAAGGGCAATTTTAATTGTGAAAACGGGAGGGGTATTTAGTGGACATTGATACCTGTCGATTATTCTTTGTGAACCATCATTTGATTATAATTTCCTAATATTAAAATAAGCAGTTAAATTTTGATCGTTTGTCTTTTTACTTTTACGGAATCGACTTAAGACAAGAATCAATTCACCTTTGAAGTGAAGTTCTTAAATTTAATTAACCCGTATAGTTTAGCTTTTCATACGAAGTAAATAACAATGATAATATTATTAACATTCTCAGATATTACTTAAATATTGCCGTCATTTTCGACGGCACGGTTACACTAATACTAATTTCATAGCTTGAACTGATTTTGAAACATACCTTGAAGTCTTTATTACCCACCTTCCATACGCATGTAGGTAGACCTTGTTACACGTTATATTCGTATGTACTCGTGTACTCCTTGTTGCATACGCTCCACACTTATGTAGTGCTTGTTACGTACGTTGTTTACATGTTTAATTCTTGCACACAATCTCCATACCCATGTAGTCCTTGTTTCACACGTTGTATACTTATGTAGTACTTGTTACACACGTTACATACAAAATTAATCCTTGTTACACACGCTACATACAGAATTAATCCTTGTTGCATAGGTTACATAATTAAGTACCCCGTTTTAAACACATTCCATATATATGTAGTCGTTGTTACACGTTATATTTTTTATGTTTTTCTTGTTACACATTCTCCAAACTTATGTATACCTTGTTACAAAGTTTGCATACTTATGTAGTCTTCGTTATACAATTTCCATACTTAGGTAGTGATTATTACACACATTAAATATTTATGTAATTCTTGTTACACACGTTCCATACTTATGTATTCCTAATTGCATATATTATATGCTTATGTAGTCCTTTTTTCAGACGTTACATACTGATTTTGTCCTTGTTATAGATGTTTTATTTTTAGCTTGTCCTTCTTACACACGTTCCATTGTTAGGTATTCCTTGTTAAACGCTTTCTATGCTTCCTCCTCCTCATCATCCTTTCCAGAATTTGCTTCTTGTTATTGACAGGAGCCTTTTTTTCATCTTTCGGAATTTTCATCGATGTTGTGTAATTTTTTTTGTGAATATTTTAGCATATATTTTAATATCTTCTTTCCATTCTGTTTTTGGTCTTCGTATTTGTGGTCTTTTATCAAGTGAAGTCTAATCGTTAATTTTGATGGTCCATCTAGCAACTTGAAATCTTCCTACATGTCCTGACCAGCTCTATTTCAGGTTTATTATATATAGCTTTCACTATATCCTCAACTTTGGTTTCTCGACCTAACCAAGTAGTTGATATTCTGTCACGCCTACCTATCCCCATCATAATGCGTTTATGGGACTTTGTGTTGTTCTAAGTTGTAATCTTAGTGTTTTGATCAGTTTTTAAGTTTCTACTCCATAAATGATAGTTTGGCTTATGAATAAAAGGTACACTTTGCTTTAAGGCACATTGGCATTTTGCCCTTTGCAGATGATGTTTGCCTTTCCAAATGCCTTCCAGCTTACAGTGATTATGCGTTGGATTTCTTGATCTTTTTCTATGGTATAGGATCTTTCAACTAGGACGCTCGAACTTTGTCAGGCGATAGGGGCCATGTTGTTAAAGCGACATCTGGTGATTTCACTGTGTACTGTTCAATAGTACTTGGCATGTTAAGATAGAAGGTTATAGCGTTGAACAGCGTGTGTAAGTCATCAAATGTTATTATCAAAATCAGTGCTCCGTTCGACAAACGATTCGTGCATTACGATTTCTATCCTCACCACAATCGTCCTGCCGAGTCCACTGTTCGACGCTTGGTGGCCAAATTCGAGCAACAATCAGCCAACATCCATACGTCGCCAAAACGAAGGTCTGCTGAAAACATCGCTGCCGTAGATGAGAGTGTACGGGAAAATCCGATGCAGTCAATTTCTCGTTGTTCACAAGAACTTGGCCTTTCTGTGACTTC
Source organism: Ceratothoa steindachneri (assembly GCA_963969495.1). Classification (NCBI taxonomy): domain Eukaryota; kingdom Metazoa; phylum Arthropoda; class Malacostraca; order Isopoda; family Cymothoidae; genus Ceratothoa; species Ceratothoa steindachneri. Next base: position 192,954,294 of record OZ018319.1, on the reverse strand, counting down.
AGTTTGGCGAATTATGCGTAGAGACTTGGTCTGCACCCGTACAAAATCCAAATTACTCACAAACTTAAGTAAAACGACCGTAGACAACGCCGTGTGTTCGCTCATTGGGCTCTAGAGCAGTTGGAAGTTGCCCCAAATTTTTAAAAAAATCATCTTCAGCGCCGAGACCCAATTTTGGGTGAATGAATTTGTGAACAAGCAAAATTGTCGGATTTGAGACGAGCAGAATCCACATGAGATACACCAGCACCAATTGCATCCCAACAAAGTCACTATTGGTACGGATTTTTGTCTAACGGAATCATCGGTCCGTATTTTTTTGAGAACGAAGAAGGGATTGCCATAACCGTTAACGGCGAGACCTACCGATCGATGATAAGCAACTTCTTGTGGCCTCAACTGAATTATATGCCTGATATGGATACTGACGGCATATGGTTCCGACAGGACGGTGCTACATGCCACACTGCGCAAGCCACGATAGACATTTTGCACCAGCGATTTCAGGGCAGGGTCATCTCGCGCCGCGGCGACGTCAACTGGCCACTGAGATCATGTGATTTAACGCCATTAGACTAATTTCTTTGGAGTTACCTTAAATCGCAGGTCTATGCAAATAATCCGCAAACAGTTGATGTCCTCAAAGTCAACATAACGAACACCATTCAGCAAATTCAGCAAGATTTATGTGACAAAGTCATCGAAACTTGGGCCTCCCGAATACGTTCCAACAAGCAAAGCCGCAGCAGACATTTAACCGACGTCATATTCCACACTTAATGCTATAAAATGTACTTTCAAATTTAAAATAAATTGAGTGCATATATCACACACAACTTGTTTTATTTACATTTAAAAATCGAGTTACCTTATTGAAAGACCCTTTATTTTATTCTTTTGATCCTGATAGATAGATATATTTGCTACCATTTCTATTTGATCGTTGTTAATTACAATGTTAATCATGTCGATCTCTGGTTGGTTTGTCGTGACTTTTGTTTTTCCAAGATTTACGTTTAGTCCAACTGCTTTGCTTTCATGGTTAAGTTGATTTCTCGATTTTAATGCCTTTGTTTTGCCAGTTTAGCCAACTGAAGATTTGTTTTAGACAGGGCGTGAACAAGTTCGTAAAGATAGCGTCTCCTCGTCTTACACTTTTCTGTAATTGAACATTATCTGAATCCTTGTGCATTCTAATGCAGGATCTGCAATTTTAGTATATTAGTTCTAGGATATTTAGGAATAATGTACTTTTAAGTTGTCGCAATGGCCTGGTTGAGAGTTAGTATATATATAGGTGCTCAATCTTTTAAAATCTTTCTCTGAAGCTAGTTTTTTCTCTTGCCCGTTGTTCATTTAGCTAGTTTTGCAGTATGTTGGTAATGACACTAGTAAAGAGTTTATAGACACGAGTAAAGGCTGATTACTCTGTAATTTTAAGGTTTGTTTGATCACCTTTTTTGTGATCAAGACTTATTGTAGCATTGTTCCAGTCATCCAGAATCTTGCCTTGTTTAAGAACTTAAGTGAAGACGCAACCTAGAAGCTCACAGTGACTTCACCCGAAATTCCCTTTGATATCCACCCTGTTATGTGCCCCATTTAGTCCAAAGATATCCATGATACTCCCCACTCAGAATGTCTTAGTTATCTTAACTTTATTTTAATAAAACTGCATCTGGCTTAAGCAAAGTGAAAAAAATGAAGGTTTGAAAGACAGGCTACAAAATAAACGTAGACGCTAGCGCCCCCTTGTGGGCGTGGTTGTGTTAGAAGGGAGCGGTAGGCATTCATCCATTTTATTTCAAGTTTTTTAAAATTATTTAATATCGTTAATTCTACAAACACCTAATTATCAACCTTAGCCATGGGCGCATGCATTTGACAGATCAAATAAGGGTACAAGTGGAATAATTATCAAGGTGATTTAACTCAGTAATAATTCTATGCAAATAAAAATTGAGGAAATGTCCGAGGAGATGGAAGAGAGCTTATGTAACATAATTATAAATCAACAATATTTTTCCAATTGGCCGAATATACTCTCCCATGCAATGAAACTACTTTAAAGATATGTCAATTTTATAAAATATCAGAAAATTATGCAAGAATTATTGTTTGCAAAGAAACTTGACACAGACACAAATGGCGAATCCATGTTTACTATCAGAGAGTAGTTTTTTAAATAAAAATTAATTGCTATTAACAATATAATTGTTTATACAATGTACGGTTCTCCGCCATTAAAAGAACGGTTTGTTAGGCTTTCTTGATAGGAACTTGAGTGATCGGTTTCATAAAATTTTTGGTGTTGTAATCATAGCAATAAATATTATAAATTTCCTTCTCTTCAATTCCCGATTCTCTCGACAACTTTGCAAGAGCAATGATAAAGAATTTGACCGTCTTTTTTATATAATCGAGTGAAATGGTTATGTAAGCGAAACTATTTGAAGAGATTTTATTCTCTTTTCCCCCCTAATGCACTTTTTTCCATGAGAATAAAAGTAGTTATTTGATTGACGAACTCTTAGCTTTCAAAGGTATCATTACCAACTTAATAGATATATTCAATATATTCAATGATCTGAATTTGCATTTGCAAGGCTGTGATGCAAATCTTACCAAATCCAAATCTGTTATTTACACATCCATGAACAAGCTTTCACTCTTTAAGCATAATATTGGTCGTCGGTCGCTATCTCAATTTCCAAATCTTGATCGACTTAAAAATAATTGTTAGGTTGATAACTCCATATTAAATGATGACCTCTTGATTTATTGGGACTCTTTGAACTCCTTGCACGATGACATGAGCTGTAAATATCAGGATCTCATTAATATGGAAATGCCTGACTAGCTGATAAACCCATTTATTGATTCTGTTCTAAATAAAACCGACTCTGCAATGTAGAATGAGTTTATTGCTCTAAAACCAGACCTTGAATTATAGCTACTCTCCAAACACTCATAGCATGAATTATAGTTACTAAAGGAAAATCTAAAATGTATCCAAAGAGGTGGGAAGCTATCAAACTTATTTTATTGCTCTTTCAACTTCTTATATGACTGAAAGTGATTTAGTAAGGTTCTTCAGCTTCTTACTAAACAAAGAAACCGTCTGCAACCTAGGGTAAGATCCTTAGCCAGTAAATACCAAAGTTAACCATCTCATTGAAAACATATTGAGGTAAGCTACCGAATTAAATAATCTTTTTAGCATTTCCAACATTAATCATTATAATAAAAATAAAAACTACATTCAAAGTATTTTTGCACTAATACCTAAGTGTTATCATGCATACTATGAAAGATAAATTTAGTATTGTCGAATTTAATTTTACAGGTGTAGAAATAACTTTTTTTTGTCCAATGTTGGAGCTAGTCCGAAAAGGGTTAAGAAACACTGTTCTCCAAAGTTACACATCAAGTCTTATTTAAATGAAATTTAAACACTAAATGAACTTACTTAGAGGGAGATAAATGAACCAAAGCCACTCCACAATGACATCTCTTGAATCTATCAGCAAGTCCAAAGTGATGTTTTCCCGACCTGGGGCTTTGTGGCTTTTCACTTAATTGATTGCAATTTCTGATTTGATAACGACTGAAGCAAGTTACATACTTATTTAATTCTTCTTGCATATGGTACATACGTAGGTAATCTTTGTTACTCGTTAAATACTCTTCGATCCTTGTGTCACAGGATGCATAAGCAATCCTTATTAGACAAATTCAATTAATATGTATTTTTTGTTACTCGTACACACGTTCCATATTTATAGAGTGCTTGTTACACACATTCCATACTTGTGTATTCCTTGTTGCACTCATTACACAATCATGTTCTCCTTATTACACACATTCTAAACTTATGTAATCCTTGTTACACACGTTCCATACTTATATAGTCCTTGTTACATACGTTACATACTTATATTTAACTTTTTACATACGTTACATTCTTATGTTCCTCCTTATTGACACGTTACATACTTACATATTTGATGTGTTATTATTTATCTCTTCTAAAATCATTTTTAAAAGATTCCTCAACGGTGCAACCACATTCAAGCATTTTGATACCCCTTAAGAATTAAGATTTTATCTATCTTATGATAACATCTAAGAATTGCTTTTAACTTTAAATATTTCGTTGTATGCTAATACTTATCAAACGCGATTTTCTGTCAAAATTAGCGAGATATTTTTTGCGGTTAGTTTAGGATAAAAAAAACTACTATTGAAAAAATTATAACTTCCATATTTCTGCGCGCGATATTAATGTAGTAAATGCAGTTATGAACGTTTAAAAGAAGTTATAATTCGCAATGAAAAATGAAAATAAGATGAAGGGAATTCATATGCAGGAGTTTTTAGAACTATCTAACATAGGGTTTATTGACTAACATGGAAGAAATAAACATTAAACCGAAGCTTCAGTTCCAAGTGACGTTAAAAATAAATAATCAACTGACGTTTTTATGAAAACTTAAGTAATTCCTTTCTCTGTTTTGTTTATTTTTTATTTTAAAAAGGCAGAATAAAAGGGGCATATCCGTGATAAAGCTCTGAGAGTAAGTGGAAAAGGTTAAAGAATTACAGACCCGTAAAGACCCTAAGAGCCATTTGAGGCCTGCGCAGGAGAGGAAACAGAAGGTAAGAGAGAAGATTGGGGTGGACGGATAAAGAGTAGTCTAAAATGATAGTGTATATTAGTCGTACGCAGTTGCTTTATTTTTACTCATTTATTTTTTATGTTAAAGGAAAAAGGAGGATATAAATTATTTATAAGTCATACGCAATTACTTTATTTTTAGAATGTTCCTATGTCAAAGTAATATAAATTTTGTTCTTAAAATATTCACTGAAGTGCTTTTAGTAACATAAGTGAGTAAAGTATTACATAAGTGACTTATTTTGGACGAGAAAAATGATGTGGTATTTATAGTATCCGATCGGGTATCTAACTCGCATTAAATCTTATACGTTCAAATAGTAAAAACTTTTGGCATTTTAAAGACTGATTAACTGAAAGAGCAAACGACGATTTTAATTGATATGTTCCATGCTTATTGTTACACACGTTCCATACTTATGTAGCCCTTACCTATTTAGTCCTTGTTACATATGACCCATACTTATGTAGCCCTTGTTATTCACTTAGATATTTAGTCCTTGTTATATATGGTACATACTTATATTGTCCTTGTTACATACTGTCCATACCGTATATTTTCCTTGTTACATACGTTACATTATGTATTCCTTGCATATCGATACAGAATTGTTTGCACTTTCGTGTGCCAAAAGAAAAGTACTAAAAACAGTACAATTAAATTAAGTTGAAGCTATAAAACTGCAGATAAATATAGCTGCGGACGCTAGGGTTAATGGGACATACAATCCTCCAGATGCTTGCTGAAGCGCTGGCATTTTGGGCTATGCTATTCCTGACACCCTTTGTGGACGACATATGTAAATTACACATTTACTTGTATTGAATTTTTTTTAGATGTGTCATTTAGTTAAATCAATCATTACTGCAGAATGAAAGTAACGTGTACATTCCACTCTTTAGAAATTAAATCTACGTTTGATATAAGATAGATATAAATTAAAACTAAAACACCTAGACAGTAAGAATTAAAACAAATCCAACATCTCAATTCTCCATCACCAATCTAAGATCGAAATAACGGAAAACGAACCAGGACAGCAACAAACTCAATCCCGCCAAAAAGACCTGTAAAATACTAAGGAAAATAAATGCCAATCACCCCCCCCCCTCGGCATGACGCACAAATCACCGATTACTCGAAGCAACAAAATAGCTTGACCAAAACAGCACTGTAACATAACAACATACCTATGAAACACGTTAATCAGAAGATCCCCACTGAAAAGAAAGGCATCTTATTGAGTCAAGAGCGGTGATAAAACAACCAAACAGAGAAATCCATTGAAAAAATCAAAACAAGCATAACCAAAACCAAAACAAGTATCCCACCATCACTCGCCTCGTCTCGGTCACACCAAAACACGTTCAGTTATCCATAAATTCTCTCATAATCACCAACTCTACAGGGCAGGAAAATATATTAAAAATTTCCCTGTACAATATCTCTTCTGTTCCCTTAAAAACACACATTCATACATACACACATCACCCCTCCCTCACACACATAAACAATCTCCTGCCAAACATCTAAATGAACAAACTCATAAAACAGACAGCTCGCAGAAATCAGTACGGCGTATGAAAGGCTTCAACTTCGACCGGTTCCACACAAAGCATGGTTGGACGTGCTTCCTCTTCACTAAAATCTACCTGCACCTCCACACTCCCTGTATGTATGTTGCCCTTCATAGAGCTGGGTCGATATGTGCTGTGGCATTTCTTCTAGTCAGGAACCACCTTGCATACATATCTTTCATACACAATATCATCCACTCCCTCCTCAGTTAGCCCTCTTACTTTCTAACACTAATCCTCATAGTCCACACACTTTTTACGCAGTCTCCCAACTCTTTTTACTCCATAACATTCATTCTAGCATATTCTCTTTACAAAAATACTTACCTACATTCTCCTTATATACCTACACCACCTAAGAACACTTCCAGCCACAACTTCATTCTTCACATCTTAAATACTTCTCACCCAGTAGGTTATCACTTTATCCACCTTTCGCACATCAAGCATCACTCTCAAATTGTTCATTTGCACTGCTCCCACACCACATCCTTCTTTCTCACTCCATACCATAAAATCACCATCATATACCAACACTAGTACCAACATCTTCCTCTGTATCATCCTGGCGCATTCCACACACAAACTCTTACTAGCCACTAACGCTCTAATTACTCCAGAAACTTTCATGCTGTTTCTGCTTCATCTGTACCACTTTACTTAAAACGTACCGACATACTTCAAACTTTGCACTTGTTCAAGGGTGACACCAGAGATTCGTATACCATATCATACACCATTTGTACCCCAAATACAATAACCTCACGCTGTTCTGCATTCAGTTTTAGACCTCTCTTACACACCATTTCCACCCCAAATACAATAACCTCACGCTGTTGGGCACTCACTTTTAGACCTCTCTTTTCATACATCCTGCCACATGATACACTCAAAATTTCCTAATCTCTTTCACTTTCAACCACCAATACCGGGTCATCAACATATATAAGCATATAACCCATTCCTCATCAATTTCACACCACTTCCCTTCCATGTCATACCTACTTCTATCAGTATTCCCTTCCATAGAGATATTAAGCAGCCCTGGCAATTTCAGACAGCTTTTTTTACATCCCAACGTGTCAAACTACTCGCTTTGGCTATCTTTCACCCTAACACATGCATTAATTTTAACATAAATACTTTTCAAACCATTCAATAGTTTACTACTCACTCCATACATTCTTGGTACCTGGCATAATATTTCTCTATCTACATGATCATAAGCTTTCTCCATATCCATGAATCCAGCACAAACTTTACCTTATTTTTGTCAGCTGTTTGAGTGCAAATTCACATTCCCATTACCATAGGCTTACCATAAATTATAAACCTCAAACCGGAATCTTTCCATAAGTTGCAAGTCTCAAACCGGGACCTTTCCATAAGTTGCAAGTCTCAAACTGGGACATTTTCATAAGTTGCAAGTTTGAAACCGGGACCTTTCCATAAGTTGTAAGTCTCAAACCGGGACCTTTCCATAAGTTGCAAGTCTCAAACCGGGACCTTTCCATAAGTTGCAAATCTCAAACCGGAACATTTCCATAAGTGGCAAGTCTCAAACCGGAACATTTCCATAAGTTGCAAGTCTCAAACTGGGACATTTTTCATTATTTATTATAAGTTCTGGTACTTGTATAATAAAAAAGTGAATTCATAACCCACCACCTCAGGCATATAGTTTAGTGGTGACACAAAAAAATACTGCTAACTCATATCTTAAGGATTTAGAGGTTAGTAAGCTAAGGAACCTTAAAATTTAATTGATTTTTCAGTAATCACTTTGCGTTAGCCATTCGTAATTTCCCCTTGAATTTACCTTTTTCCGAGAATTCACAGCAACAGTTAAATTTTGAGTTTACATTGCAATAGTTCTTTTATTGTCGCTTCATTCATGGGATCTCTTTCTTGAAACCAAATATTATTTCAATGTAGAAAGTAGTTCCTGTTAAGAAAAAAATCTACCTTCTTTAGATTATTCATAGAAATACTTTGAAGTGGTTGAAAAGTTGTGGCCATGTTTTCACACAATCATTTTTTTTGCTTTTCAATTGGCACATTTTGAAGACCAGAAAGATTTAGCGAGGAAAACTTCATCAAACAGATCATCAGCATTGATTACAGCTTTTTCAAGCGTTTAATTACTTCTTCAGCTTCTGCTTCCATATCACTTCACATGAAAACTCTTAATTTCCAAAGAAAAGACGGCGTCCCTTAGACCAATCAAACATCCCCCTCTCCACCAAAAAAAAACCTGCTTCAATTTGAAGGCTGATAGATAAATGTGTCTATTGGATACATTCACATGTTTAGCATAAATAAGGAGCTTAGTAGGGGCATATCCTAACTACGCTACTTGCAGGTCAAACTGGTCAATATCTAGTCTTTCTTTCACGTTATGTTTTAACATTAAGTTCCCCAACAATATTAATTGCAGAGGAGTTTTTTTCCCTTGGCTAAAATTACTTTGTTGGACAAAGCCAGAATTAAATCGTGCAAATACAGAAAAGCACGGCAACAATTGTTCAGCTCAGCAGAAATTTGTCAGATCTGTCACATTGAACAGTTCGTTGCTTTGCAGGTAATGACTTGTTTCAAATAATGTACGTTTATACTTGCATGGTGCTACAACAATCTATATGCCTATATGAATATATGCTAATAGAAACTATATACTATATCATATGGTGCACTCCTTGATGAATTTGAAAGTTCAACAACTCTACGATTTACTAGATATTACATAAGTTTTTTTTAATGTAATTTAAAAGAACGATATTAAAACAAGGACATTCGGGACAATTTACAGACAATCGAGACAAATTAATGAACCTAACGGGATACTGGAACAGTTCGGGTCAAAAAAGGTCGTATAGTAAGCTACATTACATCTAGCATTCTCTTTTATTCTTCTTATAATACCAATCCGAATTTTTCCATACCCCTTACCTGGAGGTCTCACCAATACTCAACGCAATATCAGCAACATTTGTATTGCATAAATTTATGAAAGGAAATTATGATAGCTAGGTTTAAAAATAATTAATAAATACAACCCTATATAGGTAAGAATTACTAACCTAATGTTTTAATACAGCTCTAATACATTTTAAAATTAACATTTCAATACAGAGGTAAGATTCCCATTTAATATTCCCACAAATCGACAGCACTCTGGGTTTGCGTTAAAATTATTGTCAATAAACTTATAAGGACTTAATCACTTGCAAGTGTACCTTGCTGCTCAGGAAAATCCATCGAGGTCGATGATAACGGATGTCCTCAGGGTGGTCTCCGACGATGGGTGCGACGATGACTGTGAAGGCCGATGCGTGATCCACGCTGACGGCCACACTCAGGGCACCGAAGGTCTGGCACCGGCAGCGGAAGATACCGGAGTGCCCACTCATGGCGCTGCTGGCGACGTTCACTTCGCCGTCTGGTCCATTGTTCCTTAAAGTAGGCAACACCACGATGACAGACATTGCGCCACTCACCCCTGTTAGCAGCTGTGGCTTCGAGATGGTATGTGTTGATGTTAAACTTATTCAGTGCCCCTTTAGCTCGGTCCTTGTACCTCTTTTTCTGGCCTCCATGGGAGCGTCTTCCCTCCGACAGCTGCGCGTAAAGGGTACACCTTGGCAGGCGGTCAGCGGGCATTCGAAGCAAATGCCCCAGCCATCGCCTCTGTCTGCCAAATAGAATTCACTCGATGCGTGATACACCGGCACGCTTCAGCATATCAGTATGAGACACACGATCTTGCCAAGTAATGTTGAGGATCCTCTCAATGCACTGCACATGGAAGGCTTCCAGAAGCTTGATGTGCTTCCGGTAAAGGGTGAGTGTTTCGCTCCCATACAGCAGCACCCTGAGGTACACAGCTCTATACACGGCGATCCTTGTTGCAAGTCTAAATTTGTGGTTTTGTATCACCCATCTGCGGATCCCGCCAAAAGATGCTGATGCCTTGTTGATTCTTCGGTTGACTTCCTCATCAACAGAGCAGTCAACCGACAATACCTGACACCAAGTTCCACGTTAAACGCCTCTGATTCTTCAACTCTAATGACTACGTTCGCCCTCATTCCGTCGGGAAAAGCTCTAGCAACCGCCGTGAACTTATCAGGGCATCCGAACTTCCGCATGACGCTCTAAAACATCCCCCGGTTGACTGTGTCAAATGCCTTCGTCAGGTCAATGCAGGCCAGACACAAGTTCTGATGCAGTTCGTGGCACTTTTCTTGTATTTGTCTGGTCATAAAAATCATGTCTATGGTTCCTCATTCCCTACGGAAGCCACACTGAGATTCTGGGCACACTTCATCAACGATGTATTTGTTCAGCTTCAGGAGCAACACCTTTACCTGGACCTTCCCAGCGATAGCCAGAAGCGAGATTTCCCGGCTGTTCCTGCACACAGCTCGGTCGCCCTTCTTGTAGATCGATATTATCCTGGCTTCTTTCCATTGCTGCGGTACACGTTCAGCCTGCCACATTGTAGAGATCATTTCGTAGAGACGAAGGTGCAGAGCATTGCTACCATGCTTGACGACTTCACCGGGGACACGATCAACGCCGGGTGACTTGTTGTTCTTAAAACTACGGATCGCATTCTTGACTTCCTTCAGTGATGGTATAGTATCTAACTCGTGAATAATGGGCCTGTCTGGGATAACATCAAGCGAGCGGGGTCACAGGGATTGCGAATATTGAGAAGATCCCGGTAGTGTTCCCTAGACCGTCCTATGATTTGGATCCGACTAGTAAGTAGGACTGTTCCATCCTTGGACCTGACTGGAGCAAGGGAGCGGTTGGCTGGTCCATACACCTGTTTAAGAGAGCTGTAGAAGTTCTAAAGGTCTCCAGAATCCAGAAAACCCTGCAGATCTCAGCATCTCAAGCCACCAGTCATTTTCCATGCTTCGAAGTGTTCTCTGAGCCACAACTCGCTTGCTTAGCCACTGTCACTTCAAGTAGTCCGAAGAAGGGGTGTTCATGAAAACCTGATATGCCCTGTTATTTGCTTCCAGAAGCTTCCGTATGCCAATTATACTGTAATCAAACCAATCTATGTTCCTTCGCTCGGCATAACCAAGGACCTCCTCCGCAGAGGCAGATACCAACTGTGCGAACTGGCCCCAGCTACCCTCTACACATTCATTTCATTGAGTTCTTCAAGGAGGGAGCATCAGTTAAATGGTGTGAGATGGCAATACCAAAATCAGTTTCACAATTACATCCTCAGCAGGGCGCAGTTAAGCTTCTTTTTTGAGGGGTCGTTTTCTAATAGGTGGTCGGATACGAAGGAAGAGAGAGCCACGAACTAGCCGGTGATCCGTCCAGCACTCAGCACCTCGTATGGCACAGGTCAGTAGTACGTCCTGCCGATCACGCTGTCTGACGATCACGTAGTCCAGCATGAGCCATTTCTTAGACCGAGAGTGCTCCCATGTTACCCTGTAAATTTTCTTCGTCTTAAAGATGGTGTTGGTGATGATAAGCTGGTTCTGAGAGCAAATAGAAAGTAAACGGTGGCCGTTGGCATTGAATTTACTAATACCGTGCCTACCAACAACTCCGGCCCACGCAGGGTAGAAGTAGCCCACTCACGCGTTAAAGTCTCACAGCACCATCATCTTGTCTAAAATCGGTGTACGCTGCAGTATCACGTCCAGATGTGCGTAGAAGTTATCATTGATGTTCTCCGGGCTGTCGAGGGTAGGGGCGTAGATACTGAAGATAGTTGCATGTCGATCCCTTGTAAGAGGAACCCGCATCTCCATGAGACGTGCTGAAACGCCAATGGGTGTGTCCTTATTCATTTGCACAAGGGAATTCTTGACTGTAAAACCGACGCCGTGGTGTCTGCGTTCCTGCAAAGGGTATCCTTTCCAGTAGAAGGTGTAACTACCTTGATCTTCAATCAGGCTGCCCTTATCCGGAAGTCTGGTCTCTGACAGAGCAGCAACGCCAACGTTATATCGGGCCAGTTCCTGAGCGATGAAAGTAGTGCGTCTAGCCGGTCTGTCCGTAAGAAAGTTAGAGTCTAGCATGGTACGGATGTTCCCTGCTGCGACTTTTATATCATATTTATTATTTCGACCACAAAATAGGAATTGTCCGACTGACTTTAAGGCAGGCAATATTTAGGCAACCTTTTCTATGCCCCTCCCCCATTCGGGGGTAAGCAGTGGGTCTTGAAAAGGGCTGATTAGTCACAGAGGTTGACGCCAGACTCTCCTGCCGCCTCATACCAGGAGAGAACGACCATATTCGCCTCCGCCGCAGAACGTGCAGCTGCCCAGCTAAGAGCCGGCCCTCATCCTGGGCAAACTCTCACCACCAGACAGCCATCGCCGCGGGACTTGGTCAGGGTCGGTTTTCTGAGAACATCAAACCTGCACTAGATTAGAACAAGTAAGAAAGCGTGCTCACTTCAGACCCGTATCTTGACCAAGGGGAGAAGATTCCTGGTGTCATGAGAGGACTCAAGACGACCTCGGCTGCAATGGGCTGCCTAGACACCGGTCTGCTGGTGCTCGCCTATAGTCACCCCTAGTCCTGGTTTTATTATCGAGGATATCCTTCCTCTAGCTTTTACCTAAATAGATAGCCTTACAAGGCAGCAGGGGGTTGTTGGTGGCTGCCGAGTCTTCGGTCTGTCAAAGGTCGCCTAGCGTCTGCCCCTACAGCGTGACGCGAATTTGCCTATAACCGGGCGTATGAACGTCTCGCTGCAGTTACCACCTACGGTTGGCTGCTCCACTGGTGAGCAACTCAGAACCTCGCGTCCAGTATGCGAAATGTTGTGCACTATGTATATAAATAAAAATTATAATCTAGTCCGATGAATTTTAACTTGTTTTGGGAAGGGCGTGAAGGGTTTAGTTAGGCAAACAAGCTTACAATTAATAATTAATAAGAAGGTCTATAGTTAGAATTCTCCTTGGTTGCTTCAAGTAAGCAGGCTTGCAGTTTGCGTGGATAGAGAGCTTTCTTGGAGGTTGATGACAAGGCTGTCACTTGCAGTAGAATGAGGTATGGCGACCGAGTGAGAGAGTTGTGTCAAAAAAAATACGGGCCTCTCCCGTGGGTGCAAGAGTTAATAGCCCACGAATTGCCTAAGATTGCCAAGTGTTGTCTAATAAATTTGCAAGGGGTCGCAGGCTGTCCCAGGAACAACAACCAAACATCAAACACTCTCAATACCACTATGTAATGGCTTTTATCAAGTTACCATCCTCTCAATCCTACTTTTTAACTTATTCACTCAAGATATATCACAACCACTACCTCCCTTATCGACGAGATACTTAACCTGACGACAGACATCTCAATAATAACACAAAACTCCCAATCGATATAACCACCAGAACACTACATCAATAAATAAGACCACTAGAACAATGGTTTTCAACATTACAATAACAATGAAAGTAGGGTAAAGCTCTTTGGAGACTGAGGGCAAACGAGATACTCTGTTCTCTCGGCCCAAAATACACACAAGAGAAAGGTTACCAAAATGATTACCAGGAAACTGCTCAAATATCCGCAAGGGTAAATAAATACACAAGAAAATTCAACCGTATTATTTAAAAAAAAAAAAAATGACCTGTTAATAGAGTACAAGAGGGTACCAAAAAGAATAAAAAGTCACAAACTTCGAAACCACCTAACGACAACACGTCGTTATTAAATAAAATCCGCGTATAATAAGGGATATTATAAAAATAAATATAATATACAATAAATAAATATTATAAAAAGGAATATTCCAAATACCTATGAGTAATACGAAAGCAGTGGAGCGACACCTAGGCTACGGAAGTCCAATGGACGAAAAACACACGGGTGGTAACGATTTAGAGGAAGAATGACACACTGGTGAATGAGGTCTCAATGATGACAGATCCACGGGTGACTGAAGACTCGATGGCCAAGTATCCAAAGGTGGAGGTGGTTGAGATGGCGGAGTACCCAAGGGCGGAGGTGGTAGAGTGATGAGGGATATCCCTAACTAGGCCATGGTAATCGGCTTGCCAACGGAGAACGAATGCAGTATGAGTCTGGAGACAGCAAAAAAAAATCGTTGTAGCAGTAAAAAGAATCGGCGTCAAAGCTGACAGGGTATAATGGCAGAAGGTCCTCTCTGAACGATGTCCAGAACGGTTCTCTCACGAGTAGAGAAGGGGGTCCCTATTTATACGAGCTCGCCAGAGGAGCGTTCGTGACGTTGGTCATGCAGTCGGGGGCTAGATACACTGCTTTCCGATAGTAGCTTAGTAGATTATTCGGCGCGCGCGGGCGCGTACTTTTCGCGAGAACTGACACATTTCCAAGATGAGTCAGTCGTAGATTGCTCACAGATTATGGCCTCAAGTTAGGCGCGCGAGTGGAACAGGTGGAAAAATATGATGAATCATGCGGTTAGGTTGAGCTACCCTTACACCACCCCTGGAACAAGAATCTACTGAGAGAATATTAAACATTTATAAAATGAAAGATGACGATGTAAGGTACCTAAAGAGAAAAAGAAAAAAAATAATTATCAAAATTAATTGGGGGACCTACTCAAAAGGTCAGCACCTAGGTTGTTATTCCCAGCAATATGGACAACCCTAAATTTGTAGGCCTGGAGGGCTAAATCCTATCGGAGTTGTAGCAGGATGCCCGCTTTTCTGATCACTCCACTCTTTGACACCACTTTTGTAGCGGTATGCTTTGTGGTACCTGAGTTACTTCTTTGATGAAGTAGGCTTTGATCTAAGAGTGCTAATTCGGTAGTTTTTTTCTTAAGGAAGAGCTATTTTAACACGTAAGGATAAGAGGAAACACAGGATTTATACCAAAATAAACATATATTTTAAATGAAACACTTAACTATGACAAACAAACAGTTAACACATTTCTATCTTCTTTTCAATGCTAAACTCGACTATTCCTGTTGGCATTTAGGCCTATCACACTTATAGGATGACAAAAATAAACTAATAGGCTACACGTAAACACACCAATTGCCGATTTGTATTTTTATCACGACTCTATTTGATTAGAGTTAAACATTAAATTAACGTACGCTCGTCTACAAGCCAATATGACCGAGGTTCACGAACAAGGGTTTCTACTCCCCTTAAAACGTGAGACGTACTAAACTTCTACTATCGCCATATGAATATAAATGTTCTTTCTAACTTACATGACAGGAGGTATTAGGGATTCTTAGATGTCGCTGGAGGGCTTAGATGTCGCCGGAGGGCTTATATCTCGCTTTGGGGTGTTGTCTTGGCCGATCCTTGAATTTCGCAGAGGTAGTATGGCGGGAGGGACATGAGACGATGTAGCTTCTAATTAGAGACCGGGAGATCGTTGGGGCTGGGTTCTTCTCCTCTCACTCTTACGGAGCATGAGATGTGAGAGTCACTCGAGTGTGAGCGGGTTTACCTTTCTTTAGTCAGACTTTCCTCCAGTCTGTAAAGGGTTCTTTGGTATGGCACCGATATCAAGATTGACTATTTATGTTAATTCGGCCCGGGAAGGGGGGATCGAATTCCTCAATCTGATCCTATCGTTTCTCACGGAAATAGTCCTGTATGGCTGGAGGATCAATCTTTACGCACTGAACCTTCTTCTCTCTTATCGAATTCTAAACTTCTTGTCTGGCTAAAAAGATCGATCTTCACGAACTGATCCTTCTTCTTTCGTATCGACTTCTGATACTCTCTTTTTCTTTGCGGGGATTATTTATAGGCGGATCACCGCCCCATCCAAGGGGAAAGTGACCAGGCCTACGGAGGGGGAACGTGAATGGTCAGAGCGAGAAGTGCCGAGGTTGCACTGGGGTGCCCAAGTCTGCTCTAATTAGAGACACTCTCAACCGCACTGCTACTTGGCGTGCCTTTTGACTAGCACCGCTTTTTTTCAAAACCACGGTTTTATGGGTCTCGTAGGTAATTGGATCGTTAGAGCGTCGTTTAAGGGCCTTATGTGGTCGCCTTAAAACAGATGTTAGCTCCAACTGCCCAAAGCGGCGGGGAGATCAAACAGGGTTGGCAGTTACGGTTATTCACCGGCTACCGTTCCCACGCTTCTCCTCATAGGGGGGAGCTTTAATGTACCTATACTCTCCCAAGATGCTCAATGTAGCCATTTCTCTACAGGAGTAATCTATCGTTTTTGCCCTTAAATGTAGATATATATAGAAGAGGCTTGCGGTCGACCTCTTAAATCAACTCCTTACCACGAAGGTAGAAATCAAAGCTGATGATGGAAAATAAGATGGCCAGACATTCCCTCTCGATGGTCGAGTACCTCTTTTAATGGTCCAGAAGCTTTCTACTGGCGTAGGCAACGGAATGGGGACATTTCTCTTGGTATTGTAATAGGATAGCTCCCAGTCTATGAAGAGAATCATCGGTTTATAGGACGAAGGTCATCTGGATATTTGGCAGCTGTAGGACCGGTTCTGAAGAAATTGCAGCCTTCAGATAACCGAAGCCTTCCAAGAGATCCTCGTTCCAAGGTAGAGGTTCCGGTCTAGACTTTCTTAGGAGATCGGATAATGGGCCTGTGTAGTCAAAAGCTCGAGAGATGAATACTTTATAAAACGAGACCAGACCTAGTAATGATCTCAATAATTTCTTACTCGTAGGAAGAGGTATGCTGGTAATAACTTTGATCTTGTGATGCTGGGATCATAGGGAGTTTCCATTGAGAACGAAACCGAGATATTGGATTGAACTAGATATGAACTGACATTTGGATGGTATGACGGTTAGATGACGTTTTCGACGGCGTTTAAACACACGATTGATGGCTTCAAGGTGTTAATCCCAGTGCACAAAATATCAGAAAATACGAAGATGTTGTAAAAGTAGAAGTATACGTTGGGTAGGCCGGCTAACACAAGTCTCATCGAGCGGATGTAGGTAGTACAAACAGTGACTAATCCGAAGGGCATGCGACAGAATTACATTAGGCCTAAGTGAGTGGGAATAGCGGTTAAACTTTTAGCATTATCAGAAAGGGGAACTTGATAATAAGCCTTACAGAAATCAAGTTCGCTGAAGTATTTGGCGCCCGAAAACTTATGAAGATCTTGCTCCATGCTGCAGGTGGGTTCAGCGTGAAACACTAATAGAATTGAGCTGACGGAAGTCGATAGCCATCCTATAAGAACCATCAGCTTTCTTGACCATTGCGACAGGAAAACAGTGAGAGGGGGAGAAGGATTGGATAATACCTTGCTGAAAAAGAGTTTCGACCTCTTTCTCAGAGGCAGGCTTGAGGAAAATAGGTACGGGATACCTTTTAGCCTGTACCCGGTCGGTGGTCATTAAATTAATGTCATGGAAAAGGGTGGGGGTACATCCGGGTTTATTGGAAAGAGCATTCTGATACCTACCCATGAGTTCCTGTAGCTGTGATAGCTGATCATGGTGCAGTGTTTCAAACTCTGGGCGGTTAGATGAAGGAGAGTCGATCATACCATCAACTGTTAATGGCAGTTGAGAGCAATCAGTGTCTCTTTCCTGGATGATGCTTAATTTATGTCTTCCATGAGCTGTAAGTTCTTTAAGTGTGGCGGTTTAGTCCAAAACTTCCAATTGCTGCACTTGGGCCCGGCGGTGATACCTTTTTAACAGGTTACCGTGATAAAGTCGGGGTCCCCGAGGAACCTCATTGAGATAATCTACTTTACCACGCCTCTTCAGTACCTTATAAGGGCCATTCCACGCTACGAGCAGTTTGCTAGTATCACTATGCAGGAGTACCAGAACTTCCTGGCCTGGTTTAAACTGACGGTCTTGAGATTTGAGATCAAAATAAGTCTTATACCGGGAACGGTTAACGTCGGCGTGTTGGGCAGCAATTTGAGAGCACTCTGCCAGCTTCTCTTGCAACTAGATGACATATTGGAAGCTGGTCCTTTCGTCTTTCTCGAGGAGATGATCTTCCCACAGATCTCGCGAGGACGGAGAGTGGACATCTGACTGAACGACCATACAGCAGTTCGAAAGCCGAAATTCCAGTTCGGTCACTTAGCAGTTCTCGGAAGACAAATAAAGTCGGGATAAGATATCTGTGCTACTCGCGAGGCTTTTCCGAACATAATTTACGGAAAAGCCTTCAGAGGGGCATGTAGACTCTCGTCCTGCAATACCACTAGGGTGCAACGGTGTGGTAAAGATCGGTTTGACGCCCAGCAGCTTATGAAGTTCCTTCATTAAGTTGGATGTAAACTGGGTCCCACGGTCGGACAATATTTCTCGAGGGATTCCAACTCAAGAGAAGACGGAGAGCAAGGCTTTAGCGACGTCAATCGAATCTATATCCTTCAGAGGTACAGCCTCTGGAAACCCTGTAGCGAAATCAATGATGGTAAGGATATACCTATGACCGTCGGAAGATGATGGAGAAAGTGATCCCACTAAGTTGATAGCAATTCGAGCAAAAGGCTCAATAACGATGGGCATGGGCTGGAACGGAACTGGTCATACTCTTCCTTTGGTAGAGAAGCGTTGATATTTATCACAGAAACGGCAGAAAGTTCAGATATCCGTTCCCATCCCAGGCCAGTAAAATTGTACAGTGACCTTTAATTCTGTCTTCCTGTGGGAGAAATGGCCAGCCAAGGGGCTCTCATGAGCAACAGAGAGGATAATCGGCTGACAATCACGGGGAGCAACCAGGGTTGATCTGCTTACCTTATGGAAACGATCAGAAGTCAAACATTTTCGGTAGAGGAGGCCGTCCACAATGACGAACTGGTAGCTAGACTCGTTTCTAGCTTGCTTGATTTTTTCTGAGCCGGCTTTTGCTCGAGCAGCAGAGAGTGTTTCAGAGAAAGACTGGAGGTGACTGAAGTCATAAAGCGTCACAGAGAGGGGCTGGAGAGCAGTCAGAGTTAAGGGATGTATCCGCTTCATTTTTCCTGCTCTACTCTGGACAGCACAAACATGGCGAAGTTTTGGTTCTGACGGAGTTTCTGGGCCAACAGCAGGAGTTCTCACAGGAGTATGGTTTTAAAATATTGAAGGTGAAGCTGGCGGGAGCAAGGGTTTAGCAACATTAGGATTTCTAACTCCTGGAATGTTTCCAACTAAAACACTAGCAAATTTAATTGGAGCTTGAATTACGTCAGTCCAGCCTTCGTAATAAGGGCAACGAAGGTAGCTGGAGACGAGGGGAAATTAATCCACTCGTCCTAAGTAGTCGGCAACGAAGACTTTCCTGCAAGTGGTGACGTGGGTGTCGGGCAATACGTCTTCCGAAACGACTACACAAGAGCATCGGTGTCTCTGATGATGGTGGAAACCCAAGCCCCGTTGATGATACCAAAGGCTTGGAAATGAGGGACACTTCGATCAGATAAACAGAATCCCACCTTAAATAGTTGCGTCAAAGACGAGCCATCCTTGAAGGCGCGGGGGTTCTTTGGGCACCGAGGTCTAATGTGTCTAACTTTGCCACAGCCATGACAAGTTACGGTAGATGAAGAATTCTGTTTGTTGCTAGTCGAACTGGATGTTGTGGTAGTCCCTTTTGGAGACGACTTAGATGGACGAACGAACTTCTTGAAGCTAGAACTAGAAGTTCGGAGAAGAGTTGGGTCAGCTGAGGTCCAATTTTCGGCTAGTTGGATCGCTTCCGATAGTGTAGGTGGTCACCGTTCCTTAATGAAAGCGCGTAAATTTGAGTGGAGATAATACAGGAATTGATCAGGCATAATAAATTATTTTATCTCTTTAAAGGTTTTACCTATTCCGGAGGCTTCTGGCCATGCCTGGAACAATCGAGCCAGATGGAAGGAGAACTGTTAGAAGGTTTCCTCTGTTGAAACCTTAGCAATCCAGAATTCGGCACGGTAACCATCAGGAGTCTTGTTGAAACCGGTGAGAAGGACTTTCTTTAACAGATCATAATCCCTGGTGACATCCATTGGCAGATAGATATATAATTTAGCAGCCTTACCAGTGAGTAAACTCAATAACCTTACGGGGTAGCTCTCGGGGTTCACTTCGAGCACTTCAGCAACCCTCTCGAAGCGGTTGAGGTAGGAGGGGATATCCTCTCCCTCCTGTAAGAGAAAGTTTAGGTGGACTTACCGGATCAGTAAACTGAAGATGAACAGGCTACTGGGAGGCGGAGATTCGAGCTAATTCAATCTCCTTCTCTACTTCAATCTTAGTCTTAGCAAGGTCAAGCTTTCTATCCTCTTCTTGAGCCTTCCTGTCTTCGGCCTCCCTCTGGACTTGACGTTCTTCCCTTTTTGCTTGGCGGTCCTTTTCACGTTCCTCACGTTCAAATGCTTGTGTTTGGAGGACATACTGAGGAATTGCATTCCCAGTGATGCCAGCTCCACTGCCTGGTCCTTAAGCTCTTTAATGTGGGACATAATGACAGAAAATGAGAATCAGTCCCACAAAAAATTAAAGTTAAGTCTATAATGAGAGTTATACGAATAGGTTACAAACCTCGAAAGAACTGAGCAGGTTAACTCTGCAAAGAAGAACACACGAGCGCTATAAATAGCACAAGAGGAATGTTAAATAAAAGGGGGCAAAAATTTAACGTGGAAAAATATAAAAAAAAACGGGATAACACAAAATCACATAGACAAGAGGCAAAGCGGCAAACATAAAAAAAATAATGACCCATTCAAAAGGGTAAAAGATAATTTAACAATCAATAACACGAACAATAGGCAAAACCGTGTACAAAGAGATAAAATGGCAAACCTTAAAAGACACCCGAAAAGTGTCAAAAATAAATTAATTAATAACAAACACGGGCTAAATCACAGTCGTGAGAAAAAGAAAAAGAAAAGGAGGCGATTAGCAAACCTCAGTACCACAAGGGTTAAAATCCTATGCACAGTAGGATATTCACTTCCGGGTCACAGACAGTAAATGCGCGCTCTAGGCGACTTAAACACCCAAGCAAATACAGCACCACAACCTAACATGGCAAAACCTAAAATCCTGGCAAGGTCGCCACTTTATGTGAGGGCAAACGAGGAACTCGGTTCTCTCGGCCCAAAAATACACACAAGAGAAAGGTTACGAAAAAGGTTACCAGGACGATGCTCAAATATCCGCAAGCGTAAAATAAATACACAGGAAAATTCAAGCATATTATTTTCCAAAAGGAAAAATGACCTGTCAATGGAGTACAAGAGGGTACCAAAAATAATAAAAAGTCACAAACTTCGAAACCACCTAATGACAACACGTCGTTATTAAATAAAATCCGCGTATAATAAGGGATATTATAAAAATAACCACTTTACGCCGAAACGACACGCGTCGTTAAAAATAATTAACTACACTACTTAGGTAAGAGTTATAAAAAGAATAGCCCCCTCCCCCTTTCCTTCGTCCTTCACACAAAAGCAATGAGTCTCGACACGAGCACTTAAGAAATTAAAGGGCGTAGACGAAAGAAATATTCCAAATACCTACGAGCTGACGGAAATCCAAGGGACGATAAACACACGGGTGGTAACGATTTAGAGGATGAATGACACATGGGTGAATGAGGTCTAGATGACGACCGATCCACGGGTGACTGAAGACTCGATGGCCAAGCATCTAAGGGTGGAGGTGGTAGAGTGACGAGGGATAGCCTTAACTAGCCCACCGTAATCGGCTTCCCAACGGAGAACGAATGCAGTACGAGTCTGGAGATAGCAAAGAAAATCGTTGCAGCAGCAAAAAGAATCAGCGTCAAAGCTTGCAGGGTATAATGGCAAGAGTCATCGCTATACGATTTCCAGAACGGTTCTCTCCCAAGTAGAAAAGGAGGCCCCTATTTATAGGAGCTCGGGTAAGTACGTGACGTTGGTCACGCATTCGGGGGTTAGATACACTGCTTTCTGATAGTAGCTTAGTAGGTTATCCTGCGCGCGCGGGCGCGTACTTTTCGCGAGAACTGACACATTTCCAAGATGAGTCAGTCGTAGATTGCTCGCAGATTATGGCCTCGAGGTAGGCGCACGAGCGCAACAGGTCGAGAAATATGATGAATCATGCAGCTAGGTTGAGCTGCCCTTACAGTGACAAAGGTTATTCAGTCCTCCATCTCCATGACGACCCAATGTTAGTCACGGTCAAAGTGACCAGGTTACTTTGGTCCCTCTGATTATTTTTATGTCAAAGTGACAAATAGTTACTAATTATGAATAATTTCTTAATTAAAAGGACAAAACGGTTTATCGTTGCATGAGTCCTCCATCATTTATAAATAAACTCCTGACGGTGTAAATCCATATCTAGGATCGACGCAGCGGATATTACGTGCTCGTAATTGTGCTTATCTCTCACAATTGTGCTCATCTTTGCAGTGATCGTAATTGTACTGAGATTTGCAGAGCACGTAATTGTGCTCATCTTCGTAGTGCTCGTAATTGGTGTTTATCTTGCAGTGCTCAAATAGTGCTCATCTTTGCAGCACTTACAATTGTGCTCTTATTTTTCAGTGCTCGTAATTGTGCTCATCTTTGCAGTGTCTGTAATTGTGGTCATCTGGGCAGTGCTCGTAATATTCCTCATCTGTGCAGTGCTCGTAATATTCCTCATCTGGGCAGTGCTCGTAATTGTACTCGTAATAACGAGGGCATTTCCTCCAGAAAGGGCAGGTGAGACCTTTAATTAAAAAATATCTTCACAAAGAAAGTTGTGAAGATTGATGAAGCAAAAATGTATGAAAGACTTCTAGCAGAAGATCCCCTTGAAGGCATTGAGGTGGGGAGAATAAACTACTGCTGTTGGGGCAGGATAGACACACATTCCTCAAGATGTCAGCCGCAGCGATGTTTCTTAAGTTATACACGACATCCGCTTGGTGGCACGTAAAGAAAGGGCGAGATGTAGGAGAAAATGGTGGTAAGAATGTAGACACATTAGCCTTCCCACGCACATCGGAGCCAAGAAGGAGGGCTGAACCTCTAGGGGAAGGGGCTCTTATATTTATTTATTTGTTTTGGGGTATCTATTTATTACTTCTTGACTGAAGATGCCCCTTCAAACATTGACTCCATTTATCTCACTTAATATTCTTGTAGGCTGGGTTAATTCTTAATCTTCTTTTTCTTGATGTATCTTCCTTTTTAACGACGATGTGATGATTCCTTCCAAATTCTGATGATCTGATGACTTCTTGATGCTTCTTGACCATTTTGATGGGATGAGATGAGTTGAGACGAGTTAGCCCCTGAAGTCGTTTTCTTTCCGTTTTCCTTGACAACGGTTTTCTCTTGAGTTGTCCATAAAGCGTTTTCCGTTTTCTTCTGGGGTTTTCTCCGTAAAAAATTGTGGACTTTGGGGATCGATCGCGGGTCTTTTGAATCCAGAGGCTAGTACTCTACGGCGAAGTCCGTTTTGAATTGGTAATTTAATGGGCTATTATATATTCTCTTATTTGGAAGGAAGTTTTTCTCTTATACATCTTCGCACCCCTACACAGGTCCCTTTATAGAACGTGTAGCGAATTTGAGGATTAGGGAGAGACTAGTATTGGATTTCTTAATCGAGGATTACTAGTAGCTCTCCCTTCCCGGCCTCCGAGTCTGCGGTATGAGTGGAGCTAATTAAGTGGGATTGAGGAGAGCGAACTTAGTTTTCGACGCTAATCAGTAATATCCTTTCCCGGGTCTCCGGTTCCCAGCAGCACTTTTTCTTAAACTCTAGTAGGAGACGAGGTGCAGTTGTAACGAAGATCAGAAGATTGTTCGGCCTTTTGAGGGTCACCAGTTATGTGAGGGGTCTCTTTCGTTATATTCTTATTTATTTCTTGACTAAAGATGTCCCTCGAAATATTGTCTTCTAGTAATCTGACTCATAGTATTCTTGTAGGCTGAGATTCCTTCTTGATGAGTTGGTTGGGTTAGTTCTTAATCTTCGTTTTCTTGAATGTATCTTACTTTTAAACGACGATGTGCTGATTCCTTCCAAATCTGATGACGTGATGACTTCTTCTGTTTCATGATGACGTGATGACTTCTTCTGTTTCATGATGACGTGATGATTTCTTGAGACGAGTTAGCCCTTAAAGTCGTTTTCTTTCTGTTTTCCTTGACAGCGGTTTTCTCTTGAGTTGATTTCTTGAGTTGTCCTGAAAGCTTTTTTCGTGGTCTCCGTTTTCTTCGAGAATTTTCTCTGTAAAAATGCTGGACTTTGGGATTCGATCTTGGGTCTTTTGAATCCAGAGGCTAGCACTCTACCATTACGCTGCGGCGAAGTCCGTTATGACTTGGTAATTTAATGGGTTATTTATATTCTCTTATTTGGAAGGAAGTTTTTCTCTTATACATCTTCGCACCCCTACACAGGTCCCTTTATAGAACGTGTAGCGAATTTGAGGATTAGGAAGAGACTAGTATTGGATTTCTTAATCGAGGATTACTAGTAGCTCTCCCTTCCCGGCCTCCGAGTCTGCGGTATGAGTGGAGCTAATTAAGTGGGATTGAGGAGAGCGAACTTAGTTTTCGACGCTAATCAGTAATATCCTTTCCCGGGTCTCCGGTTCCCAGCAGCACTTTTTCTTAAACTCTAGTAGGAGACGAGGTGCAGTTGTAACGAAGATCAGAAGATTGTTCGGCCTTTTGAGGGTCACCAGTTATGTGAGGGGTCTCTTTCGTTATATTCTTATTTATTTCTTGACTAAAGATGTCCCTCGAAATATTGTCTTCTAGTAATCTGACTCATAGTATTCTTGTAGGCTGAGATTCCTTCTTGATGAGTTGGTTGGGTTAGTTCTTAATCTTCGTTTTCTTGAATGTATCTTACTTTTAAACGACGATGTGCTGATTCCTTCCAAATCTGATGACGTGATGACTTCTTCTGTTTCATGATGACGTGATGACTTCTTCTGTTTCATGATGACGTGATGATTTCTTGAGACGAGTTAGCCCTTAAAGTCGTTTTCTTTCTGTTTTCCTTGACAGCGGTTTTCTCTTGAGTTGATTTCTTGAGTTGTCCTGAAAGCTTTTTTCGTGGTCTCCGTTTTCTTCGAGAATTTTCTCTGTAAAAATGCTGGACTTTGGGATTCGATCTTGGGTCTTTTGAATCCAGAGGCTAGCACTCTACCATTACGCTGCGGCGAAGTCCGTTATGACTTGGTAATTTAATGGGTTATTTATATTCTCTTATTTGGAAGGAAGTTTTTCTCTTATACATCTTCGCACCCCTACACAGGTCCCTTTATAGAACGTGTAGCGAATTTGAGGATTAGGAAGAGACTAGTATTGGATTTCTTAATCGAGGATTACTAGTAGCTCTCCCTTCCCGGCCTCCGAGTCTGCGGTATGAGTGGAGCTAATTAAGTGGGATTGAGGAGAGCGAACTTAGTTTTCGACGCTAATCAGTAATATCCTTTCCCGGGTCTCCGGTTCCCAGCAGCACTTTTTCTTAAACTCTAGTAGGAGACGAGGTGCAGTTGTAACGAAGATCAGAAGATTGTTCGGCCTTTTGAGGGTCACCAGTTATGTGAGGGGTCTCTTTCGTTATATTCTTATTTATTTCTTGACTAAAGATGTCCCTCGAAATATTGTCTTCTAGTAATCTGACTCATAGTATTCTTGTAGGCTGAGATTCCTTCTTGATGAGTTGGTTGGGTTAGTTCTTAATCTTCGTTTTCTTGAATGTATCTTACTTTTAAACGACGATGTGCTGATTCCTTCCAAATCTGATGACGTGATGACTTCTTCTGTTTCATGATGACGTGATGACTTCTTCTGTTTCATGATGACGTGATGATTTCTTGAGACGAGTTAGCCCTTAAAGTCGTTTTCTTTCTGTTTTCCTTGACAGCGGTTTTCTCTTGAGTTGATTTCTTGAGTTGTCCTGAAAGCTTTTTTCGTGGTCTCCGTTTTCTTCGAGAATTTTCTCTGTAAAAATGCTGGACTTTGGGATTCGATCTTGGGTCTTTTGAATCCAGAGGCTAGCACTCTACCATTACGCTGCGGCGAAGTCCGTTATGACTTGGTAATTTAATGGGTTATTTATATTCTCTTATTTGGAAGGAAGTTTTTCTCTTATACATCTTCGCACCCCTACACAGGTCCCTTTATAGAACGTGTAGCGAATTTGAGGATTAGGAAGAGACTAGTATTGGATTTCTTAATCGAGGATTACTAGTAGCTCTCCCTTCCCGGCCTCCGAGTCTGCGGTATGAGTGGAGCTAATTAAGTGGGATTGAGGAGAGCGAACTTAGTTTTCGACGCTAATCAGTAATATCCTTTCCCGGGTCTCCGGTTCCCAGCAGCACTTTTTCTTAAACTCTAGTAGGAGACGAGGTGCAGTTGTAACGAAGATCAGAAGATTGTTCGGCCTTTTGAGGGTCACCAGTTATGTGAGGGGTCTCTTTCGTTATATTCTTATTTATTTCTTGACTAAAGATGTCCCTCGAAATATTGTCTTCTAGTAATCTGACTCATAGTATTCTTGTAGGCTGAGATTCCTTCTTGATGAGTTGGTTGGGTTAGTTCTTAATCTTCGTTTTCTTGAATGTATCTTACTTTTAAACGACGATGTGCTGATTCCTTCCAAATCTGATGACGTGATGACTTCTTCTGTTTCATGATGACGTGATGACTTCTTCTGTTTCATGATGACGTGATGATTTCTTGAGACGAGTTAGCCCTTAAAGTCGTTTTCTTTCTGTTTTCCTTGACAGCGGTTTTCTCTTGAGTTGATTTCTTGAGTTGTCCTGAAAGCTTTTTTCGTGGTCTCCGTTTTCTTCGAGAATTTTCTCTGTAAAAATGCTGGACTTTGGGATTCGATCTTGGGTCTTTTGAATCCAGAGGCTAGCACTCTACCATTACGCTGCGGCGAAGTCCGTTATGACTTGGTAATTTAATGGGTTATTTATATTCTCTTATTTGGAAGGAAGTTTTTCTCTTATACATCTTCGCACCCCTACACAGGTCCCTTTATAGAACGTGTAGCGAATTTGAGGATTAGGAAGAGACTAGTATTGGATTTCTTAATCGAGGATTACTAGTAGCTCTCCCTTCCCGGCCTCCGAGTCTGCGGTATGAGTGGAGCTAATTAAGTGGGATTGAGGAGAGCGAACTTAGTTTTCGACGCTAATCAGTAATATCCTTTCCCGGGTCTCCGGTTCCCAGCAGCACTTTTTCTTAAACTCTAGTAGGAGACGAGGTGCAGTTGTAACGAAGATCAGAAGATTGTTCGGCCTTTTGAGGGTCACCAGTTATGTGAGGGGTCTCTTTCGTTATATTCTTATTTATTTCTTGACTAAAGATGTCCCTCGAAATATTGTCTTCTAGTAATCTGACTCATAGTATTCTTGTAGGCTGAGATTCCTTCTTGATGAGTTGGTTGGGTTAGTTCTTAATCTTCGTTTTCTTGAATGTATCTTACTTTTAAACGACGATGTGCTGATTCCTTCCAAATCTGATGACGTGATGACTTCTTCTGTTTCATGATGACGTGATGACTTCTTCTGTTTCATGATGACGTGATGATTTCTTGAGACGAGTTAGCCCTTAAAGTCGTTTTCTTTCTGTTTTCCTTGACAGCGGTTTTCTCTTGAGTTGATTTCTTGAGTTGTCCTGAAAGCTTTTTTCGTGGTCTCCGTTTTCTTCGAGAATTTTCTCTGTAAAAATGCTGGACTTTGGGATTCGATCTTGGGTCTTTTGAATCCAGAGGCTAGCACTCTACCATTACGCTGCGGCGAAGTCCGTTATGACTTGGTAATTTAATGGGTTATTTATATTCTCTTATTTGGAAGGAAGTTTTTCTCTTATACATCTTCGCACCCCTACACAGGTCCCTTTATAGAACGTGTAGCGAATTTGAGGATTAGGAAGAGACTAGTATTGGATTTCTTAATCGAGGATTACTAGTAGCTCTCCCTTCCCGGCCTCCGAGTCTGCGGTATGAGTGGAGCTAATTAAGTGGGATTGAGGAGAGTGAACTAAGTTTTCGACGCTAATCAGTAATATCCTTTCCCGGGTCTCCGGTTCCCAGCATCACTTTTTCTTAAACTCTAGTAGGGGACGAGGTGCAGTTGTGACAAAGATCAGGAGATTGTTCGGCCTTTTGAGGGTCACCAGTTATGTGGGGGGGTCTCTTTCTTTATATTTTTATTTATTTCTTGATTGAAGATGCCCCTCAAAACATTGTCTTCTAGTAATCTGACTCATAGTATTCTTGTAGGCTGAGATTCCTTCTTGATGAGTTGGCTGGGCTAGTTCTTAATCTTCGTTTTCTTGAATGTATCTTACTTTTAAACGACGATGTGATGATTACTTCCAATTCTGATGACGTAATGACTTCTTCTGTTTCATGATGACGTGATGATTTCTTGAGATGAGTTAGCCCTTGAAGTCATTTTCTTTCCGTTTTCCTTGACAGCGGTTTTCTCTTGAATTGATTTCTTGAGTTGTCCTGAAAGCGTTTTTCGTGGTCTCCGTTTTCTTCAAGAATTTTCTTTGTAAAAATTGTGGACTTTCGGGTTCGATCTTGGGTCTTTTGAATCCCGAGGCTAGCACTCTACCATTACGCTGTGGCGAAGTCCGTTATGACTTGGTAATTTAATAGGCTATTTATATTCTCGCTTTTTTGGAAGGAAGTTTTTCTCTTATACATCTTCGCACCCCAACACAGGTCAGTTTATAGAACGTGGAGCAAATTTGAGGATTGGAGAGAGACTAGTATTGGATTTCTTAATCGAGGATTACTAGTAGCTCTCCCTCGCCGGCCTCCGAGTCTGCGGGATGAGTGGAGCTAATTAAGTAGGATTGAGGAGAGCGAACTAAGTTTTCGACGCTAATCAGTAATATCCTTTCCCGAGTCTCCGGTTCCCAGCAGCACTTTTTCTTAAACTCTAGTAGGAGAGCAGGTGCAGTTGTAACGAAGATCAGAAGATTGTTCCGCCTTTAAGGGGCACCAGATATGGGAAGGGGGGCTCTTTCTTAAAACTTTATTTATTTATCAATATCATTCATCTTTTTGATTTTCTGTATTCGTATATATCTATTATTTCTAGACTGAAGATGCCCTTTTAAATCCAGAGGCTAGCATTCTACCATTACGCTACGGCGAAGTCCGTTTTGAATTGGTAATTTAATGGGCTATTATATATTCTCTTATTTGGAAGGAAGTTTTTCTCTTATACATCTACGCACCCCTACACCTCCCTGTCTTTTTCTGGCCCCAACCATAGATAGACGAAAGCCTCCGATATTAGCCGCCGGCTAAGAAAACAGATTGGAAGAAAATGGCAAAAAATTGTTTAAGGGGAAACTTCAAGATATAAAACAAAGACTTCAAAATCAAAATCGGCAAGGAGACCCATGAATATCTCAGTTCCCCGACTGTTTTATGATAATAGAGTATTTGTATTGCTCCCAAAATAACCGGAATAATTTATAAACATTATTTGATTACTGGTTTCATGACGGAGCTATAAAAGCGTCCCTCTCTCTAAAGGATCTGAGGTGCCGTGAACAGAATCACAATTAAGATTTGTTATTTAGATGCATGATCTGACACAATCATATGGATTGTTTAAATTGTATATTGTAGATGCATGATCCGACACAATCATATGGATGCATTTTGTGGGTGGGTTTTGACAGATGCGAATGTCCTTTGATAGGCCCTTGTGGCTTTTGTCATCCGTGAAATATGTTATGTTATGTTACTTTGATTTATTTAAAGGGGGTTTTTATGTGCGGCCCTTTATGGGTGTGTTTACCTTGTGTTTTTGGATTATTTGATTTTACATGCTAATAGGTTAGGTTTTATTTGTAAGGCGATATAAACCGAACCTCAACTAAATAGCCTGGAAAATACAAACACCCCAAATTAGAATAGACGAGAAGACCCCATAAATGTTAACTGGTACATTTCTATTTATCAAATTAAGGGAAACATTGATGTAGAAAATGGCCAGAAGGCTTTTGAAGAGGTTCGTAAAGAAAATGGCAAAATTAGGTGATATGAAAATATATTGATAGTATCTAATTTACTTTTAATTAGATATCGCCAAATTCTTCTTAACTGAAAGGACTCAAATTGATTTCGCTTATCAGGTATTTGAACTAAGTTTTCTTTCTAATCTTGAGAGGAAAAATAGTAAGTTTTTATCAACCTATAAATTTTGATTGAGTAAATTAATTGCCTCTCAAAGCTAGATTGAGCAATAAGCTCATATATAGCTTATAAGGCTTCATTGAGCTTTTTAAGCTTAATATCTAAAACTAATTATCTAAGAGTGCAAAATTGAGTTAATAGCAGCATATGCGGAGTTTGTGAGAGAGGAAGAGTGTACATCCCTGGTCTGAGGTTCGAGTCCTTGCTGGGTGACGTGTTTTTTTCTCGTTGCTTTTCTTGGTGGGGTCACCTCCAGCAGTATATATTCTCTTTTGTTTCTGTGTATCCCTTCTCACACGTTCCGTTATCAAGCGTTTAAGCTTGGGGGTGGATGAGTGCGAGTTTGCGCGCCAACCACACAGGTCGATAGCTTTCGGTCGCATTTCGTGCACTTTCCGTTTCATTCTCTCCATCCTACAAGCACAGTTTTCATTTGTTCAGTGTTGTTTGGAGGTGCGAACGAAAAAGTTAAATTGATAAAATATGTCTTCAGGCTTATTGGTGCCATTAGTTCAGTCGGTAGAGAACTGATCTACCGACCTACAGTGTAGCACCTAGAGTGTAAAATAGGTTTATAACCTCAAGGTGCGATAGAGAAATCGATCTAAATCGGCGTTCAATCTAATGACTTGTGGCGCCCATAAGTGCAAGGAGGTAGGCCTGTGGCACCCATTTTGCACGATAAATTGGCACAGTGAGGAACCCCCACAAATGGGTGATCAATGGATCTATGAAATCCTAAGATTGAACACACATATTAACTAATTAGGTAATAGGACAAGTAATAAGTAATATACCATTGTAAAAATAGAGAAGTATGCATAACATAACTGTATATTTATTATAAATACATGAGAAAGGTGAAAAAATAAGTGGTTCCCACCCGGCTACACCACACACACACACATACATACACGGAAAGATACCGGTGCTTGAAAATTAAGGAAGCCGAGCAAATACAGATTGAGATATGCTTTGGTCGGTCGAGTTTTCAGGAAGGCATTAAAGGAAAAATAAACAGTCATCTCTTGATCGGATCTGCCAGCTCGATCTAAGAATGTGCACAGATACTCAATTAAACCGCCCTTTATTCCACTCGGCTACGCGGAAGCCCAAGGGTTTAAAGGGCAGTTTAATTGATTTCAAAGCGGTTGCTCGCTGCCTCAATGTGCATGGTTCGAATCCCACCCCAGCTTGGATTTTTTTCGAAGAAAGAAATAACTATTTCGAAGTAAAATTATTCCGTTTTCTCTTTCATCCTCTCGCGCTCATGAGAGATATATACATATATATATATATATAATATATATATATATATATATATATATATATATATATATATATATATATATATATATATATATATATATATATGCATGTACTATTGAAGTCCACAGCTGTGGCAGCGTTATTAATTTTAACTTGTATTTTCTTAATATTTCTTACAAGTTTTATAACTGGTTCTTCGAGATAAACATGTGCAAAACGTTATACAACTACCTGGACGAACGAAAAGCCGCTCCTTATATAAACGGCCGAACGAGTGTCCTATTCGCCTTACAAGCAGGTGTCCACCAAGAGGTATGCCTCTCCCTAACGTTGTATACCGTATACACAAGGAACTTTCCACTTCCAACTGAGGAAGGCGCGATGTACATCCATTAGCAGATAACATCACACAGATAATTACCAGCGAAAGACAGAATCTCAGAGATATTGCCCAAAGAATTGCAAGGGGACTCAATAGCTTAACCGACTACGAGAAAAGGAACAAAATAAAAACCAAAAAAAACAAGTCCAAACTTATAGCAATAAACAGAAGGAAAGCAGCCGTTGTACGAGTAGATGGAGAGGCATAAGTATACTCCCCAGAAGGACGTGTCCTCGGTCTAAAACTGAAGTCAACTGAGTATACCTCCCATCTATCACAAAAAACTCACCGAGGCAAAAGTAACCTTGTTAGCGCTGTACAGATTTCGTAACATTTCAACCAAAAACAAAAGAAAACTATATTTGGCCTGAGTCTGTCCTAAGCTTCTGTACTTGGCAATACCACTAAATACGCTAAGCAACTCAGATAATTAAAACCGAACGAGTACAAAACAAGGCGATAAGATTTATTACGAACTCAAAAATACAGGACTATATACCATCAGAAATACTCCATACAAGAACTGAAATAAAACCTCTAAACATAGTCTTACAAAACGGTGCAAAAATGATATGGGAAAATATAAAAAATATATCACCGTAAAACGAAATAAACCGATTCACCGTGCCGGATAACGAGATCCGCCGGACTCGATACAAACGGAGATTCGACGGAAGTTGAGAGCGGACATTAACGGACATCATTCCGATCTATAAATAAAGACATTTATAGAACGAAGACCAAATTACCAAAATATACATAACCACACTTAAAGTAGACAAACCGAAATTGAATACCTACTAGACAACCAAATGAGAAACCCAATGCAGAATCTAAAGAAGAAAAACCGAAATTGAGAACCTACTAGCCAACCAAATGAGAAATCCGATGTAGAATCTAAAGAAGACAAAGCGAAATTTACTATCTATTAGACGATCAAAGGAGAAACCTGATGTAGAATCTAAAGAAGACAAACCGAAATTAACTACCTACAAGACAACCAAATGAGAAACCCGATGCAGAATCTAAAGAAGAAAAACCGAAATTGACTACTTACTAGCCAACGAAATGAGAAACCCGATGTAGAATCTAAAGAAGAAAACCCGAAATTGACTACCTACTGGCCAACCAAATGAGCAACCCGATGTAGAATATAAAGAAAACAAACCGAAATTGACTACCTACTAGCCAACCAAATGAGAAACATGATGCAGAATCTAAAGAAGACAAACCGAAATTGACTACCTACTAGACAACCAAATGAGAAACCCGATGCAGAATCTAAAGAAGACAAACCGAAATTGACTACCTACTAGACAACCAAATGAGAAACCCGATGTAGAATATAAGAAAAATATATTAATAAAAAAACACAGACACACTGAAAAAAAGCGAAATAAGCTTAAAAAACAATAGAAACAAAGACAAATAATAAAAAAGAGATGCTTAATTAAGCAAATGAAAACAAAGGCTTGAATGCTAATAAATCATAAACCCTAGCACAGATCTCATCAGAAAGCAAAATAAAAAACAAAAAAGGAAAGCGTTAACCATGCAACCTGACACAAATCATTATCCTGCTCACAACATCACCTCTATGTACCATCCTACATTCACTACCATTCCATCAACACACACACACACACGTTTTACACAATGTTTTCTATCTATCCTATTCTTCTCTACACATTCTAATTTTATGCTGTCTTATCTTATATGACTATTTGTCGCTCCGATCTTGTTCTCTGGCAAAGGAGGCAAAAGAAAAAAGAAGGTTGAAAACGTGCTTCTTTTAACGGCGGTCAAGTCGGAGAAGCCGAATTGTCGGGAGTATGGTTTCCGGCTGAAGTTGCACATTAATTGTCGGTTTTTTCATTTGAATAATGACGGCTTCGGTCATCCGCAATCTTCTGCGGTTTGGGAGTCTCAGGGTTTATTATATTTGTTGAGGGCATCCGATCACTACAAAGTAATTTATTTCTATTTTAATTCTCACAACATAATAACAAAATCTGAGCACCCTTATTCTCCCAGGAAAGGTGAATGGAAAGAAGAGTGAGAGGGCTGCAGTGGATTGGAGCTGGCCTCCTGCGAATAAAGCGGACTTAGAATGAAGAGTCTATCACCACTCTTACTTTACTAACAAGTCCTGTAACTCTCTAGTGATAATGATCAAAATAAATAATGGTTTTAGTGGAACAGATTATATATATATATATATATATATATATATATATATATATATATATATATATATATATATATATATATATATATATATATATGTTCAAATTCGTTTTGGAGTTGATAATATAATTGTAAAGTACCATGAGCAGCATGTCCGCACATGTGCGTCTTAATTGAAAGAAAGAAGAAAAGAGGAAAGTTGGGAGGCAGTCACAATCGGAACACTATGCTTTTATCATGAACTACCACCTCCATGCTCGGGGTGTTTCCAGAGACTATCCGTGGGAGTGTTCCTGTCTTGTCGTTAGAGAGAGGCCTCAGCCCACTCAGTAGCGCGAACTGCGAAGTGGAGTTTTACTATACCTTTCTCCTCCGTCCTCAACCTTTTTATGGTCTCATTTTTATGTTATTCATGTTCTACTCCTGTCCCTTTCTATCTATTTCCCCTTTGCCCTGTCCTTCTGAAGTGTCCAGATTTAAGCGGCTGGTTAGATTGTGTGACTGAATGAGTGTGTAGGTGCTAGTTGATGTTCTAGGTTTAAGTTCGGATTTTTGCAGTATATGTGTAGCGGTCCCGCCTCAATGTGGTATGTCGTTCCTTGGCTGAACGACGCTAAGTTTGTTGTTATGGTTGCCCGTACAGCGGCTACCTAGCACGATATTATTTGCGCCCTAGAAGGGAAATTTCAATAGTCACCCACCCGTTTTAAAACGACGGTGCTGGTTGAGGAGTCCACGGGTCTCTCCCTCCCTTCGAGGGTGCGCATTGGGTGACCCTGCTGCGTAGGATGGTTCCGCACAGCGTGAGACTGCCCGCGCTTCCCCTTAATAATACAGTAGTGTATGGAGAAAAATAAACTAAAAATTACTTAGCAAAGTGTTTAACTTCTGCTCCTCGTGCTTATGGATCTCATTCCAGTTCTTTTCGCTTTCTCGCGGCTGTTCCAATTTCCTCAAAAGGGGAGCATGACTTGTACTACCACTGATTTTGGTACATAGAACGAACTCTGACATTCCACTATAAAAACTTAATATCCCTGATAACAGTGAGGACTTTGATGAACGCTGCGGCAAACCGCGCAGCATGTAGTCCAGTAATAATGGAGCCCTCGTAGTGGAGGTCATTTCCCACCTCCAATATAAGACTTTGAGATTGCTGTTATCATACCACCTAACATTCAATACTGTAAAGGGCGTTATCCGTTCTAATAAACTAATGGACTATGACCTTACGATGCTTCAGACAAAGCTGGCTAGCCAGCGGATCATTGGCATTCATAGACCACAGCGAACCATTGGTAAGATGCAGGTGAACACATTAACAATGCTCCTAAAGTTCGATCGTCGGGATTTTCCACCGCAAATGAAGGCGGGTCACCAATGAATAACAGTCAAACCCTATATATCTAATCCAAGACGTTGCATTAATTGCCATAAGTTTGGTCATGTGTGCACTGCGTATACTCCGCAAAGGCCTACCATGGTCATTTCTGCGACCATCTTGACCATTGTGCTAATTGTGAAGACTCATAGTGATCTTCTTTGAAGCGCCGTATATTGCACATTGAAAAGAAGGTCTTAGCTGTTCGTGATTCTGTCAAAGTGGATATACGGGAGGCTCGTCGAAAAGTCCTGGAGAAATTCATCTCCCTTGGCCTCAGGTTCTCCGATGTCCTACGTTTGAAAGCAACCTCTTGCCCCACTCGCCCATGTAACCCGTACACTAGACTAATCTTTTCTGTCATCATCCCGTCATCCCTGGATGCAGCGCCACCACCCTCCGCTGTATCACACTCGTCTTCTACCCTTAGTATACACCCTTCCTTTCCCACCCTTATTGCCTCCACGGCGATAAAGCGTGCCCAATTCCCAGATGCTACTCTGGAGACTATGGATGCCATTCAAACATACATCGAATCCATTGAGGCACCCCACTCTAATGTAGTCAGGACCGAGGACTTCTGGCACAAGCGTAAAGGCTTCCGGCTCTTCCCCTTCCTCTAAGAAATTAACTTCAAAAAGGGCGGGCAATCTACCTCAATAAAAACTTAAATCTCCCCCTCTGGTGAGGTACATCATATCCTTTCCTCTCTTATCCCTTTTCCCTGTCCCTTCGACACCTGTAACTGAAACCTCCGATCTACCCTCAGGCGGCAGAGGTGTATCCTTCACACAGAGTGATATATCCGCACTCCTAGAAGGTAATGATGCCTCCAAATCTCCTTTAACCATACCACTACTTACCGACTAAGAACATACATCATTTCCCCTTCCTGTTAGCCTTGTTTCTTTGAAATCCGCCGTAACTACAACTTCCGACCTCGCTTCAGACGTGAGTTGCGCACCTTCCATAGGAGTGATGATTTTCCCAGTCTTGGCAGTAACGAGATCCCCGAATCTCTCTTGTCTCTATCCTTTCCTTCGGATCATGCCTATTGAATTTAGTCTCTGTCGAAACAAACTTAGCTTCCGCAATACTAGACCCGCCCCTCTAAATCGGGATTCCCTTGCCGTTCTGACACTTCTTCTATAACACCCGTGACGGTTTCTTCTCGCACGGCATCTGTTCGTAAGTGCCCCTCCTCCCCGCACTATCTTGACCGACGTCTCTCACCAGTCTAAGTGATGGTAGTAATTCTTCAATATAACTGTAAGAGAATTATTCCCAAATGGTATGAATTCTCCTCTTTAGTAGCAAAAATATCCCCTTCAGTTGTCTGCTTACAGGAAACCATACTCGGGAAACGACCTTTCCCTTAGTTTCGTCATTTCACTGTTTTTAACTGTCTACCACGCCCTGGCGGGAAGGCCAATAGTGGTGTCTCGTTCCTGGTGAGCACTAACCCCTTTTGCACTCCTTCAATTCTGCGGACTACTCTTAAAGCAGTCGCAGCTTTTGTTCATCTTACGAATAGAATTTACACATTTTTTCAATTTATATTCCCCCAGATTAGCCTCCTTCAAGGGCTCAGTTTTAGACTTTTATCTAAACATCCTGCCCCAGTTCAAGTTCTAGGTGACTTTAATGCCAGAACCTTAGTATGGGGCGATAGAGTGAGCAACCGTCAAGGCCGTATCCTAGAATCTTTTAGCCACTGGTAATGTTACGTCCTACCATATTCAAAGGGATTCTTTCAATTGCGTGGATCTATTATTGACTCCGCCTACTGTATCTCTGATTTTAAGGTGTCTGTTTTAGGAGTCCTGCGTGGCAGTGATTGCTTTCCGGTTGTCTTAAAACACACGAACCTTTGCTTGTCCCCTTCATTTCCCCCAGATGGAATGTTGTAAGGCCCGACTGGTTAAAGTTCCATGACGCGTCCTTTACCAGTAAATGAATTGGAGATTTTGTAGATAGTGATGCAGCTATACAATATATTTCCTCTCTGGTGCTTGGTGTTGAAGAGTCCGCAATTTCTCGTACTAGATCCCGCCGGGACAGAACATCAGTCCCATGGAGGAATGTTCAATGCACCCGTGTAGTGGAGGCCTATAAAAAGGCTCATGCGCGGTTCCACCGGAACCTAACTCTTCCGAACCGTATTGACCGAAATCAAACGAGAGACATCCGCACACATCAGGCACACATTGACTCCTGGAGGGCATATGTGTCCTCTTCATCTTCCATTACCTCTTAAGCTCAGGTGTAGAAGAGAATTAACAAAATCTCAGGGGTTGGTATGCTAGTCATTCCACCCCTGCAATTGAGATGACCTGCTCAATTATTTGCGATGCCGCCAGCGTCGCCAATATATTGGTGTCCTAGTTTGCTGATGTTAGCAATGTTGAGCGCTACTCGAAGGAGTTTAGACGTACCAAACCCAAGCTGGAGGGCGAAGCTCTGCGTTTGCCGGCCGGTGGACAAGAGCCCTAAAACTTGTTGTTCACTATCGGTGAGCCTCCACGTCTCCTGGCCTAGACAATATCCGATACGACTTTCTCCGGCATCTCCATCTCCGCAGGGAATCACTCCTACTAGATATTTTAACTGGATTTGGATCCAGTGCCATTTCTGAGATCAGGTAGAGAGGCTTGTCTCCTTCCTAAAATATAGGCCAATAGCCCTCACCAGCTGTCTTAGTAAGTTTTGGGAGAAAATGATGAACACTCGCTTGCAGTGATTTGTGGAATACCATGGCCACTTAACTCGTTATCAGTGTGGCTTCCGTAAGAAGGATAGTACGACAGATTTTCTTGTCCACATTAAGAAGGCCTATGGCACCATATGGAGCCATGGAGTCCTCCGCCAGTTGTATGAGTGGGGATTGAGGGGACTTTTACCAGTTTTATCCAGAATTTGAGCTACTTGCAATTTTCGAGCCAGAGTTGGTAAGATTTGTTCTGATCTCTATGTCCAGGAGAAGGTTGTTCCCTAAGGCAGTGTATTAAGTGCTACTTTATTCGTTTTTTGTAATAAATACCCAGGTATACTCTCTGCCCAAAGGGGTGTCTGTAACCTTATTTGTAGATGACCTCGTTCTTTATTGCCCCGCCTCACGCCCGCCATCTGCAGCGCACGAGCTCCAGTTGACGATTAAAACCATCCACCACCGGGCCACTCATAAAGAGTTCGGCTTCTCCGCCTTAAGGACAAAAGCGATACACATTTAGCGGAAGTAAGAGCAGCGAGTTAAACCTCCATTGTTCCTGCAGGGTTAACCCCTCGGAAATCGTGTTAGAGATAAGGCATCTCCGTTATCTCTCGGTATGCTGGATCATATCCGTAACCTGGACCCCCGTTTTTTCAGTGGCGCATTCCGCTCTTCCCCTATACCAAACATTTATGCTGAGGTTGGCATTTTCCTCCTTCATAACTACCGTGCCCAGGTATGTCTACGGTATATTTTCTGTATTCAGCAGCTCCTTTGCTCAGAGGCATACAAGAGTGTCTTTTTTCCAGGGTATCTCGCCGCCAATGACAGATCTCCATACATACACCAGCCCTTGGGACTTCGTGTAGCTGGACACGTTTTTCGCTCAAAACCACGCATCTTAGTTTTGCCCTTCTCGTTCCCGCCTGCCATCGGTTGCCTTTCTCCTTGTCAAATATTTGCATGACTCTCTTTGACATGGAGAAGTCTCTGGTTGATGCGAGTGTAGCACATGCTATGTTCAATGAACATAAGGCATCTCACAGTCCATCATATCATCTCTTCACAGACGGGTCTAAAATGGACGATGTTGTGGGGGCTGTGATGGTCTCACATGGGTCTATATTATCCGCGTCGTTACTGCTGGCAGCTTCCATTTTTACCGCATAGGTTTATGCAGTTATATTATCCTTACGCCTTTTATCTACCCCTTTTCATTACAGTTTTTATTGATTCGATAAGCGTATTATACGCTCTTGCACTTTAACCCTCCCCTTGTCTCCAAAATACATTCATGGTTGGTTAAGGGGATAACACATTTTCCTTGAGTTACTTTTCACGTTGTTTTATTCAAAAATCGCATTTTTTTGGTTTTGTATATCATTTTATTGCAAATTTTATGCACTTTTTATGGTATAACTATTTTTTTTTAGCAGCATGACTAGACCATAGTGAAAATTAAGATAATTCAAAATTGTATACATTCGTGGAAATTCCCCGTAGACTTTTAAAATGAATTTCTGAACAAAACACCAAACTACACCATGCAACTTTAAATATTTGCTTTAAAAAACGGCGTCTGGTAAGTTATTTATATTATTAGCATCATTCTATTATAGATTGAACTAAATTACAGGGTATTCAGAACACCCAAACTATTCACGTAAAACACCCCACCCATCCAACTGAGAACAAAGCCTATAGTTAACCATTTATGAAAAATATATGTTTCAGTCCGCCATTAAAACAGATTTTCATGGAACTAAAGTAAACTTATTTCAAATGATAACTAAATTTTATTGTCATGTTTTGCTTATGAATTGAGTTTTATTGCTTTATATTTAGTAATTCTATAGCCATTTATATGATATCAAGTATCAAGAAGGGGGTTCGGAAAAGGCCCCCTGTATCTCAAAAACGGCACCGTAGGTTATTATAATTTTGCCATCAATAAAAGGGCTTTTAATGAGATTTAATATCATATATGCTAATCTAACGTAGTAAAAAGCTGCAAAAATAAATATGGTATCCCCTTAAGAACTCCTCCAGATTCAAAGTAGTTTTGCTTGGTTTCTAGTCATGTCAGACTCCAAGGTAACGAGCGGGCTGATGAGGCACCTCGAAATACGGCCAAGTGGACACCGACTCGTTGCAGTCTGCCTCCTTGTAACTTGTATCTTCTTTATTAGGGACTACATTTGGTACTATCACACAGTCCGAATGGGATGGCTGCTTCGATAAGAGGTTGCATTCCGTTAAGCACTCGGTTTTACCGTGATCTACCTGTTATCAACTTCGTCGGAGCTCTGAGGTGGTCCTTTGTCGCCTGTAAATCGGCCACGAATTCCCTCTTTTGATTTCTAACACCGGGTGACAGCCAAAACTGTCCCTATTCTTTATAATGCTCTAATTTGTTAGTCATTAAATCTAATGGTAGAAATAAATATCACTACAAAGAAAAATATTTAAATTTTTATTAGCTAGCTTAGGTAGTCTAGGCTTGCGGTAGATAGCCAATCCCAGCTTAGGATAGCCTATCTATGCAGATATCAAACAGTTCTCTTGTAGGCTCTCAAAAATGGCACAATTAACTCTTAAACAGCGCAGTTTGTCGTGAAATTGATGATTCTACATGGCTCTATAATCAAATGAATTCATCATTTTCGAGCAAGATATGTATACGATTAGACAAAAAATAATCCAGAGAAATTATGCCAAATGGAATGCGCACAGCACAATTCGTAATTAATAAAAGAAATTCCGGTCGTAATAAAAGTGTGAAGACGGAAACGGATAACAAGGTAAGGACTTTAATTGATGCTGAACAAACAAAGTCAGTGAGAAAATTGGCTGCTAAGACATTTGAATAGAGAAGCCGTTCGAGCTACTCTCAAAAAAGAGCTTAATTTAAAGCCATACAAAAGTCAATGTCATCAATAATTTTCAATGCAGGATAAGCAACGAAGGTTAGTATTTTGCCTCAAAAGCATTTTTACTGCCAATAGCAAATATCCTGACGAATGGTTTCAGCAAGATGGCGCCACCACCCACACTGCATTTGCCACCGTGACAGGACCGATTTACACAACCACTAATGTCGCAAAGGACAAATTTCCCCTGCTGGCCAGGTCACCTGACTTGTCACCTTTAGATTAATTTATATGGAGTTTTGTAAAAGAAAGACTATTTCGAGCTGCACCATTTATTATCGCAGAACTGATGAATGAGTTTGTAAAAATATTGCATCTGTCAATGTCAGTATTTTTCAGAATGCCATAAGTAATTTTGCTAATCGTATTGATAAGTGCATAGAGTCTGGTGGTGGTCATTTCGAATGTTACAAATCTTACTAATAAAATTATAAATATTGTTCTTTGTGATGATACTTGTTGCTATCTTCAAGCTTTATTGGTTAACAAATTACGGAATTATAAAAAAAGGAACATTTTTGTCTGTGCCCGGTACATTCTGTTTCTTTCCTCTATTTTATAGCTTTTAAATATACCTTTTTATCAACTAGAAATGTAAATGTTAGTATACGATTTCTACTTTAGTTACGCTATGCCGGGGCCTATAATTTTTTTATTGCCTGCGTCCTCTTTTTATATTTTTATCGCTTTTACATATTTTAACCATACGACTTTTTGTATTTTAGGGCCTCCTACCCTTTAATGTATCACTGTTCCATAATCTTTTTAGATTTTAGTGGCGTACTCCCTGCTCCAAATAATAATAATATTATGAACCCCATGTAATTATTCTGTTAAGCTCTGTGTCGTGAAATGGCCAGACTATATTTATATATGAGTAGATACTTTGGGGCTTGGGGCTGAAGTAGGTTGAAGACCGATAGTGAAAGGGGAAATTGGTATGAGACGAGTGGGGATGGTTTATTATTAATTTTGCGGGGTCCTTTTAAACAAATATTTCAGAGTGCAAGTTGGCCAAAGATTAAAAGGTAGCTGGTACGCGTTGGGGCTGCAAAAGAAAAACAATGACGAAAATATAACTTTACTAGCAACAAAATTATATTTATATTTTCATAGAAATTGGGTTTAAATGGAATGGTCGTCCAGACGGGGTTAAAGGTCCACACGCAATCAGGTAGGTTACTTAAGGGATTAAAAAGGTCAGATTCAGTTTTGTGATTAAAAGGGACATATTAAACTGGGGCGTTCACACAAATAATGGAGAAATTGGGTAAGCCAGATTCAAGATCAATATGCAGGCGGCAACGGTTACGATTACCTTACGTGCTCGTTGCCGAAAAGGGGCCAGTTGGGGTACGGTGAATGCGACGGAAGAAGTCAATTTACCTCTTTTCTTAGACGAGGGAGCACTTGTCGCCCTCGGAGTTGGGAATCTTTGTCAGTCCTTGCCGAGTGACTAAGGCAGAGTTCACTGATGTCGAAGCTTGCCGATTGACTAAGGCAGAGTTCATGGATCGATTTAACATTCAACTTTAATCGAAATCGCCGCTGAGGGGGGGAGCATCTTTTAGCTCGTTCGTCAGAGTAGGTGGAAATATAACATTGCTGCTCTCTAAACTCAGTCGAAATATTATATAGGCGCCTGGTGCGGTGGCTTCAGACGCGCGCTTGAATTTGTGGAAAAGTCGGCGACTCCTTCGGGGGAAAGGGAAATCGTGATAACGTTCGTTGGAATGCCCAATGGATTTCAATCTTCC
Organism: Ceratothoa steindachneri; assembly: GCA_963969495.1. Classification (NCBI taxonomy): domain Eukaryota; kingdom Metazoa; phylum Arthropoda; class Malacostraca; order Isopoda; family Cymothoidae; genus Ceratothoa; species Ceratothoa steindachneri. The sequence goes on along the minus strand of OZ018319.1, from coordinate 192,911,300 downwards.
AGCGGAAAGCCAGAATGCTAGGGGAGAGGTGACAGTAGGGGGGGCTATGACATCGGTCCCTAGGCAAATACAGCTAGGGCGTGTGATAAGCGTCGGCCACCTCCTTGCCCAGGTTCATCCATGCTTTGTCAGCTCCATGCGGTGATTTTCGGATCAACGTGGGTACAGAAGGGCACATGGCCGCCATTTGACCTCATTCTGCTACATCCTTCCTATCCAAAAAGATGGCACATTTGGAGTTGGGGGAGAAAGGTGACATCCCCTTAAGCGAATGAGTGGTCACGGGGTAAGCGGAAAAGTGATAATAAAACACGGAATTCCTGACCTGTCGTCGAATAGGTGTACAAGCTAATTCTACCCGACTGTGTGTACATATGAAAGGAAAATGAAATTAATTATTGCCGAACATAAGACCAATAAAGGGGACATAATTAAAAAAATAAAATAATATTTCTACACCGTTATACAAAGCAAGAGAAAAAAGAACAGAACAAGAAAGAAATGGATATTCAAAGATACATTTTACATAAATGAAAGAAGGATTATGGTGTTAAATATACACATCTTTTAATGCCCGACCAGGTTATCTAAATATTAATTTCATGTATACAAGGGTGGTGTGCATCATAGACGTACAAATGGAGAAAAATAAGGACATAACGGAAATTATTAAATGTAAGCTAATCTCTATCTAGCTGGCGGTTATAATAATTACAAGGTGGACAAATTGATATAGAGCAATTATAAATATAACAAGCCTTCTTTCACGATATAAGAGGCTGTTTTCTTATCGCGGACCGAATCCTGCTCAAGGCTCCGAGATTTTTCCCACAAGGGAATGAGATTTGGGCACTCCTTCTGTCTTTGAGCAAATTCTTCGCTCATAACGCCGCTGAAATCAGAATCTAAGGGAGTTTCAAGGGAAGCGGGCGTCTGGGATTCCTTCTCTGCTCGGGCTCTCGTGATAACGGGCTAAGCCACTGGGTGAGACGAGACTTGGGAGCACTGTCCTACCAAAACGGAACAGAACTGGATAGGGGCTGACATGACTTTAGCCCATCTGGAAAACTACTGACACTCTAGGTAACAGTTTACAATGGGGAAGCCACCGGAAGAAGAAGCTCATTCGATACCATGATACACGTGCACCCGGTATCGCGGACGAGGGTGGAGACTCGGTACCCATTAATCTTTCGTTTTCAAATCTAAGACTTCCTGGAGAATTCTGGTCGAAGAGGAAATTTAAATGGTGCCCTGGGGCACTGGAATACGAAATTGGATCTGGGGTTTCTGGTCGCGATGGAGGGGAAGCGGGAGCAGCATTCGCCTGGTGGACTTGGTGAATGGGATTATCACGGATTTGTGAATTTTGGGGGCAATTTGGGCGCGTGTGGCCTTCGACACCGCACGCAAAACATATGATTGGCCTACGAGAAAAAGTTGACGCCGGGGGATTAGTTATGAGAGGCTTGACCTCACGGGTTCCGATGGAGGGAAACTTTTGGGCTTCAATGGGCCCGTAATCTTAGCGAATTCTGGGGAGTTCTTTAGAGGGAACCGTGAGTTATTAAATTTAAACTTGGATGATGAAGGGGGGGCGCTTTTTTATTTTCCTTCGCGTATAAGTTTTGACTCGCCGCATAGATATCTGCTTCCTCTATGTACTCTTTGAAGGAGTTGCACCGACAATCCCTCACGAAGAAGCAGAACTCTGGTGTTAGCAACGCCAGAAACTGATCCCGTAGAACAAAATCTACCAGAGACTCATAATCGTGAGGGACTCTCGATGCGTAAAACCAAAATTAAAAGTACGGGAAAGAGTATATTTAAAATGATGAAAGGTCATATTTGGTTGGATGTGGGCGTGGCTAAATTTTGTGTGGTAGAAGTCAGGCGTCATATTGTACGCTGCGAGAAGTTCGGATTTGAGGGTGGAGTAATCCACTGTAACTTCAGAGGGGAGCGATACGACTAGGTCTCAGAGCGGAGAGCTTAGTGGAGGAAGAAGTTTAGCGACACTGTCCGTCTCTATGTCCCAATAATTAACTTCAAAAGTTTTCTCGAAGTGAGTGAGAAAAGATCTGAAGTCCTCTTCTTCTTTGAACGTGGGGAGTTAAACGGAGGTGGATTGAGAGATTCCTACACGGGATTTAATGAAAGGGTTTCGAGCCGATCACGATTCGATTCCAGTACATATTGGCGAATTCTTTGGCGTTCTTCTTTCTATCTAATTTCTTTTTGTACAGCTAATTCTCTAATCTTTTTTTGTTCAGCTAATTCTTTACTCTCTATTTGTTTAGCTCTCTCTTTTCTCTCTTCTTTCTGTACATGATTAACAAGGTTTTTGGCACTTACACTGAGGGATTCTCCTTAGAGTTTAAATCTCTCAAACGATGACATTTTGTTCGTAACACGGGGAGTACGTTGTTCGAAAGAAAGGGTTTTAATGGGCCGTCAGCACGGGACGGAAGAGGCTTGGCTCACAAATTACTGACACACGAAGGAATATGCTTGTTTAAACGCGAAAGCTTTGAAATCCAAATATTAACACTAATATAATATACGATTAAAAAATTAAATAATGGAGTCTTCGTGAGATGAGAAGGGTGGTGGATTAAAGTGATCATGGGAAAAATACTTTCGCCTAACAAAATTTTCCTATTAAAGGTTGTTGGTCCAAACCCATATACAAACAGTAAGCGAAAAATTAATATGGCAGGGTTGTTTCCTATTTGGTTTTATCTTTGCAACTCAAATGGTACTCAGCTTTGAAATTTAAAATAAAGTTAAAGGGTTGCAATTAAAACTCTCTCCGAAGACCTTTTAAAGACCCTGACACACCCGATCACCAGATTTTATAATAGAGTAAAGTATATATAAGTATTCGTCGTGGAATGAACAGACTCTATATTTATATATAGGTAGGTACTTTGGGGTTTGGGGCCAAAGTAGGTTGAAGACCGATGGTAAAAGGGGAAATTGTTATGAGTCAAGTGGGGATGGCTTATTATTAACTTTGCGGGGTCCTTTTAAACAAATATTTCAGAGTGCAAGTTGGCCAAAGATTAACAGGTAGCTGGTACACGCTGGGGTTGCAAAGGAAAGACAATGACAAAAGTATAACTTTACTAGCAACAAAATGATATTTATATTTACATAGAAATTGGGTTTAAAGGGAATGGTCGCCCATACGGGGTTAAAGATCCACACGCGATCAGGTTACTTAAGGGATTAAAGAGGTCAGATTCAGTTAGGTAATTAAAATGGGGAATTTAAACTGGGGTGTTCACACAAATAATGGAACAATTGGGTAGTCAGATTCAAGATCAATCTGCAGGGTACAACGCTCACGATTACCGTACGTGCTCGTTGCCGAAAAGGGGCCAGTTGGGTTACGGTGAATGCGACGGAAGAAGTCGGTTTACCTCTTTCTTCAGATGTGGGAGCACTTGTCGCCTTCGGAGTTGGGAATCCTCGTCAGTCTTTGCCGATTGACTAAGGCAGAGTTCACTGATGTCGAAGCTTGGTGAAGGTCTAAGAGTGCTGCTCTCTAAACTCAGTTGAAGCGTTATATAGGTGCCTGGTGCGGTGGCTTCAGAAGCGCGCGATTTTGTGGAAAAGTCGGCGACTCCTTCGGGAGAAATGGGAATCGTGATAACGTTCGTTGGAATTTCCAACGGTTTTCAATCTTCGAGCGGAAAGCCTTAATGCGAGCAGAGAGGTGACCATTGGTGGGGGCGATGACATCGGTCCCTAGGCAAATACAGCTGGGGCGTGTGATAACAGCGTCAGCCGCCTCCTTGCTCAGGATCAGCCATGCTTTGTCAGCTCCATGCAGGGATCTCTCGATCCGCGTGGGTACAGAAGGGCACGTGGCCGCCATTTGACCTAATTCTGCTACACTCTGGAATGCAGAGAGGAAACAATAAATGACTCTCTTCTTTTTCTTGGCCTGGCGTGAATTATGAAAAACGCATATTCGAGGATTACAGTTTAATTAGCAAATCATACCCCGTTGGAAGACTAAATTGCAGTGAGCTTTTGATGACTAACGAGAGAGATGGGAAATGAGTGGGTTTCCCAAAGGGAGAGGCAGACTAAACTTATCTGTCGAGCATATTTCCGTTTTCCTTCTTAAATATTGCGACACATAATCTTACTCGACTCGGTGCACTGTTATCAAGCGAACCAGAATTATACACCTCATTCTGAGATGTAAGTAACACTTAAATATAACTTAATTCATATAATTACTCTTCAAATACTTCAGAAGCAAATATCTGGCACATTTTTAATTCTCTTTAACAAATGATTGCAGAACTTCATCGAGAAATTACGTTATTGGAAGAATGAGGAATCCATTTTTGATTATTGACGAAAATGAGACAGTTGCTGATGTTCGAGAAACAGTTTAAGCCTAGGAAATGCATTTCTGAACGATTCAGGTCAATAAAGTTGGAAGAGACGACTTCTCAGAAGAAATGAATGCCCTATGTACCCTTCATAACACGTTTCACCCATTGAATATCGCTTTGAAGTTAAGTTTTTTAAATAGGCATATTTACCTAAATCCAAGTCCTCCTCGGACTTCATTTTGGATGTAGGTCACAGTAAAAAATTGCTCATTGGCTGTTGCCTTTCTAAGAATAGACGAGAATAAGCTCCCTGCCTTGATTAATTCCTAATTCGAATTCATGGATTTTGAGAGAAATTAAAGCGAAAACCAACGATGCTATCTTCAATGTAAGGTTTAGGGAAAGACGATCCTAAAAATGAGGATGTAAATGTGAGTGGTAAAGATTATTTTGCTACTAGCAATCTGGTATATGCACAAGTATCCAATACTCTACAACCCGTAACAAACCTTCTTGAAGTCTATGGCAAATGGTTCAATACGATTTTCTGGCCTTGTCTAACATTTCAAGATTCCAGACAAAAATACATCTATAGTACGTAGATTACACACGACTCTATATCTTGCTTCTGCACATCCACTCTTCTACTCCCTTAAGAAATCCGAATTTTCATACACCATTTGGATACATATTTTTTCTATACATACGTATACGAGCGAATGGAAGGGCTGCCTAATGATATACAAATCCAAAGCTATTACCCCCAAATTCCACTACAACGCAAATTGGTTATAACACGAAATCATCATTATGTCACGGAGTTGTAGTTGAAATTCATAGTTATTCCGTGAGTGCGTGTAGGGCGGCTCCGCGTGAGGAATGATATCCCGTGATCTGATTAGATCACGTCAAATATAGGCTCTGAACATCGTGAGGTACTTCTCCGTACGACCATAAAAAAATACAAAAATACGTCAGGAGTCAATTCTCAATATTTCAATGATAACTGTGAAGAAATTGTTGTTTAGAACATGACTAATAAAAAGCTTTCTAGCATACTCTAACTCTACCAACCTCTTACAAACTATAAGAATTAAAATTCGATAATGATATTAGCATTGTAATTATAATTTTAGAACTTTATAATATTCAATAATTATACTCAAAGTCGAACGATGCATGGGAGGTAGATTGTTCAATTCATGTTGTGAATGACTTAATGAAGAAAAATTAATTAAAAAACAAATTATTTTGTATAATTATCCTTACATTTGAAAGCCCAATCTGGGGATCCCAGCTCTAAACGGTTCCAGTACTAATATAAACCATTTCGAAAAGGTTATAGTAACATTAAGTAAATACCAATCATTGTTGTCATGAAAATGACCGCACACACTTGGCGATTGTGAGAATAAAACGGTAATTTACTTCAGCTGGGATGTTCCCTCACATCGTCCGTATCATTATACCATCTAATGATCCATTCTTTCGACACTCAAATATTATATCAATGCCACAAAACCATTACGATATGAATAAGGTATCAATGCTAATATTTGCTCACAACCATCGGGTGAATGAGTTCAGACATTCACCACTTAAAGAGCAAAACTGTAATGTACGCATCGGGCACGCCCGATTGAACGCACTTCCTCCAGACCAGGCAAGAAAAGTAATGTCACTACTTTTATGTGGAGATGCACGACAGTGAATCACTAGTCTCTAGTATTGAACGAGAAATCGCCATAGGACCCAGTACACATTCACATGAATGAACAGCTTGAATGGACTTGGCTTTAAGCACTCTGAAGTAAATCCTGAGCATAATGTTGTGGATCCCGATTCCGGACCCCAACCCAACGTATCGAATGGTCATGGCTCCATCGATGCGAAGATTTAAAAGAGAGGAGAGGATTTAGCCGCCAGACCTTCCAAACAACTGTAGAAATTGGTGGGTATTTTAACCTTCACTTTTGGTGTCGCAGTACAGGGCATCGTCTTTACCCGCCGGGGGAGGGGGAAGCAAGATATGTCTTAGTAAGGAAAACTGCACTTGTTTAGGGTGGATGAATAGCGTACCCCATGGATGCCCGATGCAATGTGAAAGTGTCTTCTACTCATTACCACACTAACCATTCACCGCTTAGTTTAAGTTTGAGAAGACTCTGTTAATAATACTAACTTGATTAAAATTCATGTTTAATTCACCCAGGGCTTTACTCCCTTGTTTTAAAGAGAAAATAATTTCCTTAACCCTTGATATTTTTAGTCGGTTTCCCGCGACTCTATAAGTTACTATGTCGGTCCGTAGGTCGTCGGTCAGATGGTAACCATTTTACTTTTCAATCAGTTCTTTGGCAATAACATCGTAACATTTAGGCCGATTCGAACGAAATTTGAAACCCTTATGTTGTTTTACATTCGCCTATGATTGATATAATGACCAAGGTCGTCCCTATGTTAGTCCTGATATTATTAAAGTAAAACTAACTATGGGTAGGATTGTCCCACTTGTTTAACTTTTAAAGGTCGTAAGGTCATGTGGTCATAAGGTCATAAGTCAGGATAATTGAAGGCACATGACTTAGCTCTGTTGACCTTGTTAAAAGTTAATTTATTGCGAATCAAGTTTAATGATTTACGCGATTTTTTTAAACAAAATCACTGCCTCATCCTGACGGCCCAAAGTGTTGTGCCCTCCGTAGCATTCATTGAGCAATCTTCGAAATGGAGTCCATTTTATAATCTGCGTCTAAATAACAAATGTGTCAAAAATGAAGACAAATACGGGAAAAACGAGCTAATGGACAAAACAAAAATGGAAAAATGATAGAGTGGCCAAATTACATGAAACGAACTGTGGCAATCATCTTTGGAGGGAAGAGAAATGGGGAATAATCCAATGGAGTATCAAACGAGAGGTTTTATCGTGTTTATTCCCCATGGGAACATCGTGGTAGAGTTAGGAGAGTGAACAAATTTAAATATTATGCCCCACCGGTGAATTAAGATGAAAGTTTAGAGAGAGTTCGGAAAGACACATTTGAGAATGTCATAAAACATTAATTCTCCCAAAATTCATAAGAAAATCTTAAAATGTAGGTATTTTTAAGAGTCTCGAAATTGAGTGTATTTTTGATCACAGATTAACCGAAGTAAATGTAATATAAAAAAAACACGTTCCCTCTGAACTTGATCAAAATATAACCTTGTGTGTGAACGTAGTAACGCATCTTCCCCAATGATCGTAATTAAAAACCCGCTTTCTTGTAAACGTAATAAAAACATCTTTCCTGTGAACGTGAATAAAAGTCTGTAAACCTTATAGAAATCCGCTTTCCCATTAGCGAGGTAACAAATAAAGCTCGCAAGGAATGTATGAAAGAAAAATGTTTCTCTGTGAACGTAATTCAAACCAGGTTTTCCCAGTGAATAATAAAAACAGTTCTATTGTAAGCACAATTAAAGAAACAGCTTCCACGCGAACAATAAAAAACAAGTTAGCTATGAATGGAATAAAGTACAACTTACCCGTAAACTCAATCAAAATGCAGCTTCGCTATTAATGTTATAAAAAATAGCTTACCTATCAATACAATACAAACATATTAGCTTTGAACGCAATCAAAACACAGCTTCCCGGTTAACGTAATAAACAGCTTCCCTGTTAACGTAATAAACAGCTTCCCTGTCTGTGGATATAATTAAAGGAAAAAATGTTACCTTGGACAGGAATGAGTTAAACAAAACGATTGCCAATATGATGACAAAATAACGCTTCGTTGAGGGTAAGAAAAGATAACAAATTCCTTGGCACCCATTCTGATACGGTCTTTTCGGTTTAATATCTGGATTAGTTTTTTCGAAACTGATACGGAAGAGTTGAAGAGAAAGAAGAAATCACATCAATGGCTGATTTACAAAATAAGTCGTTAGCTCCTCGTTCAAGTTCTCTCTTTTGACTCCAGAGAGTCCGATGTATGGAGAGACGAAGGAAATGTTTTGGAAAGGAAGCATCGTGATCAAAGCCTCGTCGTAAAACAGAGCTTCGTCAAGACATAGGTTCAGAAAGGCTTAATAAGGTTGTCATCCGAAATATAAAGTTGAAACGAAAGTGATGTCCGATTTTATGGTATATATTAAAAATAATAAAACTTGTGACTATGAAAATATTTAATCATAAACATAACCTCCATTTCTTCATCTGTCAACAAGCTTATAAATGCCATGCTTGTAAAATTCTTTGGGTTTGATTCAAAATACAGTATGAATCCAACTCGATTTCAACCTCTTCAATTGATATTAACCTAAGGCCCTCCACATTGTTCTTTAATTCACTAAACAACGGATAATCAGAAGGATTATGGGAAGAAGAATGTTGAGGATGAAGTAATTTTTCCCAAGCAAGATCCTCCAAAAGATCTTTGGTCATTGGATCTGTGTGAGGACGGATATTATCGTGATAGAGGATGGAATCCCTTCTCTTGACTAAAGAGGGACGCCCTTAACCCAAAGTGGCCTTTAAGCGACGAAGTTGATTGCAGTAGAGATTAGCATTAATTTTTTGATTGTTGTCTAACAGTTTGGAATGGATTATTCCTTTAATATCACACCATACACTGAACATGATCAGTTTTGAGATGAAGTCCCCCTCTTGGTTGTTGAGAAATTCTACTTCTTCGACTGGTCCACGAACGGCAGCGTTTAACTTTATGATAAACGATCTACTTCTCATCAGCCTGCCCCACAATAGTACCTGAAGGTGTCGTGAAAGCAATGATGACTCACGGCAAGCAATGTTTCGTGCGGAACTAATTTTCCAATCACTGGAACCTTTCCAATCATTTTCAGTTAGCGTAGGACAGTCGTATAGGTTATAGTAAATTGCTCTCTGAGTTATCAAGAAGTTGTCGTAGGATTTACTGTGACAACAGTTTACAACTCTTTGGAATCAAGTGCTTTTGGACGACCTTTTTTGGTCTGTCTTTTAGACTGAAATCCTCATTTTGAAAGCAGGAAAACCACCTCCTGCAACTCCTTTCTTTTACTACATCAAACCCTGTACTTTATTGGCACCTTAATGAAACCTCATAAAGTCAAACATGAATAATATGATTTTTAGATAAGAGGACATAACGATGAATACTGAGTAAGATTATGAACAATATTTTTATAATCTGAAAGAAAAATGTATAAATTACTCACTTTAACATTCCTAAACAATAACAAGAGGCAATACTTTAATAAATACTGTCTAAACTTTTATTCTAGAAAATCTGACAATACTTTCTTTCCCTCCGGATTTTTTCTAAATACACGAAACAGGCGAAGGCATCTCCACACGAAACATTTTTAAGGATGGCTCGTAGAGATAGTGGTGAATTATGGAGAAAGTGAAGATGTGTGAGTGTATATGCAACTAGAGGTGTATATAGCCTACAAAAGAGAGACTGGCTGGGGTGTGTGGGACTTCGGCCACTCAACCCTCCTGAATCTGACTTATGTTCCGTAAGAAAGGTAGGTCCCGCGCATGTGGGTTGTCATAGAGAAGATGATAAATATGCCATCCTTTCCCTCGATTGTCAACATGTTCACTACTTTAAGGGGGTGTGAAAATACCACATTAAACTAGGTTAAGCCACGGTTGCTTAGGGTCATTGCCGAATGGTGCTCTAATTCGGCTAAGCTCTCCAGTGTGGATTTTATAATTATAGGGACCCATAGTTTGGATCTCAGTTAAGTTCTAGGTCCGCATTGATAAAGGAAAGAACTCAAATAATTCTGGACAATCGCCGATTGCCGCAATTTATTCGCATAGGCACACATTGTAATAATCATGAGGGACGAGATTTGTTTTGCCACAAGGAGACATTGGTCATGGATTGCTCATGTCGCTTAGCATGGCTATTAAATAGCGAAAGGACACTGGTCATATGTTTTTCGCGTTGAATGATCACGTGTTAGTCCTGCACACACGACGTAATATCCTATATTGCAATTATTTGAAACCTCACATGGGAAAGTGAATACACACACAATATATATATATATATATATATATATATATATATATATATATATGTCGAGGAATAGGTCACCTCCCCAGACAATACGTCCATATATACATATATGTATCTCTTGGTTGGGAGGAAAAAGATAAAAGCTACGAGAATATGTATATATACAGTTACATACACATATATTCTCTAATGTACGTACGCGTCATTCGCTACGTACAAGTACGTTCACTTCGTAAAAGTAATCCGTTGATTACGAGTTATAAGAGTGTGATTTTAATACAGGGGCCGATAGCGTTTAATGAGTTTACCAAGTTGCAGTTCAAGGATATATTTAAAGAGTGAAAACCAAAATCATAATTTTCATTGGTCACTAGTTAACATATATATACATACGAGAAATATACGAAATGTAAATAAAGATAATACTAACAGAATATAGATAATTGGCAATCGGGTAACGTTAATTACTTGTTAATTAGCTTTTAAAGAGAATACTATAAATCAGATATACAGAAGGAATATTTAAAAGTCGTAAAGCGGGTCGATTAAGGGGAGATACAATCAAGGATCGTTTTACCTTAAAGAGGTTCACATCCAGGAAGGAAAATCTTTTAGTGAGTCGGCGCGGGGAAATGGAGACGGAAAAATGGTCGTGATTTTCGGCCGAATATCCTGATAGTGACGAGGATGAAAGGGAAGGGAGAAACCACAAGACGAATTCATGATCCTCTTTTAAGACAGACGATGGCACCTCTGCTCCTGAGAAGTGCAACCTCCAAAAATCGAGACTCTAACGCGGCTCGGCGCGAAATCTCACACGGAAAACTAGAGATCCTTGAGGGAAAGTTCCAGATTTTATGGTGGGGAGAGAAAGTTACCCACAGGAAGAAGAAAAAATTCCGCTTACAAGTCCTTTGTTTTAATATCAAAGAATTCATTGAGAGAATAAATGCCCACAAAATAAATTATATTAGTGAGAGTGAGAAAAGCATGTAATCCCACGTCAACTTGTTATTAACTAAAGTTTAAAATTGCAACCAAATAAATAACCCGTTTCGAGGAACATAGCATTAATCTCAGCTAGAGTTGTAAAAATAACCGAAATTTTGAAAACCGGTTTAAACTCGTTTTAACCGAAATTTAAAAAGCACAACTAAGGGTCAATATAATATAAAACTGCATAACACTATAACACATCCTTTATTGAGTAATATAAACTAATGCACACCATAACAAAACATATAAAAAAAAAATTTTAAACAAATTGCTGGAGTTTTTTTACTCAAAATTTATCGTAAGAAAAAATGGACGAATAATTTTAAGATATATTCTTTTTCTAAAGTAGACGCGCAAAAAGCAAAGTACATTTAATATATTCTCGCCCATTCTTGCACGTACTTTGGACATAAAATAACCTGCTGCTTAAATCGCTCAGCTTCAACGCTCGTTGGCTTTATCGTGAGAAGTGCATCAAACAAAAGTTGCAAATTGTCAGTTTTTAATGAGTAGCTTCATCCTGTTTCAACTATTTATGTTAAAAAACCGTTAAACTTTTATAGGTAGCCCTATTTTCTTTAGTTCTTTCATGTACTCATACATTAGGTGACCATCCTTGGCTTCACAATTAGTACTATCTTAGTACTATCTCATGGTGTGATGCTACTGCCGCTGGGGAATCATCTTCAGTTTAAATATTGTTATTTGCATTTGGAAAAAGTCTCAAAATTTTCTGTTATGTAGTCAATTCAAAACCCGGTTTTTATATTTCAATTTTCGGGTTTATATATATATTAAAAACCAGTTTTTACCATTTAAAAAAATAACGGTTTTCAACAATAATCTTAGTGCGCTAAGATGACTAAAATTACGTAAATGCGATGTTCAGTAATGGCTATTTAATATGAATCATGAACGAGCGCTTTCGCCAAATTGATGGTGATATTTCCTAGCATAATACCGAAATTGGGGTTTAAGAACTCACGCGAATTTGACAATGAGAGAATAGAGTCAGCAGAGGATTAAGGACGCGAAATTTTGCCTTCAAAAGACAAAAGTCGAGCATTAGGAACAACAGTGTATGAATTTTAAAATAATTTTAAATCAAACAAAAATATTCCAGCCGCTAGTTTTCCGTTATCATCTACTATTACTCAACACAGAAAGACATATTCTCATAGTAATTATGTTCGAAAGAAGCTTTTGTAAACTTCCCAGATGTTCAACCTCAAATTAAAACATTAGCAATTAATATACAGTAACGGTTCTCTTTTAAAATAGTACATTAAGTAAATATGACCTTTTTTGTATTCCAACTCAAATGATCCGTGGATTAAAATAACTAGCTATCCCTAATATAAGAAAATTATCTCACTAGGAGCCTCATTGTTATGCCTATTTCACCCTGCTGAAGGCTCAGGTCTCTGATGGTAGTCTGTAGGTAGTATTGATAGCAACAGACGGATTGTATCCTCACTTAGATAGAGTGGGGGCTCCGTCTTTCAGGACGAAGTGCTTTGTTTTTAGACTTATCGAAGGGATGATTTATAAATTTATGATAATTTTTAAGTTAGGAGGATTTTGATAATTAGTAAAATTCTTTGCTTTTTGAGATTAATTAACACTCATTCTTCTGCAAAAAAAAAACGATACTTGAGTTGTCTGGAATGAAGGTGTTTCATTATCAGGGACCCTTCTTCGGCAGATGTGCTTGATATATCTAAATCAGGTGCTGCCTATTAAATAACATCCATAAGTTCTTACCGTTGAGTGTCTGGAGTTCTTCTATGAACACTCTACAATTAAATTTTATGATGCCTCCTTCGTCTCTTCTATTTAGGGTGTTGGTAAAGTGAGGTTTGCTCATTTATTCCTTATCACCTTTAAATATTTTCACTATTTCCTTTTTACTCTCTTTTCATTTGTCTATCCGCTCCCTTCCTCATTCTTTTTCCACTGACTAAATATGCCTTTATTGGGGTCGTGGTATTGTAGTTGTTGAGTTTCCTCCTATTTTCTTTGCCAGAAAGCCATATATTCAATGACTTCAGCACCCTCGTCTGGCATTAATAATAGGGAGGGGGACAATACCTAGGTTAGCTGAGTGGACTTTTTAATTACCTTATTATTGAGAGTGCCACAGCGTTTAATCCGTTTTAAAGAAAGAGCCATTCAACGCGTAAAGGATCCAGTGAAACACAAAGCATTATCCAAAAATAAATATATATTTTAAATTTACCAATAAACTCACAAAATATTTACATTAGATTCGAAGGGTTTAATATAGTTATCTAGCTTTGAACTAAGGCCTATTTTTATGTGATTCCTTCTAAACGCAAAGAAGGTAGGCTCCACGTAAATATACCAATTGCTAGTTAGTTATTTAGGTAGACCTTTTTGTACAACATTTATCCACAATACACGTTCCCCAATTCTTAACTAACAATATGACAAGCATTACTAAATATTTTTTCTTTTTTAGTTAGCTTGGGTACAGTATTAAAATTCCTATTTAATCAAAATGAATGTAACTAGTTATTCTGACTTACATGAACTTAAAATGATCAGGGGTTGACGGATGTCACTATATTGGCTTTATCCCGCTTCCTTGAGTGACAGAGGCTGATTGTAGTTTTTCCACGGGGTGGGGGGTAGGGGACACGATGTCAAATTCTTCGGTTCTACGTTAAAAAGAGAAGGGAGGAGTTGTACTCTCTGGCTCAAGGAGTACTCTTCGGGGTAACTCTTGGAGCCTATTTGTATCCTAGTTTTCTTCTAGGGGTAGCCCACTTGGATTTTGGGGTAAACGAGGTGATTTTGAATGTACTTGACAAATAGAACTTTGTTAGAGATGAGTTCTTCTCCTCTCACTCTTACTGAGATTGTGCTATGAGAGTCACTCGAGGGTGAGAGGGTTTTCTTTTCTCTAGTCAGACTTCTTCTAAGTCTGTAAAGGATACTTCGGACTGGCACCGATACAAACGAGAGGTTTCTAAGTTGTAGAAGAATGACTTTGAAAGCAGGTGAAGGACCGACCTCCTCGATCTGGTCCTCTATCGTCTCTCACCGAATAATCCTTTCTCTGTCCTTATGGGGCTTATTTATAGCCTGGCGACCGCCCCATCTAAGGAGGAAGGGGAGAGGTCGCAGAGGGGAGAGCAAGGGGTGAGGGGAGGGTAGCACCGCGGTGCCCAGGTCGGCTTCTTAATTAGAGGCACCGACGATCGTCGTCATCCTTGGTGTTCTCTTTGACTGGCACCGCTTTTAGTGACGATTTAACCGCGGGCTTCCGGACCTCGTAGGTAATCGGATCCTTTGAGCGCTGCGTAATGGTCTTTAGTGGTCACCTCGGCACAGCGGCTCGCTCCCGACTACCTATGCGGCGGGGAGATCAAAAGGGTAGGCCGTTTGACTGTTAGTTAGCCGGCTAACGTTCTCACGCCTCTCCTCATGTGGCTCGATTCTCTCGCTTTCTCTGCTGGGGGACTTTAACGTATATGTCAGCCTAGCCCTCCGTGTGGCTAGTTTTTTACAAAGAAATACAATGCAACTATAATTTCCTTCTCTGCCCCTTCCATTCTATATGATAATAGATGAGAAAATACAGACTTTTCTAATCCAACGAGAGGGTGTTCATTCAATGAAGAAAGTAAAGTACCTTAAAAGAGAGAAGAGGGTGTATGGGCGGTAGTTCATTTCACGTGTTGGAAGCACATATTGAGAAGTCAGGGTCACCTATGCAACATAGACGACTATGAAGTACATCCACAGAAGGGCCAGAGCTGAAATGTAGGGTTCTCCGGGAGCGGTACAAGAGCAGAGAAGAAGAGAAGAGTTGGGGGATGACAGCGATATTTATATGATTCTATATAAAGCTTTATCTCATAAATAATATTTAGTTGCGTTTATTTTTGGACAAAACTGTATATACCATCCTGTAGAACCCTTTAAGTAAGAATGAGAACTAAAGATTGATGATAATAATAATATCGAACCTTTGCAGCCATTTATACCGTGGATACAGAAAATTGGTCGTTAAACCTCTAAAACACTCAAGAAATCTCAAGGGGAGAGTCCTCAAGGGTAGACCATAAAATTGACCTAGTGTAATTCACTTCACATCCTTAGCCGCTAGAGGGAGTCGATTAGGTTTGATTTTGCGTTAGCAACCTTATATTGTTGCTACCCGTGGTTCCGATCTCATATGAAAACTTGATGTACTAAGACACATGAATGTGGAAAATAGTGACAAAACACCAGTAACACACAATACTCCAAATTTATGAGTTCGCATCATTTCACAAACCAACTACTTGACTCTTATGAATAGAGCTGCCTCAAGTGTTTCCCGCTAAAGAAGAGAATTTACGATGTGAATGTTAAGTGATGTTTCCTGCCTGGAACTGACATTTACCAAGGTCCTTGTGACAGTGTTGTTCAAAGTCTTCAAATTTCTCAAAGTGGCCCTCCAGAGAAGGAAACACTTATAGTGCTGAAGGGTTGCGCTAACACAAAGCTGCAAAGGGATGAATGATCTGATAAGAAGAGCAACGAATCTCTCTGCCCTTTTGACACAGCATTATTTTTTCAGGACTGCTCTGCAGAGGTTTACTTTTCAAGTAGTGAATGTGTGAAGGTCATGAGGTTATTAAGAATTTCATACAAATAGACTACACTAATATTCACTCGTGAAAGATGATCTAACTGTTGTAATTGAATTAGCTAATTTAGGGTACAGGGGATTTCATTTATTAATAATTTAAATTTTTTATATCGCATAATAATAAAAAATATTACGAAATAGGTATATTTAAATTAAACTATATAGTATTTGTATATTTACCTTAATTCAACCTAATATGTGCACTCTTATTATCTACATATCTTGTACAGTCGCGGGCAGTTGCTCATGAACAATACATTATCTACCCTTGAATTTTCCAAATTTCGTTTTGACCAATGATTAAGCAGAGAGCGTTGCGCTGCAAA
Source organism: Ceratothoa steindachneri (assembly GCA_963969495.1). Classification (NCBI taxonomy): domain Eukaryota; kingdom Metazoa; phylum Arthropoda; class Malacostraca; order Isopoda; family Cymothoidae; genus Ceratothoa; species Ceratothoa steindachneri. The sequence continues at coordinate 192,894,940 of OZ018319.1, read as the reverse complement.
TGCATATTCTTATTGTGACCATTTACTCGTCAGTTATCCTAGGAGGTTCTAGGATAATATTTAATTTTTAATTGGTTAATTGGGGGAGATGAGTGAGGGGAGGGGAAGGAGGAAGGAGACGAGAACGGGAGAAACATAACTATAAAATGACAAAAGAGTTATGTCAATCCCTTGAAATAAAAAAGGTTAGGATACTTGATTCACAAGCTTGTATGGATATTTTGGATTAAAACGGCATTACACTTTAGGGACGAAATGTAGAAGTAAATGCTACTTCTTTCCAATAATAAATTAATTATAGTGATATTTATTTATCTTGTATAAATTAATAAGAGAATTGTTGCGGGAAAATTAAAATAAAATTGATAATGAGCAAAACGGAACTGATGCTTAATAAAAAAAATATATTGTTGATATTCACTTAAAATTAAGAAGGAAAACCAAATTGGGAATTTTCGCAGGAATGGTTGAGAAAAGGTTTGTAAATCAAGTCATGAAGAGGAATTAAGTGTTTCTTTGAATGTGAAGTGAATACTACCGTATGTATGTCGTGAAAATAGTTTGTAGGGAGCGATCTAGGATCTCCTGTAGATCCTACACCCCTCCCCTCGTTGTTTTTTGAGCTGCATTTTTTCAAGTTTAGCTTAATAGAGCTCTATCTAGGTTAAATAAAAATAAGAAACTCGTATTTCATAGAGAAAACACACATCGAACAACGTCTGGACGAGGATTTACAAGAGATCCGAGTTCTGTGAATAAAGTAGTTAAAATAGAGAGTAGAAATGCGTGCAAGATATAATGTCGCAGATCCTTCTGAGGGTTATTCAGGCCGGGAAGGCACCCAATCCTCTACATGTCAGCTGCGGTATCACCTACCGTGACTCTACACCTCCCAATATTTTCTCTTGCTATTTAAGAAGGTCGAATTGGCTGATTCCTCTTACTGCTTTGTATCCTATTTGAAACCAGTCTTGTGGTACGATTACCACAAGGTTACTACCTACCTCGTGGGCGATTACCCCGATTACTTGGAATGCCTCTGCTCCCAAAGCTTGTACGGCGCCGGGAATATTGCGTTCGACTTTTTTGGAGCACACTCGTGTCACGCTCGAACCTTGCCAGTGTATACGGATGGCTCCAAGTCCCGAGAGGAGGTCGGCTTCCACGCCGTTTCCCCTCTGTTTGAAGTCAGCGGGGCTCTGCCAGGCGCTGCGTCTGTCTTTACGGCCGAGCTGGTGGCAATACACCCACTCGGTACGGGAGATTACGCGACGTGCCCGGTTTAGAGACCGGATTGTGATCTATAGTGACTCACAAAGCGCCCTGAGTGCTCTCGGGGCATTGGAATCTCCGCATCCCCTGGTTCGCGATATCCGTGACGCCACGGTTTTGGCGAGCCAGGTGGATGTCGAGATTATCTTCTGTTGGATCCTGGAAATGTAGGAATTGCAGGGAATGAGCGCGCTGATGAGGGCGCCAAAGAGTCCGCGAGGACTCTGCGACCGGACCAGCGTTTCGCTTTTTTTCACACCGACTACATGGCAGGAATACGGGCAGCTCTTCCAACTGCTTGGCAAAAAAGATGGGAGACAGTCGAAGGGAACTTAAAGTTGCGTGCCATTGCGCCGCGACTGTTCCCATGGACCTATCCCCCAATTCCACGATGGTATCAGGTCGCTTTCTGTCGTCTTCGAATCGGGCACACTCGTGTAACGCATCGCTATCTGATGGAGCGCTCGCCTGCGCCCTATTGTGACTACTGCGTCGTCCCCTAGACTGTTCGGCACATTTTTGTCGAATGTCGCAGTCTGGGTGATCTTCGCGCACGATACCTGTCCCGGTACCGGGATGGGCGGGGCCGCTGCCGCCTGTCCCTTGTACTCGGGACGAGTTCGTGCACATTTACTTGTGGACTTGTTGACTTTTGGGGAAGGCCGGGCTGCTCCCCTTTATTTAAGTAGGTTTTATTTTTTTGTTATTGTTTTCTTCGTAGGTTGCACGCTGCTGCGCACGGGTGAGGGGGACCTCCCCCCGACGCCGGAGATTGCTTCCTGATTAAGTTTTTCCAATTTATATCATTGTTATGTTTTCATATTCTTATTTTAAAGTAGCCTAGTACTAGGCTGTCGTGATTCCGGCGACTTATGCCCAAGTATGCAGTCGCCAGATGGGCTCCTAAAGTAAAAAAAAATACTTGGAATGTATGAGGTGCGGAGTGTAGTAGGCTGTCAACTCTCTTCTTTGCGTCCAGAGCACATACACTGAATACACTGACCCAAACTTTTACGAGACAAAACTTTAGGTCAAATTTGTTTTTGTTGACAAGGTCCAGCCTAGCTCATGTCCGAGGCCCTGCATGGGGATATTATCATACTTCGGAATTTTTTTATTGTAGAGAAACTTTTTCTTCACAACTTAAAGCATGGTAGTGCCTAGGTGGCTAGTATCTTAGAGTTCATGTCAAGAATAATTCACTGGGGAACAATGTATTTGGTGAATTGACAAAAGTATATTTTTCTACCTAATTCAAGCATACTGAATTCAAATCGGAAATCAGATTCTCTCTAAATGCTACAGATTTTTTGTAATATCAATAACTAATATTATACAATAATTTTCATTTTATCACGCCTATCATCATGCCCTGAAGTAATTTTGAATCATCCTTTTGCGTTATTTATAGTAAAGCAGAATTTTTTGCACAAACATTTTATTGCAGATGAGAAGAAACTTGAATTACACATTAGCATCACAAATACTGTAATCAAATAGATGCTAATTTATTAATGACCGTACATCAGTCTGGAGGACCTCTTCTTGATTTCAAACGGGCAAAATTTGCGTTTGTAACTCTTTCTGTTGTAAGTCTTTTCTGGCTGATCTCTTCTAATCGTCCAGCAGTAGTCCTCCATCATGTGTCTATCCCAATGACCCTGGTAGCGCTCTTCCATCGTCACCAAATTCTGATGGGAGCGTTCTCCTTGTTCGTCGCTTACGGCTCCCAGAGTCTCTGGGAATCGGTCGAGGTGACTATTTAGGAAATGCAGCTTCACACTCATGTTGCATCCCAGATTACGATATGCTAAAAACATATTAGTAACAAAATCCTCGTGGTTATGAGCTTTTTTGTTTCCCAAGAAGTTACGAACAACGGCAGAAAATAAGAGCCAGGCTGCCTTCTCTTTTTCATTCATGTTGTTCACGAATCTAGAATCACTTAGAAGTCTTCGGATTTGGGGACGATCAAATACTCCTGCTTTTATTTTTTCGTTTGACAAAGCAGGAAACGCAGATTCTATGTACTAGAAAACAATCATTATCAGTGCTCAACGTCTTGACATACTGCTTCATCAACCCCAGTTTGAAATGAAGTGGAGGGAAAACGATTTTCTCTCGACTTACGATTAGCTCTTTAACAATGTTTGGCATTCCTGCTTCCAAAGTTTCCCGAACTGGCCAATCTTTTGGGGACCAGTGTTTGTCACGGGCTCGACCATCTTAAGGTCTACACATATGATCTAATTGTGTTAATGGTATTTAAGTAAATCCATGACCATTGTTATGTCATAGTGAGTTTTCGCAGATGGAAAGAGTGACCGAGAGGAACTGCACCAAAGTCATTTCCATTATGCAAAAGGACACACTTGAGGCTACGCTTGGAGATATCCAAAAACAGTCTCCACTCAACAGGGCTATAGGTGCCAAGTCCCAACTCAGTAAACAAGCCAAGAACATCGTGGCAGTATACAAATTGTTTGTCCTCAGAGAAATACTTAACAAATGTACTCTCCCTTGTTCGGTAATATGATACACTTACCGACTTATCAAGCATATGTCTGTTACTCAACCTGGAGGCTAAAAGTTCTGCAGCTTTCTTGAAGAGCACCAAATCACGTGTCAAGTCATTCAAATCCTCTTAATTGAAACAGTGAGGAGCTAATGACTGTTCAGCATCTGATGATGAATCTGCCGACTCTGAATCCATTCCGTGGATGTCCATATCAGGTCCATCATTTTCATCCTCGGAGGAAGCATATCCACTGAAAATCGGAACTGGTAAAGACTCAGAATGAGGTACTGGCTGGATCGCCGAGGGAATGTTGGTGTAGTCGATCTTGTGCCGATTTTTCTTGCTAATCCCTTTAGTATTCACCAGACAGAAATAACAGACCGATACATGATCCTTTGGCTCTCGCCACACCATGGGGATTCCAAAAGAAAGACCATTTCTCTTTCCTTTTGTCCACTCATGAAGATGTTCCACACAACTATAGCAAACAGCATGTGGGGCCCACTTTTTATCTTGATCACCAAGAGGAACATCAAAATATGCCTTATAAGTGCGTATCACAAAGTTTGATATATTCTGCCTTTGACGAAGTAGCATGTAACAGCCACATATGTAGCAGAATGTGTCTGGATCATTAACGCAATTTCCTCTTGACGAAGCCATCACTCTAACATGAGACCTGAAAAAAGAAACAATGATGTCAATATTTTGCACAATAACACTTATTACTATCTTACTACTATGTACTATGAAGTATTTGCTTCCTACAAGCACCCTCTCTGTCCTTCCGGAGGGCAGTTTTCGGAGAAACGAGAAAATAGAAATTACAGAATAACTATAGCATGTAGGTAAAAATGGATTATATATTTGAAATCAACAAGAAAAAACGAATTAAAATTGGTAGATAAATCTAAGTCACCAGAAAATTTGATTAAAATTGTTCGCCTCTGTAATCGACTCAATTTTGCTATATCAAGAATAACGACCTCAAAAGCCCCCAGTGTCAAGAGACGTTATATCTTGGAACTAAGTCACGTTTGCATTCTTGCATGTTGTTAATTTTTGCATTGTCTTTCCCCAATACGATTCATTATGTTGTGCATGAACGCCTGTATGTGGAGTAACCAAGTGCAAAGGGTGGTTGACTGCTTCTATGCTAGTAATTTGGATTATTGACCAGATTTCTGTGGGCTTGGGATTCATCACTGTGGATAAATAATTGATGCATCCATCAATCAACATTGTTTTCATTATTGAGTCTTTTTTGTGGTTCGGTGTTCAACTCCTTCCATAATCTTAACCCCTGGTGAAAAACTAATCTCAACTAGGCCAAACACCCTACCTTTACTTTTTAGTCCTCACCATATTAAGCTATTTATTTATTTTTTCTCTCCCAATAGTTCATAAATGTCTTCTCCATCACCCACAAACCTCTCTAGCGTATCTCACAACGGGTTTCATGTCCCCCATCTTAGCTCTAATCTGGTGACCCCGCTACCCTTTTGATCTCATATATCCTTTCTTTCTTCGGGTTTAATGCCCACCACATCACTTCAGCTCCATCATCTCTTTTGCCCTGTATCTCTGCGCTGTCTTCCTACCTCCACCTTTCATGGTGAGTCTGGAACCAAGTCAATATTTGGAGACTATCAACTTATTGTGCCTCATTTTAGCTACCTCGTCGTGTCGAGCCGGGACCACAAGGTACATCTTCCCTCCTGGGACTAAGATAGATGGGGATCCACTCTGCACATCATCAAGTGATCTAGGGCCCCCACAAGGGGGGTGAGCTCATGTGTAACGTGGACAATTGTGCAACAGCTTAACTCTGGAGGCATACGTCCCTTTTCTATTCCAAACCATGAGTCGAAATTTGTTAATTGTGAAGGGTAAGCAGTGTTAAGAGTTGCGCGCCCACATGTTTTGAATACCGCAAGTAGCCTTCTATTCACTACTGGAGATATAAATTTCTACACACATTCACTTCTCCTAAATTAACCAAATTGATATCCAGCGTGAAACGCATCTTACCAAGAGTAACGGAGGTTAGTTTCTATTTTCAAGAAACGAGACAATTGAAAAAAAATTCAACTCTGTAAAATGGTGAAGTGTCAAGTCAATGCTCTGGGAAACATACTTCAATTGCACTCGGCCAAAGGAGTGAGAAGTAAAGAATGGAGACTTTGCGCGCCGAAATTTCACACAGAGAAGGTCGTTCTTCTCTACATAATGTTGCCACCTTTTTGAATGCTACCACCAAATGGTTGATAATAACAACATTATAATTTAGTTCAAACTGTGTGGATACCTTTCTGATCCTCACTAACCCTGTAAAGATGGGTCAGATTAAGGTGTATCAATTGTGGGATGAAATATATTTTTTGCCAATTCCTCCACTGAGGAGTTCTAAAAATATATGTATGGATGTAAATAATTCAAATCTGCTATTATTTTTGTGAGTTAACAATATTTAGCTTGGAAAATCTACGTTTGAAAAAAAAACAACATAAATTGCTCTCAGAAAACAAGTTATTAATTTTAGCTTTTCAAAATGGCAGGTAATGCTATAGACGTTTAGTTTCTCTCCATAAAACATATCTCAGTAATCATAAAAAATATCCTTCTAATCATACAACATTAGAAATTGATGATATCAGTAAAAAATTAATCAAACAAGTTTAATCAAGCCTTGCTTTGATTCGTTCTAGGACATAAGTTACCGACTTGCTTTTTAGCCTCTGATATAGCCATCATGTTTCTCATATGTATACAAAATGCCTGCTGCCTCTGAGACTTGTTTCACACACTGCTCTTTTCACTGAGCATGATAGCTACTGTAGAACTTGCATATTTGATATAGCTATCACGCTTTTCATGTACGTACACCCTGTCTTTTGCCTCTGTGACTTGCTTCACATACTTCTCTGTTGAGCTACTGTGGAACTTGAATAGGCTTATCAAGGAACTTCTTTACTGCCGCTGTAGTCAGCTTACATGTCAAAAGAGAATTGAATACCCCGTCAGATCAGTCTGTTAGCTCAACAGGGAAGAAATCTCTAAGTGTGTGATCATCTCGCACCCCCCTGTCACCAATTTTTTGAACAGCTGCTCTCTTCTCCTCATTTCATATGAGCACAAGTGTGTCTGAATTATCATTTCGCTGAATTAATAACATGCTGAAGGCTAGAGGTTTGGAAAAACAGCATTCACTACATCTTTCTTTTGCAACCTAAGCAACCACAGCTGAAACAAGATGTGGTGCGGGCCTTTCACCCAAGAATGTTATACTTTGATGTTGAAACCACAAAGTTAGTACACGTCAACAATGTATTCCACTATCAGTCCTAAGTTGTTGAGGGTTCTGTCTTTAAGGCCATGTTCTGAAACCCATATCCGACAAAGCCTGTTTCATGTCGTTTACCACCTAGAAGGGGTCACTGAACCAAGTTCTGTCCTTATGGCCTGTCTGATCCTATACGCTTGATCATTTAAGACATTCTCACTAAGTAAAGTCGAAGGCTCTCCAATTGAGAGTTAAGTGAATTAAGGAGAGTTTTCTATGTCTGTTGCAGTGTCTAGCATCTTTCCAATATTACTTGTCCATCTATTGTTAGACAAGGTCTTCTCATCCAGTGCTGTCATCAAGCGTCGCAGTGTAACTCAGTGTGGAGGGTACAGACCAACCAGATCAGTTTACGGCCAAGCTTGACTTCTACCCAATGCATGAAACCATCCTTCCAGCCAGTGTAAACATTTGTAGAATAACCTCAAATGGCATGCAGGGTTTTATCAAAGCCCTTCTTCTTTATGAAATCTAAGATATTATCAGCAAAATCTTCAGCAGGTCGTTTACTCCTTGAGTCTTTCTCAGGAGTAAAGTTGTAGAGATATCTTCCACCTGGTTCATTGCCCACAGAAACATGCCCTTATTTGATGATGCTGGCAAACTGTCGACCTTAATTTTCTACTTTCTGCATAAATTTAGTTGTATCTTGACACCCATCATAGAAGATGTAGTCAATTTTACCCTTCGTACCAAGCTCATAAAAATTCTGATACAGGGATCTTATAACTTTTTCTTGCGTCTTCTTGTCTTTATTGTAATTAACTATAAGCCTCTTGTCCTCTTCAGTGATCAAACTAGCAGCCGCACAGGCAGCAGTGGTGATTGCAGCTGTGACACGCAGGTCAATGCCATATCTGCAACTATCCATACGAGTAGCACCATTGGATATTTCTAATGTGTTGTACTATGGCATCTTAATGGCAGCTGAAAATGTGCTCGATATTTTTAAAGTCACTTCATAACTTTCACTTTATCCATTTTGAGCATCAGCGACTTGTCTATCATTCTCATCAGCACATAAAACTATTTCACTTGATTAAATTGGAACATTACCCTCTTTACTTGTCTGCTTTATTCAGCAACACTTCTTTTACTTTATTGCCGCTTCTGCTTTTTGACTTGACTGTTTTGCTCAGGTTGACCTGGAAAGCCAATCTGATGTGGTCCAATTAAACCAAACTTTAGTCTCTGACCTTTAATGAAAGAAAGTTCTTTCACGAGAATTTTCACATCCCTAGGGCATATACAATTAATGAAAGTTTCGTTTATGCAACCAGGTCAGACAAATTCCCAGCAAAGAGCAATTTTAGACCTGCAAGTGAGGATGTCCTAAAGCTTGTTATGTTTAGTAATAAAACCTCCTTAACATATATCTCTCCTCTTCCAAGAGATATACTTTTGGTCTGTTCCCAATTCTCTTATATTTTGTTTAAGATTGTGACTTGAATTTATAACAGGGGCGACAAAAGAACTGTTTGCTCGTTCCACCTATTCAAGGCACTTTAAGCTAAATGTCCTTTGCAAGACTGGCTGCTGGTTAGTTTCTCGCATCCTCACTACTTTGTTCTCTGAGCAATATTCCATATTTCAGAACGTCACGCAGAGTTAGGAGCTTAGAGGTAAAAAACTCTTTACCATTTCCAATTAAGTTGTTCATATGTGTGAATTTTAAAAGCCGTTTGTACGTCAATTCCCATTGGTTATGATGGTAGCACTGACGGCAAAGTAATATTCAGCACAGTGATGAATGTTTCAACCTGTGAAATAAGAAAATAGTGAATTATATATAATTATTAATATAATAACTGTCATTTAATTCCCACATGTAGTAAAAAAGTGAAAACTTTCACGAAACAGAACCTAATTATATTAAAATAACAAAAACATCTTTAGAATTCATTAGTCTTGGAAGAGGTTTTTAGTAACTTTCTTTTTAGAATTTGAAATTGGAAAAAAGTGACACACCTTAGTGTTAAGTGTAGCACCAAAACCATGCTGCAATCTATCTCGAGAAGATTGCCTACCCTTCCGGCCCCAACGCCGGTAAATGCGTTTCATCCTGGCTCCAACGAATGGAGGAGAATCTGCGGCTATATGTATATCTTTCTACAGGTTAGGTTGGATTGGGTTTGGTTTGGTTCGGTTGGGTTTGGTTGTGTTGGGGTGATATTGGTTAGGTTAGGTTAGGTCGTGTTGGGTAGAAGTTTAGTTGAGTTTGATTTGGTTGGGCTAGGTTGGGTTAGATTAGGTTAGGTAAAGTTATGCTAGGTTAGGTAAAGTTAGGTTAGGTTAGGTTGAGTTTAGTTAGGGTAGGTTAGTTTATGTTGGGATGGATTCGGTTGGGTTAGTTTTAGTTAAGTTAGGTTGCATTGGATTAGGTTAGGTTTTTTTAGGTAAGGTTGGGAGTTTTACCACCGTAAAAATGCATAGAGATACATAGAGTATTTAGATAAACTTGTCTCGTTTTTTGCAAATCCATTGTCCTTTACGTAATCGAGTTTATCAATATTCTTTATCAATATATTTTTTTTTAATATGTTGAATCTCGTAAAGGTTTTTTAGATATACTTAAGATCGTTCCCCATCTTTGGTGGCAATTCATTTTCGGTTATGTAACCACCCATTTGTTTGTATGTGCCCATTTATCTTCAAAGATTATTAAACAATTTCGATTTAATCATTGGAGAGCAGTTGGGGTTTGAGCCAATTGAAGGCTTGAGGAGATTTTGGGTCGGATCTAGATTTGGTGCGGATATTGAGTGACTATTTATGTATCTTCTTTGATATTGTTTTATAGCAGGGGAAATCCCCTCTGAAAACATTCGCACGGGGCAATAGAGTCTAGGGGGGTCTCAAATAACTCTCCAAATTAGACAACCCCTAAATAGCTAAATTCTGCATGTAAGGATTATAGTTGCTGGCTGGTATTAGAAGAGTATTGAGAGATGTAAAAAGCTCCGAAAGAATACAATGCATCAGAAAATATTATTACGCTAAAGCTTGAATAGATTAAAGTATGAGAGAGGGTAAACTTTGGATTAAGATAAGCAAGTTAAAGTCGCTAAGTAGGATGTAGATAACGAAATGTGTTCCACACACGTTACAAAAATGCACAGGAGGAAGATTGGTCTCCCGTGTGAAAGTCCACCAATAACTACACAAAATCAGACCAACTCCATAGCATGACTTGCAGAGTTACATAGATGAACATGCCACAACAGACCTTGCAGTTCACACTAGGTTGCCTGAGATAAAAGATAATGAGGAAGATAGTAACTACCTTAAGAGACCGTTCGGCCCATTACAATGGAAGTACCTTTATTTTTATCCTAAATTCTAACTATATACAATACTTCGTGTAAGGCATAAGATAGTAAAGATGAAGTCTCTCCCTACCCACCTCTCCCACCCGTTTCCTGGCTTGGAATAGTGAAAATATATACCTGGTAGTGTTAGAAAATAGACGCAACCAGGAAATTTTAACAGGAGAGCAGGAACACATTAATATATACAAAAAAATAAACGAAAATATGACCTTATCTTAATAATCTTATATTAGAACATGCTCTTTTTTTTCTTTTTAACATGCAATTTTTTAGATTTTTGACGCTTATTATCTATTAGATCCATCTACTACTTCCGTTCTTATTTTAAAACCTTTTGACTTATTGGACACTTCTAGTACCGTTTGGAAATGCAAATTTTCTGTAGTATATTTTTAAATGTATTTATTCATATACATATCTAGGATTTATGTGTTCTGAAAAAGATGACAGAAACGTATTTACATTTTATATAGATGTAGAATCAAATTATCTTACTCATCTAGGCTTAGAACATACTCTTTCTTTTTCTTTTTATCAACACAGTGATTTGTCACAGAGAGAGAGAGAGAGAGAGAGAGAGAGATGTACAGGAAACATGGGGGAGATCCCGAAGTGAAATTTATTTAGGGGAAATTGGGTTAACCTGACACCTGAATGCTCGGGAGTTAGTTAATCGCTATAAAAACGCTGTTAGTCGGGGATTTGATTCAAAGTATTTATCTCTACGGCGTTTGAAAGTATCTACGGTGTTGCAGTCTATTACTTTACGAGGAAGCCCATTCCATAAGTTGACGATTCGATTAAAAAAGAAGTTCTTAGATTCGTGCGAGTTAAAATGATTACCTATAATTTTACCTCCGTTTCCTATCGTGTAATTTGACTGGTCGACAGTGAAATATTTATTGCGGTCCATATTGTGTATGCCTTTGATAATATTAAAGACCTGAATTAAGTCCCCTCTAATCTATGGTGATTTAACGGAATAAGAGTCAGTTCTCTAAGTCGCTCTTCGTAGGTTTTGTTCCTTAGACTTGGAATTATTTTAGTGAACCTTCGTTGGACTCGTTCTTATTTCACTCTATCTTTCTGATAGTACGGACACCAGGCTTGGACGCAGTATTCCATAATGGGATGGACCAAGGAATTATAGAGAGTAAGGGTTGTATTTTTGGACTTATACTCGAACGCTCTACCAATGAATCCAATTATTTTATTCGCTTTTTTAATGACGTCTGAGCATTGTTGAGTGGGCTTTAGATCGCTTGATATTGTTACTCCTAGGTCTGTCTCTCTGTCTACGCTTAAGAGTTGAGTATCATTTAATGAGTAATTTGCTTCGACATTTCGGTATCCGATATGGAGCACTTTGCATTTGTCGGTGTTAAAAAGCATTTGCCACGTTTGCGCCCAGTTCGATAATTTATTGAGGTTGTTCTGCATTTCATTAATCTGTACGTTAGTGAGTACTGAATTCGCGATTTTTGTGTCGCCAGCAAACTTCGATATTATGCCTGAAACGCCTTCGTCTAAGTCGTTAATGTATACTAAGAAAAAAAGTGGTCCTAGAACAGATTCCTGAGGTACCCCGCTAGTGACGTCTGTCCAGCTAGATGATTTTCCATTTATAACTACACGTTGCCTACGATTACTTAGCCAGTTTTCTATCCACCTTGCTATCGCACCTTCAATTCCGTGCGCTTTTAATTTAGTTAGTAAATGTTTGTGTGGAACTTTGTCGAAGGCCTTTTGAAAGTCTAAGTAAATTATGGCGACTGCTTTACTTTCGTCTTATTCATTAAAAATGTCTTAAAGAAGTCTAATTGATTCGTTAGACAAGAGCGTTTATTTCGAAAGCCCTGTTGGGTGTCTCTAAGTAGCTTCTTTTCTTCCAAGTGGTTAACGAGTTCATCACGTATAAGTGTCTCTAACATTTTGCAAACGACTGAGGTTAAAATAATTGGGCGATAATTACTAAGTAGAGATCTACTGCCTTTTTCAAATATTGGTGTTACGTTAGCGAGCTTCCACTCATCGGGTATAGTCCCGGTCTCTAACGAATAATTAACCAATAACGACAGCGGTTTGGCTAGTTCACTTTTGGCTTCTTTTAATATTGAGGGAAGACCATATCCGGGCCGGGTGACTTATTTACATTAAGCTTTTCAATGCATCTCAGTACGTCTCTTTCTGTAACGGTGGTACTACTTAACGTCTCGTTTTAACATATTTGGATAGCTGTTGGTGTTGGGATTTCGCTAAGATCTTCTGTAGTAAAGACTGATGAAAAAAATGTGTTTAAAATAAAGCTCATTTGTTCATCGTTTGTGGTAAAGTTTCCGCTCTCATCAGTTAGCGGCCTGATAGATTTAGATGATTCTCTCTTTTGTCGTATGTAACTATAGAACTCTTTTGGCTTGGTTTTACTTTGATTTGCCACATGTGATTTCTAGGACTTTTTACTCTGTTTACTTAACCTTTTGGATTTACGTCGTAAGTCTGAATATTTGGCACGTTCTGTCTTGTCGTTAGAAGTTATTGATCTAATGTAGGCATTTCTCTTGTCTCGTAGACAGTTAGCTATCTCGTTACTCCACCATTTAGCTTTATTTTCGTGTGGCGAACGACGATTTTTTGAAGGAATACATTCTTTCACCGCCTCGAAGTACGAGCTAGTAAAAAATGTCCATTTATCGTTTATGTCACGCAAGTTGCTCCAATCTTTTTGCTTAAGTTTTGTTCTGAGCTTAGTAAAATTTGCTTTTCTAAAGTCTGGGACTCTTTCGTTGCTGCTACTTATATAGTTACGATTGAAATTTATACTAAATGTGATTGCACGATTGTCGCTATTACTAAATTCCTCTCCGATATTAATATTCTCTATCAAATCTTCTTTTGTTGCAAAAATTAGGTCGAGTATATTATTTCCGCGAGTGGGGCATAGTACAAACTGAGTTAGTGAACTTTCTTGTAAGTTAGTATAGAGTTCGTTACTATAATGAGCGGATAGCTGTTCTCTCCACTTTGGTACTGGTAAATTAAAATCTCCCAAATTACGGTATCGTGTGCATTACTTATTTCGCTGATTTGTTCAAAGAAATCGCTGTCATTTTGCGTTGGCTGAGCTGGAGGTCTGTAAATTAGATTTAGTACTATTTTCGTCCCGTGGTTGTTTTTAAGAAGTATGCACGATGTGTCTATGTTTCCAATTTGTGGCTTTGTTAATTGGATTGGGTTTAGATTTTCTTTAATGTAGAATAGGACACCGCCTCCTTTCTTGTTAGTTCGACTTTTTTCAAACAATTTGTATCCAGATAGATAATATTCTGCTAGGAAATCTCAATATTTAACGATGATTCTGTAATGCCGATTATATAATCATCTGTTAACGCAATTTCCTCTAAATCCGAAAATTTGTTACGAATGCTGCGACCGTTGACATAGAAAAGCTTCAGGTTGTGACAGATGGGCGTCCTCGTGTTATTCCCAGTACTTAATCGAGCACATCCTACGGTATTTGTCCCTGTGGAACGAGAGCAACCCCGTTTTTTCCTCTGTAATCCTTTACTGCGTCGTTGAGTAGCCTACCAATGCGGGCAGCGCCTATTTGATTTAAGTGAACACCGTCTTCTGAAAACAAGAATTTGTCACAGTAAAAACTGTACCAGGTGTCGACAAAACCGATATTCTCTTCACTACAGATGTTGGCTAGTCGGCAGCTGACACTAGTGGCGATGTTATAGAATCGTTCGTCAGCCTGTCTACGGGGAATGATACCTAAAAGAATAATTTTGTTAGATTTGTCTTTAAACCGTCTTATCATTCGACGTTACTTAGCCAGGAGGTCCTCCGATCTGGTTCTATGTATATCGTTAGTTCCTACGTGTATGATGTACGTCGTGTTGGTGGAGGCCAGGCTTGCTACTTCATCTACAATGGCAATTATGTCATCCAGGCCGCCATCAGGAATATAGAAACGTTTCCTAGTATAAGGGGCCCTACCATAGAACTCCGTGAGTTGCCCTTTTCCGATGGAGTCACCCACAAGCCTGGCCTCATAGTCGTTCTCCTCTTCATTTTCTTGTGAAAGAATCTGGAAACGGTTATGACAAGGCGTAGTGGGTATGAACCTCTTCGCACTGGCCCTGGGACACACATTATTCCTAACTACCTGGAAATCCTCCTGTGGGGGAAGAGGGCTAGTGGAAGGTTTGGAGCTAGCCGGGACAGGGAGTATAACGGCAAGTTAAACAGGGGTCTGCGTCGCTCCAATATTAAGAGTAACGAATTCCTGCAACGATTCCAGCTTCTCTGTCAAAACATCAATCTTGCATAGTGCTGTGTTCAGCTCATCCGTCAACACTCTGCTTGTTTGGCAGAATCTACAAATGAGAACGTCTCTATTAGCGAAGATCGTCGGGCCGAACGTTCTAAAACAGCATGTAAACGTCAGTTGTGGTGCCATAGGGATAGTTGACCTGTAGTTACGGGAAAGGGAAGTAAGAGTATTAAATCGCCTGTAAATAAAAGAAAACTTTGGTACCCTTAAATGGTCAGAATATTAATTTTCAAGAAAAAAAGTTATTTATGGACAGACGAACAATATATAAATTGCCTGTAAGAAAACAAAAAAAATATTATAGCTGAAAGATGTTACAATATTAATATACTGGAAGAAAAAAGTGTTGATTATTTATTAGAAGAAAAATTTAAGTAAAAAAAATCACCGTTTATAAACTAAAAACAAGGAAAAAACAAAAACACAATACAAAACAAGATGGCCTCCACTTACATATATAGTCTAGGAGGGAAATAGAGGTATTTAAATCGCCTGTAAAAAAACGGAAATTTTAAATATGCCTGAAAGGGGTAAAAATATTAATTTACTGCAATGGAGAAATATTAATTATTTATTGAAAGGGAAATATGGTGATGGTGCTTTTTGTGGGTGGGTTTTGACGGAGGCGGATGACCTTTGATAGGCCCTTGTGGCTTTTGTCATCCGTGTAATTATGTTATGTTATGTTATGTTATGTTAATTCGCTTCTTAGAAATCAGAAACAAGAAAAAACAATGCAAAACAAGAAAGGTCCCACACGTACACAGAGAGACAAAAGGAAATAAATTATTATGGGCTAAATCTTGTAAATAAGACAAACCTTGTCAATTAAATAGTACTCGTAATTGTGACACTCAAAGAAATATCCAAAAAATGTAAATGAAAATAAGAGAAATGCGAAAATATTACTTACAGTTCTGTTTTTTTTGGAAAAAATGGCGGTGGGAAGATTAGTCAAAATGACCACGTGGAGGGGTAAATTTAAGCGGTCAACTATTATATATATTAAAATTGAAAGAAATCACTTGTTTCAGAGAGGGAGTAATTAAATGAGGGAAAATAAAGAAGTATAACTTATTAATATACAAATAGCAAAGTCATAAACACTTTGAGCAACCAATGGTTGGAGAAACACAAAAAGCACCTTATCGCATGCTACATAACGGGTGGCCCAAAAGTTACCTCACATTTAAAAAAATTAATAACACAAAAACTAATTAATTTATAACAGTGGATGATATATAAAATGAAAGAGAAGATCTTTTATTTTTATTATTTAAATATAATATCCTTCAACTCTTCTGAATTATTGTTAAAACAAAGGCGGATTCTTTGCACCATGTTTTCCATGACATTTTCCAAAACATCAGGAGTGATTTTGTCGATTTCTTCAATGATGTTTTGTTTCAATTCTTGAAGATTATTAGGTTTATTTACGTATACCTTTTCTTTAAGGTATTCCCAAAGGAAAAAATCTGAAGGGGTAAAATCAGGTGATCGTGGTTGCCAAGAAACATCACCTAAAGGTGAAATTAACCGAGCAGGGAAGGCTGCTCTTAGTGTTGCCATGGTTTCTCTCGCTGTGTGTGGTGTCGCACCATCTTGTTGAAACCACATATCGTGCATATCCAAATCTTCCAGTTCTGGCAATAAATAATCTTGTATTATTTCTCTGTAAGTGTCCCCTGTTACTGTCCCTGTTTTTCCATCAGTATCCTCGAAGAAGTAGTGACCAATGAATGATTCTCGAACTGGTTATCTGTGCATGAAGAGGCTGCTCGTGAATTATCATGGGTTTTCAGCACAACAGAATCTGCAATTTTGTTTCATAACGTATCCAGTAATGTAAAAATGGGCTTCATCGGACATGATTAGGTGCTAGGTAAAAGTCGGATCATTTGTTAGTCCCAAAAATGCGCGTGCAAAGTTTATTCTTTTTTGATGGTCTGCAATATTTAATTGTTGAGTTATTTGAATTTTTTATGGATGAAGTTCCAATTCTTTTGTCAGGATTGGTTGCAAGGATGTTTGAGAAATTGCTAGTTAACTGGAATACATCCTAGTTGACTGGAATACATCCTAGTTGACGTTTGTGGCTGTTGTTGAACACTGGTTAACACACGCTGAATGAGACCTCCATTTCGCACAGATCTCGGTCTACCAGAGCGTTCTTTATCACCTGTAGACCCGGATTCTCTGAACCATTATATCATTGCAAGAATGCAATGCCTCGAAGGACTGTTTCGTTAAATAAACGCTGTTCTAAAGTCCCTCTGCACAGTAACAATTGATACATTATGTTTTAAATAAGTAGTCACAATTCTTGCTCGCTGTTCTTTACTGTATCTTGCCATTCTGGGTTAATAATTAGTCGGGTATTATTGTGTATTATATTATTTATATACGTATATAGATACACAATAAAAATGTAAAGTAACTTTTCTACCATAATAAAACCCCAAGATTTCCTCTTCCATTTTATATATGACCCAATTTTATAACTTAATTAGTTTTTGTGTTATTAATTTTTTAAAATGTGAAGTCACTTTTGGGCCACCCGTTACATGGCGAAATTCCAAGTGACATCTTTACAAACGTTTGTACTAGAGAAACTTTAGTATTTAAGTAAAGTTTAGAAGTTCGACCAAAAAACATAGCTCACTTATATGATATCATCCAATAGTCAGTCAGATTTCCCTTCATTACCAACTAATTTGTTATTAGCTTCTACTAATGGAACCATCATTAAAATTGTGAAAGCGCGAAATATATGGCAAAATATATTTCCCTAAAAAAAATATTAGAATAAATGACACCTTTAATTAATTATTCATGCATACCACACACACACACACACACACACACACATATATATATATATATATATATATATATATATATATATATATATATATATATATATATATATATTTACAAAAAATATGGACAGGAATGCCTCAAGGTTTATCGATCTTTCTCCAAGCTTTCGCGAAAACTCCATAAATCTTAACTGACTGAACATTTTTTCAAATATGCCGAAATGAACCCGAAGATGAGCGGACAGATCGAAACGTTGTTTATACCCAATAAATGAAGATGAATTTCTCCGCATTCCATGTACTCTCATTCCTGGTGATTTTATATATATATATATATATATATATATATATATATATATATATATATATATATATATATATATATATATATATATATATGCATGGTTTATTAAAGACCAGGTCTAGTTGAACCTTGATAAGCTTCTTTCTTTGCTTTTCTAAATTTCCTTATTATTCTATTTTCGTCTTGCGAAAGGATAAGTGTTCCGATATTCATGGTTTATTTTAGCTAGCTGAGCTTTGGGTCACGTTTGACCATCTTCGGAGCGAATTAATTTTACACTGGTTAAACATTTAAAGGCATTACATTTATGTACTGAAGATAATTTAGATAATGAAAAGAAGGGGGAATGTGGTTGACAGGAAGTAGTTAGAAAAGGTACATTTGGGAATGGGATTTCGGTCATTATTGACCTTTAATCCGTAAATAGTTTTAAGG
Source organism: Ceratothoa steindachneri (assembly GCA_963969495.1). Classification (NCBI taxonomy): domain Eukaryota; kingdom Metazoa; phylum Arthropoda; class Malacostraca; order Isopoda; family Cymothoidae; genus Ceratothoa; species Ceratothoa steindachneri. The sequence goes on along the minus strand of OZ018319.1, from coordinate 192,876,584 downwards.
TTCGCTGAGTGGCGGTGAATTGGGCATTAGTCTTCAGTTTTTCTTCTTGGATTAGGATCGCTTCCAGGATATGAAGGCTTGTGCGGTCACTTCTCCTTTTGATAATGGTGTTTTGTACTAAAATTTCTCGTGTTAGTTGAATTCCATGTTGCATGTAGTGGTTCTTGATGGCGCCGTTTTGCATATGCATGGTGAGTCTACGAGATAGGGATGTGGATGTCATTCCAATGTATTTATTTGAATTATGAAGCTTGCAATCTACATGCGGACAGGTGAATTCATAAATTACATTGGAAGTTTTCAATTCTTTTTTTGTACTTGTGTCGTTGATAATGAGTTGATTACTTTTTCTTTTTTTTAGTTTTATAATATATTGTGACTTGTAGCGTTTCTTCTGGATTCCTGCATTTTGTATTTCGGTGTATAATATTCTTGATTGTTCTTTCGTCGATTTTATACGATTCGCTCATTTGGATCATATAGAAGATATTTATTGGTTGTTTTTTATTTTCTTAATTGTTATTATTATTATTTTCATACATTAAAATATATGAAACGCATGACCGGGTATAGAGAGCAGAACCTAATACAATCGCTTAGAGAAAGTCTCGTAGAGCGACAAATTATGCTACAACAGCGTAGCATCCCAAAATTAAAACAATTATTTGAAGGAAACCCGTATCGAGATGGCACTTACCGATATGGCAGAGCAAACAACGAATTGAACAAAATTTACAATGGAAACATTTTCCTACCATAAAAAATGAACACCTTCGTAAATCTATCTAACTTTCAATTAACAACCGATCAAGAGGCCGTATTAAACCTTGGACTTAACTGTCACACACAGTCAAAGTTTGACCAAACCATGAAGAAAACCGAAATTCAATGACTTTACCAGTCCCTTGTCAAATTACAAAATGAAAACAAAATAGAAATAAATCCAAAGATAAAGGAACAACTACGTGCAGAATCAACGAAAAAACGAAACTTTGGCCCTTCAAAACTCCTCACAAAAACAGCCCGCGATGCAATGAAACAACTTAAAAACAACTAGGATATAGTCATCCGCAGAGCGGATAAATCAAAAGTCTACGTTATACTGAAGAAAGAAGAAAATATCTTAAAAATACAAGACATACTGAAAGACACGTCCAAATTCAAACAAATCCAAACGGACCCTACGGAAAGTCTCAAAAAAAGATATCAACCGGCTAATAAGTGAAGCGAATAAAGTGAAAGGAGGTGTACATTTTCAAAAACTCACAGGCGAGTTTACTTCAGGATACATGTATGGTAATGTTAAAACACATAAAAATAACAACCCCTTAAGACCGATAATCTCGCAAATTTCCATGCCAACATACAAAATTTCAAAAGAAATCAACAAAATTATCAGTGACTACATCTCAAATGAATATTCAATTAAATCAACAGATGAATTTATTGATATAATTCACACTACCAACCCAGATGGAATCATAGCCTCATTAGACGTAGAAAGCCTCTTCACAAACGTAACCACCGAAGAAACAATAAACATAATAATTAACGAAGATATAAAAACTCGAACAAACCTGCTCCTAAATTAGACCCCAACATATTGAAGAATCTTTTGAAGGCGTGCACAATGGGAGCACCATTTCGCGCACCTAACGGAAAACTCTCCAAACAAATTAACGGAGTTGCAATGGGCTCACCACTCGGACCCACTTTTGCAAACTTCTACATGGGTCGCCTAGAAAAGGAAATATTGACGGAGAATCATCTCAAACCTTCAACCTACTGCCGTTTCGTTGATGATATATATCTTGTAATTAAAGATGAAAATCAACTGAAAAGACTTAAAACAAGAATGGAAGAGCACTCTGTACTCAAATTTACGTATGAACTCCATTCTAACGGAAAATTACCGTTCCTGAATATTCAAGTGAAGAATTCTGGGAATTGCCTCAATGGAGATGGCGAATGTCCAGAAAGATATAAAAATAGTGTCATAAGAACATACATTAGACGCGCATACAAATGCAGTTCGTCCTGGGCATTGTTCCATAACGAAATTCAAAGAATAAAGCAAGTCCTCATCAATAATGGTTTCTCCAACACTATGGTGGACAAAGAAACAAATACATTCCTGAAAAACTTACATTAAAATAACAATAATAAAATTAAGACAATAAGAAACAACCAATAAATATCTTCTATATGAACCAAATGAGTGAATAGTATAAAATCGACGAAAGAACAATCAAGAATATTATACACCAAAATCCAAAATGCAGGAATCCAGAAGAAACGCTACAAGTCACAATATATTATAAAACTAAAAAAAAGAAAAAGTAATCACCTCATCATCAACGACACAAGTACGAAAAAAGAATTGAAAACTTCCAATGTAATTTATGAATTCACCTGTCCGCATGAAGATTGCAAGCTTCATAATTCAAATAAATACATTGGAATGACATCCACATCCCTATCTCGTAGACTCACCATGCATCTGCAAAACGGCGCCATCAAGAACCACTACATGCAACATTGAATTCAACTAACACGATAAATTTTAGAACAAAACACCATTATCAAAAGGAGAAGTGACCGCACACGCCTTCATATTCTGGAAGCGATCCTAATCCAAGAAGAAAAACTGAAGACTAATGCCCAATTCACCGCAAACCCAGCGAACCTTAAAAGTCTTTACGGATTAACGGTCAATAATGACCGAAATCCCATTCCCAAATGTACCTTTTCTAACTACTTCCTGTCAACCACATTCCCCCTTCTTTTCATTATCTAAATTATCTTTAGTACATAAATGTAATGCCTTTAAATGTTTAACCAGTGTAAAATTAATTCGCTCCTAAGATGGTCAAATGTGACCGAAAGCTCAGCTAGCTAAAATAAACCATGAATATCGGAACACTTATCCTTTCGCAAGACGAAAAAAGAATAATAAGGAAATTAGAAAAGCAAAGAAAGAAGCTTATCAAGGTTCAACTAGACCTGGTCTTTAATAAAACATGCATAAAAGAAAAAACTCCTACCTAAATATATATATATATATATATATATATATATATATATATATATATATATATATATATATATATATATATATATACATTTTTTCTAAATTGGTAGGAACCTCCCGGATGGGCTAATATAATAGATACAAAATACAAAGTTTGTTCCATCCCAAACAAATAAATATATAATCGGAAAAGTTTGCGAAAAGTTTTACCTTTCCTTATGCCGATTTTCGTTCTACTGGAGAAATCTGGTTTCCCTTCTTTGCTGGATCAGTTTGGGGAAACTTGAAGAAATATTGGGCCTCTAATTATCCGTTCTTCGGGACTAGTACCCATCAAAAAATTAGAAAATTTGCTAGATAATGAGACCAAGGACAAGGCTTTAGCTTAAATAGTTTAAACGTGATGATTTTTTTTACTCCTTAGTGAATCTTTAGTGGTCGCTTTTCATAAGGTGAGAAAAGGTAGGGTTATTCATAGTTTAGAATAATATATTCGGTTTTAGGTGTTTAGAATTTAATTTATTAATAAAGCGGCTACCGCCGTGAGAAAAATCGGCATAAAGATTGACGCTTTGTTCATTCTTCCCTCTCTCTGTCTATTTGTCTGTCTGCCCCTCTCTCTCTCACTTTCTCTCCCTCTCTCTCTCTCTCTCACCGGTGGTGGTGTTAGTGGGCAGTGGAGGAGGGAGGGGTGCTGGTGGATGGCAAGGGCAATGGTGGTGGTGTGTAGAAATGGTGGTGGTGGTGCAGTAGTCGCGTGATGATGGTGCAGTAGTGGTGGTGGTAGTGGTAGTAGGGGTGGTTGTGATGATGGTGCAGTAGTAGTGGTGTTTGAGGTGATGTAGTAGTGGTGATGTTGGTGTTAACATAACATAACATAATTACACGGATGACAAAAGCCACAAGGGCCTATCAAAGGTCATCCGCCTCCGTCAAAACCCACCCACAAAAAGCACCATCACCAGGAGAAGACAAAATCAAAGTCCCCCACAATATAATATAACAGATGACATGGGCCACAAGGGCTCATCATAGGTCATCCGAGTCAAACGGCCTTTTTTTCAAGGCACCCAAACTCCTAGGAAAACTACATCCAGAGGATTGCATCCAGAAACAAGGGTATCACCAATCAAGGCTTGTCAAGAACTAAATCATGCAGCTATAGATATATGCAAACAATATTAATATATACAAAACTTAGGAACCATCACAACCTTCCCTTCCCATAAACTCATCCAACCTACTCTTAAATACATTTAGATTTGTACTACCTACTACCCTCCGCGGCAATTTGTTCCAAAAGTCTACCACTCTATTGGTGAAAAAATATTTTCTTAAATCCAACCTACACCCTTGCTTTTTAATTTTCAAGTGGTGACCTCTAGTACGATTTCCATCATCTAACTCAAAAAACTTGCTAACATCCAATTTATCTATCCCGGAAAAAAATTTAAAGAGCTCAATCATATCCCCTCTCACACACCTCCTTTCGAACGAGAACATATTTAATACCCTCAGTCTATCTATATATTAAGAGTGGCCGTGATAGTGGTGCCGTAAAAGGTGCGGCACAGATATGACGAGGTCTTTAATTCAAGGTTTAATCTTGTAAATTGAATTCTAAATTCATAAAACCGACCACTTGAATGGCACAGTGTTTTTATACGTAGTGCGAGATATGATGATGTGTTTAAGTCAAGGTTTAATGTTGTAAATTAAATTCTCTACTCATAAAACCGACTACATAAATCTCCATAAGAATGGCACAATTCTTTTAGTCGCGTGCGATTAGGGGTCTCAAATTACCGACAATATTTTTATCAATAAATTCTCGATAAAATTTGTTATTACCGGTAAATTCACGATAAATTTCTAGATAAATTAACTGTATTAAAAATTAAAAAATCACATGTATATATAACTTTATAATGAGAACCTTTGCGATTATGAGTTTTTATAACCAATAAAAGTGTTTTAGCTTCATTTAGAAGGATAGCATAAGACTAATATTCTCCTCATTTAAAAAAAAATATATATTTCGTAAACATAACACATTATTTACCTTTGTTTTTCATTCTTATTAGAAAATTTTATAGTAAGCGTAACTTTTCAAAAACATAAGATGCTAATTTTATCCTTATCTAAAAAGCAAAATTTCAAAAACTTAACACAAAAATTTAAGTGACATCTTTTGAAATTATGAATATGGCAGCGATGCTTAGCTTTGCTTGTCATGCTTATTTAAGAAGTAACATTTGAAGAATCATAAGCCATTAATAGTGGCAGGAGAGAGACTGGATCGAATCTTTGTTATGAAAAATCCTGCTGAAGAAATGCTCGTTCGGCTTCGCAGCATCGAATAATCGATCCAGACTTGCGGTTCTCGTCTTCAGTATTTCTTATAATGCGAATTCACTTTCTACATTAAAAATAAAGGACTTAATTAAGAATTCGGAAGCTTTTGATTCCAATTTATTCATCGCTTGATGGAGACTTCCTCTGAAATCGTCCTCCTATTCGTCGTCCTCGTATTCATTTACGTTACTCTGATCGGGAGTTTCCTGGGTGCTGCTCCATACCAGGATGAGGTTCTGGATCAAGTTCATGAAACAGCCTTGTATATACCGAAGTATCATATATCTCTAAGTTACCTGTAGAAAGTACCTTAAAAGTATCAGATATTAATTCATTTCTAGCTTTAGGATCATTAAGATATCGAAAAAGGCCAACAGTATTATGCACTTTTCTTTTCTCATGCTGTTTGTTGTTTAAGAGAAAGATACATTTGACGACATAATGTAGAATCTTGCTTTGCCAACTTGCTAAGAAGGAGCATCATTCATTTGTCAGCTTTCAATAAGTTGGCATCTTCAGAGGATTAAGAAGTTAATACTATTTCAACTGGTCTTAAAGTGTGACAAAGGCTCTTTAGTATATTCCAAGAGCATATTCTTTCGTAAATACGAAAGAAAATTGTTTATTGAGCGTAAACTTAAATAAACATAGAGTTACGTTAAATTACCAATAAAAAGGTTTCAGTAAATACGCGGTAATTAAATTTAATTTATCGATAAATTACCGGTAATTTTTTATCGGTTGCGACCCCTACGTGCGAGGCTAGTCACGGGTGACTCTACATCTATCTATGTCGGTCGGTCGCTCCCCTTTTTCTTTTTTGTTTTTGTTTTTGTAATAACATCATAACTATTCGGCTCATTACAACGAAACTTGAAACCCTTATGTTGTTTTACATTCTCTTTAGAATGATATAAATAACGAGGTCCTCTCAAAGTTAGCCCGTGAATTATATTATTTTGGTAATAACATCATAACTATTAGGCCGATTATAACGAAATTTCAAACTCTTATATTGTTTTACACTCTTTTTCTAATATTATAATTGCCAAAGTCCTCCCAAGGTTAGCCTGCAAATTATTTTGTTTTAGCAATAACATCATAACTATTCTGCCTATTCTAACGAAATTTGAAACCCTTATGTTGTTTTACATATTCTTTCGAATGATAGAATTGCCAAGGTACTCCTAAGGTTACTCCTTGAATTATTGAAAGCTTTGAAGGTCGTAAGGTCATAAATCAGAATAAGTGAGAGTATGCGACCTTTTGGTCAGCAGACCTTGCTATATGTAGTGTGGGATATGATGAGGTTTTTAAGTCAAGGTTCATTCTGGTAAATTAAATTCTAAACTCATAAAACCGACTTTATGTAGTCAGTTCTATGAGTTTAGATTTAATTTACATGATTAAACCTTGACTTAAAGACTTCGTCATATCTCGCACTCTGTATAAAAACACTGTGTCATTCATCGTGAGATTTATTTGGTAATTATTATAAGTTTAGAATTTTATTTACAAAATTAAACCTTGACTTGAAGACCTCGTGATATCTCGCACTATGTAAAAACACTGTGCCATTAATAGTGTAGATTTATATAGTCGGTTTTATGGGTTTATAATTTAATTTACATGATTAAACCTTGTCTTAAAGACTTCGTCATATCTCGCAGTCTGTATAAAAACACCGAGTCATTCATAGTGTATATTTGTGTAGTCAGTTTTATAAGTTTAGAATTTAATTTACAAAATTAAACCTTGACTTAAAGACCTCTTCATATCTCGCACTACGTATAAAAACACTGTGCTGCACCTTTTACTACCACCATTATCATGACCACTAATACTGCACCACCACCACAACTACTGCTGCAACTCCACGACCAGTACTACTGCACCATCATCACAACCATCATCATCACGACTAATGCACCACCACCACCACGCCTGACGACCACCACCAGCACAACCTCCCCCGACCAATCACCGTCACCACTGCCCTTGCCCTACACCACTACTACTGTCTCTGCCCGCCACTCCTACCCCTACCAACCACCGCCACTGCCGAGAAAAAGAGTGAGAAAAAAGATAGATAGGTAGAGAGAGAGGTAGACAGACAGAGATAGAGAGAGTGGAAGAATGAACAAAAAACAAAGCGTAAAACTTTGAATGCCACCGCTTTATTAATAAAAAGAATGGCCATTGTTGCATTGGCAATGCGGATATCGAACTTGTTTTCATTATTAATTGGTGTTTGGGACGATATCCACAAAGTATGACTATTTACTAATGGCTCTGTTGGAAGGATTGGTTCTACCAAATTTCTCTAGGCTTTTTAATCGAGTTATAGGGAAGGGCGATGTAGTGGGAGCCAGATGTATTATTATTAGAATTTGTATTTGTTGTCTTTTTTCAACTGGAAACACAAAGGTTTTGCAAAAGAATCTGCACCAAATGTAATGAAAATAGCCGTGTAGGTTTAATCAATCCAAACTGGATTGAAACTTGTCTTTTGGATCTGAGATGCTTGCCGATGTGTATCGTCACCTTGCCACTTGTTTTTGTGCTGGAAAATACAGCATTACAAAAGTCCCTTTTTTAAAATATGAAAAAACGTGATCTTGAGTTAGGCCGAATATTATTTTTATAAAGAAGCTTTAGTGGTGGGTTAAGCGTTCTAAAGAGGAGAGAGAAGCCTTTCATTGATTGTTTGAAGCAGGATTGAGGCGGATTGAGATTTTCTTTAGCGAAACGTAAGTGAGGCTTTATCAGTAAGATTCACAAAGCAAAATCCCTTGAAAACAGTGGCGACCAAGATGATCAGTTTATTCAGTCTAGTTAACACCCCAGAGATCGGCACAGAATGTTATGGAAACAATTTAGGGAGGTTCCTAAAGGGTAATTATGATAGAATTTTTCGAAGGACAACGAATGATCACAAATGCTCTTTGTGACCACGTTCTTCGAAAATTGAAATTATAATTAGTGGAAGCCTCCACAGGAAAGCTGCATCGAAGAGTGCTTTTTCATCACTCGAACGCACCAGATATCCATGGATGCCGGCAGAGCGAGAGATGCGTTTCAATGCCTGTTTGAGTTGCCGCTCCAGAGTTGCCATATGATCCGCACAAAAAGAGAATCAAATCTCGTCTACGAAGAGCCAAGCGAGACTTAGGTCACTTTCCTGTGGTACGTCCTATTCCTCCCCTATTAGGCCAGAGAACGCTTCTCCTACCGTGATATCGTATCACCATGCGATATCATAGGCCTTCTCTAAATCGAAAAACACCAAGACATACTGCTGTCTACGAAGAAGGCCTGGCAGATAGCAATTTCCAACCGCAGCAGAGCATCCGACATATAGTGGAACTTTCGGAAACCTAATGTACAGAAGACAAGTGGAATCCGCTGTCCAGAAAAAAACTAATCTAACATTTGCAAATTTCTCTATCAACTTGCAAAGGCAGGAGGTTAGAGAAATTTTTCCGAGACCGGTTGGGGTAGATTGATCACTCCTCAGTTTTCGAGAAGTCTGCACAGTAACTGGTTGCCAAAAGTCTGAGAGGATGACCTCTGTCTAGATACAGTGGAACAAATCTAACAAAAATGTCATCTCGTGCTCACCTAGGTATTGAAGTATATTATACGGTACATTATAAGGACCAGGGGCGGTGTCAGCACAAGAAGTGAGAAAGGAACGCAACCCACTCTTCATTATGAACTCGTTGAAGGTTCTCAGCCTCGGGGGACAAAGTTTAGTCTGCGGCTTTCAGCAACACCATAGCGTGGAATAAATGATGAAAAGCATCTGGTCTAGATAATGTGGAGAAAAAAAGGTCGCCTTTCCAGGATTGCGGTTTCGTTCAAATGGAATACAGGGACCTTCTCATCTTCGATGACAAGCTCTTGTGGAAGCCTAGAAACCTCACAGTTTGCTTTCGTTGTTATGGAGTTACCATATATAAATAAGCTCGGTATTTCGGCATGTTCGTTTCAGGGTTCGCCAAAGAGGGTACAGGAAGACTTGGGAAGGGGTTCCTTGAAAAGAAGCCTGCTCAACGTACCCAAGGATGACTAGTTGGACCTTTCAGATGATCGTGGTGAGAGACATACCACGCTAGTAGATCACCGGGTCGTCAACGTGGTACTAATGGGTGTGGAAGAGGGTAAGTGTCTGTGTTTATCACAAAGGAGAAGAGGTAGAGTCTTAGGGCCTTTACCCTAAAGAACGCGCTCCTTTTGCAAACGTGGTTTTAGCCTCTGCATGAGTTTGCATGAGAAGCAGTTCATGGCTCTGTAATAACAAGAAGAAACGAACTGGTCGGTTATATAGATTCAAGAGAAAGTGGCTCGCCTATAAGTGAATGTGTTGTACTAGGAAATAAGGAGTTTCGTCAGGTCCAGGATCAGTTGGCCAAGAGGATGAAAGCGGATGTCGTAGCTCTTATATAGACAAAAGTCTGTTATAGCCCTCATTAGTAGAAGGAGCAGATGTGAGAGTTAGTTTTTAGATAGGACTTTGAAATTTAAACGAAGTAAAAGAACAGATTCTCAGCAATTACTCATCTTTTAAATGGGGATGAGGAGTTAATCCTTAGGGTAGGTGGGCGTGTGTTAGTAGAGTTTCCCTCCACTCCACAAACTCGTCATCAGACGTTGCTGGGTTAGGAGGAGGTGGAAATTCCAGAAACTTTTGCCTTCCGCCTTCCAGGAGGATTGACGATCTTATTTAAGACAACGTCGGAAAACTGCTTTGTTTTGTCTCATCTGCATTTTATGTTAAGGGAGACAAATCCGGTTTTATAAGCGGGTTGCACACTTCTTAGCACGAACTGCTTCTCTATACTGAGGAACCAGAAGATTGGGGAATAGAAGAGTGGGCATCTGAGAAAATTAGTGAGTTTAAAAAGGTTAGGACTTGATCAACCGTGCGGAATTTAAACAACATATGGGAGAATTCTGTGCCGGCAGAGAAACTGGCCCAGTCTGTTATCCATAAATGCCATCGTTGTCTTGCGAAAAGTGGACTAGGTTGCAGTAGTTAGAGAACAACTGGAAAGTGGTCCCTTCCAAAATCATTCTGGGACACAGCACAATAGAAGTCCGCTAGCGCTTCATCAGAAACACGGTAAAGATAAAGACAGGAAAGTGCGTCAGTGGAAGGATTCCAATAGGTCCGCGAGCCGGTGTTCATATATGCGGACCATAAGTCCATAAGGGATAGAAGAGTTGGCACGAGAAATTTCGAGCGGCAACCGCCCAAAACAAGAGTCCCTGTTGTTGAATTCTCTTAAAAGAAGGAAAGATTAGGAGAACTGGAGGAATAAGATTACGGATTTCTACAGGAATGACCGTCGGAAATAGGGATGTACATCAAGCGTACAGTGTACTGTCTTTCAAAGAAAAAGCAGACATCCACAGCATGAAGGTCGGTGTAAAGATGGACAAAGATGGATATTCCGCCTGTGCCAGAATTTCCTCGAGTCGAAGAGAAGAAAGAAAGGTAACCGGAATTGCTCGGGAACTGAATGCCACTTAGGATTAGTTATTCGAGAATAAGGCAACTAAGTTGGTAGGAAGATAGAATAAATCTAATGCTCTCCGACATAGCCAGTAAACCCCAGCAATCCCATTGAACTACTATGATGAAACTAAAGGAAGAGTAGAAAAAAATAAATCTAACTTTTAGCACTTGGACACGAGGCCGCATATAAGATGTCCGGAGTATGAGATAAACCATAGGTTTATGATCAAGGGATAGGGGGCTGGTGGTGTTGGATTAAGGGAGTCTGACAGCTATCTTGGGATCTCATTTGAGAGAAGAGCGGCAGTTTAGGTTAGGAAGGGTGAGATATAGATTTAAAATATGAGGGAGGTAAAGGGGCTAGACTCTAACCGTTAGAGCAAGGTTGTAAAGGGAGAAACTGCATTAAAAAACGCTCACTCTAAAGAGCGATTTGCCGGGATATAGGGTAGTTAGGAGAAAGCTGAGATGTGACGGGCTTAGAAAAGGGTTATTTTTAAAAAGCATGGGATTCGGAAGAAGGCTTATAAGGTAGGGTTTCTAGTTTAGGGAAGGGGCTGAGGAGTGATTTTTAGGACGGACCTGATGGGTGGAGTTTGCAGAGTCAGTCTGGGGTTAGGGACTTGGGGAGAGTTGGACACGTGGGGTCTTCGGATGGATCTGGAGAGGGGCTTAGTGAGAAGCGGTTTGGTGAGATGTAAAAAGGAAGGTTTGCGATAGTCCTCAAGAGATTCTTCAGTGTTTCTTACATTAAAAGAATGGGTAACGTTATGATGGAGTACTAGATGGTACATGTATCTCCACCACGGTAATGCTATCCATGGAAGTAGGAAAATTTAGGGGACAGGGACACGAGCCTAAAGGGTGTCAATGGCGTGCTTCAATTTGCATGTCGCTTAGCAGAAAGGGTGACCTCGGAGGCTGGTAGAATGGGGTCCATGTCTGGAGGGGGAGGGCAGATCTTCCTTCGGCGATTTGAAGTTTGATAGGGACTGCGGCTGAGTTTAGCAAACTTGTGGGTTGCAATGGCTAACGGTATCGGAGCCGAGTAGCTTTTGGTATTTTGGGGATATTCAACTCAAATGATTTTAAAATTTGGAAGGGGCAAGGAAGAAATTGCGTTGTGGATAAAGGGCGCTGCTGAGTTTGACAGGACCAACTCGGGATAGGGGGTTAGCAGACGAAGCCAAGTGGCCAACGTAAGCCCGTTGCTCTCTCGTCCCTCAAGCAATTAAGTTCGATTTACTCGACAAGGGGTGGGGATGCCATTCAAGGTCACATTTCGGGCACAGTACCACCGTATTTAGGGTAGCAGAGCTAACATTTTAAAACTTGTTGCATTTCAGGCACCGTTTGGAGTTGTATATACTGAAGGGCCTCAAATTTACAGTTACGAGTGGCGTGCACCTCAATATATATATATAAATATATATATATATATATATATATATATATATATATATATATATATATATATATATATATATAGGTTGAGGATAAATCCCAAAATGAGACATGTAAAATTTCTCATTTAATTAAGAACAACGTTTCGGGTATCTTACCCATCTTCTGGTGGTAGAGTTTAAAGATGATAAAGTTAGGATAAACATTGTTTGACCTACAAATTTCTAGAAATTGAATGTCAAGTTGTACTTTCTTGAAGCGACAGGAAAGTTTGATGCTTGCCGAAAAAGCCTAACGCCATCTTGTCCATAACGGGAACGTATATATTCTATAGGTTTGCTTCTAAGAAGGCTTATTTTGAGGTTGAGGATAAATCCCAAAATGAGACATGTAAAATTTCTCATTTAATTAAGAACAACGTTTCGGGTATCTTACCCATCTTCTGGTGGTAGAGTTTAAAGATGATAAAGTTAGAATAAACATTGTTTGACCTACAAATTTCTAGAAATTGAATGTCAAGTTGTACTTTCTTGAAGCGACAGGAAAGTTTGGATGCTTGCCGAAAAAGCCTAACGCCATCTTGTCCATAACGGGAACGTATATATTCTATAGGTTTGCTTCTAAGAAGGCTTATTTTGAGGTTGAGGATAAATCCCAAAATGAGACATGTAAAATTTCTCATTTAATTAAGAACAACGTTTCGGGTATCTTACCCATCTTCTGGTGGTAGAGTTTAAAGATGATAAAGTTAGGATAAACATTGTTTGACCTACAAATTTCTAGAAATTGAATGTCAAGTTGTACTTTCTTGAAGCGACAGGAAAGTTTGGATGCTTGCCGAAAAAGCCTAACGCCATCTTGTCCATAACGGGAACGTATATATTCTATAGGTTTGCTTCTAAGAAGGCTTATTTTGAGGTTGAGGATAAATCCCAAAATGAGACATGTAAAATTTCTCATTTAATTAAGAACAACGTTTCGGGTATCTTACCCATCTTCTGGTGGTAGAGTTTAAAGATGATAAAGTTAGGATAAACATTGTTTGACCTACAAATTTCTAGAAATTGAATGTCAAGTTGTACTTTCTTGAAGCGACAGGAAAGTTTGGATGCTTGCCGAAAAAGCCTAACGCCATCTTGTCCATAACGGGAACGTATATATTCTATAGGTTTGCTTCTAAGAAGGCTTATTTTGAGGTTGAGGATAAATCCCAAAATGAGACATGTAAAATTTCTCATTTAATTAAGAACAACGTTTCGGGTATCTTACCCATCTTCTGGTGGTAGAGTTTAAAGATGATAAAGTTAGGATAAACATTGTTTGACCTACAAATTTCTAGAAATTGAATGTCAAGTTGTACTTTCTTGAAGCGACAGGAAAGTTTGGATGCTTGCCGAAAAAGCCTAACGCCATCTTGTCCATAACGGGAACGTATATATTCTATAGGTTTGCTTCTAAGAAGGCTTATTTTGAGGTTGAGGATAAATCCCAAAATGAGACATGTAAAATTTCTCATTTAATTAAGAACAACGTTTCGGGTATCTTACCCTCAACCTCAAAATAAGCCTTCTTAGAAGCAAACCTATAGAATATATACGTTCCCGTTATGGACAAGATGGCGTTAGGCTTTTTCGGCAAGCATCCAAACTTTCCTGTCGCTTCAAGAAAGTACAACTTGACATTCAATTTCTAGAAATTTGTAGGTCAAACAATGTTTATCCTAACTTTATCATCTTTAAACTCTACCACCAGAAGATGGGTAAGATACCCGAAACGTTGTTCTTAATTAAATGAGAAATTTTACATGTCTCATTTTGGGATTTATCCTCAACCTCAAAATAAGCTTTCTTAGAAGCAAACCTATAGAATATATACGTTCCCGTTATGGACAAGATGGCGTTAGGCTTTTTCGGCAAGCATCCAAACTTTCCTGTCGCTTCAAGAAAGTACAACTTGACATTCAATTTCTAGAAATTTGTAGGTCAAACAATGTTTATCCTAACTTTATCATCTTTAAACTCTACCACCAGAAGATGGGTAAGATACCCGAAACGTTGTTCTTAATTAAATGAGAAATTTTACATGTCTCATTTTGGGATTTATCCTCAACCTCAAAATAAGCCTTCTTAGAAGCAAACCTATAGAATATATACGTTCCCGTTATGGACAAGATGGCGTTAGGCTTTTTCGGCAAGCATCCAAACTTTCCTGTCGCTTCAAGAAAGTACAACTTGACATTCAATTTCTAGAAATTTGTAGGTCAAACAATGTTTATCCTAACTTTATCATCTTTAAACTCTACCACCAGAAGATGGGTAAGATACCCGAAACGTTGTTCTTAATTAAATGAGAAATTTTACATGTCTCATTTTGGGATTTATCCTCAACCTCAAAATAAGCCTTCTTAGAAGCAAACCTATAGAATATATATATATATATATATATATATATATATATATATATATATATATATATATATATATATATATATATATATATATATATATAAGGCATGTGACCAGGGCGTTAAATAACAGCAACAGTCTAGGGGCTGTCCCCCTTTCCTTCCCGACCTTATGGTGTAATCTAGAACTTCGTTACTCCCTGTGGAGAGAGATTCTCAAGGATCTCTTCCACCGAGATGTTACGAAGGTTCTTGGCAAAGATCTGCCTTGACAGCAGTCACGGTGACCGCACATCTGTAAAAGAGCGAGGGCAGAGTCCGAGTGCGGTCAGGCATCAAACCTCAATTGAGGGTTTGCATGCAGCGATGAAATAGTTTCTCATGATTTGAGAGTGAAGAGGCCGATGAGAAGAATCCCCCTCCCACCAAAAAAAAATCCTCAAAACAAACTAGCAATCAGTTATATGTTTATATGGTTCTTTACAAACCATTGGTTTACCAATGGTTGACAATGAACCTGAGCCTGGAACCCCGCATATGGGATGTGCACAATCTTTAGCCTAATCTCCAACTTTGCAGACGAACTTGATTCGGTAACGTATCTTGACATGTGGAGTCAAGGTTCGCTTATACTGTTTGAAGATTACGATTCATATACATATATTGCAGAAGTTATCTGAACAATTTTTACAGACATCTATTAAAATTCAATTACTCAAAATAGTTAAACTTTCAGTAATAGAAAAAAAAGAAGTTATTTTCATAATCAACACAAATCTCCCTAAAAAATACCTCTCTGTCGCGCCAGTATATTTTTGAGTGAATAGCAAAAACTTTAGTTTTAATTACCCATTTCAGTTTTTATGTATTTTAAATAACTGAATTATATTTAAGAGACTACTATTTTATTTGAAAATTCTCGTTATCATAAATCAAATTTCCATGTAAATTTTGGGTGGTTTTAAATTAAATCACCTCTTTTTAAAGTATTGAAAGAAGTTTAAGGTATGTTTATTGGCGTATCTATTTTTTTAATGATATCAAATAACAATATGTATTTTGCGTAATAATTAATAATTATGTAATCATCTTTAAGAAATGTCGTTAGGCAAATAAGCATAATTTTAAATTATCTTATGAGCTTTGTTCAAATTAAAATATTTGAGTTGTCTTTTAATTTCCATAATTTTATTTATGGTTGTAAGATGACGTCATAAAATAGGCAGCAAAGAAATACCGATTTCCTACCTGGGAATTCGGCTGGTCACGTTGATATGAAGTTTTTTCGTCCTTGCTTCGTAGATCTGCAGCTGGTATGTTTGAGGTATGGTTCTAGAGTCTCCTGGTTGGCAGGTAACTCGTACTCTCTCCCTCCCGATTCCAGTCAGGGTGCTGTTGATTGGAGCTGAAGGAGCGCCTGAAAAGAGAGATTGTTAGCCGATTTCAAAAAAGGGTGGTGAAACCCTTAAAAGAGGGGAGATAAAATACGCTCGGGCGCCTCTTTAATGAAGTGGTCAATGTCGCTAACTTGTGGTTCAAGGACGTCAGTTTGAGCTCTAGTTCAACGAGTTCCAGCTGGCACAAAGCTACTACAGCTTTACGCCCTCAAAAGCAATGTCTCTTAGCTAGGGTTCCCCGGAGCCTTAGTGTACCTCTAGAGGTCGCTCTTGGTTCTGAGAGAGATAGTAATAACTAGACTAATCATATGAAAATGCAGGTTTTAGTCATTTTTTGTCTAAATTAATATTCATAATTTTATTATACACGAAAGGTATACACTTGAAAATTCTTAGGTAAGAAAATAGTCTTCAACTCTTTACACCGTTTTAAACTTAAAATTAAAAATAATATATATTTAATTTTTGTGTTACATTTGTGCTTGATGCAATTTGTGAAAATGAAACCCCCTTATATATGGTCACTTTTTGTTTTGTAAATAAATTTGAGACAAAGGTTGTTATTATTTGTTTAAAGCAGTTAACAGAAAAAATATAGTGTTTACCTCATGAAGTTCAAGTTTATGAAAGAGATCGAATAAGATTAATTAAGATATAAAATAACTTTTATGTAAGGGTTCCTTGAATTAATTGAAGCGTTACGAAGAGGTAAAAAGGTCGAAAAATGTTACTTCAATAAGTTCTGGGCCTAACCCAGAGCAAAGGTTCACTCAACTACATTTATTTATTTCTCAACGTAATCGTCTTTGACAATGATGCACTGCTCTTGTCTCTTCTTCAATTACGAAAATCCGTCCCTGAAGAATAATGAGTTGAATCCCTTCAAAACCTCCCCGACCTTTTTCTTGGTCTCCTCGTCATCAGCGAAAGAGAGACCCAGCAACTGCTTCTTCATGTGTGGAAAAAGGTGAAAGTCTGAGGGTGCCAGATCGGGGGAATAAGGGGGATGGGGCACCAACTCGAAGCAGCAAGACACGAATTTGTGAATGTCCTGTAAGAGAAGAACAAGTCAAGTCACTTTACCTCTGCGTTTCTGAAGGAGAGCCTCCCGAAGCTTCTCCAGTAGATCTGCATAGTATGGTCCGTTAATGGTGCAGCCATAATCCAAGAAGTCCACGAGGAGGATCCCTTTAGGGTCACAGAACACTGTTACCATGACTTTCTGGGAAGACTTCGTGACCTTGAATTTTCGTGGCGTTGGAAAGGGAGGGGGAAGATGCTTCCATTGCTTAGATTCGTCTTTGGTTTCCGGGTCGAAGTAAAGAACCCACGTTTCATCCTGGTTTACGATTCGGGCCATGAATCCCTCCAGATGTGCGTTCATGAGGGTCAACATCTCCGTTGAAGTCCTTATCCGATTCTTCTTCTGCTCAGGCGTCAGCATTCTTGGAACCCATCGGGCAGACACCTTGGAAAGGATGAAGTGATCGTCCAAGATGGTAACAATTGATCCATTAACTAATCCTTAGTTGAGAAACAATGTATCACACTGAGATTCGGCTATTATCCAACGTTTGACAGTAGAATAATATAGGGCACTATCCCCTAGTGTTGTCTTCAACTCTTTATGAATAGACTGTGGTGTTTTCCTTGAATCACGGAAAATTTATCATAGCCCGCTGTTCAACTTCACTCATTTTGCCCGAAGGCGCCATTCTCACTCAGAAAAACTCACCGTTGAACTGAACAAATGCGCTGTGAGGATGCCAGCCCGTGCATTACTTGTGTCTTGTTGGAATATGTATGAACGTGATCCAGCTGCGGCAGGCTCCTGTCTCCCCTTCTTGTTTGTTAGGCCGAGAACTCATTGAACACCCTGGTATAAAGGGTCATAACTCTCAGCATCTTTGAATTGGAGTCGTTTAAAGCCCATTTTAAAACTGAAGATCTTCATTGTAATAGATACCACCAGACGGTCCAAATTGATGGCAAATATAGAGCTGAATACAAAGCTTTGTCCGGTGAATGAATGCTGATATTCGTGCAATTGACGTCTCTTTGGATACGCGATATTCAGCGGATTTAATTAACGATCTGTGACTGTGGGAATTCGGTTGATTTATTTATTGATATGCGTATTCTAATTGGTCTCTATGATTACGTGAATATCGTTAATTTATTTAACGCTATATTTAAGCTAATTGGTCTTTATGACTGCGGGAATTCATTTGATTTATTTATTGCTATGCGTAGTCTAATTGGTATCTATGGCTACATGAATTCGGTTAATTTATTTAACGCAATGCGTAAGCTATTTGGCTCAATGTCTAAAGGAATTACGTTGATTTATTTAACGCTATGCATAGGCTAATGTGTTTATATGGCTACCGGAATTCCGTTCAGTAATATAACGCGTTATATATGCTAGGCAACTTATATGCACTTTTAACCACAGAAGATGAATTGTGTGTTTCTTTAAAACATGGGTGTTTTATTGTTATTGATCGGACAACCCTGTACCATACCAAAACATATCAAGATTACTCTATTTATTTATATTTAGATATGAGACGATATATCATTGGTCAACTACTAAAATTTCTCATGGTTCTGGATCAAAATAGTCTGATTCTAGGGTAGTTGCATGTACTGAATTCAATAATGACATTCGTATAGCTGTATCGAGCGCAGTTTTCCAGAAACAGCATATCTATATAGTTGGTGCACCATGTTATTCATACGCTAATTTATATGTTTATTGGTTACACTTCCACTGAGCGAGTGGATGTGTAGTAAGCGAAGCTCACGAATGCCGTTTGCTGTACCAATGATATGGCGTAAACCCAAAGACCACAGCAGTGACTGCTACTTCTGTCTTACAAACATCATGGGAATAACCATCAAAACACGAGGCAAGGTGTAGTACCCCATTATTGCTTCTGCAATCCGACCAGTTTCGCACAGCGCTGAACTCCCAGTCCCAAATCTACCGACTGAACTAGAATTGATGAGTGATTCTGATTCTAATTCTACATCAAATGAAGACGACTAACAGGATGACTCTGAAAATACCAGGTCTAAACTCTTTACTCAAAAATGCTTCATGATCTCATCATGGATCTAGAATTGTGCAAAGAAAAGGCCGAAGTTCTCGGATCCAGACTAAAGCAACGTAACCTGCTGCAAGCTAGAGTACGTATCACTACAGCTCGTTACTGTCATAGAGAGCTGTCTGCATTTTTCAATATGTCAAACAACCTTTGTTACTCTGAGGACGCAGTATCTCTCATGCAACAATTCTGCCAGTCTGAACCATACAAGTCAGATAATTAGAGATTGTTTATAGACTCTGGAAAAGACTCTGAAAGCTGTTATTTTACACAATAGCAATCGGTTTCCATCTGTCCCAAAAGTACATGCAGCAAAGATAGCTGAGAGCTTTGAAAGAATGAGGATTTTTTTAGCCGCTATAGACACCAGTGGAAGATATTTGGGGATCTCAAAGTCATCTGTTTACTAATGGGCCTTCAGAGTGGCTACACAAAGCACATGCGCTTTTTGTGTTTGCCAGTACAGAAGAGCTGATGCAGAGCACTATATAAGAAAGGAATTGCCAACAAGACCAAGAGATGCGCCTGTAAGGTTCGACTGTGTTCACAATCCTCTTGTAGATCTAACAAAGATATTTTTGCCTCCACTGCATTTAAAGCTCGGTTGGGCTAAAAATTTCATCAAGGCTATAGATCAATCTGGTGCTGGGTTTTGATATGTATGTCAAAAACTAGGTGATGTGGTTTCCGAAGCCAAGTTTAAAGCAGAACTCTTGAATGGACTACATCTTCGCATGCTAGTTTATGATAACAAATTCACCAAGGCCTTGAACCCACTGAA
This sequence comes from Ceratothoa steindachneri, assembly GCA_963969495.1. Classification (NCBI taxonomy): domain Eukaryota; kingdom Metazoa; phylum Arthropoda; class Malacostraca; order Isopoda; family Cymothoidae; genus Ceratothoa; species Ceratothoa steindachneri. The sequence continues at coordinate 192,856,581 of OZ018319.1, read as the reverse complement.
GAAAAGCTGATGTGAATCATTTATCAATGTGTCGAAGCTTTTCCTTGGAAACTATCGTGCTGACAATTACAAATAAATCGTTATAACCATGCTGCAGAATTATCATGCATTGGGAGCAAGGATGTCCTTGAAATTGCATTTTTACCACTCTCATATTGATTTTTCTCAGATAACCTTAGAGACATTAGTGATGAACACGGTCAAAGATTTCATCAAGACTTCGCCATAATGGAGACCAGATATCAGGGACAATTCACTCCTAACATGATAGGCAACTATTGCTGGACGCTGCAATGAGAAGAGAGCGAGCTGTACAAACGAAAGGGCAAGTTCAGAAGCACTTTTAGAACTTCATATTTTGTCAATTATAAAGATTTGAACTTACGCTTTCTGGAACAATTTCTTATGAGGTTATCTGTGACGTGTTTAATATCGTTATATTGCATGAGACAATTAATGTCATCATATTTACTATTTTTCTGGGTTTTTTTAAGAAAGTAGATCTGATAGTTGAATAAAACATCTAAATCATACTCAACAATGTGAAATTAGCTATGTAAGCACAGTCACATAAGAGACAAGCTGGTCTATTTTGAGTTAAATATATGTTGCACGACACAAGTGATGGAATATTGAATATTTGTACCTATTGATTTTTTTTTTATAAAACCTCGTCTGATGAACAAATCAAATATCAGATTCAAATTCAGCAATATGAAATTAGTTGTTTGACCATAATATCATATGTGAACCATTTAGGCTGTTGACCAGTGTTATATATATTATGCCTTGCTATGAATGCTAACTATGCAATAAATTTGGCTTATATTATACGCTATTTCCTTATAAACATTTGCTTTCGTATGGATCTAATTTTTGCCGCCATTTATTCAATTCTAAACATAAATAAACAACTGTTTAATGTAAACAAGCTGGATGTAGGAACTTATGCTCTCTCAAAATTTAACTAGATTTAAAAAGAAATTATCTATATATGACGCCATTAAAACTGTTAGAGTTAAAAGGATCACCCTGATTGTTATACATATTGTTTCTTTAAAATATTGTTGCTTTATTATATGTTATTTATCGGACATCCCCGTATCAAAACATATGAAGATTACTCTATTTACATTTAGATATGAGACGAAATTAGGCCTTGCTATGAATACAAACTATGCAATAAATTTGGCTTATATTTTTCGTATAGGTCTAATTTTTTCCGCTATTTATTCAATTTTAAACATAAATATACAACTATTTAATGAAAACAAACGGATGTAAGAACTCGTTATCTTTCCATTTGACTTGAATTAAAAAAAAATTATAAAGCCATTAAAACTGTTAAAGTTAAAAACATCACCCTGATTATTCACATTGCTTTTGTAATATATGAATAGAAATCAACCCATTTCATGGTTAATTTTCAGACGAATTAACAGAATAATTTCGAATATTTGGATAGTGCTTAGGTTTAAAAAATGCCTCAACGAAAGGTCACTTTAAACACGTTTACAAATATATATATAATTGTTTGAAATAGGAAAAGAAAGTAAACGTGATTTTTTACTCAGGAGAGAAAAGTGAGAATGAAAGACAAGAATTGATAAAAATTAAGAGTCCGTTCACACGACGCGAAACTAGAAACGCTCGTGTGAAAAAGCCCTTACGAAGACAGGACGCGACTTTCAGTGTAGCCATGGCCATGATGTGAATGAGTACTTTTGGTGGCGGGCCTGGTGGCCAGGATAAGATGGGGACACCTAAGGATGACATCAACTTCAACCTTAAATACTAGGTTCACAAAGGAACATAAAACATAAAAAGTACCAACTTGAAATCTCATCATCAGGGTTTGGTGTAAAAAAAAGACGGCACCGAACCTTTTGGATAGTAACGTATTCGGTTGTTAAGAAATTAATGCAGTTTTTTTTTCAAAAGGAACTAAAATAATTATTAATATACATAAAATATAGATTTATTCAGCAAAGTAGTTTCCATCATTATTGACAATGCTCCCCATCGTTAAACGAAGCCGTTGATACTTTTATCGAAAAAATTATTCGGTTCCATGAAATCTATGATTTGGTATCATTTTATACCTCTTTCATATCTGAGTAAACTTTGCCATTTAAGGGATGTTCGAATGAGATAAATAAATACTAACTAGATGGTGTAAGGTTGAATGAATAAGGAAGTTGGGAAAGAACTTCCTAATCTAACGCATTAAATATTCCTTGGGTCAAACGTGCGACGTGTAATGAAGGAGAAGAACACCTTTTGGTTAACCACTATACTGAAGGACTCTTTATTCAACAACTTCAATTAAACGTTACACTTGTTAAACATACCTGCATGTCTGCAACAGCCTTTGCTTATTACAGTGAGGAGGTCATAATGAATAGCTCCTTTCTCATCCCACCAAATGCAAAGCAGAGATTTTGCTGTTTATTGGAGACTACATAGGAGTTGGCTTTTGTTTACCCTCTAGTCCAGACCTGAGCAACCTTTGGCAGGCGTGCCAAACGTGTCACGCCAATGACTTATACCGGTACGCGAAGCCAAATGCTTAACTTAAGAAAACTAAATAGATGTATCTCCAATTTATTTTATATAGCAACCGCATTGTGTACAACCTGTTGTAAATTATGTTATCTTTCTCTAGTTTGGATTTGTTGTTTTCTGCTTGAAATGATAAAGATTTCATTCTGTTTAATATAATATGATAATATGTATATTTTGAGGTAAAATGACTATCTTTTCCTTGTAATTTTTATGCATCATAAAGGGTTGGGAATGAATAAAAAGGACATCTTTAATTTTATATCTTTTCATTGTGTTTTAGTCAAGTATTGGCACGTGAGAAAATTTTGTAGCAAAGATTTGGCCAATTTTGGCACACCCACTTAAAAAGGATGCCCACCCCTGCTCTAGTCATTGCTTGGGGTGCTTAATATTGCAGTAAAGAACCTATTTTCCATCTCCACTAACAATTATGTCAAAAAATGGCTCATGGGTGTCTTTCATACAGTTCATGTGTCACACAAACATATTTTTGTCGGTTAAATACAGCCTAGGCATTCCTACAGGGTGTCCAAAAAGTTACTATGCATTGAAAATAAATAGGTCCGCCAGGATCACAGTGAAGAAATCGTTACTCTCAGGGAGTCTACAAGAGATCCAGTTTGGAAGCCATTGGAAGATCCGTTCCGCTTTTCATATGCAGGGTGTTCTAAAAGTTACTAAACTGGATCTGTTGTAGACTCCCAAGAGTTTCACTTTCTTCACTGTCATCCTGGCTGGACCACAGTACAGAGAAACTATTCGGACACTGTAGTTATTTTAAACAATATGCTACAAATTGGAACAATTTACTCAAATCTAAGAAGCTTTATGTCTTCCAAAAAACGACATTAATTTCTTGACAATCTAATACTTCAGCCAATACCAGACATATCGATAGGAAAATTATAGTGTGTCTAATTAAATATGAGCCTCCAAGCATAATTAAATAATAGGTAAAGATTTAATACGATTAAATAAATACCTAATCATTCGAAAAAAGGAGAAATTTACAAACCTGGCACTAAACCTTTAATCCGTTAATCGTTAATTAACGAAGTTAACATCTTCGTTCACGATTTAACTTTTAAGTTAACTTTGGAAATCATTATCGGATTAATTAACATCCGTTAACTCAAATCCGCTAACGCCCCAAAATTCATTAAAAGCGGAAAACGTTTAAAAGTTTCTATTATTTTCAGATTTTAATTACAGATGTAGTCTTAGCATATTTAATAATGAAATGCCGGTAGAAAGAGGCTTCACTTCACTCAGGAGAGCTATTACAGTTACAACGTGAGTATCTGTTATTATAGCGATACCAATAGTGTTAATTGAAAGAAAATAAATAAGTCAAGTTTCATTATTATAATATATTAAACATTTGCATATATTCATTTGATATTCTAGGATGGTTCACAACACCATCCTGGAGACTAATAGCCTATAGGCCTGTTCTCTACAGAGTCAGACCCAATTGAAAGTCAACAGCTTCAACGACCAGGATGTCAACTTAATGAATGAGTATGCCAAGGTAATAAATAAATAATAAAATAATATTATTATAATATATATATTATTATTTTTTGAATTTCTAAAATTTACTAATTCTCTATTGTTTTATTACCAGGTCATGTCACCCGTGGCCAAATCGCTCGACAAGATCCAGGGGAAGAACAATCCTACCTTTGGACCCTATTGCCAACAGTTGCTGCGACAATCTTCAGGCTCAAGGACTTGAAGTCTAAGGTCAACGTCTACTGCAGTCCCTTGGGCGACGCACTTTTGGCAGGCATCGACAAAAGGTTAAGGACTCTCCTGGAGAATAAGAAATGTCAGCTGGCTGCTGCCTTTTACCTCTGGTTTCGCCTCATCCGGTTGGATACGTATGACAGCACCAAGGTCGCCAAGCTGAGGAAAAGCATGCAGGGTAGGTCAAGGAGGCCATGAGGCAGCAGTCTTACGAACTGAGCAGCAACAGTGGAAGCAGCAACAACGAAGAGGAGGAGGAGGATGACTTCTTCAGAGGTGTAACCCAGCTAAAAGAGAGCAGTAGGAACCACGGATCATTCAAGAGCAAGGCCCAGAACTTGGTCATGATCTGGTTGGAGACCAACTCCAAGGACTTGCTGACAGATGCTGCTTCTTGAGTGAGCAAGTGCTGCTGGACTTGTTCATCAAGTTCAACACGACCATGCCTTTCCAGTGCTGCAGTGGAGCGTTTGTTCTCTATGGGCAAGGACATTATGAGGGCCAAGGGAACTTTGACAAGCTAATTTTCATGAAGGGCAACATGCATCTCATGAACAAAATGGAGGACGAGAATAGGAAAAATTAAATTACGTATATATCGTGTTTTTCCTTTTTTTTCGGCCACTTTATCAATAATTTCTTTTTAATTTATTACTAATATTATGTTTCATTTAAATTCTTTTACCCTTTTCTAGCTCTACAAGCCTTTAAAAACTTAAAAAAGGTCTAAAACTATGAAATCAGCCTTGTTTAGGTCTTTTAAAATTTAAAACTATGAAATCAGCCTTTTATAACTCTAAACCCCCCCAAAAATATAGTTTTAGGGTTCTAAAGCTCTTAAAAAGACCCAAAAGGCTGTTTTTATAGTTATAGCACTTTTCAAGGGTGTTTTTAGGTGGTTTTAGAGCAAAAACTGATTTTTTTTTTGGGGGGGGGTTCTATAAATAAAATTAACTTTAACTATTTATCGATAACTTCCGTTACACTTTTAAAGAATTAACTGATTAAAGGTGATCGAAGTTAATTTTGGGGTTAACGGATTTACGGCTAACGAAGTTAACCTTTTGATTAACGGTGCCCACCTGTGGGAATTTATATGATTTCTACATTTTTTGAAATGTTCTATTCCAAATGAGTCTCTGAAAGACTAAAACATTCCACTACTCTCCTGAGCTTTACAAGGAACCGAAAGGACGTCGAATCGGATTAATGGCATAGCAATTAATTACCTCGGTTAAGTTGGACACACACATTTTTAGTTGCGTGCACGTGACTCTATTAGTTAGTGTGTCGATCCGTAGGTTGGTCGTCTGATGGTAACCATTTTAGTAAGGTCTTCCGAGGTTAGTCTGGAATTATTGAAAGTTTAGAAGGTCGTAAACTCATAAGTCAAAATAAATGAGAGCACACGACTTAGGTTTGTTAACTTTGAGAAATAAGGATCAAATTATATCTAAAAGTCTCTTCAGTATCAGCTCATATTAGGACCATAATCACGAATTGAAGGCACGTTGTTATAAGTATTGGCAACGCATTTACGATTCATTTTGGCAACGCCTTTATGCTTGATTTTGGCAACGCCTATATGATTCATATTGGCAACGCCTATATGACTCATATTGGCAACGCCTATAGGATTCATATTGGCAACGCCTATATGATTCATATTGGCAACGCCTATATGATTCATATTGGCAACGCCTATATGATTCATATTGGCAACGCCTATATGATTTATATTTTTAAAATATTTTCGGGTTTAGACTTTACTTGTATAATGTATAGCTATTACATAAGCTTCCTACTCCATTGCAACTACATACCAATATAAAACGGTAAAATAAAAGCGGGTATAACAATGAAAGAAAAATATTTATCGGAAAACAGGAGATATAAATAATGGTTGCATGAAATTAATATCTGGTATGATCGCCTTTAGCCTCAATAAGAAATATAAATACTTCTTATAAGAATGTTTAATATTCATGTACATTTCTGGGCGGAATTTATTCCACTCTTCTTAAGCAAACTTTTCTCATTCAATATTGTTGAGAGATCCTCTCTTGCACATACGCTTCTTCAGCTCTTTCCATAGAAAGATGGGGTTAAAATCTGGGCTTTGAGAAGGCCACACAATGGAATGTTGTGCTATATATTTCTGAGTATATTTGCTGGTATGTTTGGGATCGTTGTCTTGTTGAAAGCTGAAATGCCTTCCAAGTTCCAGTTTCCTTGCAGATTGATTCACGTTTTCAGCAAATATAAATTCATGGTCCATCTATCCCTTTTAATGCGACAATGACAAAGGCAGCGAAACATGCCCATATTGTAATCAAACTTCCCCTATTTATAACAGTAGGAATGGCGTTCTTTTCTAGGAGGGCTTTGCTAGATCTCCGCCAGAAGTATCGTACGTAGTTTCTTCCAAAAAGGTCGATTTTTCTTTCATCTGATCATGCTATTATATCTTTTTAGCTTGGCTATCTCCCAAATGCTCTTTATTGAACACCAAACGCGGATCTTTATGAGCTCTCTTCAACAGAGGTTGCTTTCGAGGGATACGTCCAAGAAATCCTTGCTGTTGTCACCAACGTTATAATTGTTGAAGCGTCTTGAAAATTTGCTTGTAATTCCCTTGATAAAGTCTTAGGATTGTTTCTCTTGTCATCATAGACCGCATATCTCTTGGGCTCAGGTTCTTTGATCGAGCTTCACATGGAGGATATGCTGTGATACCATTAGATTTAGACTTCACAATAATATTCCTTACAGAAGAAATTTGAATGTTTACAAGCGAGGAAATTTTTCTATATCCAGACTGGTCTTGTGCGGTCTAACAATATGGTTTCTTGCAGATTCTGAATACTCAGCGGCCTTCACCATTGTGCTCTTGGAAATGTTTCCTCGACAAATCGTGACCAAAAATAACAAATTTCGCACATAAATTAGCAGCTAATCTATCTTTCTCGATCGTTTTAGTTTACTTTATTTAGAATTGTTTCGATAACTTTTTAAAAACTTCCTGACTGTCGGTTTATATGAAAATTGCTAAAGTAATTATTAAAACACAAAAGGTATCCAAGTTGTCTATGATTTTGCACATACATGATATTGATTCTTATAAGAAACCAGCATTTATTTAGAATAATCTCATGTTATAACTGATTTAGAAATATATAGTATACAAGAAACAATGTTCCTGCTACAACAATAAAAACAGATTCAAACTTAACGAATATACAAATAAGGCCCCACATTAGACTTCGTATCTGATGTTACCTCTCTCTCTCTCTCTCTCTCTCTCTCTCTCTCTCTATATATATATATATATATATATATATATATATATATATATATATATATATATATATATATATATATATATATACAGAGGTTGGACAAAATAATTAGAAAATGTGCTAAATTCAATGAATATTTATTTAATACGGAGTTGGTCCTCCTTTTGCTTTGTGAACAGCGTCGATGCGTCGTGGAATTGATTCATACAGCTTCCTGACTTCGTTGAGAGGAATCTTGAGCCATTCTTATTGCAATACCTACTCCAGCTGTTTCAGACACGATGGTGGAGGGTAGCGACTTCTAACTTGTCGCTCCAAGATACATCACAAATACTGAATAATATTAAGATCTGGATATTGTGAGGCCACTCCATGTGTTGTAGCTCACTCCTATGCTATTCATACCAATTCTTAACCACATGATCGGTGTTTATTGGGGCATTATCATCTTTGAAAAAGCACTCACCATCAAAGAATAATGTCGAGACCATGGGATGGACTTGATCTTCCAAAATATTCGGATATTCGTTACTGTTGATCCTACCATGTAGGACAACGATTACACCAAGAGAATTCCAAGATATAGCTGCCCCCAAAATCACTGACCCTCCTACATACTTCGCTGTAGGAAGAGGGCAGTCAGGATTAAAAGCATCCCCGGGCTGCTTCCACAACATCACTCACCCTCCAGTGGGGAAAAGAGAAAAACTGGACTCGTCGAAGAATATTACTTGCTTCCATTGGTCTGTAGACCAGTCCTTGTGATCTCTACACCAGTTCAGCATTTTCTGAATGTTTTGATGAGAAAGCAGAGGTTTCTTGAGGTAAAAGAACAACTTCTGACCTATTTACGTTATTTGGAGATCACGTACGATTGTATCCCGCCATGGTAAACGTCACCTCCTGTTTGGGATTATTCGAGAAGTTTCGACTCCTGGGCGTATTGGAGAATTATTCCCCAAGCCTGCGAATTTCTCCAGAGCCCTCACCGGCAACGAAGGGAGAACGAGCCGCTGATTTTTTCGCGCCTTCCCACTTAAGCTGAATTTTCGTCCGCCTCACGGATTAAAATGTCCGGAGCTTCCTCACCCCCTGCTCCGAATCCCACTTTCCCCCTTCCGGAACACTCGTACAAATACCCGGTTTGACTTAAGATCGAGGAGACTCGCACGCACCTCCCCTAAGTCGTCCTTATCGTCTCGAGTCGAAGTCCCGTGAGCGTTCATCAGACAGCAAGACTTTCTCCGCGGGGATTCTATCCCCAGTTAATTAGTAGCTTCTGTGATCGTCAATCCTTTGAAGCTGCGCGACAGTCTCCCTTCATTTAATCGATCCGAAGAAAATATCCCGCATTTCCCCGTCGAACGTCATCCTTGAAGATCGACTATCTTCATCGCTATTCATCGGAAGGTTTGTTCAGATCGTGTCTCACTCGCCTCATCAGGATCGTACCCCACTTACCTCATCAGGATCGTGCCCCACTTGCCTCATCGGATCGTGCCCCACTTGTCTCATCCCAAGCAGGGCCTTCCTCGAAGCCCCCGACTGGTAAGATTGAAGCCCCCTCAATTATTAGTATTTTCAAGTTCCCCTTTGATCTGAGCATAGTAACGCTAATTAATTAATTTTAGTTGAGAATCCATCCTTATGAGACTATTTCATTTTAAATAATTCCCTTTTGCCTATTTTTATTCTTATTTTGATATTTGCAAATAAAATTATATTTTTGCTGTTTCATCTTTAACTAACCTTATTTAACTAGCCTATTAAAGTAAATCTCGCAAACCATTTTTGCACTCTGCCTAATATGTTAAGGATTTGAAACCCAACGCCTCGAGTTTGACCTCCTGGTCGATCATTAATCCCTGCGAACCGTCCTTAAACGGTTCGCGTTGCAGTAGGTGATTAAGTCACCCCCCACATAATATAGGAGTAGTGTATGATATAGAGTGGTGTACCACGACACTTAATATCGGCTCTTCCATGCTTTATTGAACTCACGGTGAACAGTTTTGGTCGAAACTGGGCTAGTGAGATGTTGATTCAATTCTGCAATCAATTTAGGCGCAGGTGTACGGGGATTTTTCAGCACAATGCATTTCAACACTCGTCTGTCTTTTTCAGCGATCTTCGAATTCCTGCCGGAATTACGCCTCTTGCTGGAGGTTTTGCCCTGCTTCTTGAATTGTGTGATGGTCTTTGATATGATAGCTCTCGAAAAAACAAGATATTTAACTGTTCTAGTGACGGAAGCTCCTGCAAATCGAGCTCCAACAATTTGCCCTTTTTCTAACTTAGTGAGATCATGCATCTTAGCATTTATACAAGGATCTGAATTAGAAATACGACTAATCATTGAAGTTCTTAAATAAAACTATGTATCTACAATAATAACAAACCACTTACAATGGAATTTGGATAGACATTCGCAATATAATTACTCAGTGATTGAAATATTGGTGTTAAATTTCTACTGGTCCAATTATTTTATCTAACCCCTGTATATATATATATATATATATATATATATATATATATATATATATATATATATATATATATATATATATATATATATATATATATATATATGTCGTGGAATGGCCAGACTGCATATATATATATATATATATATATATATATATATATGCCTTTTAGGGGTGTGGTTCTAAGTTGGTTTAAGAGTCGACCTAGCCGGTTCGTGAACGGAAAATGTTAAGGATTCAGTGGGGATGGTTTACCTTTCAATTGCTGCGTCCTTTCAAAACAAAATAATTAAGAGTGCAAGTTGGTCAAAGATTAGCAAGTAGCTGGTACTCGTTGTGGGTTGCAAGAAAAAGACGATAAAAAATATACCTTTACTAATAAATAAATAGAATTGACATATATACCGATACAGTGTTTAAATGTCGGCACGGGACACAGAAGGGATAAATATGATATTAGTTGTCGGGTTCAGGTCGGTAATTAAAAAGGGGAATTTTAATCCGGGGCTCACACATAAAGTAAGGGACGATTTGCGGAGACCAGATTATAGCATAATCTGTAGGCGTCAATGATTGGAACTGCTTAGGTGTTCGTTGAAGGGAAGGGCCAGTCGGGATACGATGACTGCGATAGGGAAGCTAGGTTACCTTGCGTGGCGGCTGAGGGAGCACACGTCGTTTGGCCTTCGGAGATAGAATTCCTCGTCAGATACTCGCTGATTGACTATGGCAGAGTTCAAGGATGTCGATTTAGCCTTCGTCCTCGAATCAAAATCGCTGGTGTCTCCGATCGCGTCGGATGAGTGTGTCCTTTGCTCGTTCGCGGGGTTAGATGGAATTTTCCAGAAGTGCTATATATATATATATATATATGTCGTGGAATGGCCAGACTGCATATATATATATATATATATATATATATATATATATATGCCTTTTAGGGGTGTGGTTCTAAGTTGGTTTAAGAGTCGACCTAGCCGGTTCGTGAACGGAAAATGTTAAGGATTCAGTGGGGATGGTTTACCTTTCAATTGCTGCGTCCTTTCAAAACAAAATAATTAAGAGTGCAAGTTGGTCAAAGATTAGCAAGTAGCTGGTACTCGTTGTGGGTTGCAAGAAAAAGACGATAAAAAATATACCTTTACTAATAAATAAATAGAATTGACATATATACCGATACAGTGTTTAAATGTCGGCACGGGACACAGAAGGGATAAATATGATATTAGTTGTCGGGTTCAGGTCGGTAATTAAAAAGGGGAATTTTAATCCGGGGCTCACACATAAAGTAAGGGACGATTTGCGGAGACCAGATTATAGCATAATCTGTAGGCGTCAATGATTGGAACTGCTTAGGTGTTCGTTGAAGGGAAGGGCCAGTCGGGATACGATGACTGCGATAGGGAAGCTAGGTTACCTTGCGTGGCGGCTGAGGGAGCACACGTCGTTTGGCCTTCGGAGATAGAATTCCTCGTCAGATACTCGCTGATTGACTATGGCAGAGTTCAAGGATGTCGATTTAGCCTTCGTCCTCGAATCAAAATCGCTGGTGTCTCCGATCGCGTCGGATGAGTGTGTCCTTTGCTCGTACGCGGGGTTAGATGGAATTTTCCAGAAGTGCTATATATATATATATATATATGTCGTGGAATGGCCAGACTGCATATATATATATATATATATATATATATATATATATATATATATATATATATATATATATATATATATATATATATATGCCTTTTAGGGGTGTGGTTCTAAGTTGGTTTAAGAGTCGACCTAGCCGGTTCGTGAACGGAAAATGTTAAGGATTCAGTGGGGATGGTTTACCTTTCAATTGCTGCGTCCTTTCAAAACAAAATAATTAAGAGTGCAAGTTGGTCAAAGATTAGCAAGTAGCTGGTACTCGTTGTGGGTTGCAAGAAAAAGACGATAAAAAATATACCTTTACTAATAAATAAATAGAATTGACATATATACCGATACAGTGTTTAAATGTCGGCACGGGACACAGAAGGGATAAATATGATATTAGTTGTCGGGTTCAGGTCGGTAATTAAAAAGGGGAATTTTAATCCGGGGCTCACACATAAAGTAAGGGATTGCCTGGCTAGGATTGCCTGGCGTGAGCTTCCAAAACTGGCGCGATCTTGGGGAAAGGGAGCAACTCCTCCGGGGAAACCGAGATAAAGTTGGCGTAGGATGTTCAAAGAGCTTCGATCTATGCCGGAGGGCAGGAGGCTGGCTGAAAGCGCATGTGAGAGGAAGAAAATGTGTCCTAATTAGATGCAGCTGGGGTGCAATAAAACAGCGTGGACCGCATCCTCGCTGTACATCAGCCTCTCTTCCAACGCTCCATGCGGTGATCTCGAGACTACGTAGGTACAGAAGAACACAAGGTCGCCTTTCGATCTTATTTTTCTACAATATATATATATATATATATATATATATATATATATATATATATATATATATATATATATATATATATATATATATATATATATATATATATATATATATCTTCATGCCTTGCTTTCGACTTTATTGCTATAGTTTATAATTTTTTGTATTTCGATAGTCATTTAGGTCATGTTTATTATGCATATTTAAAAACTCGTGGGATTATTATTTAATTTAGTTATTTTTTTTAAGATATGACATCAATTTCTTATTAATATATTTTCACTAATTTGATTTCTGTGTTTAGTTATTCTTATAAAAATAATTTTGGGTATTTAGAATTCGCTGATGATGGTCATCGTCAATGACCGAAACGTCCGGAAAATTAAATGTTCAAAACAAGAGCATATGTCTTCATATTCCTGCTACGAATAAGGTTCCCAAGGAACGACTCCATCACTAATATATATATTTATATATATATATATATATATATATATATATATATATATATATATACATAGAGGTGAAGTTGAGCAGTTTATTTTCATCGTAACAAGTTTTGTTAAAAGAGACCGCTAATTTTGCGTTTGTGATTATTTTTTCACATCTTTCAATTTGTCTTATATTTGCCTTTATGTCTGGATTGAGTCCATGTATAAGTTCTCCAAAGTTTATTATAGCACGATTTCGAAATTATAGCGAGGGAATAGAAGATTCCTTAGATAAAAACTTTATTCATCTGACGCGTTTCGTTACAACTCATAACATCTTCAGAGATACAAGATAATACAAAGAAAATCATAAGAATTGTTTTATATATCATGGATAGACGGTAAACGTACAAACGAACATATAAGTCACTCAGGTAGGGTGCACTGGCAAACTCCTTGATAGAGTGGGACACGTCAAGAGCGCAGGTAGAAGATTAAATTTGCGGTCATATCCAGATAGATAAATGACCTGGATACCTAAGATTATCTCTCCCGTGCGTTTCTATGCCGATTCTTGTTGCTAGGTAGTATTCCATTTGAATTGAATTGAATATTAATTTTTGGTTGTTTTTCTTGTGTGAATATCTTCTAGAAATAGTAATTGTCGACGATCAGCTGCGGAGTCGATAATTTTAGTGTTCTCTTCTAACATTTTTCTGCTGAGAATTATTGCATGGTTTTGGCTGGTATGGTTTTGGGGGGCGCCATTCGTCAGGCGGTACGTCATTTTTCATTATAATTTTGTTTCAGTCATACCAATATATGAGTGGGGAAGGAGCTTGCAGTAGTCTCCTAGGTTACATTTATACTCATATATTACATGGGTTCTTTGCTTAGGTTCAGGTTCTGGCCTCAGATTGTTTTTCATGATGAGGGTGGCGGTTCGTCTAGTTTGGTAGTATATAGTAAGCGATATATTTTGTTCAGTATTCGTTGGTTGTATAGATCAGTTGATAACTTCCTTGATTATCCTTTCGTCTGTTCGGTATGCCGTGTTCATGGTATTTTTATAGAAGAGTTTTAATACCTTCTGTGACCCGACTCTATACTATAAAATCCTCCACTGATTATATTGATATCATCAGAGCCACTGCTGCTAATAAAAGTTATAGCTTCCATGGATGTGGAGTCTCTCTTTACAAATGTTTTGGTCGCCGTAATAATGGAAATAATACTACAACGTGTTTTCGACCAGAACGATTGCCCCCCTCTTAACATACCTAGAGCTGCCCTAAAACAACTCCTTCAAACCTGCACATCAGAAGCCCCATTCCATGGTCCTAATGGGGATATGTACCGTCAAGTAGACGGTTGCTAGAGGCTCTCATCTAGGAGTCTTATGCGCAATTTTTAATTTTTTACATGGGAGCCGTTGAAGAAAGAGTTTTTACCAAACTACCCAAACCCTACATCTACTGCCGATACATAGATGGTATTTATATTAATGTGGAAACGGAAGAAGAAATACAAACACTCCAACAAGTATTTCAATAATGCTCGTCCCAACTCCCATTTCTTGACACCTTAACCACTTTAAAGAATGACAAAATCACGACTAAAGTATACGTTAAAACCACCAATCCAGGCCTCTGAATGAATGCAGAGAGTAAATGTCCTCAACGATACAAGAAAAGTGTAATTAACGCTTATATCAACCGCGCCTTCACTCATTGCCAAACATGTAAAAATACGCATAATGTGATAGAGAGAGCTACACAAGTACTCGTCAACAATGGATTCAGCAACCATGAAATACAGGCAGCTATCAAAAAGGAAATGAACCAATTCTACCTCACAGAAGAGAATAACAACGGAAACAATAACAGAGAAACAACATAAAACTTCTATAAAAATACCATGAACACGGCGTACCGAACAGACGAAAGGACAATCAAGGAAATTATCAACCGATCTATACAACCTACGAATACTGAACAAAATATATCGCTTACTATATACTACCAAACTAGACGAACCGCCACCCTCATCATGAAAAACAATCTGAGGCCGAAATCTGAACCTAAGCAAAGAACCCATGTCTTGGCGGGCGAACAGACAGCACATAGCACGTGTTTCTTAGAGCTCTCTGAATATTTCGATTATTTGATATACTTTGGTGATTGATAGAAGGTTTTACGAAAATAGTAATACGTATAGTCTAGTGACATAGTAAACATAAATATTAAGTTATTAGATCGTATATTTGGTTAATATAACGAAGTTGTTTAGCATTGTTAATTTTTCGGCCAGGTTCTTTCGTTTACTTTATTTTGCGCGGGAAAGTACGTAGTAGCTAAATTAAATTAGTGTTTTGAAACCTCGTTTCTAGGTTGACGGTATAATTAGCGACTGATTTGGACTGTGTTGTGCCTTAAATCTCGTTTCGGTCTGTTGATTTATTTTTCGGATTTTTCTACAGTTTGTTTTTTTCACCACAAAATCAGCGAAATCTAAGTTGCTCTTTTGTTCTTATTACTACTTCAGTTCTTTCTTTGTTTGAATAAGTGATGGAGTTTGGGGATAAAAGTAAGCATGAGTGTCGGAATGTATGCATTGGTTGTGGTATAGTTGGTGAGGGGTATACATGTGTTGTATGTGGGCTGCGTGAATGCATGGTAGATTTAGAGGGGATGAGAATGCAGGATTTAGACAGGATATGTAGGCTAGAGGGGTTAGTTGCTGAGCTCAGGAGGAAACTTAGTGTTAGGCCTAGGGCTGGGAATAGGTTAGGTGGTGAGGTAGGCCAGTTAGATGTTCCAGGTGAAGGTAGAGGGCTGGTGGGGGAGGTAGGATATGATAGTTCTAGGGATAGTGAAGTTAGCCCCCTTAGATTCGTTAGAAATAGGCCTAGTGAGGATGGGGGACAGTGGAGAGTGGTTAGGAAACGTGTAGCTAGGGAGGCTTCTCCTGTTCTTTGTAAAAATAGGGTTGCCTCTGTTGAAGTGGTTAGCCAGGGGGAGAATAGGTGTGTGAGTCAGAGGGACACAGAACCTATTAGCTTGAATAATAGATTCAGTGCCCTAAGAGAGGAAGTACCTGGAAGTAATATGACTGATGGTGGTGGGGGTGGAGGTAGAGTGACTGGTAGTTTGAATGAGAATAGGAGTGGAGATGGAGATAGGTCTGTGGGGGTTAGGAATAGGAGTCTGACTGAAGTGCTTGTGATGGGTGATTCGCAAGTTAGATATTTAGATAGGAAGTTGAATGCAAGTAGATCGAATGGTTTGAGGGTGTATTTGCCGGGTGCTGGAGTGCAAGATCTGTCTCATAGGTATGAGGAGCTGGTGTCTGGCTGTGCGAGAGATGCGGTTGTAATTAACATGTAGGAGTGAATGATGTGAAGAAAGTGGGAGCATGTGAGTTACGTGAGAGGTACAAGAGGTTGATTGAGAAGGTGAAAGAAAGTAGAATGAAAGGTGTTGTGACAGGTGTGCTTCCAAGAATGGATATTGGGGTAGAATGGATGTCTCGTGCGATTAGGCTGAATGATTATGTGAGGAGGATGTGTGAGATAGAAGGTGTCATGTTTGTGGATGTGTGGGATAGGTTTGTTGGAATGAAAGAAATGTATGCGATGGATGGACTGCATTTGAGTAGGAGGGGGGTAGATGTATTGTGGGAGGAGTATGATCGTGTTATTAGGTCTTTGCGGGCGGAAAACTAGATACTAATAGTGGTCAGGAAATTACGAGAGGACATTATAGTACTGAAAGTAGAATGGACTTGGTAGATAACAGAAATAGGTTCCAAGGCAATAGAGGTGAGGTCATTCAGGTTGGAAGAGGTGCTTCAGGGATAGGGGGGTTAAATTGTTTCTATACAAATGCTCGTAGTCTTAGAAACAAGAAGGATGAGCTATTTAGTTATATTAGCGATGAGGATATAGATATATTATGTGTCACTGAATCAGGGATTAATGAAATAGAATTTAGTGACACTATAAGTGAATTTGATTTACAGGGCTATAATATGTACATTAGTCAA
This sequence comes from Ceratothoa steindachneri, assembly GCA_963969495.1. Classification (NCBI taxonomy): domain Eukaryota; kingdom Metazoa; phylum Arthropoda; class Malacostraca; order Isopoda; family Cymothoidae; genus Ceratothoa; species Ceratothoa steindachneri. The sequence goes on along the minus strand of OZ018319.1, from coordinate 192,839,595 downwards.
AGGAAAGGTAGGATTGGTGGAGGAATAATTATCTATATAAAAAACAACATTGTTTCAAGTTTAAATTTTTCAATAAAACAGGATGAAGTTGAGTCACTTTGGATAGATATTAGGTTCAGTAAAAATAGAATGGTGCATTTGGGAGCTTTTTACAGGCCACCTGGGCAGACTGATGATATAGATGAACTAATGATAAGGAAAATAAGTAAGGGATGTGAAACAGATGCAATTATTATTGGGGACTTCAATTAAAACTCTGTGGACTAGGAAAATATGATAGGTAGGGATAGAACAAGTGGCAGGTTCATAGAATGCTTTGAGGATAATTTTTTTAATCAATATTTTAATGAGCCAACGAGGGGGGACAATATATTAGATTTAATACTTTCTAACACTGATCATTTAGTTCAAGAATTGACTGTTGGGGAAGCATTGGAAAATAGTGACCATCAGATAGTTCGTTTTAACTTGGGAATTGAGAAGGGTAAAATAACCGAGAATGCTGTAAACGTTCCAAATTTTCATAAGGGAGATTATGTAAAACTTCGAAGCTTGCTAAATTTGGTAGACTGGGATGTAGAATTCAGAGGTAAAAATGCTCATGGGATGTGGGATACTTTCAAGCATATAATAAATGTAGTCCAAGAACAATGTATCCCAATGAAGGCTATTAGGAACAAAAGTAGGAAACCATTATGGTGGAATCAGAAGATAGCTAGAAAGTTTTAGAGAAGAAAAGGGCATATAAAAAATTACAGGTAGAAAATAATATTCAAAATTTAAGTGATTATAGAATGGCTGAAATGAGTTAAATAAGATTATAAAGAAGAACAAAAGGGTGTCAGAAATTAAATTATTTCAGGATAGCAACAAAGATCCTAGAAAGTTCTTTAGTTACTATAAAATTAATAACAAGTCTTGCAGAGTTAAACTAGGACCTATCAAATATGAAGGGGTTGTGAGAGAAACTGATGAGGAAATAGTTGAGGTACTAAATGGTCATTTTGCCTCAGTATTTACAAAGGAGAAACTAAATAGTCTTATGTATAGTACTTATGGGTCAGGGAAAGAGGTGTTTACTACCATTAGTGTGGATCGGAGGACGATAAAAGGACTAATAGGTGAGTTAGATGCTACCAAGGCCTCCGGCCCTGATAATATTCATTCTAGGATACTTAAAGAAGGGGTAGAAAGTATTTTAATAGCTCTGGAGAAGTTGTATACTAGGTCACTGTAATAGGGAGAAATACCTGATGATTGAAAGAGAGCGAATGTAGTCACCATTTTCAAGAAGGGTAGTAAAAAGGATCCAAATAACTTTAGACCGGTTAGCCTAACTCCTGTAGTCTGTAAAATTCTTGAGAAAATAGTTAAAAAAGGCATTTGTCAACATCTAGAGAGGGAGGGGTTAATCAGCGATTCTCAGCATGGGTTTAGATCAGGTAGATCATGTTTGACTAATTTACTAGACTTTCTGGAGTTCATAACAAATCAAGTAGATAAGGGACAGAATGTAGATGTAATTTACTTAGATTTTAGTAAAGTATTTGATAAGGTACCACATAGGAGACTAGTTCATAAATTAAAAATGATTGAGAATGTGGGAGTGTTTCAAATTGGATAGCTGAGTGGCTGAAAAACAAGAAGCAAAGGGTAGTGCTAAATGGTGTAGAGTCAGAGTGGAGGGATGTTATCAGTGGGGTTCCTCAGGGATCAGTTCTTGGTCCATTATTATTTGTCATCTACATAAACGATCTTGGGGAGGCAGTTAATAATAAAGTGTCAATTTTTGCGGATGATACCAAATTAGCAGCTGTAGTTAAAGATATTGATGATAATTTTAAAGTGCAGGGGGATTTAAATGAATTGTTATCCTGGGCACATAAGTGGCAAATGACTTTCAACCTTGATAAATGCAAAGTTATTAACATGGGAAAAGATAATAGAGAATTTAACTATGAAATGGATGGGCATTGGCTGAGCTCAGTAGAGGATGAGAAAGATCTAGGAGTAGTAATAGATAAGTCATTAAGGTTTTCTAAGCAGTGTATTGAAGCAAGAAATAGGGCAAATAGAGTGCTGGGTTTCATTAAGAGATATGTCAGTTACAAAAGTAAGGAGGTTATTCTTAAACTCTATAACTCTTATGTTAGGCCACATCTAGAGTACTGTATAAAGGCATGGTCCCCACATTTTAGACACGATATTAACCTTCTTAAGTCAGTGCAACGGAGGGCAACAAAGATTATTCCTTCCCTGAGGCACCTTGAATATATAGATAGACTTAGGGGATATTAAATATGTTCTCGTTCGAAAGGAGGTGTGTGAGAGGGGATATGATTTAGCTCTTTAAAATTTTTTCCGGGATAGATAAATTGGATGTTAGCAAGTTTTTTGAGTTAGATGATGGAAATCGGACTAGAGGTCACCACTTGAAAATTAAAGAGCAAGGGTATATGTTGGATTTAAGAAAATATTTTTTCACCAATAGAGTGGTAGACTTCTGGAACAAATTGCCGCGGAGGGTAGTAGGTAGTCCAAATTTAAATGTATTTAAGAGTAGCTTGGATGAGTTTATGGGGAGGGAAGGTTGTGATGGTTCCTAAGTTTTATATATATTAATATTGTTTGTATATATCTATAGCTGCATGATGTAGTTCTTGACAAGCCTTGATTGGCGATACCCTTGTTTCTGGATGCAATCCTCTGGATGTAGTTTTCCTAGGAGTTTGGGTGCCTTGAAAAAAAGGCCGTTTGACTCGGATGACCTATGATGAGCCCTTGTGGCCCATGTCATCTGTTATATTATATTGTGGGGGACTTTGATTTTGTCTTCTCCTGGTGATGGTGCTTTTTGTGGGTGGGTTTTGACGGAGGCGGATGACCTTTGATAGGCCATTGTGGCTTTTGTCATCCGTGAAATTATGTTATGTTAATATATGAGTATAAATGCAACCTAGGAGACTGCAAGCTCCTCCTCCACTCATATATTGGTATGACTGAAGCAAAATTATCAACCAAAACCATGATAATTCTCAGCAGAAAAATGTTAGAAGAGAACACTAAAATTATCGACTCCGCAGCTGATCGGCGACAATTACTATTTCTAGAAGATATTCACATACAAGAAAAAAAAACAAAAAGTAATATTCAATTCAATTCAAATGAAATACTACCCAGCAACAAGAATCAGCATAGAAACGCATGGGAGAGATAATCTTAGGTATCCAGGTCATTTATCTATCTGGATACGACCGCAAATTTAATCTTCTACCTGCGCTCTTGACGTGTCCCACCCTGTCAAGGAGTTTGCCAGTGCACCCTACCTGAGTGACTTCTATGTTCGTCTGTACGTTTACCATCTATCCATGATATATAAAACAATTTTTATAATTTTCTATTGTATTTTCTTGTATCTCTGAAGATGTTACGAGTTGTAAAGAAACGCGTTACAACTCGATATAATTTCTAAATCATGCTATTATGAACTTTGGAGAACTTATACATGGACTCAATCTAGAAATATAGGCAAATATAAGAAAAATTGAAAGATTGAAAAAAGAATCACAAACGCAAACAAAATTAGCAGTCGCTTTTAACAAAACTTGTTACGATGAATATATATCTATATATATATATATATATATATATATATATATATATATATATATATATATATATATATGGAGCAGGTAGTGTAAAGCAATAAATGACATACATAGCCATCTGCTTAATCCACCCTGGGGGAGACCCTGTAGTACCATTCAAAAGAAGGTCAAGTTTCTACCAGCCATTTTAGTGAGTTAATAACAAACCCGCTCGAAATAGCATTATAAAACTTTGGACCTCTCGCTGCTTTGCAGAAAACATGGAATTAATTATCTGATAATTTATGTGGGTCTTTACTAAACACTGTTTGTCAGTTGAAAAATTCAGAACAAATGGTGCATTTCCTTGCTTTCTGCAAAACAGCGAGAGGTCGAATTATTATAATGCTATTTCGACAGAGTTTGTTTGTAACTCACTGAAATGCAGCGGGCTGTGTCATTTTTTGCTTTACCTTAATAATACCATATATATATATATATATATATATATATATATATATATATATATATATATATATATATATATATATATATATATTTATATATACATATAGCGGTAGGGGTGAATGCATCTGCACGACTGACCAAATTCACACAGTTGGAGAGTGACTTTCACGCAAGGAATTCCCCAAGCAAGCGAATATTCTGCTGAAAGTACTAAAGTTGACACCGGGAGCCTCGCACAAAGATCAGCCGGCTCACCCAGAAGAGCTCGATTCATACTTAACATTTTTAAGATGTCCCCGAGATTGTTTCCTAATTCATTTTTAAAAACCTTTCTCACACCCATTTAGGTAAGACTATTCTGAAAGATTTTAATATTCGCTAAAAAAACTTTTGCAATCTTGGTGCGTGCAACTTGCATTCGCATTTTTCTTGTTTCGTCGGTGGCGTCCAATTAGAGGAGTTTTTATATTATAAGTGTCGACACCATTTAGAGGGTTTCAAATTTGGATCACTCTTCGTATGAATTGTTTTGCTTTCAATGAATGCGTTCAATTCCCTCCATCTGCGCAGCATTTTTAGTTCAAGCTGAATATCAATTTAATCGTTGGCGCCGAGCGGATTTTTTCAAGCTTTTTTGTGTGTGTTTGGGAGCACAGGTTTTAGCACCGATTTGTACATTTTTTAAGGTTTTATTTTTTTGGTGGTGATCTGCAGCTTAAAGTAAGATTCGATCCATGGTTCGCTATGGCACGTGGCAACTGCAACGACCCAATAGGGTTTTATTTGCCAACTCTTATATGATGTAGCTTAATTTCGCTCATTCTTGTATTGGTTTCCCCCCAGCTAGGCCACTATCTCTCTTTACGGGCTACTATATCCTTTGGTACATCGGTAGCTCATTGCAGGACTGCATCGTTTAAGTTAAGATGCATCAGCGACATGTAAAGTGGCACAATCACATTTTCGCATTGCAGGTAATTGTTTTTGGCATAAATACAACCCACCGGCTTACTTTAATTCTGCAACACCAGGATATTTCTACTCCACTATTCTTTGCAGTAATGATTTAAACGTAGATCGAACCCGTCATTTCTGAAACCGATGTTCAAAGCTCTATGTTCTTCTCCAGTGGATTTCATGCCATTTTTCCATGCTCTTGAACCACTTCATTAACATTGATTGGAAGTTTCCTTAGTCCTCAACATCATAGAAACATTGGATTGCCATAGTTATAATGATTTGAAGTTTCCTTAGTCCTCAGCATCATAGAAACATTTGATTGCCATAGTTATAGTGATTTGAAGTTTCCTTAGTCCTCAGCATCATAGAAACATTTGATTGCCATAGTTATAGTGATTTGAAGTTTCCTTAATACTTAGCATTAGAGAAACATTTGATTGCCATAGTTATAATGATTTGAAATTTCCTTAATCCTTAGCATTATAGAAACATTTGATTGCCATAGTTATAGAATGATTTGAAGCACTAAAGCTTAAAGAACATAAAATAGTGCTATCTTTAAACTTTAGGTCATGACTGCACAAATAAATCTTAGAAGGCTGAGTTTCAGTTTAGGACTTTTTTTTAATCTGATGTGATGGTTACAAAATGATGCTAATTTGATCTACCATTATATATTGATCGGGTTTGATAAAGTTGATAGGTCCCCTGTATGTAGTGGTAGGAAGAGGAGTCATGCAAATGATTTGTATCCACCTGATATTTATGCCTTCCGGTATCCTTTGTGTAGGATTGAGCAGGATTGTTTAATGTGGACTGCACTGTCTGATTCTATAATTGACAAAGGTTAAAAGATTTCTAGTTAAATATCCGCAAATTTACTCTTTTTATTGTGCTCCATATTCGGATTAACCTCGTATAATATTTTAATGACCCCCTCAGAGTGCACCATTTGAACTTTTTATATATTTTTTTACATTTGTCGCTTTCTATTGTTTCCTTTTAATTGGTTGTCAAGCTTTCTCCCCTGATTCCTGCGCCTCGTTGGAACTTCCGGGTTTTTTGTCCCCTGACTCCCCAGCATAAACCTCAGTGGGTGTATAGATAATAATAATAAATCAAGACGCAGCTGTAAAGCGGCTGTGATAATTATGAGAAAACCAACGTGTGCATCTCTACTTAGAAGGTGTTACAAATGATAAAAAAGAAGTGCTCAAGTGTAAATGTGTGGAAGATAGACTGAATAACTTATAGCGTAGTATATCTGGGACGCTCTAGATGTGGGTGGTTCGCAACTCTTCCCAGCCTACCCAATCGTTGCAAGGTAGGGCCTTATAAGGAAGAAAGTAAGCAAGAAGTGCGAGTTTATGTTGATTTTTATTCGCCCTTGATTGGGTCGAGGAGTAGGGAGGGAGGGAGGGAGGGGGACATCAGCCCCTTGTGCCCCTTGTCTCGCCAGTGATTGTCATTTGATCTTTATGTTAGATTCATTAACGGGTCTAGAGCTCTGACCAAATGAGAGCGACGGGTGGTGTTATTACTTAGAGAGAAGAGGAAAAGGCCATGTGTAAGAGTGTAGGTGGAAAGGACAGAGTAGAAAAACTGATTGGTTGGTTTTATAAAACTTTAAGATTCCATCAATAAGGGCATAGCCACCGCACAACTATTAAGCCCTTAATCTATATCTAAATAGTAGTCATACTACCATTATCTAACAAAGTACATAAATATATACTTAGGAAATAAATGAAATCTCCGCCAAAAAATAGGAAAGACAAAAAGGAAAAAAAAGAGATACCAAAATCACGAATTCAAAAGATCAACGATGAGATGACAAAGTCACCTGAATGAGTCGATTAGTTTTGTTTTCAGTACCAATTTGAAAGTAAGGGTCTAGGGAACAATTCTGGTTCGAGTGTCAAGCAATCAGATAAAAAAATCGCCTCCAAAATCCAAGATACTTCCAATTTCCAGCTTTTTTCTCATTACTCCTCGTAACTTTTGTAATATTGAACCTAGAATGGTGATTTGGTCTCTATATTAATGTTTTTATGTATGATTCACAACTTACTAACTGATCACTAATTGTGTTCTTCATTTACCATTTTATTGGTCTCTTTTCACCGGTGGAAAAACGTCCCCATTTGCATACCTAGTTATATTTCCAGATAATACCTTCTTATAATATTTCGGGTAATACCAAATTTTATTTGCGACGTCCCTTGTACATACAGAAGTTATTTAATATTGTTTTTTCTTTGTTTCTTTCCAGGTTGTTTCTGAGATGGCTGAAACAAGGATATGACAGTTGTGTCTTTTGTGCCAAAAGCAAACTGAGGAAATTCTTGTTTGTCCTCTTGCGAATCCAGTCATCAGTCGTAAAGAGGGAGCCTACACGGAAATTATCAGCCTCGTAACTTAGTTTAGAGGAATTGGTGCTGCTCCCCACCCAGACGTAGAACTTCCAGCTGAAGAATCCATGCAGAAGAATCGTGCATCCTGGCATAAATCTTGTCGGCAGCTTTACAGGGCATCAGCACTTTACCATGCCCAAAAACGTCATAATGAAGGATTGCCTCCTGTGGTGATGAAAGAAATGCAGCAGACCATTCTTTCCAGAAGGTTAAACTCACCCAACAAATACATAACAAGGCAGTTGCGCTGGAAGAAGAGCGTATCGTGGTACTCCTTGCCGAAGGCGACGTGGTCGCCATTGAAGCCAAGTACCATCGGAATTGCTACACAGAGTTCAATCGCCGTTACGGTGCGATTTGTAAACAAGACACAGCTAGCGAAAATCTCGAGGCCACAACAGAAAATGAACTGTTTCAATGTATAAAGGAAGAAGTCACTGGAAGTCGTAGAATTTTTGCATTAAAAGATGACACATGATGACCGAGAGATTAGAACAACATGGAATCCAGAAGACCGTGAATCGGACACGCCTAAAGGAAAGAGTCCTGGAACAATTCCCGAATTTGACAGAGGAGAAAGGTATCCAAGACCGAGTTTTCATCATTTTTTCGAAGACGGCTAGAAAGGTCATATCAGATGCACTGCAAACACGACACTAGATTCAGGTTTGATGTCTCATTTCCCAATGGTTGCGAATAATCATCTGTTCCACAACGTGTAAAGTATTTCTTCTGTCAACTCTTCGCAGGACCCAAATCATCTCCAGAACAAGAGAATTCCAGGAAGATCCTCCAGTTTGCCATGCTAAATATGACTTCTATTCCTGCGAACTTGAATTGTGCGCCTTCACTTGCAGTGTTCCTCACCCTTAAATTGCATTACCAAACAAGAAGAAAGAAGTTGGTAGAACTACTACATAAGGATGCTCTGAGCGTGTCATATAAGAAAGTCCTCAGCATTGAATCTAGATTTGCACAGGCTATTGCAGATCATGCAAGGAACAACGCTGATATAAATCTGTCCTATAAATTTGCATCAGGGGATTTTTACAGTTGCAGCCCTGGATAACCTGTATAGCAATCTTACATCACGCACTGCAAGCTCATCCTTTCATGGAAATGGTATTTCAATATTTCAGTTTCCTTTATTACAGACGCCTGGGTTGGACCAAAAATTCCCACGAATCAACTCACAGAAACAGGAACCCGCAGCGGTAAACTTATCCTGCCTCGTTCATATATGTTTGTACCACCTGTGGGCCAAAATCATGTCACTCAATTTCCGGTAAAAGATGTGCAATCAGTGGCAGCGAATTCGTTCGATGAGGAGAAACAGCACGAACAGGCATGGATGGCTGCAGCAAATGATAGCCTATATGTGGTTTGTGATTCAGAAAAACACACCCCAGTGATGTGGTCTTCCTACCATGGACCACGTTGCCCCTCGACAAGGATGTGTTCCACCTAGATGTGAAGTCCACTTGCCCAAATACTACTCTCGGTTCAAATGCGTGAAGACAAAGTTGAAGTGCACACCTCAGTGCAAGTGCACATGTGAGAAGTAGCTGGACTAGAACATACTTATTGAATGTATTGTTCAAGGAGTTTTTCAAGCCTTTGTGTAAGCACTTACTTGGATGTATGACTCAATATAAGAGATGATATGCTCCAATCATGTTTATTTTATTTTTATTCAATTACTCATACAGGCAAACCTAAGTATAGAGGCAAAATCACCATTCTAAGTTCAATAGTACAAAAGTTATGAGGCGTAATTCGAAAAAAAGCCGGAAATTGGCAGCCATCTGGGATTTTGGCGGCCATTTTGAATTTTTTTTATCTGACTGCTTGACACTCGAACCAAAATTGTTCTATAGACCCTTACTTTCAAATTGGTACTGAAAATGAAACTTTTGCAACAATTTGAAATGACTGAGTGCCTGGCACCCCACTACAAACTTTAAAACCTAAAATCTTTAAAAGAAAATGAATTTACTCGTAGCTTAATTAGCATGAACAATCTAGGCAGTAAGTAATTTTAGTATTTTAAGCAATTTGAGTATTTAGAGTCGCATCAGATAATTAAGAAGGAATCTTTGAAACAAATAAAGCAGCTGCTGGCAAAGCTCGTTCGCTTCCAAGGCTTTTAAGCTTAATTGTCAGAAGTACATCAGGCAATTGATGCAGCTTTTTCGTGCGATTCTCCGTCGCTTCAAACAGTTTGAATTATTTGCTGGCATCGAATTTTCTTGAATGTATACGCTCTTGGGAGATTTAAGTTTACCTACTACATCATAGTATTCCTGAAGTAAAGGATCTTCTAACGTATCAAGTATATTTTGATATACTTCTTTAGTGCCAGTACTTTGTTCTTCGTTTTCTTATTATTCTAGAGGTTTAAATAGAGACTTGTAAACTGCCTCAGCAAACTTCACTAGCGATGCTCACGAATCTTCAGGAAATTTTGTCGACTCAGAGTTTGGATGATTTGGACTATCAATATATTTCAGAAGTTCTGAGACTTCTCTCTGCCTTCGATCAATCAAAGCTTCTCTGTGGTTCAGTGTGAAGCGATATTTTTTGGTGCCAAATTGAGTTAAAATAAAAATGAACGAAAATGCGTTCAAAAGTAAGGCATCTCTGAAGGATAGTACTTTGATTACTTACAATCTCAAGTAGCTTTAAAACTCGAACAATTTCTTCTATTCTTTGCCATTCATAATTTGATACCAAAGCTTTATGAATGCAATCTTTTATCTTTAAAAATCGATTTTACATGTGCAAATGGGTATTCTAGTGCGTTTTGACATTGATAATAAGATTCAAACGCTGTCCATGAAACTCGTAAGAGACGAATTCTTGTAAATGGTCACTTTAGAGAGGCGATTTATGGAAAATTCAGCAAACTTTCGGGATGGAGGTGCGGAGATTCAATTTCGACTCGGTTTTCTTTTTCGTCCTCATCATTGCAGGTAGAAGATTCTTTTTCTGGCTGCTGAGTACTGTGAGTCCGAATGTTAATATATAATACATCTACACGCTTAAATTTATTCAGTGTTCCAGGCACTGTTGGGGAATTTTCGCAATATTTTTGCCGAATTTAAACATGACCGAAGCTCTTTCTGTGTTACTTGCTACGATGTCACGATCAAAATGAAGATTGAAGTCTTAATCGAATTTTTACAATATTTATAACAGTTTCACTATCCAACTATCTTTAAATACGACTGATGCTTAAATACCAATGCATATTTTCTTCATGAACATTGATATTAGCGTACCTTATATTTTGCTTCGAATTATATTTGATAATCTTCAAGGAGAGCGCCGCAAATTTTTCCTAGTATTTTTTGTTATCTCTAGCTTTTTAAAGTTTTATTAAAGTTAGCCTGTAGGTTAATTTAGTTTATATGTTTAATATACTAACGATATTTTGGTGGGTACATTTCTGCTAAAAACCGGCCTAAAATCTATACAAAAACTTGGCTAAAATATCGTGCGGCGCTCTCCTTGAAAATTGCTGTATATTCATCAAGGCTAACCGAATACCGCTTCCCTTCTTCGTCCTCCTTCTTGAAAAAAATAATCCAATTCCTTCTTCTTCTTCTTCGTATAAAAGTTAATCCTAGAATTTTTAACACGATTGATTGAACTCGCAGCTTTCTTGTCGTATTGGGATTTTGCCAAACATTTTTTTTAATAAAATCACAATTAACGATTTCTTCATCCAGCGAATTACTTTTACTAAAACTTGAAATAGGTTTTTTAGACGTAGGTAAAATCACCTTCTTCGATTTCTCTGCGCTGTGATCTATAATGTTTCATTAGTCCCGAATTGGTACTATCAGAAGATTAATTTTTCTTTGAAAGTTAAACATTCGATCTTATTTTAAAATATATTAAATATTCCTATACAATCGAATTTTATATATATGTAAGGGTTTTTTATTGCAGGAAAATTTCCACTAAATTCAAAATTTTCCGTTTTAGTACGGGCACCAAAATCTGATGCAATTAGTACCAAGAAGAGTCGGAGACAGAATGGCAACAAATTAGACTCCGCGTAATCTCTTTCTTGAACGTTTTAAAGCGTTCGAGAAAGCCGTCTAGTTCAAGTTAATTTTAGGGGCTTATAATTGTAAGTTCTTAAGAAGGTTTTTAATTCAATATTATTTGGTACTATTCTAAATAGTTAATTATAGCAAAAAATAAGATGATAGTCAGCGTGTCCTACGTGTCCCAGTTTTTTAATGTACAATTTACCTAGAAAAGGGTTAGGCCTAATGATTTTCATGCATGTTAATGCATGAAAAGCATTAGGCCTAACCCTTTTCTAGGTAAATTGTACATTAAAAAACTGATACTTTATTCAGATAATGCTAGGGCTGTTTACTTTCTTTTCGATGGTGTTGGGGGTCTATGAAAAGTGGCATTTTGTTTCAAGAGGTCTATGTAGTAAAAGGTTTGAGAAGTTCTGGTTTAAACGAAATGAATAATCTCCTAGGATAGCACTTTTAGATTTTTTTTTTACCTCTGGCTAAAAACGATTTTATGATCTTTTCGGAACGTGGAAATCTTTTCAGTTCTCGGTTCGGCACCTTAAATCTAAGAACCGGGGATTTCCAGAGTTATAAAAACCAGGTGCACGGCCTACTTACCATGCTTCAAGGAAACTTAATGCGTTTTTCGAGTCACTATGCATTAAAAATCACTTTCTCAACCTGACAGACAGCGCAATCTCCGGTACTAAACAATATATTGCGCCAGCTCGGCCGTGAAGAGAGACGCAGCGCCAGAAAGAAACCAACCAACCATTAAACCAAGACGGATATAGCGTAGAAGCCACCTTTCATTCGGACTTGGAAGCATCTATGTACACAATCACGGCTCCAGTATGACATAGTGAATGCTCCAATAAATACAAAAGTAATATTCCATGTAATGTGGAAGCTTCAAAATCAGAAACGTGGTGACAAACATTCAATTAGGGTATCCTACTTGGTGGCTTCTTGGGCAGAACCATCGGCGCCAATGGTTCTAAAATTACGAATTTAGGGCCGTTTCCCTGTGGGGGTTGGTAACCCGAGCGTACAAGTGCATCATGCACTGTGCACGAATCAATGTGAATGGCATATCATCCTTGTTGACGAAAAGAGTAAATTTCTTAGCCCGAGTCAAGTTTTGAATGAACAAACAAACGGTAAAACATCAATAGGTTAGTATTAACAGCTCTCACGTAGAGAACGCCACAACAAATAATCTTTTTGCTGCGGATGCAACAGGCCCTAAAGCTGTGGAGGAGTCCCTCCCAAGTGAGTCATCGCTTAAAAAAAATAAATCGATATAAGTCTGCAACATTTAAGCTAGCCTTATTTAGTAAAAGATCCGGGTAGAGGTTATTATTATGGCGGCAGCAAAAATGCACTACCTTGGTTTTAGCCAAAGATAACTTAAAGCCGTGTATTTTGAAATTACGAGAGACGCGGGCCAGAACTTGTTGGAGTCAGAGCCCGAGGTAAACATCTGACCCTCCAGGAAAGAGACTGAATGTCGTCTAAATAGTGTGACATAAACAACTTGCGGCAGCAAAGAGCTGATGTTGTGTATGCTCACGAACAACGAAGGGCTAAGAGGGTAACGCTGTGGGGACAGCCCTGCTTAATACCCTATCATAGCCGTATGAAACTGTGGAGGCCCTCCTCTCCGGTACATGGCATCGATGATGTCACAAGAAGCAAGGTAGAAAATGGAGAGGCGGTCTCTCTCTTCCCCATTGGAGAGAAGGTCTCCACGATACCATACCACTACTTGGTACCATATGCTTTCACTGAACTAAAAAGATACAGTGGAAAATTGGTGCCATCAAAAGAACCTTTCAAAGATAGCAGCCTTCATCCGGGACATAACACCCGAAGTGGGAAGTGACCTAAACTGTCCAAGAAATTAATTAATTCATAATTTACCACTTTTTCTATCGACTTTCCCAAACCGAGGTTAGACAAATTTGGCGGAAAATATCCGGGGTCGAAAGATCGGTTTCCCTCTTTCGAAAAGTAAGCACTGTATTAATTCGTCACGAATCTCGGAAGATATTTTAAAACAGTGACTTTTAAATAAAGCTGAAAGAAAGGCCAAGCCTCTTTCACGAAGATGTTGAAGTGAAACGGTAGTGACATCTTCCTCCGTATTAGGGATAATATGCGAGCAAGAAGAATGAGCGGACTTGGCAAATACAGGTCATTGAAGAGTACTACACCTCTGGAAGAGAAGTCCAGGTGGCAGCCATCATCCTCCGTGCGACGTGCTTGGAATATTTGCGGAGCAGCACCACAGATAGAAATATGGAGAAAACAGTCTCAAAAGATTAAGCCAAGCGCGCAGAGTTCGAGATGGTGAGCCAGAGAGTATTGGGTAAAACTACTCTGATATCTTTTTACACGTCTCTACACCTCTGAAAAAGTGGTCTTTCCATTGGTCGAATAAACCTATGCCCGCCAAGAAAAGCAGAGAGCGTGCTATGAATCGAAACTGAATCTTGCCTTCATCCTTTCAAAATCTCACAACCTAAAATTAACCCTACCATCCTTATTGGCATATCACTTATCTCTGAGGGCCGTCTCACACTCACCCCTAGGAAGTAAGCGGTCAACTTGCTAAACAGCTGGACGTTCGAAGGATAGAATCAAAACCCTTGGCATTGAGTATACTGGAGAAAATTTAAAGGGTTCATCTACACAGCTAGCGGCGCCAGCCCGGTGAAAGAAATTTGAATGGGTAAATGATACCTTTAGAAGGGATCATTGACCAACTTTAACCCAAACTCCGCTTGTGCATCAGAAAAGAACATGACACACGGATATAGGAAAAGGAAGTGGGCAGGTACATTTTGGATCTGGATTTCCTCGTCCTTTTTTTGTGGATCGGCCACTCGTTACTCTTCACATAGCATAGATTAAAGATGAGGGAGTTAAACACCCCTAAATTCTTACGTTGACGAAGCTTGTGTCCATTAAGCAACCTTGACCGTGATCGAGCGAATAACAATAAATATTTTGAAGCCGGCTTGCTCGAAGATGCCGGGTAGGCTCTTAACAAGGGACCCAGACATAGTCGAGACACAGCTCTCCAGCTTTCTCTTCACCTTAGGTAAGGAAGGTGTTTTTTCATCCTTTTGTCCCCCCTCCCTCAAAAGACAACCCGGGTCCAAACCAACCCTCCTCTCCCAGGTTCTTAGCAGAAACGATTAAAGACACACCCGTCTTCTCGAAACTAACCAGAAGTAGGAAAGTCCCACTTATCTTTCATTTGTTTTTTGCTCTTTTTTACCATTTGGGGACCTGTATTCTCTTGTGAAGGTCCTGTCCTTGAATAACATTAGGCTTTATAGTCACTCTAACCGCGCCGTCAACCCTTCCCGGGAAAGACCTTTCCTTCTAGGGGAAGGCCAAATCAGTCCCAGGATTAAGGGCCCCGCTCACCTAGAAGGATGGGGATCTATCGTGGCATCCCTCCTCGAACCGTCTGGGGGTCCTTTTTGAGCCCTCTAGAAATAACTAATCCCGGGAGAGGAACACAGAAGCCAGCACTCCGGGACCAATGAGAGCACCCGGGGCAACAGCGCGCCAGCTCCAAGGAAATAGACCAATCTAGAATAGCACTTGTGACAAAGCCATAAGTTCCTTTTAAGGGATCTGCATGAGCCCAAGGCTCCGGCCGAGAGCAGAAGTGACGTCGTCCATTCTCTCTGTTATTCATTTCTTTATTTTCATCTTTAATTTTCTGTTATGTTTTCTTTCGCAATTTTATAAACGTTGTCGATTTTCTAAGGCTTTTTGATTGTTAGGAGTTTGATATTTAGTTTGTGATTTTCCTTCGTGTTTTTTTGGAATTTGCAAAGCCCATAAATGGCGTGAAAATGGCGAAAATAAAAGTAAAAATCCACTAAAAGCAACCTAAGGGGTACTAGAAAAGGTACTAAAAATGATCGAAGGCAACAATAAACCATTTTTACCATGCAGTAATTTAATGTTGTTCATTCAGTGTAAAGTGCATTACAAATAACAACTAAAAAACATTTTCTGAGTGATAGAAATAAACTTAGAAAACAACAGCAAAAATTTCCTAGCTGTTATCGTAAAATTATCGGTGAAGAGCAGGTATGTTTAGCTTTGCTACACCATTCACTCCCTTGCATGCTGCCAGAAGTTTGTCCAGACATTTATTAAGTCATCCCATATGTAATAGGGCATTCTTTTTTCCTGTTTGTCATTATTTTATAGCTAGAAATCAACAACTTTGTGGAGTTATTTCTCTATAAATAGGTATTTCTGTATTAATTTAATAAGTAATATAATTTCCACCCGTTTCTACCACTAGTTCCCAACTTTCTATTAACTTTTTAATACCATGTTTGTAGAAATCTTTTGACTTTGATTCGAAAAACTTCTTTAAGAGTATTTCAACCTCCTCATTCTCTTCAGGTGATTCTCCAAAAAGAGTAGTCTGATGGGACTTGCTAGGTCTGGTGAGTATGAAAGACGATTCATTAGTTCCCAATCGACATTAAGCTTGTGTTTGGTATTTCTTGCGATATGAGGTCGCATGTTGTCTTGATGAAAGCGCAGTCTTTTTCCATTGATTATTGATTGGCTATAAATTTTGCTACATGTAAACGGTCCAACTGAGCACAGTAATCTTTTTTGGGGATAGTCTGATTTAGGTTAAGAAGTTCAAAATGCATTATAACATTCATATCCCACCAAAGGCACATGAGAAGCTAGGGTATTAGTTTTACTCCGGGACTAATTCATACTATACAAAGTTTAATATTATTGTACCTAACCCAGTTTTAGTTTCGTGTAAAAATCCTACTAAATGATTATATTTTTTAGTTGAGAAAGGAGAGATAAGAAAATGTTGTTTCTTTTATACAAGAGTACTTCTGATAGGTTTAAGGAATCCATTGCCACAATCGTGAAATTTTGCTTATCTCCTTTAAATGACCATGCACATGTAATGAGTTGAATGTAGTTTTTGAGCTAATTATTCAATAGTTACAATCGGATTTTCTTCCACTGTTATTTATAAAAGATCTTTATCAAATTCTATTGGGCGTCTTGAACAGGGTTTATCTTTGAGCGACAAAATGCCGCATTAATTAGGAGATGACCTAATAGCTTAGATAAACATCTTGACTGCTTTGTCTGCCTTAGCAAGTCGACTCCTGCTTTGACAGCATTATTTGGAATTTTCAAAAGTGAATTTTTAGCGAGATAAAGTGAAGAGAGTGATTTCGTGTTGTTGATAGTAGCACGATCGTTTGTTCATTCATTCATAAGTGAACCATTGGCCTCCTTTGTTCTACGACGGTGCGGGGACGGATCTTCGCTCCTACGTGGAAACTATTTTGAGTTAAAGTGGTAATTTTATTTGGACATTGACCCTCTGATCTACTCCACCTCTTTCTCCCTCACCACTTTTCTATACAAGTGTTTTTTCCTATTTTTCCCATGTGTAACCATCCAGTGAGCGGTGGGATGTGCAAAAAATGAAGGAAATCCTTCGAATTACTCTTCGGGTCCTGTCGGAGGGCCCAAAACCCGATAAAGGAAAGGTCTTCGAACAAATTTACGGTAATATAAAGATTGCATTGGTACGACTAATAGATATTCAAAATGGTTACTCTGCCATTTGTGCGAGGGAGGCTGACTGTGAAGCCTTAACCTCAAGCAAGGCAGTTGAATGCCTCAAGACGATAAACTGACAACCCCACACACCACCCCAAATAAAGACACACCGTAGTGTCGTCTGCAGGCGCCTCGACTCTTGGGTTGGGAGCCACTCAGCAGAGGACATAAAAGACGAACTGAAGAGGAACCACCCTTGGGCGAAAGTTGCTGAGGTTATAAAATTTAAAACCTACACGCACGTCTTCAAGGTTGTCTTCGAAGATACGGCGATAGAACAAAAGGCTAAGGAACTAGGTTTACTGCTGTTTAGTGTTAGAGTCTGCCCAGAACAGATTGAGAGAGAGGAATTTGTCGACTTACAAATGTGCTTCCGGTGCTATAAGTAAGGCAAACACACTACCTCAAGCTGCCCTGAGAATAAAGACCTGACTCTTTGCTCTATCTGTGCAGGTCGCAACCATTTTTGGCGCGACTGCAAAAGTACCTCCCCGAAATGATTAAACTGTGAAGGCCCCCACTGGACTATGTCCATGGCATGCCCGATCAGAAAATCGGAAATCCTAAAAGAAACACAGCTACAACGCGAAATGGAAGAGAAGAAGGTGAATTCGACCTACGCCAAAGTTGCTAAAGCCGCTATTGCCGAGACGAACAACCAGAAAACCTACCTCCACATTGAAAACGAACACTCCACAAAAATTATGTGCTGCATTTACTATGAACACATAGCCAACATAACTCGCCCAGGAACTTTCACAACCGAGGTCAACCGTATGCTCGTAAAGAACGGCTTACAAGAGATGTGGTTCCCCGACAACCCTCTGTCAGAGGAGGTTATACGCATAAGCGTAGCCCCTCAGTGCCCAGAACCGTGCCAAAAGGTACCCACCCCCCAAAACACAGCCACCACACGCGACCCACGCCTAAACAAAAATAAGCATACTCCCCAAACAGATAAACCAGCGCCACTTACACCAAAAAAAACTGACACAACTACAACTAAAGTTCACACCAAATCACCAACCAAGGAAGCAGTGCGACCAAAAGAGACCAGGTCTCCGAGGTCGAGGAAAATCTCAAAAACACGTGGTCCCAGGTCAACCTCCTCATCTCGAGGCAGAGAGACCCAATTAAAATACCATTCGAGAGGTTTTAATTTGAAATTATATGCCCCCGAATCGGCCCATTTCCCAACCGAAATCGAGTCCCACGAAGTATCTGATGGTCTTAGGACCGGAAGATACAAGTGGGAATGCTCTGATGAGGTTCCGGAACGGCAAGTTGAGGAGGCTCTCTCACGAAACATGGTTAAATTGACCACCGATTGCTTCTATACAATCACGGACACTGAATTCAGGCAAAAAACGAACGGCAGGAAGCGCACCCCGCCCAGTACACCACATGAAGCTAAAGTGGACCGCAAATTAGCGCCCACTTTAATCTTACACATAAAAAACCCAAACGTTACACAAAATGAATGACAGACTAACAATAATACAGATGAATGCCGATGGATTGGACGGAAAAGGTTCCATTTATGGCAACATCTTGCGACAGAATGACCCTGACATAATACTTATTAATGAACACGGAATGACGGCTCAAAAAGAGATTAAAATATTTCAATACGACGTCATTAGCAAAAATCACAGCCAGGAACGGTATGACGGCTGCGCAATAGCCGTCAAAAAAGGTATAAAATACAAAAGACTACCCGACTTAGATGAATCTTACCTTGCCATTGAGGTAGGCACTACCCTGGGGGGTTGAGTCGTGGCCACGGGGTACCAAACCCCAAGACGCGGCTGTGTACCCTTGCACAACCTTCTACAGATCTTCAGCCATAAGAGAAACGTAATCTTTGCTGGAGATCTGAATGCAAGATGTGCAGCATCAAGGTATACCTCCTACAACAATGCAGGTAGAAACATCGAAGTATTACTAGACAGACGCTACGCGACAAGAATCGGACCCGAATTCCCGACATTCATTACAGGAAATGCAGCAACAAAACCTGATATTGTACTATCCAGTATCAGGTTTCCCTACAACTACTACATTGAACCGGGCCCCATAATTCCAAGTGACCACCAGGCTGTTAAAATTACAGTAGGTGCAAATCCCATCCAAATTGCAATCCCAGGTCGCAATAGCTATAAGCAGGCGAACTGGGAAAGCTACCGTAATTATCTTCTAAATTATATCCCTGACCCTCTACTCGATGCAAATTTAGAAGAGATAGATAAAGAGCTGGATAAAATCACTGACCTCCTAATTAAAGCCGATGAGAATAGTGTTCCCCATATTAAATATAAAACACTTCCAGCGCCCTATTGGACCCCTCCCATGAAAGCCCTGACCCAAGAATATAAGGACCTGTCCAATGTAGTAGCGCTGATAGGCCCCAACCACAATGCACATAGAAGAATAAGACAGATTAAAGACAAACTCCAGACACTAATCACGGACCAACAGTCACTCACATGGGACAGACTAATAGAAAGACTCGACATTGAAAGAGACTCACATAACTTTTGGCAAACCGTCAAACGGTTAAAAGGAAAAGCTCCCCAGAAAAGAATAACGCTTATAAACGACGGTGTAGAAATCGACGAGCCCAAAGAGATTGAGGAAATTTTTAGGATTTTCTGGTCCTCAATCTTTACAATCACCCCTGAAGAAAATGACAATTACGACCTCAAATTCGAGACTAACATAATCAAACAACTAAACACACAAACACAGAGAACCTTCCCTCACCATTGTGTATCGCAGGAAAGAGTGATAGAGGGCTATAGGAGTAAAATAACTGCCCAAGAGCTCTCCATTGCACTAAAATCCTTTCGTCAAAGAGCACCGGGTACCACGGGGCTGACCAGGGAAAATTTCATCAAGGCCCCGCCTAATGTTCTGAGTGGGCTTCTTAACATCATGAATGCCGCTCTGAACACAGGCTACTTTCTCGATCAGTGGGAAGTGGCCAAGATGATCTTCCTCCCCAAATCGAGAAAGCCCCCGGACTGCCCCACCAGCTTTCGGCCGATATCTCTCTTAGAATTTGCTGGCAAGGTCTCTGAGAAGATATTAGACAACAGAGTCAACTCTTTTCTCGACGAAGCCAACCTGCATAACGAGCAACAACACGGCTTCAGAAGGAAAAGAGGGACTGATACGGCTTTAGCCGTTATCACAGAAAAGCTCGCTAAGATCAAGGCAGACAAAAGGCCTGCCGACCTGGTGCTCCGGGATGTCAAAAAAGCTTTTGATAAAGTTTGGAAGAGAGGCCTTCAATTGAAGATCCTTCAAATAGGCCTCGACTCCATCCTTGAAAGGGGACTTTGCGATTACATAATGGAGAGGAGAGCATACATACACATCAGAGGATACAAAGGCCCCGAATTCGAGCTTGAATCAGGGGTCCCACAAGGGGGCTGTCTCAGTCCCCTTTTATACAACATATATACACGCGACCTACCACAACCTCTTTCCGAAGGTACGATATACGTTCAGTTCGCTGACGATATATCGCAAATTTGTACAGCCGCCTACGTTCACAGGGAATTTATGACGATAAATACGGCTAGGGAGATTTCCAACATCAACTCTTTCGAGAGGAAATGGAAGATATCGACCAATGCCTAAAAATTCAAAATAATTCCCATGTTTTGCAAGACCTTCAATGATATACGAGTAGAAGGGGAGAGAATCCCCTACTGCCAGGAAGGGATGGTTCTGGGGCTCAGAATCACCCCAGGGGGCTACAAGTGTCATATCGGGTGGATAGTCGCGAATAGCAAGAGAGATTTGAGGGAGTTTTATAGGTTTATTGACCTAACTCGCTCAAATAAACTCAAGATATTCAATGCGTGCATTCGCTCGAGACTCTTGTACCCCCCGGTGCCGTTGAATGCGTGCGCCGGGACCCACATTGCGAAACTACAAACCATCCAGAATGAGGCGGTTTTACTCATTACAAACACCCGAAGAAGAGAACACAAAAAACAGAGGGAGCTCCACGACTCGGTTGGATTATCTCCGATCAACGTGGCGTTCCACGAAAGAGCTAAGAGGATATGGCAAGCCATTGGTGCACGCTTGACCCCTGAATTCTCTCGTACACACCTAGACATCGAAGCCGACAGACAAATAAGACCTTTTAAAAGTAGCAAATTACAGTCTGACAGTGACGTGACTCCCCAATATACAATACGCAATCGACAATAGACGAGACTCAACCAACCAGTGTAATGCGTAAGTTTTTAATTAAAATTCAACTTCACTAAAAAACAAATTCACTTAATTAATAATAATTATTAAAATAAACCTAAATTTTTTAGGAAAAAAAAATCAAAGACCCAAAGCGGGATGTAAAAACCCCGTCTCAAATAAAGGCTTGAATGCCAGAAATAAAAATCATCATCAAGATGAAAACCCTTAGTCAAATTAACATAGTTAATTTGATTAAATAAACTATAAAACTTATAGTTTATAAATAAAAAAGAAACCAAAAAATAACACAAACAGAGCTACCCTTTCACCAGGGATCTTTTATTCTGTCTTCTACACATCATCTATTCTTTAAACACACTCCTTAACCACTTTACTCTCTTACTATTCTCTCTCTAATTCTATCTAATTTCATCTCTTATTATGTCCAATGACAATGTCAAAAAAGATAAACATCTTAACAAAGGGACTCATTTTGCCGCGTTGATGAATAAAAGTGTTTATAGTGAAGCTGAAACATACCCATAAAAGGTAAGCCTGTATTTAGATACTGTGTTAATACATTGGTAGCCAACATTGGACAGAAATTTGAAGTACTGTTATGGATAGTCTCAATAAGAATCTAAATACTTGGGCCATTATTATTTAGTATTTTGGTTTTTAGGGCATTTTAAAAATTTGCTACATTTTCCACTTTTGTCTTGCGCTGCATATCAATTTTATTGATATTCAAAGTAATAAAAAATGGTTCTATTTCCCAACTGAAAATAGTATCGAAGATAGTCCATTTGTGTACTGAAATAAATTACCGATTGAATTAATTTCGGAAGATAAAACATTTATCTAGTTGAAATTAAATGCTTTAAAAAACCTGTTAATCAAAGAGGATTCAACGGTGTTCAAAGAGCTCATTAAAAAGTTTGTGGTTAAGTAAAATGCCAGAAGTTATGTATAAAAACATGCAAAAGAGGATGTCGAAGAAGCTTAGGACAAAGATTTATGCGAGGCGCTCTCTTAAATGTTCGGATTACTTTCGCGATCATTCGGGTGTCAGGAGAAGTTTTAATTGGGATGTAGGGGAAATGGAGCGTAGATCACAGGGTGGTGAGAGTGCCCTCGGGGTAGATGATTACTAATTAATGTTGCAAAGACAAACGCCGCTAAACTTGTACAAATAGAAGAGGATGGAAGGATTAACGAGCGGATTATAGGTGCTATGATTCCATTTTAAAGAAGGCGAACGGGAACGAAAGGAGATTGAGATTGGGATCTCATCCTTCATACCCGCGCTGCCATAGATGCCCTCGTTGAACCATCCATCCTTGGCGCATGCATACCCCATGCCCGTAATGGGATGAATCTGGCCGCCATACACCCCTGTCGAGGACCAGTGTTGGCGAAATGGGCATGGCAAAGAAAATAGCATCTCCCCCCGGGCTCTCATACTTTCACTAGTTGACTCGAGCTATTTCCCTCATACACAGTTTCATTTCTCTTAATTTCAACATCTGTAGGAACCTCGTTCTTTTTACCTTAGACAAAAGAGAAAACAAGCAAGAGCATCTCCCACACGAGGTTTGGTAGGTAAGATCTGTAACGAACGTGATGAAGATGAAGGAAGTGAAAATGTGAGGAAGACAGCCGCAGATCCTTTTCCAGATCTTGGGACCTAAAGGGAACGCATCTGAGGGAAATGGAGCCACGAGTGAGGGCACGCAGTCTTCCATAGTATCCGGTTACTAATCATACCCTATGTGACTGACCTTTTCAGGCGGTAAAGCCTTAGTCAATATCCAAAGCAAACAATTTCGAAGACGACAACGAAGGAAGAGGTCAGATTCCTGTCCATTAGGTCTATTGGAAGACAGTAATGTTTTTTATTGATTTTTAATATTAGCATAATTATTTGAAAGGTGAAAAATAGGAGGAGGATGGGAGAGCAGAAATTGTTTGCCGCATTGGGAAATTTAATTTCCTTAGCAACGAAAGAAAGACGAAGGTCCATTATCTTTTTATTGTATAGTAAAACAATCTGAAAAAATTAGGCGTATGTATATATGTGTGTTTGTGTGAGTGGGTTCCTTTCGTTGTAGGGGTAATATCAATTATGTAGAAGATTTTTATGAGCACCAAGAAGTATGGGAGGACAATGTAATCGTTATGTGGTTTAAGGGATTGATATAGTATTGGCAGCCTTTCCGTCCTTCCATCTTATGCGTGCGTGTTTATGCCTGTGCGGAAGATTGAAAGAGTAAGTTGACATGGGCTTAAGCGAAGAGGGATATGTGGCGTGATTGGGCAACCCAATGGGTCGAAAGTCGCGTGACATGCGAGGTAAAACAAAAGGATAAAGACCGGTCGAATCAAAACACCTGCAGCAACATTATTTGCAAGGGAATTGTGGGACGAACCTTTTCCAATCCATTGTAGGGTCGGTGATTGGTGCGACAAATTGTGTGCAGTCTAAGAGAGGGGCACTGTTTGCTGCGAAACATGTTGTGTTTAATCCAATGGATGGTCCCTGGTTGGTAAGACAACATTTTGCAATCCTGGAGGGGGGGGGGGAGCGATCGTTGGTGCGACGAATTTTGTGCATTGCTATTGAGGGGCGTTAGTCTATGCGATGAATTTTACTCCATCCAGTGGAAAGTCTTTGGTTGCTGAGGAAAATTTTGTACATTACAATGAAGGATCGTTTTTTGGTGCAACGAGTTTTGTGTAATGCCAGGGAGGGTCGTTAGTTGGTGGAACATATTTTGTGCAGTCCAATGGAGTGTCGTTTGTTGGTGGGACGAATTTTGTTTAATCTAAGACAGGGTCGCTGGTTAGGGCGAGTAATTTTGTTTAATCTAGGACAGGGTCGCTGAGAGGTGCGCTAAATTTTGTTCAATCTAAGTGAGGGTCGCTGGTTTATGCGCCGAATTTTGTGCAATTCAAGGGAGTGTCGTTGGTTGGTGCGATGAATTTTATTCGATCCAGGGGAGGGAGGCTGGTTAGTGCGACTAAGTTTATGAAATCGAATAGAGGATTGCAGATTGGGTTGAATGATTTTGTGCAATCCGAAGGAGGATTGTTTATTGGTGAGACGAATTGTTTAGTACAATCCACTATAGGGTCAATGGTTTACGAGAAAATTTTTATGCACAACTGTACAACGAATTTTGTGCAATCCAATGGAGGTTCGTTGGTTGCTGCAACAATTGTGTATAATCCAAGGGAGGGTCGCTGTTTCTTGAGACGAATTTTGTGCAATCAAATGGAGGGTTGCTGGTTAGATCGACTATTTTTTTGCAATCTAGTGGATGGTCGCTGGTTGGTGCGATGAATTTTGTTCCATTCATGTAAAGGTCACTGGTTGATGTGACGAAGTTTGTGCAATCACAGGGAGGGTCGCTGGTTGTGCGATAAATTATGTTCAATCCAAATGAGGCTCGGTGGTTGATGCGACAAAATTTTCTGCAATCCAAGGGGCAGTCGCTGATGGGCGATTCGAATTTTTTGCAATCCAATGGAGAGTCACTGGTAGATGTGACTTATTTTTGGCAATCTAATAGAAGTTAAATCGTTAAGGATATTAAAAATAGCCTGATTCACTATATGTAAGAAATTAAGGACTTAAATCTCAAAAAAGTAAAGCAATGAAAGATTTAGACGTTAAAAATCAAGGATTTAAATAACCAAAGAGTAGAGCAAGGAAAGAATTAGAAGTTAAAAATCAAGGATTTAAATTACAAAGGAGTATTAAACTAAGAAAACATTAAAGGTATTTATCATGTTGAAAACAATAATATAGCACGAAGAATATATAATGTAGCTTACCGGTGAAGTTCAGGTGTGATTAATAATTGAAGAAATTATAACGAGAGAGTCTTGAAGAAAGGAAAAGTTGTTGGTCAATATGATCAACTCGGTTGGTTGTTGAAATAGGACGTTAGAATTAAGAAATGAGAAGGGAAGCAGCCCCATTATCAGTTAAGTGTAGGAAATTTGGTCTTTATGAGTATGGATTCCAAAATTCAAAGACTATATTCATAATTATTTCGCCTAATTACTCTAGAATTATCAAGAAAGCATTCCGTTTTACACTGTACGATTAATAATAAGAGAAGGTTCTTTCCTAGATAGAGGTCTTTATGTGCAGTGGCTGATTCTCATATGAGAACAAAACCTCTCTTTCAATGAGCGAACCTCACTCACAATATTATATGGCCCTTGCAGACAACTAGGACAAGTTAGAACGGCTGGTCATCTCAAGGGAAAGTTTGTCTTCTGAGGTAAAGAAACTGCCTATCGAAAGGGGGTTAACAATAGTAATTTTTAAATTAGTGTGAAAAAAGTATTTTTGAATAACTTGTTGTAGTGTCTATTAAATAATTTATTACAAGGACTCATTGTAGGTAGTACATTTTTTTTTTTAATGTTTAGGAATATCTTGTAAGAGGAAAGGCGGAGAGTAGATTTTGTTCAAGAACTTGTTAATTAATTTATCAACCAAAGGAAAAGGATAGTATTTTTTTAAATAAAAATTGAGATTTGGAATGCTTTATGTGCCAAAGAATAAGTAGAGGGGGATAGAAATCACTGTAGTTGGGACTTTATTGCGCTGAGTTTGTATGACGTCGCAATAGCTGAAAGATTTAGAGCAAAACCACTAAATATAGGCTTTTTGTGCATATATTTAGAGCTTGATCTCGAGTCTTAAAAATAGAAAAAGAATCATCTACCTTTCTATGGTAAAATATAGGTTTAAAATCTAAAGGACAGTGTTTCATTGAGTTGTTTTCAAGATGGATCATAAACATTTTTCTGCTATTGGGGATCCCAACCCTAAAGCTTCTATCCTTGATAAGTTTTGTCCTTGACTAGAAAATAATTCTGATTAAAATTCAAATTTCAAATATTTTTAAAACGAGAGAAATTGTGAAATCGATCAGTTTTGTCAAAAATTAAGTTGAAATAAAGCAAATTATTTCATTGAAAAGAACATTCGTAAAGAATGAATACACATCGTAGCTGAATAAGAAATTTAATAAGGCAAAGTTGTGTGATATCACTTCATTAAGAAAAGGAAAACTATTTTTCAAGGTATATTAGCCAGAGGCAAACCCTGAGAGTAAATTAGCAATATATTTGGAGAGTTTAAAGTTAGCAAAGGAATAGGAAGCTAAAATTGGTCGAAGAGGAACATTAGCTTTATGGCAACTTGGGTAGGCGGAATAGCAACAGACCCTGACACTATTAGCATGGAGGGAATCATAAATTCGTTGTTCTATAACTTTAAATTATTTTAAATTGACCAAAACTATATTTATTCTGTCTTCTAGTTTTCATGTTATTTATGCAGTTATTTCAGGGATCAATTTAAATTTTAGTGTTTATAAAGATTGTATCCATTTTTTTAACCTTTTAGGAGAGCAACCCCATTGTCTTTATCAGGTTTGTTAACGTTGATATCGGGATTATTATATCTAGATTTTACTATTTTAATATCATTGTTTCAAGAGATAAAAAAAACTCATTTTAAATAACTAAACTTACGATCAAACTTTTGTGTCAATTCTGAAAAGTTGCATTTAATTCTACTGAGGATTCCGTAAATGGGTAATGTGCAAAGGTTATGTAAAAGGTTTTTAAAGTATAAATACTAGGAATGATAGTTAATCTTCAAACTGGACAGCTTGAATTAGGGACCTAAGGATAGTAGAAACTCTTTTCGTGAAGACAACCGAACACTAGATAGATTTTTATAATTTCAACTTATATAAAAGCTTAGGTTATCCACGACCTAATTTGTGAAATTCTTTGTTAGGACTTTAGTCGAGAAGAGTAATTTAGAATAAGGTTCATAATTGGTCTGTAAAAGCTAGTATGACCTAACCTTCAATTCAATTTCATGTTGAGCAAGTACTTCAGGAAAGACTGACAGAAAAATTTCCGATGAAATTCTATTTCCTTCCCCATTTCGTGGGAAGAAAAGAAAAGGATGGAAGATAGAGAAGTGAAAAGTTGTAAAAGAGGGGAAGAGAAAAATTTAAAATCTATACAAATTGGAAATGATGAATGGGGAAATATAAAATAATAGAGAAAGGGAAATATTAAAAGAAGGGAATCATAAAAATAAAAGATGGAATAAATTGAAATGAGGAAAGATTTAAAATAAAGAAATGGAGGAAAAGATGGAACTAAGGAAAAAGAGGGGGAAATGGAGCAGAGGGAGAAATGGAACGAGGGAATGTCTGAGAAACAAAGATAAAAAGGAGAAATTTGGAAAAGAACTAAAACATACGATGGAGGATATGAAAAGAATGTAAATAATAAGGTGGAAAAGAAAGAAAAATGTGGAAGGATAGAAAAATGGGGGAAAATAGAAAGGTTAGTAAAAATGAAGGGGACAAAAAACTGATGCAAGGATAAAAAAGATAGAAAAGAGGAAAAATATGAAAGATAAGTAAAAGATTGTAAAGATGGAAAATAAACGAAAAAAAGGGAATCTTTAAAATTTTTAGGGAAAACTTTGGCGGACATCTTCAAGGGCACGACCACCAAAACAAAAGAAAATTTGACAATATTTAAAATAGGGAATCTTATAAAACAGCAGCAGTCGATAAAAAGTCTACAAAAACTGTTTACAAAACTATAAAAACAACAATTAATAAGCAGGCTCAGGTACCCTATTGGAGGCCCAGTTTCCTTGGGACCCCAATGTGAAGTGAACCATTTAACAACCTTGCACCCAAGAGACCACCTCGATTAAGAGGGACAGAAGGTAGACCCCCACCCTTATTTGCGGTTACGAGACAGGTACAACCATAGAAACTCTCCCAGACTGAGGCATTTAACAAACGAGTGAGGTTTAGCCTGATGTACCAAACAATACTTTCAGAAGTGTCAGATTGGAAGGCGACATAAAATAACTTAGTACTACGAGGCATTGATGATAGGTCTACGAGAATAGTCGGGAAAGGATGGCATGCATTTTAAATTCTCTGGGCCGTCTCCCATCTTCTTTGCCATGCAGCCTTAAGACATGAGCTGATTTCTGCCAAGGTGTCATATAGAGAAGAGCGAAACGCCTGTGCGGTGGCTCAATCTGTGCAGATATTCTTAGCTCTCTCATCAGGGGCTTGGTCCCAGCGACTCATACATGTCCAGCGACCCAGTAAAAGACAATATTCACATCCCTTCATGTGTAATAGCCGTGGCATCATATAAACTACAACTGAAGAGATGCAGGGATTCCAATGCTTGAAGGGCTCTTAAAGCACTCAGTGAGTTGCCATTGATTACAAAACAGTCTCCTAACCCGGCCTGGTGCGCAATTTCTTTTATCGTTGAGTGTATTGTAACAAGTTCGGACGTGAAGATACACAGTAAAGAATTATAAAATTAAGACCAACATATATCCTTAGATCCACTCTTTGGCTAGTCGGGAAAGAGTGGGAAAGGTAGGATGAGGTCTTGCAAGGACGTTTAGAGTTAAAAAAAGTAAAATTAATATCATTTTATTTCCTGTGTTTAATAAGTAAATAAGTGTTGATATTTTTTAAACATATTTATCAATGTGTTTTGAGCATCTATAAATCATCTCCAAGCTAAGATAAATTTATAAATAAATAAATAAATTTTGAAACAAAGCTTTACTTTCAATTTCCATCTATTTGTTTGCGCAATGTTTTCGGTGCGTTTAAAAAGGAATGAAATTTTGTATTACCGAAATCATTTATAATTTTGAATACTTCTATCAATGGGCTGCGAAGGTGCCTATCTCCAAGCGAGAGTCTGTTTCGCCGTTCCAAAATTAGCTATGTGCTACCTTTCGCTGTACTTCCTTGAATGCGTCGATGTCCTTTAGCAGAAAAGGAAATTAGAACTAAAATGCATATTCCAGCTCTGGACTTACGAGTGATTGGAATAATGGGAGTACTATTTCTCTAGTATTATATTCAAAATTTATCGCAATAAAATCGAATGTTCAATTTGCGTTTTTTAAGTTATTTAAACCCACTGCTTCGAAAACTTGAAGTCGCTCTAAATTAGTACACCGAGATTATCTTCACAAACATTTTTCTATCGATGACCGCCTAATGTATAATTAAAGTTTCCATTTTGAGAGCCAATTTGCATAACTTTACACTTTTGAGATTAAAATTCAACTGCTCTCTAGCCGACCAATCAAATATCTCATTTAGGCTGTGCTGTAATTTTCCTCATTTAAGCTAACACACTATAGGAAAAGATTCGGGGCCGGGCGATGTCAATGAATGCAGCTGAAGTGTATTATATTGGACTTTGCTCAAACTCTCGGAAACATCTACTTATCAGTATAATGCTTGAAGCCAATCAGCGCCTGTTGGATTCGGGTCTCCAAGGTAGACGCCTGAAGTGCCCCCAAAAAGATCGAAAAATCACCGACGTAGACCGTGGCGAAAAAATCTGGTAGCAGGGAAAATATAGTCTTGCCATGGTCCCTACTGTCACTTAAATGTATACAAGTGAAAACTTATTTGTTTCTGCTTTAATTAACCTCCGAAACCAACGAGAGCATTGACTGCTCAGAGTGAATTTGGAGGACATAAAATGTATACTCTTCACTCTAGAGTATTGGAAGGGAAGAGGTCGGATTTTATTTATTACAACAAATAATTAATTTAATGATATTCATTAAATATGCAAAACAAAAAAGCAACATATAAAGGATGGAATTATCTACTCCAATGATAATTGCTTTTGAAAACTGAATCACAAATATAGTACTGAATTTATTGACATCAATTTAGGCAATGCGAAAATAGTTTAATTATATATATATATATATATATATATATATATATATATATATATATATATATATATATATATATATATATATATATATATATATATATATATATATATATATATATATATATATATATATATATATATATATATATATATATATATATATATATGATTTGAAAATTAATATGCTTCTTTAATAGTATGTTAAAGTTTGTCGGCACTTGGAATGAATTGAATGGTCTTTGAGTTCGACGATTAGGAATAAAGTGATAAGCGACTATTTTTGATGTTGTGATTTGCCCAGGAAATGTAAGCAGATAACGTTCCCTTTACTACCAGCGAGAGATGATACCGTCTCAATTAAAGCAGGTGCATCCTTCTTGTCTTGTTTGCATAGTAGATGAGAATGAAATGAACACTGACTTCCCTCGTCTGAACTATTTAAGACAAATCGGTTTTATTTTTACCCAAATTCTGTGATACTGGAGTGTCCCCTGCTTGGAGAAGAATTGATTTCCCATGAAGACAACTTTCATGGGTAACTAAAAAAGTAGATAGGAATGCTCTTACATGGAAAAATACCGAGGGAAGCTCGCCACTTCCTCTCTCGTTTCACAAAGGCAGGTGAAAGCTGAGCTGAAAGTTTTCCTTGGTCGCAAGGGAAGGCCCGTGTAAGTGTGTGCACTTAGTGAAGGAGCAGCTGGGGGCCCGCGTCAGCCACAGTCTTATTGTTCACGGCAAAGGGACTGACGTTGAATTCACTCCCCTCTCAGGCAGTGTTCGTTCGCCTTATTGGCTTGGGAAAGTTTCTCACCCACCTCAACCAAGCGCGGTATCGATGATCTTGTAAGAACTGAAATATATTGCTAGCGTCCCATTGGGCTCATAGAATGGGAAGTCTACATGATGCCATATCACTACGTGGTATATTAGGCCTTAATTAAAAAAAAAAACATACCGAGATGCTGCCTCTGAAAGAAAACCTTAGCAAATAACACTAAGTCGGAACAGAGCATCCGATTTGAAGTAGTACCTACAAAAACCTCATTGCCCAAAAGAAAGGTGACCACTATCAACGAAATAAGCTAGACCAATATTTTTTCATCTTATCTATCAATCTGCACCTAACGACCGGGTGAAATGGAAAAAGGGTAAACTAGCTACCAGAACAAACGGAAGAGGGCAAACCTAATAAAATCACCGAAATAAACGGTAGATGTGAAATCCTACTACGGAAGAAACGCTTAATGTGAAAACCGATACCGGAAGAAACGTTAGAGGAGAAACCCGACTTCTGGAAGAAATTCTAGAGCGAAAACCCTAACGCAGGACGAAACGTTATAGGTATGGCTATTCCGACGATATATGCCCCTTTTATGTAAGGTTCGAAAAGGGGAGCTTTTCTCGTGTATCAGGCTGGGTTATGTGATCAAACGAAGCTTCCTTAGGATAAAGGAAAATATTGAGCTGGAGTCTTTATTCCGTTGTAAATTGCTGGAACAAGTCTTTAAAAGGCGAACGAAAAAGATAACTTCTTTCTTCTTGAATAATGATCGCTAATCCTTTTTTCTTTTTGGACTTTGGACTTTGGACATAAAAAGTGGTCAAATTTAGGGAGAGTTAGAGAAAAAGATAGTAAGAGAGGAAAGTGGTTAAAAGGGTGAATCCAAGGAATAGATGATGTGTGGGAGACAGAATAAAAAGGTCCCTGGTGAAAGGGTAGCTCTGTTTCTTTTGGCTTTTGTATGGACTTTGTTTGTTTTGGGGGTTTTTCATTTAATAAACTATAAAATTTATAGTTTATTTAATTAAATCAATCTATTTAATTTAATTTTTAGTTTTATAGATCTTAATGATCTTTTGGCATTCAAGCCTGTATTTGAAGCGGGGGTTTTATTTCCACATTAGGTTTTTGAAAAGGTTTATCATAATTTAATTTAAGTTTGAATTTTTAGCAAAGATTGAATTGATTTTGGAATTTATTTTTACTAAAGAAAGCTGCGCATTACACTAGTCGTTGTCTGTATTTTGTCGATTTTGGCATGTGTATTTTGGAGTCACGTCACGATCAGACTGTATTTTGCTGCTTTTGAATGGTCTTATTCGTCGGTCGACCTCGATGTCTAAGTGTGTACGAGAGAATTCAGGGTTCAAGCGGGCGCCAATGGCTTGCCAGATCCTTTTAGCTCTCTCGTGGAGGGCCACGTTGATCGGAGATAATCCAACCGAGTCGTGGAGCTCCCTCTGTCGTTTTTGTTCTCTTCTTCGGGTGTTTGTAATGAGCAGCACCGCTTTATTCTGGATGACTTGTAGTTTCGCAATGTGAGTCTTGGCGCTCGCGTTCAACGGCACCGGGGGGTACAAGAGTCTCGAGAGAATGCACGCAATGAATATCTTGAGTTTATTAGAGGGATTTAGGTCACGGAACCTATAAAAATCCCTCAAATCTCTCTTGCTATTCGTGACTGTTCGTTCGATATGACTCTTGTAGCTCCCTGTGGTGATTTTGAGCCCCAGAACCGTTCATTCTAGGCAGTAGGGGATTCGCTTCCCTTCTATTCGTATGTCATTGAAGGTCTTGCGAACCATGGGAATTATTTGGAATATTTGGGCATTGGTTGCTATCTTCCATCTCCTCTCGAAACAGTTGATGTTAGATATCTCCCTAGCCTTATTTCTTGCCATAAATTCCTTGTGGACATAAGCGGCGGTACAAATTTGCGATATATCGTCAGCAAACTGGTGGTATATCGTACCCTCGGAGAGAGGTTGTGGTAGGTTGCGTGTATAGATGTTGTATAAAAGGGGACTGAGACAGCCACCTTGTGGGACCCCTGCTTCGAGCTCGAATTCGGGGCCTTTGTTTTCTCTGATATAAATGTATGCTCTCCTCTCCATTATGTAGTCATATATAATCCTCTCAAGAATGGGGTTGAGGCCTACTTGCAGGATCTTAAATTGTAGTCCTCTCTTCCAAACCTTATCAAAAGCTTTTTTGACATCGCAGAGCACCAGGTCAGCATGTCTTATGCCTGCCTTGATCTTGGCAAGCTTTTCGGTGACAACGGCTAGTTCCGTGTCAGTCACTCTTTTTCTTTTGAAGCCGTGTTGCTGTTCGTTATGCAAGTTGGCTTCGTCGATAAAAGAGTTGACTCTATTAGCCAATATCCTTTAGAAGACTTTGCCAGCAAATTCTAAAAGGGATATCGGCCGAAAGAAGACAGGGCAGTCCGGGAGCTTTCCCGATTTGGGGATGAAAATCATCTTGGCCACTTTCCACTGATCAGGAAAGTAGCCCGTGTTCAGAGTGGCGTTCATAATGTTAATTAGGCCACTCCAAAAGTTAGGCAGGGCCTTGATGAAATTCTCCCTGGTCAGCCCCGTGGTACCCGGTGCTCTTTGACAAAAGAATTTTAGAGCAACGAAGAGTTCTAAAGCAGTTATTTTACTACCGTAGCCCTCCATCACTCTTTCTGCCGACACACAATGATGAGGAGAGGTTTTATGTATTTGTGTGTTTATCTGTTGGATTATATCAGTCTCGAATTTGAGGTCGTAGTTGAAATTTTCTTATGGGGTAATTTAGAAGATTGAGGACCAGAAAATCCTAAACATTTCTTCAATATCTTTAGTCTCGTTGATTTCTTTGCCGTCGTGAATGAGTGTTATTTTTTGTGTGTTGGTTCTCCTTTAAGACGTTTAAACGTCTGCCAGAATGTGTGTGAGTCTCTTTCTATGTCGAGATTTTCTATTAGTTCGTCCCATAGTAATATTTGGTGGTCCGTAATTAGTGTCTGGAGTTCGTCTTTAATTTGTCTTAGTCTTCTGTGGGCATTGTGGCTGGGGCCTATCAGCGCTACTACATTGGACAGATCCCTATATTCTAGGGCCAGGGTTTTTATGGAACGGGTCCATAAGGGAGCTAGAAGGGTTTTATAATTAATACGGGGAATGCTATTTTTATCGGCTTTTATTAGAAAGTCAGTTAATTTATCCAGCTCCTTGTCTATTTCTTCTAAATTGGCATCAAATAGAGGATCGGGGATATAATTTGGAAGGTAATTTTTGTAGCTTTCCCAGTTTGCCTGCTTATAGCTTTTGCGTTCTGGGATTGCTATTTGAAAGGGATTTACTCCTACTGTAATTTTGATAGCCTAGGGGTCCCTCGGAATGATGGGGCCCGGTTCAATGTAGTAGTTTTATGGAAACTCGATGCTAGATAGGACTATATCAAGTTTCGTTGCTGCTCTTTCTGTTATGTATGTCGGGAATTCTGGTCCGATCCTTGTCACGTATTGTCTGTCAAGTAGTCGTTCGATGTTTCTGCCTGCATTGTTGTATGAGATATGTCCTGCCTCTGCACACCTTGCATTCACATCTCCAGCAAAAATTACATTTTTCTTATGGCTAAAAATCTGCAGAAATTTATGCATGGGCACATAGACGCGTCTTGAGGGTTGGTACCCCGTAGCCACTACCAGCCCTCCTAGGGCAATACCTACTTCAATGGCAAGGTATGATTCATCTAATATACCTAGTTTTTTGTACTTCAGTCCTTTTTTGACGGCTATTCTTACTAATGACGTCGTATTAAAATATTTTTAATTGTTTTTGCGCGGTCAGTCCGTGTTCTGAAATAAGTATAATGTCAGGGTCCCTCTGTCGCATAATCTTGCCATAGATGGAAACCTTTTCCGTCCCACCCATTGACCTTCATATGTATAATCGTAAGCCTGTTGGTTATTTTGTGTAATCTTGGTTCTTTAGTGTGTGGGATTAAAGTAGACGCGTATTTGCGATCTACTTTAGCCCCATGGGGTGTACTGGGCAGGGTGCGCTCCCTGCCGTTTTTTTTCTTTCTGAATTCAGTGTCCGTGATCATGTGAAAGCAGTCCGTGGTCAGTTAGATGTTGTTTTGTGTGAGGGCCTCGTCTACTTGCCGCTCCAAAACCTCATCTGAGCATTCCCACTTATATCGTCTGGTCCTAAGACCCTCCGATACTTCGCGGGAACCGATTTCGGTTATGAAAGGAGCCGATTCGGGAGCATATAATTTCAGATTGAAGCCTTTCGCGTGGTATTTTAACTGGTGTGCCCTCCCCCATGATAAGGAGGTAGACCTTGGGCCACGAGTTTTAGAGATTTTTCTCGACCGTGGAGACCTGGTCTCCTTGGGTTGCACTGCTTCCTTGGTTGGTGTGTGCATCTGTGTGTTTGTTTTTACTGAGGTGTCTTTTTCCTGGTGAAAGTGGCGCCTGTTTTTCTCTCTGTGATTCTTTAGGTTTGTTTAGTCGAAGGGCTCGTGAGATGGCTGTGTTCTGTGGTGTTGGCACTTTTTGGCACTTTTCTTGGCACTGAGGAGCTATGGTTATACTTATAACCTCCTCTGAAAGAGGGTTGTCGGGGAACTACATCTCTTGCATCCTGTTCTTTACTAGCATGCGGTTGCCCTTTTTGGCAAAGGTTCCCAGGGCGTGTTATGTTAGCAATGTGTCCATAATAAATGCAGCACATTATTTTCGTAGAATTCTCGTTTTCAATGTGTAGGTAGGTTTTCTGGTTGTTCGTTTCGGCAATGGCGGCTTTTTCAACTTTAGCATAAGTCGAATTGGCTTTCATCTCCTCTGTTTCACGTTTGAGTTTGGTTTGTTTATGTATCTCCTGTTTTTAACTGGACATGCCATAAACACTGTCCAGTGGGATCCTTCGCAATTTAAGCATTTTGTGGTGGAGTTTTTACAGTCACGCCAAAAGGGTCGCGACCGGCACAGATGAAGCATAGTTTGTTTATTCTCAGGGCAGTTGGAAGTGGTGTGTTTGCCGTACTTATAGCACCGGAAGCACAGTTGAAGGTCGACAAATTTCTCACGTTCCATCTGTTCTGGACAGACTCTTACGTCAAAGAGCAATAGACCGTTTTCTTTAGCCTATTGAGCCATAGCCATGTCTTCAAATACAAATCCTTTTTCCATAAAATATACCTATATAAATAGTATTTCTATCTACTCATAATTCTACAAAATTCAACCAATCAGGAATGAAATACATTTAATTGTTATTCCTATGTTCATCTTTGAAATAACATACCTTGGTGTTAACAAATTGACCAATCAGCATTTAGACATAAGCAATGCAATAATTGTCCAATCAGCGTGACGATAGATTTAAAGAGTTAATAACGCTAAAACCGTTCACATATAAACCGAACATGGTATCAACACTGAAGTAGAAACAATTAAAATACCAAATTATAGGATCATATTTGCCAACCATACCCAAACCAGATTCAACGGTGTATCGATAGGGATAAAAATGGAGATTCCCTACACCGAAATCAAGGATCTAGAGGAATCCTACTTAGCGGTAAAATCAAAATGACTATAGGAGATCTGGTGATAGCCGGAGCTTATCAACCCCCAAGACGCTCGTATTTACCCGTTCCCAACTTTATCAAACTCTTCCACCGAACAAGCTCTATAATTATGACAGGAGATCTCGACGCC
The DNA here is from genome assembly GCA_963969495.1 of Ceratothoa steindachneri. NCBI lineage: Eukaryota > Metazoa > Arthropoda > Malacostraca > Isopoda > Cymothoidae > Ceratothoa > Ceratothoa steindachneri. The sequence continues at coordinate 192,802,966 of OZ018319.1, read as the reverse complement.
AGATGTAGTGCAGCAGGATACACAACCAACATGAACGGCACAGGTAGAACCCTAGAACTACTAGTGCAAAGAAATATAGACCAAAGAGAAGGACCAGACTTCCCAACGTTTCTATCCCACAGATCCTCCACTACCCCAGATATAGTTCTCACTAACTCCAATTTTAATCTTAATCCCCATACTGAGCCCGGGCCCGTAACCCCATCCGATCACCTTAGTATGGTCACAACTATATCCACTTCTCCCATCCAAATTAAGATACCGCAAAGGAAATCACTCGGCAGAACAGACTGGGCCAAATATAAAGATTACTTAAGTACAATAGATACCAGAACCTTTAATAATCAAGAAACAAACGTAATAAAAACAGAAATACAAAAGATAAGCGAAAAAATAATAGAAGCTGACGCAATATAAACACATTTAATAGAATACAGAACCCTCCCTGCACCTAGATGGGACGACGAAATTAAAGGAAAAATAGAAGCACTTAAAACATTGACAAGAGAAATAACGGAACTGGGTAATACGATGGAAAAATATAATAGACTAAAGACTATTAGAAGACAATTGGGGACAATGATAAGAGAAAAAGCAAACCAAGTATGGAATAATATCATCAGAAAAATGGATATCGAGAGGGATCCCAAATATTTTGGACCCAAATTCGTAGACTAAGAGGAACCCAACCAAAAGAACTAATAAAGATCAAAGTGCAAGGTAGGAAACTGCAGCAAGATGCAGAGCTTCAAGATCAATTCAAAAGGCACTGGGAACAAATCTTCTCGATTCCACCAGAAGAGAATTTTCGACTTCGATAGATACTACGAAGAGGAAATAGCCCGAACAATTGTGAATCAGCAAGAAAACTTTGAGCCATACCCCTATATAGACGAGGAGAGACCAGTCCGCTCGGAAGAGAGACTGCCAATCACAATGGCTGAGTACTTAACAGCAGTCAAATCCTTTAAACAAAGGACTCCAGTATTAAGTGGCATAACAAAGGCGCACCTGACTAATGCACCAAACAACGTGCACGAAGCAATCTTAAGGATCTTCAATGCCTGTCTGAACTCTGGATATTACCCCCAGGCCTTCAAACAGCAAAGATGATCTTCTTTCCGAAACCGGATAAACCCAAACACCAAATCGAAAGGTACCGCCCAATCTCACTACTTAAGTTTCTCGGGAAACTCCTATAAAAGCTCCTTAACGAAAAGTTAAAAAAGTACCTTGAAACAAATAACCTATATAACCCATAACAGCACTGGTTCAGGAGCAAGAGAGGGACTAAAACCGCGCTGGCTGTAATAACTGAAAAATTGCCATCGAAACAGTGCGAGGCAATAGAGTGGACGTTGTACTCCGCGACGTTACCAAACCTTTTGATAAGGTATGGATCCCCGGATTACAAGCTAAAATCAGTGCCCTCAAGATGGACGACCACCTAACCAGAATATTATGCCACTATTTAACTGGAAGACAAGCCATTCTGCAGCTAAATGGCCAAATGGGTGATGCATTCGCTCAATGGGCAGGGGTGTCACAAGGAGGGTGTCTCTCCCCAACCTTATATACCATTCACACCATTGATCTACCCCAATCAACGGATGAATGTGCGATGTACATCCAATTAGCGGATGACATCACACAATTCATCACAAGCAATAGACAAAACCCAAGAGACATCGCCCAAAGAATAGCAAAGGAAATAAAAAACATAAACGACTTTGAAAAAAGGAATAAAATTAAAACAAATATAAACAAATTTAGAATCTTCCTAAACAATAGAAGAAAAACAGCCACAATTCGAGTCGAAGGGGAAGGATACCACTATAACACGAAAGGGAGAGTCCTCGGACTCAACCTAACGACGAATGGGTATATCTCACACCTGGCAAAAAAAGTAAATGAAGCTAAAGCAACAATGTCATCCCTGCTACGGTTTCATAACCTGTCAAGTAACAACAAAAGAAAATTATATACAGCCCTCGTCCGTTCTAGATTACTATATCCAATCATACTTACTCACATTCTGAGTAAAAATCAGCTCCGAAAAGCCCGAAAGGTACAAAACTGGGCAAAAAGGTTCATCGAAGATAATAAAACACAAGACTGAATACTATCAGAGGACCTGCACCGAAGAACCAACCTCGAACCCATCAATACAGTACTTCACTAACGTGCCAAAAAAGTGGGAAAAATTAAATGTAACTTTACCCAAGGAAGAATTCAATAAGATAATCACTCCAAACAGCAAAATTCGCAGGATAAAATACAGGATAAGTCCCACCATCATTCATCCATTCCATCCGGCAGTTCATGCTCATGGAAACTTGCTTGCAACGAGGATTGGACGGCTTTCAAAGGGCTCTACCAAGAAGAAGCGTACCCTACAGTAAGGGGAATACAAATTTACGAATACAGCGACGAACAATCAGAAGCCACAAGAAGAAAGAGGCTGCAACCCAGCCACAATGGACGACCGTGAAGGAGAGAAGAAGGTCTCCGTTCGCATCCTCCCCGGTCGGGAGAAAGCCTCCCTGGAACAGACGATAAAGAGCATCTATGTAGATATAGGAGTGGTCTTCCTACGACTAAAAGACCAACACAATGGATATGTGGCGCTTTGTGGCACTGAAAAAGACCTCAATCTCCTTCTGAGTAAAGGCGCAGCCAAAAAACTCGGGAAAATCGGACTTGTACCCCAAACGCCGCCTGACGTGTAAACAAAAACCTATGTACTATGCTGGCGCCTTGACCCATGGGTGGGAAAACACGACCCAAGAAATATAATAGGAACTCGAAAAAGAACAAGAATGGGCAAAGATCGAGGATGTGATCGAATTAAGGACCAGAATGGAGAAGACCATAGTCACGTCTTCAAAGTGATCTTCAGATCTACGAAAGTTTCAAAAAGAGCCGCCGAATGAGGACTCCTTGCATTCTACACAAAAAATTCTCCTGATCAAATCGAATGAGAAACATTCGTGTCAGTGCAAGTGTGCTTCACATGCTACGTACTAGACAAGCATCCAACCAAGGAATGTACCTTCAAAAGAAAAGAATGCTCTGAATTCTCAAGCCAAGATCACAGGTGGGACGAGTACAGATGCACAGAAAAACGTGCTTAAACTGCGGAAAGGGAGCGGAAATGGACATAGAACTCTAGCCATGTCATGCGCAGTCAAAACATAATTCATTTGGAAAAAAAAAGCTGAGATTAACACAGAGAAGGAAAGAAGGAAAAATACTTCCTACGCCGCAGAAACAGCTAACGGAAGCGTCACTGCACCCGCTGCACAGAGCACAACAGTCAATATCGAGGGTAGCATGAGGCTCGACCTAATTCTGTGCATAATGCACGCTCACTTTGTCAACATGGCGAAATCGGGATCATATGCAACTGAACTGAATACCATGGTTGAAAAAAACGGGCTAAAGAAAATGTTGTTCCCGAAGAACCCACCCTCTAGCAAATTGTATAAAATAAATATGACTCCAAAGGACAATACTAACCAAGTAGCAGGAAAATAAGAAGACAAAAGTGAAATGAAAACCGACTCTGAAGAAGAAAACACAAAAACGAACTCAGAAAAACAAAAATCAAAAGTCACCACCCAAGACTTCAACATAAAAATTTACGGATCCCATACTTACCCGATTCCAAAGTAATATAAGCAGAAGAAAATAGTTGATGGACTAGTCAAGGGAAAATTTAGATGAGAATACGAAACAGACGCAGACGAAACGGAAGTTTACAATGTACTGAAACAGGGCATGATATACATCGCCCCAGAATCATGCAACAACATCTCGTGCGGATAATTTAAAAAGAAAAGAAATGGACGCACTCGATCCAAGGCCGACCAGAAAAACAAAGTCAGGAAGAGACCACAAACAGATATGAACAACAATGGACACGTATCAACGTAGAATTAAAACTATTCACCTTAAAAGTTAATGACTGGAAGGAGAAACGCATAATCTACTCGAACATAATAAGAAAGGATGACCCAGGCTTAATAATCCTTACAGAACATGGCATGAACACAGAGACGGAAACAATAAAAATCCCCAATTATAAATTCATAGCAACCAACAATCACAGAAAAGATATGACGGAGTTGCAATAGATATTAAAAAGTAATTCATTTCACAGAAATAAAAGACCTAGAAGAATCATTTTTAGCATTAAAAATAAAAATGACCACAGGTGATCTGGTCATAGCCGGGGCCTACCAACCCCCAAGATGCTCGTACCTACCGATACCTAATTTCATTAAGCTCTTCCGTAGACAGGCCTCAACCTTTCTAGCTGGAGACCTTAACGCGAGGTGCAGGGAAGCAGGGTACACAACCCATACAAATGGAGTAGGAAAAAACCTTCAACTTCTAATGCAAAGGGGCCTACTAAACAGAGAATGACTAGACTTCCCTACTTACCTTACAGCCCCGATATTATTTTAACGAATCAAAACTTCAATCTAAATCACCACACACAGCCTGGCCCAGCAACCCCCTCCGATCATCTGAGTATAATTACCACCATCTCAACTTCCCCCATCCAAATAAAAATAACACGCAGAAAAGCAACCAACAGAACAAACTGGGATGGATACAAACAGTACTTAAACACAATAGAAACTGGATCCCTTAACAACCAAGGTAAAGAAGAAATAGATGATCAACTAGAATTAATTACCAGAAAAATCAGAGAGGCAGACAGTATACACACCCCAACAATAGATGCCTAGATGGACCCAAGAGATCCAAGATGAAATGTAAGAATTTCAGAACATAATAAATGAAATCAGGGTATCAGGAAATAGGATGCATAGTTACAGAAGTATAATCTCAATCAGAACGAGAATAGACACCCTCATCAAGGAATATTCAGACCATCTCTGGGATAATATAATAGGTAAAATGGAAATAGAAAAGGATCCAAGAAAATTCTGGAGACAATACAGGAAATAATACTGAAAATACACAACCAGATAGTAGAACAAAAATAGGGGCTTTAAGAACACTTCCGAACACGCTGAAAGAAAATATTTTTTATTTCACCGAAAGAGAACCAAGGATTCAACCAAAACTACGAAAAAGAAATCCTACATAGCCTTGAAACACAACTTGAACGTATTATACCGTCTAGAAACGTTGACGAACAAAGACAATCCCATGGGGGAAGGAAAGCCTTTTATAATAGATGAATACATGACAGCCTTAAAATCCTTTAAACAAAAGGCTCCAGGACAAAATGGGATATCCAAAGCTTACCTAATCAATGCCCTAGAAAATGTGTACGAATCGGTAGTGAAGTACTTCAATGCCTGCCTAAATATGGGATACTTCCCCCAAGCATTTAAAACGGCAAAGATGATCTTCCTACCGAAGTCAAGTAAACCGAAACACCAAGAAGGAAGCTTCCGTCCGATCTCACTCCTGGAATTTCTAGGTAAAGTCCTAAAAAAGCTCCTTAACGAAAGGTTGATCAACTATCTTAACAAAAACAACCTATACAACCCACAACAGAACGGGTTCCGGAGCAAGCGAGGGACAGACACCGCGCTAGCAATCATAACTGGAAAAATTGCTACAGAAACAGCGCGAGGCAACAGAGTTGATATTGTACTCCGTGATGTTGTTAAAGCCTTAGGCAAGGTGTGGTTACCCGACCTAAAAGCCAAAATCTGTGATCTTAATCTAAAAATAAACCTCTGCAAGACACTCTGCAGCTACCTAAAAGAGAGGAAAGCAGCCGTATTGTAGATAAACGGCCAAACGGGCGACGCAATTAATCTGCAAACGGTTGTCCCACAGGGAGGCTGCCCATGAACAGTGTACACCAGGGACCTTCCGTATCCAACCCATGAATATGCGATGTACATAAAACTAGCGGACGATATCAGTCAAATAGTGACCAGTGACAGAAAAACCCCAGGGACATCGCCCTAAGGACAGGAAGAGAAATTAAAAACCTGAATGATTATGAAAAAAGAAATAAAATAAAGACAAACAAAAGATAAGTTCAAGTTAATAGCCATGAGCAGAAGGAAAAAAGCCACTGCACGCGTAAGTGGAGAGGGATATCCTTTCTCAACAAAAGGACGTGTCCTCGGATTAAAATTAGCAACAACAGGCTATACTTGCCATCTATGACAAAAAATCATCGAAGCAAAATCCACCTTATCAGCACTATACAGATTCAGACAACTATCAACCAAAAATAAAAGAAAATTATACTTGGCCTTAGGACAACTTAAGCTCCTATACCCAATAGTACCATTGAACGCATTAAGTAACTCCCAAATCAAGAACATCCAAAGAGTCCAAAATCAAGCCACTAGATTCATGACAAATACAAGAAGACAAGATTACATGCCAGCTGAAGAACTCTACCGCATAACTACTATAGAACCCATAAACACAGTCTTACAAAAAAGAGCAAGAAAACTGCGGGGAAAAATTAAAAATACAATACCCCAGAATATAATAGACCAAACCATCGTACAAGAAGACGAGATCCGTCGTACGCATTATAAACAACGCTTCGACGGAAACCTGAGAAAAACATTAACAAACGTCAATCCAATCTATAAGTAATAAACTATAGTACATACAGGTAACTACCAGGAATGCACCATCTAAAAAGGACAACCGATTATGACTACCAACTATACAACTCAAATGAGAATCCCGATGAGAAATTAAGAAAAGTAATTACTGACCAAATTAAAGAAGAAAAAAAATAAATAAATAAACAAATAAATCCAAAAAATAAACAAAAACAAAAAAGCGAAAGAAGCACAAAAAAATAAATAAAACCAATATTAAAAAAATGGTACAGACGTTAAACTGAGCAAATGAAAACAAAGGCTCGAATGCTTCATATAACTATGTATCTCAAAAAAAAATTATAAAAGAAAAAAGAAAGCGTTAGCCAGGACCCTGTGCACAAATCTTTAACATCCTCACTGCATCACCTTCATCTATCATCCTGCACACATCGATACTCACAACAAGTGGCCAGCAGGACCTCTATGAGGAGGCTCCAGCGAGTGTAGAACTCTGCATCACTATGTATTAACAAATGCAGAAGGAATGAACATCTTCGGCAAAGGGACCTGCACCGCAGGCAACCTCTTGAGCCCATTAATATAGTAACAGAACATGGACAAAAAGGTCTGGTCATCACTGACACACGACATCATTCCCGAACTAAGTGCAGCATGGGACAATTTCAGGATCCCTGCAAGATTGCATGAGAAAGTCGGCCGAAATCGATATTTATCAAGCACAAAACTCTGCGCTGAGGAGAACACAGTACCATTATTTACATAAAACACTCATACATACGGTACAATAATAGTACAACAAAGTGAGACAACCTTTCTGATATACATTAACGTAAGAAATAGAAGCAACACGAATACGAGGTAAACTGCTGAACTCGGCCGCCTATAAAGACTTGAAAGCTCAGAAGTCCACACAGAATAAATAAACAAATCTAAAAAGACAAACACAAGTAAGAACACATGAACACAAAGAAGAATAAACAAAAACAAGTTGACAAAAAACACTAAATCAAACAACAAAAAGGAAAAATCAAAAAACATAAGTAAGTAAATGCTTGCCATGCCCTCTGAACCAGGGCAAAACCCTCTCCCAACTTTAAATAACTATCTTCCACTACTATCCATATCTTCCACTATTGAGTACATCAAAGTTAGCGATCATTCAGAGTTGGGATCTAGCGACGCTACCGAACGTGTATTCTTGGTAAAGGATGTAAAGATTTGGGAGAGCGACCAGGATGGCGGGAACTCTTCCCTACTAGGTCTTACAAGGAGAATAGAAGGAGCTCTAAGTTGCATCGACTCAACAATGTCACTCTCTGTAACTTGCACTATTTGTGCTCCAAGAAAAAGTCCATCAAATTTGTTCTTTACCTCACTACCCGACACTGGAGGTAACAGTTTTGGAAAGCTCCTTCACCGACCAAATACACCGGGATTAACGTTCCTGAATTTAAAAGTGAAAAATACTGCATACTGGGGAGTTTAACTTCCCATTTACAAAAGAGAGAATACTACAAACCCGGAAGACTATCTTCCCATTTATGTCCATCTTCCCATTTACGAAAGAGAAATACATACCGGGAAGTCTGTCTTCCTATTTACGAAAAAGAATAATACATACCGGGAAGTAGGTCTTCCCATTTATAAGGTTCAATGTGTAAACCATTTAAATTTTAATTCAAATGATTTACTTGGTTCGACCATCACAATGTTACAGGTTAACTATCAGAAAAAAGAGCTCAGTTGCAACCCGACTACCGTAAGAAACGGTAGACGTCAAACCCCACTAGAGGTCAAAACGTAACCGGAAGAAACGATATATGGTAACCTCACTACCAAAGAAACAGTTCAGGGCATGAAACAAATACAGAAAGAATCGTTAGAGGATAAACCACACTACCGGAAGAGACGCAAAAAGGTAAACCCCAATACCGGAAGAGACGCGAGAAGGTAAACCGCAATACCGGAAGAAACTTTACTACCATAAGAAACGGTACAAGAAAAAACTAACTACCAAAATAAAGGGTTGGCTGTGTGAAAAACTAACAGAAAGAGTTGTATATGCGAAACAACACTAGCGAAAGAAAAATGGATGGTAGTACCTAACTACCGGAAGAAACGGTAAACGGGGAAATCCACAAATGTAAGTAAATATATAGGAGAAAATCCACTACGGTAAGTAAAGTTAGAGGGGAAGATTAGGACTGTAAGAAAAGCTATAGGGGAAACCTCATTACGGGAAGAAAAGGTAGAGGATATAACTCCACTACCGGAAGAAACTGTATAGGGAAACCTCACTCTAAGAACAAAGGGTAGAGTGTGTGACTCTACCGGAAAACAGGTTAGAAGGAAAACCACACTACTGGAGGAAAGGTGAGAAGGGAATCCAAATATCCCCCAAAAAGTGGTAGATGAGAAACCCAACTAGAGGGAGAGAAGATAGAGGGGAAATATAACGACAATAAAAAAGTATAGTTGAAGCCGAATCACCGGAACAAACGTTAGAGGGGAAATTCAGCTTCCGTAAAAAACGATAGTTTGAAAACCTACTATCGGATGACACATTAGAGGGGATACCACTACCAGAACGAAGGGTAAAAAGGAACGCCACTATCGGAAGTATGGGTAGAGTGTGTAACCCAACTACCGGAGGGAACTGTAGAGGGAAAACCCATTTACCGGAAGGATAGGTAGAGGCTACAACCCAACTACTAGAATAAACGGTAAAGAGGAAACTCCAGTAACGGAAGAAATGGTTTAGGGTGTAAAACAAGGAGGGGAAACAAAACTACCGATATAAGCAGTGGAGGTGAAACCTCAGTACCGGAGAAACAATAAAGGGAAAACCTCACTGCCAGAAGAAAAGGTAGGTAGTGTAACCTAACTACCGGAAGAAAAGTTAGAGGGAAAATCTAACAAAGGAAGAAAAGTTAGAGTGGAACCCAGCTACTCGAAGAAACAATAGTTGGTGTAACCCAATTACCGGAAGAAACTGTAGAGATGAAAACCCACTAGGGGAAGAAATGGTAGAGGAGAAACCCAACTATCAGAAGAAACGTTAAATGGAACCCGACTTCCGGATGAACGGTAGAGGGTAAGACAACTGCCAGTGGGTGGATGGGGGAAGTTGTGAAAGAGCTTCAACGAACTCTGACTAAACAGGGTAGGTAACAAGCCCAAGGAAACTACTTTTGCTTGACACCCCTCAACTCTCCAAACCCTGTGATCGATCCCTACCGAAGGCAGTCGCCTCGAGGGGTAGAAGCGAGCATAATGGGATGAGAACTTTTCACCGCAAGTTTAACCCTGGCTTGAATGGGAACGGGGAGGACCGTGTTTTGACAAAACAACGCAAAGTCAAATGCGTCGTTTTCTCAGAACATGCATTTTTGAATCACTGAACCTTATTTTATAATATCCTAAGGGGCAAATTTGTCTATCCATCGTATATACGGAGGTAGAAGAGCCATAAACAACACATTTGCTTGTGTTTGTTCATGAATGGTACGGTAAAACACCTCATATTCTTTTAAGGAACGAAAATGCTCGCTGATGTGATGAAAAAGGAGCTTTAATGATTTTACGGCGTTTTTGCGAAACATAAGATGTTAGAACGTGTTAGATAGGGTATTTCAGGACTGCAGCTGCTGCAGCTGCTGGCGCGGAAAGAATGTGCATCCATCAGAATACTGGACACTGGACGTACAAAGAAGACGTGATTTCATCGGAAGATCCGTACAAAATGTAAAAAAAAACAGCGTAAATCAGTAGGTATTGCATCACAGAGAAACAGAAGTTTTACATACGTTTTGAAAAATGAAAAAGTTTGCAAGGAGTTTTTTCTCTCTACTATTGCGTATAAGCATGATTCAGCAGTTGTAAAAGCAGTGATAAATGCAAATGAAAAGCATCAAATAGATCTGCCAGTTGCTGCCTTTCCAGACATCAAAGGAAAACAACCTCCATCTCATAAATTTTCTGAAGAATATAGAACTAATCTCATACAATTTATCGAGTCTTATAAGCCTTGCGTGTCTCATTACAGACAAGCAGCTCAGGCCGCAAACCGTAGATACCTACCACCTGATGTTACCCCTATTAAGATTTTCAATCATTATATTGAAGAATCAAATAATGGCCTGGCTTACAAAATGTGCTCTTGGCCATACTTTTTCAAAGTTTTTCAAGGTCTGAAAATATCAACAAGCATTTCTGATCAAGATAAATGCGCACTTTGTATGGAACATAGTAAAAGCATAAAGAAAAGGATCATTCATGTAACAATTGTGACTGTACTCATTGCAGTCAGATCCCTGTACACCTAGAAAATGCGATACAATGCAGAATGGGGCTTCATTCTGATGCAGAACGCAAGGATGTATTTGTTATAACAGTTGACATGCAGAAAGCGTTGTTAATGCCTAAAGTACCAACTAAAGATTACTATTTTTCAAGAAAGCTTCTTCTCTTTAATGAAACATTTGCCAGCCAGGTAAAAATTCAAATGCTTGGGCTGTGTTATGGCATGAAGGAGAGGCAGGACGTTCAGCAGCTAACATTGCAAGTGTTTATTGCCATTTTCTTTTCAAAGAAGCTTGAAGAGAAAGAGAAATTATTATCTATGCTGATAACTGTGCAAGTCAAAATAAATGTTGGCTTCTATTTTCAACTCTAGTGAAACTAATAAATACACCCGAGGTTGAGACAGTAACAATTACAATAAAATACTTTGAACCTGAGCATTATTATATGCCATGCGACAGTGTGCACTAGGTTGATGACTTTTTGACTTTTTTTATCCAAAATTATTTCCTGTAGCACGAATGAATGAACTTTTGCCTATTAATGACAAAAATTACTTTTATTCCATTGAAATATTAAAAAGGGTCACGCACAAACCACTTTGAAATGTAATATAGGCCATTTTAGCATTTTATGTGTTAAAAATATTTATATTAAATATATAAGTCATCAAACAGACTTGTGCAATAATTTATGTACCATAAAATTGTATAGAATTTTCTAGAAAATCATCACGTCATCGCTTGGGCGATTTCTGTAGAGTTCCAGAATTTTCTTCAGCCATTTCGCGTGCGGTATATAAGCGAGATGTTTAAAACGGGTAGTTACTAGTTCAGTTTTAACGGCGTTGCTATTATTAGTGCCTTATTATAATTGTTATGTATTCTCCAGCGTTTATTGTAAAGAGATCTTGGTATTATTTGGTAAGCTACATTTAACTCTCTCACTAATTATATAATATAATAGCATATAATATTTTATTAGTGTCTTCCTTCTCTCTTATTTTTTTATAATTGTAATTTGCTTGTTTTTTAATAAAATATATAAAAGCTCAATAACAGTTTCTCTAATTTGTTACCTATTTAATATTTAGGTTTATTTTCTATTTCAGTTGCTGAGTACAAAACGTGTCGTTCAAGAAGAGCTTTTTTAGCACGGAGAAAAACAAGAAAACCTGGACAAATAACTTAGTCCAGTTTAAAGCACCATCAAGAAGAGGCAACGTGGCAGTTTATGAAGCAGCCTTAAGGGAACGGAGTCGCATGCCCCTGAAAATCCACGTCGTTGGACGCTTCAAATTTCTTGAATCCACCGCCAAACAACGGAGGGAGAGGATCGGCCTAATTGTTGTGGAGCTAAAAGCCCTATGGAGCAAAACATTGAACTTCCCGCATGTACTCGTATCTGATCAAGCCATTTGTGCAAAACTAGAAAACCTTCTGAAAGACTATGAGTACTACAGAAAGAAACGAAAATTAATTCTTTAAATGAACTGTTTGACGTGACCGAGGTGAAAGGCAAATGGTTCTGCAAAGAAGATGAGAACCTCTATAAACAGCAAATTTTGACCAAAGGCCAGGTTGGTTATTCCACTGGTAAACCTACTAGCGCCAAGACCATCCACCCATCCAAGCAAAAGAAAGCAATCGAAGCGACTGTTTCCCCACTTTCCAGCTCAGCACCACCTGACTGTTCCGAAACTAGCGCGGACTCATCCAATAACAGCAAAGACAGTTCTTGGGAGAATGAAAATGCAGCGTCAACGAGGAAAAGGAAGCATAACTCAACAGGCTTAGCAAGACTCCTTGCTACAAGCTCAAAGCTGTCGTCCCACAGAGCAACAAAGGTATGTCGCCAGCTTTCTGTTAAGGGCATTGAAATCCCAGCCCCATATCAGTCAGCAATCCACAAGGCTATCTCCACGAGAGCTGCTTAGGTGAAGAAGAACTTGGTGAGCACGCTTCATCTTGAAAAATGGAGCTTATACTTTGACGGCAAACGCATTGAGGACTTTGAATATCAAGTCGTGGTCCTCAAGAATGAAGCAAAAGAAATAAAGTTGGCTGCGCTCAAATTGAAGGATGGGAAAGCTGTAACAATTGCAAAAGAGATCCAGGCTGTGTTAGAGGAGTTCAATCTGTGGGTATCAATTGTTATGTTTGTCGCCAACACAATAAGCGTGAATACAGACAAAAATACAGGCGTTGTTGTTTGACTGCAGCAAATGTTCGAAGATAAAGGTCACCCCCAAACCCAAGTTCATCAGTTGCCAGCACCATGTCCTGGATCGGATTCTTCACGTTTTTATATACGATGAGCTCCATGAGTCGACTAAATTACCAAACATAGAGTACTTCTTTGTGCAGGATTTGATAAGCAATTATGATAAATTGAAAGCAGCCTTCAGCAACGGTAAAACTGAGATTAAGGAAACAGGCGGCTGGAGAGACGACATGAAGTTTCTTTATCACCTCTCGCGTGTCTTCCGTCAGTTCAATGAGATGAATGAGGTCCCCTTTGTAAAGTTTTAAAAGATCTCAAACATCAGCAATGCACGTCGGAACTCTCGTGCCATTCTAGTCCTTCTTGCGTTCATTCTGATGCCTGACACCCGGAGCAGGCTGCGTAAAATCTGTTCATTCATTTCTTACTCATAGGCTGACCATTGGTTCAGCACCTACTTGTTCCGCGCTGAAGATTTTTATGAACTATCTGCAGCTCTGAATGAATATCGTACAGGTCTCAAATGCTTGAAAACCCACTGGAAAACAGATGAATCTCCAATCAATATTGCCCGAAGCAACCAGTGCTGTGAGCGTGCGGTCAAAGTTATGCAAGACTTGCACGGGTCCTGCCGCAACAAGGACAACCTATCACTGAGATTCATCCTGTCCAATAACATTATTGTAACTAATTTACTTCCTTGTGTGTTTGATGACCCAATATAATTTTATATATATATGACTCATAAGCTTGTGTTCAATCTTGTATATACTGCCAGTGACTTCAAAAACTGGACAAAAAAGCTGACAAATAAAATTTTTAAAATCATTTTGTGCGTGAGTTTTTTTTATAAAATCCCCTTGAAAGTAAGATTTTATATAATCTTTAATTAAAGCTCATCAAATTCTGACACAGGAATATGAGGTTGTTAAAAAGTCACCACCCTAGTGTGCACGCTTGCATGAGTAAGGCGTTAAAACAGAAAAGCACAATCGGTGATTTTGAGGATTACATTGGTGTAATTTGTCATAGCCGCAAGAACTTGAAAATTATAACACTGGATCATACGAATTTCCTTACCCACACAAATGACAGGAAAAATGTTCCGAACCAAATAAAACTTGAAAAAGTGAAGGTTGCCCAATTTAGACGAGGCAGTTTTGATATGTTTATTAAACAGGCCCACAATGACACTGATGACTAGCAAAAAGTATCGTTTATGAAACAAAAAGTTCTGACGAATCTGAAAGAAAAGGATAAAGCTAAAAATGTACAGTCTTATTCCAACAGCCCCGTTGTATTTGGAACAGAGAGGTATTCCAGATATTAAAAAAACGCGAAATATTGAAACTATGTGCATTAATCCCAAATATATATCAGCATTTCTTCCACAACTTTCTTTCACGGAGTAGTACGTAAACAACCCATACGTACGAACATCCTTCCATTACACGGTCCTACCTATACCACGACAGAAGCTTATTATTATTCAAAATCAGTTTGAAGGTCATTCAAACTGATTTGGAATAATAATAAGCTTCTGTCGTGGTATAGGTAGGACCGAGGGATGGAAGGATGTTCGTATGTATGGGTTGTTTACGTACTATTCCGTGATTAACGTTATACCTCCCTAAGAGTGCTATATAAGTTTGATTATTATTATATTGATTCTTGACTTCTTTAAACTTTAAAGCTTCCTTTTGCCAACGTAGCGATTTTAGGATGGAATAAAAAAAAATTGTTAACTCAAACTAAAACTTTAATTCAAATACAAAAACAAAATAAACGTAAACCACAGAAATATTACGAACTAAATACACAGTAAGGACTTCAATAATTTCTAAGTAAGGCTTTCTAACTTGACCAACTTGACATTACAGTGATGGTTGACCCACCACTCACCTCAATTTAAAAAACAAATGCTAACGGCCTTTACCGGCCGCAAATACCTTTGTGGATACCCTTTGGAACGGGTTTGAGTCTGATCTTAAACTCAATGAGCTCCTTTACCTCAGGAATGTTATTTTCTCGAAGACGCGTGCCGACTGGCCAGATGGAGGCTGCGGACGAATAACTTGAAAACCGCAAAGGACTTTGGCGAGTGTGTCAGCTGGGGAGCCACACACCTTTGGCAGGAAGGGATATATCACCACGGGATAGTGAAAGAATGTTCCTTTCTCCTCTTCGGATTACTCTGGGAAGTAATTCGCACTGTCTAGCGATGCGCTAATGCTTGAATACTTTGACTCAGGAGAGTGCTGGAGGGAGTGGACTCGGGGGAATCTTCCTCAAGGGCGAGGACTATCCCTGTGCTTTAGGATACACCAGGATAGTAGGGGTCTCTCTGACGAGAGTAAGTTGAACTTGCTTCTTACACCAAGTTAACTTAGAGTTGGGTGTGACCACTGGGGAACGGGCTCGAGGAGGAGTTTTTTCTTCTTCGTTTGAGAATTCCTCAAGGGCGAGGACTATCTCAGTGCTTTGTGCTACACCAGGATTGGGGGGGGGTTCTCTGACGAGACTAAGTTAGACTTGGAGAAGTTAACTTAAAGTTCGGTTTGGCAACCAGGAACTAGCTCGAGGATGGCCTTCTTCTTAGTTCCAGTCTTCCTCAAGGGCGAGGCCTATCTCGGTTCTATGGGATACACCAGGATAGAGGGGAGGAGGGTTTCTCTGACGACAATAAGTTGAACTTGAACAAGTTGACTTAAAGTTCGGTTTGGTAACCAGGAACTAGCTCGAGGATAAGCTGCTTCTTAGTCCCTTCTCTTGGCCGGGGACTTCGTAGCCTGGCTGACGCACGTATTCTACCCCGTTTTCCCCAAGTTTTTGGTATATATACCGTCACCCCACTGGAGTAGGGGTAGGAGGGGGGGGAGCTTGTGGACGGGCCGCAGGAGGGTTCTTACTCCATCGGTTTTTCTGCTTCTGCTGGGCCTTCGAGCTTGATGGAAACGCGTCTCCAATTTCGTACTTGAGGTGAAATTGAATGCACACTCGTAGGGGAGATCTTGAAGTTTTAAACGTTCTGCTTTTCATAGGGACGAGGGGCGAGGGGCTGTGGTTACGTGATTGACCCAAGGTGCCTACACGGCCCGGATGTTTTGCGGTCAACGTCCCGTGTCTCAACTGAGAGAGGATGGAGAGGGTCGATTCCCTTACAGCTTCATTTACGGTATAAGAGAAAATGTATAAATATTCCTCATGAATTCAAGTTCTATTTTCTTTAGTTTAATCAATAGTACAAATTAAGTTAAAATTTACGAATCTTTATGATACATGTATGCAATAATTTTTCTACTCAATTCTAAAAGGCTATTCCTTTAATTATTTAATTGATGTGTTACCAGAAATATAATCATAATAGTTCGTATAAAAGTCAATTTATTTCATCCATCATTTTTCAAATAAAAACTTTATGCAATACTGAAAAAAATATATTTCCAGTTATAGCTGGACAGGTCCTGGACCAGGTCCTGGACCTGTCCAGCTATAAGAGAACGGTCCTGGGCCGTTCTTTGAAAATATAGTGAAGGAAAAGAAACTCATTTTCACTTCGCCAGACAAGAAAAGTACACGTTTTGTTCTGATAAAATGACGTAACTTACTTTGCGTCGTTTTTCCAGAAATAAACGGTTTTTTCTGTTTACTTAAAATCAAAAAAACTTATAAAATTGCAGTTAAATTGGAGTTTTAATTCAAACATCATGATATCGGAATAATTCATCAAATCACTTTACTCAATACACAAACAACTTTTCAATTAGAAAAGCCTGGTGTCGAGGCACAAAGATTTTGAAAAATTAAAATTATCTCAAATCATTAGATTTGAAATTACGTTGTTTTGTCTGAACACGGTTGACTAGCAGTATAGATAAATTTTATATATAAATATTAGATACAAGCCGCTGTTCTCTTCCTTAACAGGAAGAGCTTGGTTACACAGGCACCTCTGCTGGGTGTGGCCTACGGCCTTATTCGGTAATCTTAACCGCCTTTTTTAATCCCCTTTATAGACTCTTTATTTTATCACCCTGAACACCCTGAACACACTTTTCTTCTTCTTCTTTATCTTCATCTCTATCTTCTTCTTCACCTTCATCTTCATCTTCTTCTTCTTCTTTATCTTCATCTTCAGCTTCAGCACCTTCTTCATCTTCATCTTCATCTTCATCTTAATCTTCATCATCTTCTTCTTCTTCATCATCATCATCTTTATCTTCATCATCTTCTTCTTCTTCTTCTTCTTCTTCTTCTTCTTCTTCTTCTTCTTCTTCTTCTTCTTCTTCTTCTTATAAAGGAATTATTATAAATAACTTTGATAAAAAAATTAAATATACTTAGGTTCAACCGAACTAAATGAAAAAATGTATTCAAACCTTCAAAAAATCTCGTAATTGTAATAAGAACCTTGTTTATTAAGTTTTTTAATTATTTATATAATAAAAGCGCTATCGGTAGATCTTTAAACATGAATAAATGTAAACTTGTAAACTTTAATTGTAGTAAATAACATGTATGAATTTTATAACTCTTCAAATCTAAAAATATATGAAAGGGAATTAATATGACTATGGATTATAAAATTGTAATTATCTATTTTCACTGGTGTATTCGCCTCTCGATAGTGTGTGTATGTGTGTGTGTGTGTGTGTGTGTGAGTGAACGGGACGAGATAAGCGGTGTAAGCTTGGGAATCTGTCTTAGCTTACTACTTCTAAATATGGAAATAGAATTTTCGTTTCTGTAACATTGACTTTCCTTTGTGTAAGTTTGATTTTCATTTGCCTAATATTGACTTTTCTTTGTGTAAGTTTGATTTTCATTTGCCTCATATTGACTTTCCTTTGTGCAAGATTGATTTTGATTTATGTACTATGAAAATATTTTTCTGTCACATGATTTTCATTCATGTAATATTGAATTTCGTTTGTGTAAAATTGAATTTCGGTTGTGAAGATACATTCACCGATAATATCGGTATCCATGCAGTGCTAATCCAAAGTGGTATTTCCCAGGATGGCAGATCTCTAGCATGCAGTTGCCCCGGTGGTTGTTAATCTGGGGAAAGGAAGGGGCATTTTCTGGAGGCAGTTGTCCGGGGCTTGTTCTCCAGATGGCAATTAGCTAGAACCGTATATATGTTGTCCCCTGAAAATGCGAACCGAAATTTAAATTATTAGAATTGAAAAATAATTTGTAATTGTTACATTTTATAAAGGCGTTTTTTTTTGTAAAGGCATATTTGCAAATGATGAAATTTTAATAAATTTTGCTTTAAAAATGGTAAAGCTGCATTGATGTTAGTGAAACTAACCAAAATTACGTTTGCGCAAGGCGAGGGAACTAATGAAAAACGTTGTACCTAATAGTCAATTATAGCGAGGCCCATTCGCTGCTAAAGCGGTGTAAAGTCATGGGCAAAGGTTTTGAGAGTACTCTATTTTTTCGTATAAGAAAACAATAAGGGCGGCTTAGCCACTCTTCTTTGCAGGAGCTTGCGATTCGCAGGCAAACCCTCGGTCTGTGGCCTAGTGTCTATGTGGCTTTGGCAACGGCCGTTTAGTCTAAATTTAAAAAATATTTCCAGTACATATCATCATCATCACCATCATCTCTAACTCTATAATTTAAGAAGGAGAAATTTTTGAGTATTTGAATAAACATTTCATCTTAGTTTGGTTATGACTTATGCTTTATCAAAGTTATTTCTAATAATTCTTTTATAATATCAAAAACCAAAATGGTGAAGTTCAGAAATAAATATAAGTATCGAAATTTTGTAAATTTTTGAAAACCCAAGGAATTAAAAATGGTGAAGTTCAGAAAATTTATAAAAATTAACCATGGCTACTTTTCTTTAGAGTTTAAATTTTAATCTTAGTAGCGAAGCCATTGCCTAGTCTCCTAATAATTTATATTGGGTTTATTTTTTCAACTCTATGCTAATTATTTAGGCATAAAGGCCCGATTTTTTTATTGGAATTATTTTTAAATACGTAAAAAAACACTAATCATGATTCTTTTTTCCTCCATCTAAATTTGCTCTAATAATTTCACTTTGCTTTACTTTTTTTAAAAGGCCAATAGCTATTTCCTTCTGATGAAAATTAAAATTGAAAATCTATTTTAGAAATAACATAAAAATTGCGAATATACGAAAAAAAAAGCAGCCATGCCTAAATTTTAATAAATTTAATGAACTTCATCATTTGGAATTCTTTTTGTTTTTAAAAATTCCCAAACATTCGAAAATCATTTTTTTTCTGGATTTCACCATTTTGTTTTTTACAGGCACTAGAGGAACTCTTAGAAAGAACTTGAATAAAAACTTCAAATATACCTAAGTCATAACCAAACTAAGAGAAAAAATATGGATTAGTATCCAAATGCTCAAAAAATCTCGTTCTTAAAATATAGTGTTACCAAGCTATGGTTCGCTACTAAGATTAAAATTTAAAATCTAAAAAAAGCAGCCATGGTTAAATTTTTAGAAATTTTCTGAACTTCGCCAATTATAATCATTTTAAAAGAGAACTATAAACTATTTTCCCCTTTCAAAAAATCACGTTGCTAAAATATAGTTATAGATAAAATAAAAAAGCAGCCTTACTTAAATTTTAATAAATTTTCTGAACTTCATCAATTGTAATGTATTTTCCGAACTAATCTATTTTGTTTTTTCAAACTCTAAAGAAATTCTTGGAAATTACCTTGATAAAAATTTAAAATATACTTAAGTCATAACCAAACTAAGATGAAATTATAATTCAAATACTCCCAAAATCCCCTTCATAAATTATAGAGTTAGTGAAGTGAAGTGATGATTAGTGATGATGATTACGATTATGTATTATGGATACATAGTTTGTTTTTATCATAATTCGAGGTAAAATATACAAAACTTAGAGACCAAACATATTTTTTTTAGAAATATAATCAATTGATGCGCTCATTCAATATTTATAACGATGTTCCTTGTTCTTCAGGGTAGTTTAATTCGTTTAGGCATGATGGAGAACACATTTGTGATGCTATTTTGATGATATTTCTCCATTTCTGTTCAATAAGCTCCACCAACTGCTTACAATTGGATGACTTCTGTTTATCAACTGCCAGTTTCATTATTGTCCACAAATTCTCTATTGGGTTAAAATAAAGCAAATTTCTGGGTCACGGCCAAAATGTTTGATGTTATTATTTTCAGCCATTAACTTTGTTATTGCTTTTGCTTTGTGACAATCTGCGCCACAATACTGAAGAATATAGTTATCTTCCCTTAGTTGGTCCTGAACTGTTGGGAAAAGGTGGTACCATTTCGAGCTCGTGGCAATGTTCTTGGGCAAAATTGGTAGTGCTCCAGTTCCATTACATGAGAAGCAGCCTCAGTCATGAAAAAGTCCGGATGCTTCACAGTGGCCGCGACATGGACTTATGAAAGTGCTCCCATACAGATGGTCTTCTTAATGCAGTACCCTTAGAAACTATCTCCCCTCATTTCAGGCTTCCGCTGCATAGCAACAATTGATGCTCACTATTCTTTGAAAAGATCATTTTCGGAATTGTAAAGCATTCAAACATTTATTTTTACAAAAAATATTAGAAAATATATTATAATACTCAACATTAATTTAATCCATATTTGTTATCATTTTACCCCTTTGACCCAATAGTAAAATTCCAGGGACTAAAACTCACCTCCTACAGGAACCGACCAGAGCGCGATTTGGAATTCAACAAAGGAAATGCATTTTTTTTCAAATGTTGCCTTTTTAATAAACCAATATTTTAAATATTTGATTGATAGTTCGTATTACGGAAATTTGAAAACATTAATTTTTTATTTGTCAAAACTTTTGACCATGAATGTAGGCTAAAAGAAGCACTGCGAATTACCATTTGAAAATGCAAATGGACTTATTACTCAGACCACGAAGAAATGGAAGTGAAGAAACTTGTACTCCGGGTCTATCCCCAGGACTGCATCATTCTTAAGAGGGAACACTTCGAAGAATTATCTGATGGAAAGAGAAGAGAAACCCGCAAAATGCAGTAAGAAAAAGCAATAGAAACAAAAATAAGTGAATAGAAAACTTACCCCAAAACTGTAATTACCGAAAATGAAAAAATACACAAATAAAAAATTAATAAATTCGAAAATTTATAAAAACATCCTAGATAATTGAAGAAAAATAATTCTAAAACACAGAAAAAAAGAAGAAAGAACGGAAAACTTCCCAATCAAGAAAATCAGCTGAATTATAAAGAGAAAAAATATCGACCATGAAAGAGGAAAGAAAAATATCAAAACGGCTTGAAAGTTCACATATAAAACCTTTTGCAAATTGTAATAACTTTTAATAGTTGCTTGGGTCAACAAAACAAAGCGAATGCTTCACAGTCCTGTGATTAAATTCAAGATCTTATTGAATGCGGCTGTAAGCCTTACATTCATCACTGTGAAATTGATTTTAAGGTTTTACTACTTTTAATAATTGCTAGTGACGTATCGACATTTTTCTTGTCCACAATCTACGTATATTCTAAATGCAGATTTATTGCTTGTGTCAACCAGACAAAAAACCCATAATAACGTTCTCGGAGTTCTCCCGAAATGGTGCTTGGGCTTGTATGAAAAACATGTCCCTCTTCACTTCAATGACGATGCCAAGACTACCAAGTTGTACTAGATTACAAAAAAGAATCATTGTAGGTCGTCTAAATTCTTTCAACTGATTTAAGACAATTTTGCATCGCCGAATCCGAAAATGTCATCCTTTTCCTCCGATCAGGCCAGGTTTTTGTGCTAAGTCGACTTTTTAAAACTTCGAACTCATAACTAAACCGATTACATTTTTTACTCTTAGAATGATGAGCGATAGGGCTCTCTCTCTTTAGAGCCCAACAATAATCAGTCATCATGACTACATTTCAGCGTCCCTAAAAGCTGGTCTCCATCTCTTTCATGTCCCGATAGAATCTCTCCCCTGATATGCTCGAATAGTAGTGACTACTATCCGACATGTACACTAAACGGGTATTTGGTGATCTAGGACTGTTGTCTCAACAAAAATCCACCATCTTCAAGTCAACACAAATCAGCCACTCATGCTGATCATCATAACAAATTTTCTTCAGCAAGTACTTCACCGCTTCATACTTCTCCTTTACTGGAGTTGAGTGAGCGAGGGGCATAGGCAAACTGGTTGCCGTTGTGAAGAAGTACATATTTCAGCAATCGCTTAATGCTGCCAATGAACAGTGTCTCATCTTCGGGATGATACTGTGGTACTCAAAACTTGTGCAGAAACTGCATAATATATGTATAATACATAAAGTCCATATCTTCAGAGAAAAACTGAGGTACTTTTGATGTTTGTTGCGGTAATAGGTGATGCGAGCACTGATAGGAGTATTTTTTTTCTTCGATCTGAATGGCAAAAGTTCGGCAGAGGACTTTGACAAGCTGAGATAGCGAGCGCAGAAGTAGCAGTCTGTACCATGGTTTGTCTGCTCCCTCCAAACCATGGGACTTCCAAGATTCAGACAATTCTTCTTGCCCTTGGTCCAACGACGCAGGTACTCGGTGAATGTCTTGCACACCATGTGTGGTAAACACGCTTTAGTAAACTTGTGATTGGACTCCTATTATGAACAACGGTGTATTTGCTGCAGATATACCAGAAGTCATCGGGCTTTTTTTGCAAGATCTTATGGCCGAATCCAATTCATTCACCTATAAAAGAAAATTTCCAGTTATTCTAAAATTGCCGCATGTAAACTCTTCAGAATTAGTTTATTTAAAAAAAAATGAGATTTTTGCATCATATAATTAGAAAATATGCGCACATGTAAAAAAACATGTAAAACATTCTGTGTCAATAAATCAAAAAGTTACCTGATTGAACATAAAGAATGTCATTTTTGGATTTAGTATATCAAAATTGTTCTAATCAGCTAAAAAAAAACTTAGTTAAATTGGTATTAGCTAGTTTTATCTCTAAGCTGACTCTTGAGATTTTGGGGGCTGTTTTTTCACTCCAAAGATAAAAAACGAATAAGATTTGAATTAGCAAAAGATATTTATAACGTAGGGATGTTCTAGTTTTGTGTTTGGGGCAGTATTTTGGCATTTCCATGGAAATTCGTCTTGAGCTGAAATTCATAATTTGATCACGGCTGCAACAGTTCATATCACTTGCAAAAAGGCGATGCTGTTTCAAACAGTTAAAGTGTCTTCAAGTGATATCAGAGGCAACACATCATCTTGGAAAATTGATCTATCTATGTCTGTAACCAAAAACATTTCAAAAATAATAAGAAGGAACGAGCTTGTTCTTAATACAATTCTTATTCTAAAACTGACTCGTATAGTTGAAGCGTAGCCTAAAATTTATTTATTCAATATAACAAAGACCGTATTGAATTTTAATATGAAATACTTAAAATCAAATTTTTTTGAGAAAATTAAATGTTTTATGTATTTCTTTCGGCGAAGAAACTCAAATATTTAGAGAACAGCTTTAAAAAAGCTAAATAGAGAATACAGACCCCAAACCTTCCGCTTAGGTCGAATTTGAATCCTAACCTTGCCAGGTGCTCAGAATTCTACCTATGATCCGAACAAAGTTCAGACGTACAAAATGGAGGGTCTTAAGGTATGTTTAAACAAAGGTATCTGCCAGAAAGAATGGAATGTAAATGCCCAAATTGTCATTTAATCGTATCGTTAAACTTTAATTAAAATGCAATCCTTATAAAAGGCACCGCAGCCATCAACTCCTTGAGACTGATTTTCCTCGCCGAAAAGATTCGTCGAACGGCTTCTCCACCAATCCTCTCATTTTTTGCCCAACGTTGTGATTGGTAATGAGGCAGCATTTATATGGGTGGAAACGTGAATAACAATAATGTTTGACAGTATGCACAGCTGAACAACCACCCTCGAATTCAAAATTGAACACATTATTTGCAAGGATGTGTCTCGGAGGATGGGGATATGTGGGAATGGCCGTCTTATAGATCCGCTGCTCCCCCACAATAACATGACTGGCGCTCTCTACCTTAACATGAGTAAAGTACAAATATTTCACAATTAATTAAATAGACTTGGTGGATTCGGGGGATGCTCCAGCGCATAGTCACATTGTTGTGAAGAGAAAGGTTGACAACTATTCAACGATCGCATAGTTTCACTGAATCATTTAATTCATGTCCAAAAAAGATTTCCGAGCTTAACACCTTCTTGTGAGACCATCTCAAGAGTAAGGTGTACTCCACCCAACTTGAAAGTGTGAACTAATTGAGAGAAAGAAGAATAACGCAAGGAAAACTCACATTTATTTAAAAATGTTGTGCGAGAAATTAAATGAAAGCTCATCTGTGGTTGGAGAGAAATGCAGGGAATGGGGACGGAACTGGTCCATAGCAATAATTCTTTTTCCTTATGTGCCATTGAATTTCTGTACTATTTAATAAATTTATTGTTTCTATTTAAAAATTATGTCATTTTATTAATTCTCTTGCCTTGCGCAAACGTAATTTTGCTTAGTTTCACCATAATTCAAGACTTAATGAAAAATTGACTATTCATAAATCAATATTTACTAAACAAAATCGCGTTACACGAAGCAAAAAAATACAAATACTTTTTCAATTATAATTTGAAGTTCAGGTTCGCTTTTTCGTGGGACACCCTGTATATGTCTGTGTTCTTTCGCTTCTAATTATTTTTAGCGCACTCATCTTAGGGCCACTATCGAAGGTAAAGGTGAAAAAAACAATAAATAATAATAAACATTTCAATTAAAAAAATAAATATAAACAAAATCAAGAAACGAAGGTAGGTTGAGGGGGAGGGGGGGCTCAGGGACTTAAGCGTGCAGTTAACATCTAAAAAAGCCTATCAAAAAACATGGAGGAAATCCTCCCCCGAAATCCCATCCTACCACAACCTGGTGCAGAGTAGGGCGTCCCAAGCACCAGGGGCGAACGTGAATGACCTCGCTAGACATGGTACAAGGAGATTTACCGCGCACAAAGGGCCGCAGGATTTGTCCATTCAACTGATCTGTATTGACGAAGGACATGTGTGTGTTCGTTACCTTCTTTGATGTGTAATGCCGAGTGTGTACGTATAAGCCTGTTCGTTTCGTTCTTTGATGAGTAATGTTTAGTGTGTGTCTTTTGGTGCTTCGATGTGCAATTTCGAGTGTTTGTGTGTATGCCTATCTTCCTTCGCTTATTTCATATGTAATGTTCAGGGTGTCCGTGTGTGAACGTTTTCCTCTGCGATTTTTTTTGTAAACTGTGGGGGTTTTCTTCTATAATGTGTATGGGAAAATGTGTGTGCATATTTTTACTAATTTGGTATGTATTTCCCAGCGTGTCTGTGTGTGACCCTTTCCTTCTTTGAAGGTTATTGTCAAGCGTGTGTATGTGTGTTCCTTCCTTAGGACGTGTGCGCGCGCATGTGTTTTGTGCTTTATTCGATGTTTACTCTTAATGTGGAGTGTGGTCCTTCTTTGAATTGTATTGCAGTGTGTTTACATGTGAGTTTCCGTGTTTTTAGGTTGTGTATTGTTGAGTGTATGGGCGATTTTTTATGATTATGTACATTGGAAGACTAATTATAATGTTCCCTTCAAAGCGAGAACCAGCGAGGTAGTTTCTGTCTAAATTATTATGGAAGCAAATGCCTTGTCCTTCTTTGAAACATGGTGGAATCATGTTTGCCGTTTGGACAGAATTCCTTCCATAACACAGCACAGTAACCAAGAGAGATGGCGAATCTTAAGTCCTATTCTCGACACGAAAAAGTCTCGACTACGAGTAACATTATTATAAGGGTAATTCAATCCATTAATCTCGATCAATTTCACTTACCCCAAACCCTTGGGAAACAACTTCACATCCATTAAGTCATCTCATAAGTTATGCCCGAAAATTCTATTGATAAATGGGTCGCTATGCAATTTATTATACCGCTTTAATAACATAAATATGCACAGATTCGTGCTATGATATTGCGAGGGGCACGAAGGCGAAGATGCCTTAATTATATTAGTCATTTTATAACGAGACGCGTCTATGTAACACAAAGGGTACAATAATCAAGTGGTTTAGATGAGGGGTAGCCTAATTACTCTCGCATAAAATTACTACTCTTCCATTATTCGAGCAAACTAAATAATTTCATATAAAATTACCACTTTCCCACTATTCGAACAACCAGGTTTTTTGTATATAACTACCACTCCTCCGCTATTCGAACAACCTAAGCATTTTTGTATAAAATTATCATTTCCCACTATTCGAACAACCCGAGCATTTTTTTTTTAATTACTACTTCCCGATATTCGACCAACCTAAGGATTTTCGTATAAAATTACCACTCACCCGCTATTCAAACAATCTAAGTATTTTCGTATAAAATGACCACGAATTAATCTACAAGTACATAATAAACGCGCGTTTGATTACAGTATACAACCTTTAACTCAAACACCATTTTGTGCCGATTTATAAAGAGGAGTCCTCCAAGGTTTAAACCGATGTCCAGAGTCAACTAAATCCTAGACCTGATGCACACGGCATAGCACCCATGGCCATGTATAACACCGCTACCGATTCCTCTATCCTCTTATTGCCAGTCCGATCTTTATGTGAATTTCATTATCCGGTCGGAGGATCTTGCCCACGATTAAAAAGGGTCGGGCGTCGCAGGAACTCTAGGAATAAACCCACTAGTAAATTCAAACGGCGACGAATCCTAACGAGATATGTTTTGTCCTACACTAATTTTAGTCGAGCTCAAAGCTAACGTCACGATCTCGTTTATAAGATGCTATTATATTTCCTAAATCCCTGCCATATACAGAGTTACACTGAATTATTTATTGCTGTAGCCTCGATTAATTAAGCTAATACTGTGGAAAACGTAACAGTCAAGGCGAAGTAGATTTTGGGGGACGTCGTATATTTCATAGGAGTGAAATAATCATTTTAGGATGATATTGATTGATTCCGCGACTGCGAGGATTACTGAGGGGGTCTCTGCCCCCTGTTGGATGTGTAGGCCACTCCTTGATTTATATTTTCTAATTTAAAGAGCCCATCTGACCACTGCCAACTAGGAAAAAAGTCGCCATAATTAGCGGAAAACTTAATACTAGGCTATATTAAAAAAAAGAAACAAGAAAACAACAAAGATTAAAAAGGACAAAGGCAAGACATAAGATAAGAAAACAACAACAAAAAACAAACAAAGGCAACAAGAATGAGACTCGCTTCGGCATCAGCGGTAGGCAAGCCTCCCCCACCGGCGCAGGAACATGCGAGCTAAAAAAAGCGTCAAATAAAATGGAGAAAGTCGTATAGTCCGCAAGGGTGTGTACACGAAGCAGTCCCGAGTATAAAAGACAAGCGGTAGCGACCCAGGTCGTCCTAGTATGGGGAGAGGTAACGTGCGCGAAGATCACCCAGAGCCAAATATTCAACAAAAATGTGCCGAACACTCTGAGGGGCGACGCAGTAGTGAATATAAGGCGCAGGCGAGCATTCCTTCAGATGGCGATGCGTCTCGCGAGTGTGTCCAATTCGGAGAAGACAGAAGGCAACCTGAAGCCTTCGCGGCATTGGGGGGGTAGGTCCATGAGAACAGTCGCGGCGCAATGGCACGCAACTTTTAGTTCACAAAGACCGTCTATCATTTCATTCGCAAAGCAGCCCGGAGGGCTGCCCGTATTCCTGCCCTGTAATCGGTGTGATGAAAATCGAAACACTGGCCTGGTCGCCCAATTCTCGCAGACTCTTTGACGCTCTCGTGGGCACGCTCATCCTCCGCAATTCCTGCTTGTCCACAAACCCAGCAGAATATAATCTTGACATCCGCCCAGTTCGCTAAAACCGTGGCATCTTGGTTATCGCGAACTAGAGAATGCGGAGATTTCAATGCCCTGAGAGCACTCAGGGACCATTTAGCCATCCTATACACTAGCATGGTTAAGCGTGCCACGGAGTTTGCTCTAAAAAGTCAGAGCGCAATAATCCCGGCGCTGTAGATTTGGGACGAGAGGTGTGGCCACAACTAGTTAAAGGTGATACCCACCAGGTTGGCCTCCTAGGCATAACCAGGGGCGCCACCGGTCTGAGAGCTATTCCGAGCTATCCAAGGGTATGACTAGAGTCTCTCGGCGGCATAGACACCGTTGAGCTCAGCTGCGGAGGCAGTGAGAGCTGTTGGTGACTGAGGGAGGCACCGGCTCCTGCGTACAGGTGAATAATGCACTGTGCACGATGCAGAGAGAGTGGCATCATCTAATGCCTCAGCAAGTAGGCTCTCAATGAAAAACTTGCCAAAGGCATCGGTCGCCAGGCGAAGTCAGGCCGATTGGTGGATCGTGTCCACCTTCCGCAATACACTTTCCGCTGTGGATGCCTAAAACTCGCATCCTTAGTTGAGTTTCGAACGAACAAATGACCGATGAAAAAGTAAGGCAGTCGCCATATCAGCGCCCCCGAGCCTCCGCCACAACACGACGCGCTAAAATGCTGCCGGAGCAACATCCCGGCTAGAGAATGCAGAGAAAGTGTTCACGAAAGCCTCCGCCACGCATGCAGGGACAGAGATTGCGGCCCCATTCTCTTAGAGAACTGGAGGGGGGTTCCTTCGAGAACTTGCCTCTAATCCGTTATGACTCACTTCCACACCTCTTCTAAAGAGGTTTTACCGTTAAGTGAAGACAGTTATGCCCGCCAGGATGAGCTGCAGTTGGGCTTCGAAACATGCCGGAACCTAGCCTTAGCTCGACGAAATTCACCGACAGTTAAAACGTTCGGGCGGTGCTTATAGCGCATGTAGGCATAACGCTTCTGTTTGAGGGCCGTCTCACACTCAGCTGACCAACACAGAAGAGGTCGGCGTGTGAAACGGCCAGACGTTCTAGGAATAGTAGTTAGGCCCACGGTGATGAGGTTACTAGATTAGAACTCAACGGCCTCTTCCACCGACCAAACTACTCGACTGAGACAGAGAAATCAGTCATTTCCTGAACTGAGGAACACCGCGTCCGTGCTAAGCACCACCGGTGCGGGATCTAAGGTGACAATGCCCCAGGAAATAATATTCAAGTAAGAATGTGATCACAATGATGGAGGTTATCGACTACCCACATCCAAATTCAGGCTGAGCATCCTGAGAGGCAGATACATCAAGACAGGAAAATGAAGCAGTTCTAGGGTAGTGATGCCTAAACTCATCCACATTTAGGACACCAATCATCAGCTCGTCGATCAGGTCGGCAAGGACCTGACCAATGGGATTGATCGAGTAGTCCCCCCAGAGAGTGTCTACCCTTCAAATTCCCGAGCAAAATAAAGGGCTTTTACAATCATACCACGACGCGGCGGAAACGCCCACGTCGAAGTCAACTGACGGTGGCATTTACGCAGAAATAAAATTATACCTCCTTTTCGAGTGCAACTGCACAGAACTGTCTAAAAAGAGATATCTAAAGCAAAGATTAGAATCGAGACATCATGCCGAGTATGAAAGGCTTATCCACCTGCCCTTCCCCCATCCCGTAGTGGTGGGGTCGAAAAACTCTTATACTGCGGGATGGTGGGCATGGGCACGCGCCCAGCATGTTATCCTGCAAAAAGATAGCTAAGGGAAAATGGGAGGAGACGAGCCTTCGTAGCTCCTCTCAGTTGTCTCGGAGTCCGCGGCAATTGCATTGACGAAATATACCCTCAAGGTCTGGCTTGGAGTAGATACGGGTGCCCTCTTCGAAGAGAAGACCCTCAGTAAAATTGCCGTACGCTTCCACGAGGCAGAACTCCTAGCACTGTTATCCGGACAATGCCCCTGAAGGCTCTGTAACATTTGATGACTTATCGGGGAAGCTTAGGCTCACCATTAGAGTATTTTTCTCCCTTAGTCTCGAAAGCTTAGGCGGGTGAGACTGCTTTAAAGGCGCGGATCCTCTTTGAAGGATCCACCGTGTTCGAGTCACCTAGCCTAGCACTGGGTGAAGGCGTGGAAGCCAAAGCTCCTTCAGTGCTGTCCTCCTTTCGGGAAGCAACTATATAAACTCAGGAAGATGTACTCACAACCAACTTCAAGGATCTTGCCTCTCGCGAGTCGAACGACTCGGTGGAGGCGCACGGCAATTTTGCCTTACGATAAACGGTCACACTAAGGAAAGGGGGAAACACTGATTCTAGCCGGGGCTGAGTATGAAGCCTTTGTGCCGCCAGCTATACCAGAGGAGCGTTCTTGGTGAATAGAACCCCTAGAAGGGCTCCGAATGGGCGCGAAGACGACCGTGCTCGTAGGCCTGGAGGGGTCAGGAAGACAGAGTGTATTTTTTAACATTGAAGTATAAGACGCCCCAGGCAGCCCCTAGCATGCCCGAACCGAATCCTTAGCTTCGAGTAATTAGAGGTGATACTGGGCCTGTACGGCCAGGATTTCCTTCTCAAGTAGATACGCACCGCATTGCTTCGAAGAAGCGGGGTGCGGCTCTCTGCAATTGACACACTTGGCCACACACGATTTTAGACTAATCATATGTGGCCTTTGGAGCAGGTTTCACAGACCTCGGGTAAACCCCGACTTTGTCCGTCTAAAGATGCGCTTCGTCTGGACGAAGCGGTGGCAATAGTTGCACCTTTGTGGCAGTAACACGAATGCTCCCACGCAATAGCGATACCAACCGTCACGCACTGACTCAGGGAGCTTGTCACAGTCGAACGTAATGAAGAGGGTAGGGGTGGGTCTCGAGGCCCTTCCCTGTTTTCTCATCACACGTTCGACCTTGACCGCTCCATGGTCGGCCAGCTCTAAGGTGATGTCATCTATCGAGTAGTCCAAGAGCTCTTTCGCATTATTCACTCCTTTCACGAATTTCACGGTATAGTGCGGTGGCCCACTGACCGGTGTGCCATCAAGCGTCCAAATGGCACTAATCATGGCCGCATCGGAGGGATTCGAAGCATTAGACAGAAGGCGCCCGTTCTAGAAACGGGCTAGCAAGTGCTCTCCTTTAATAGATCATGTTGCCTTGTTTAATATGCCACCATCAGTAGGGCAAATAAGGAGAAAGCGTTCAAGCCAGCGGGCTCGAAAATGCCAGGTAACTATGAATGAGAGGCTCCGACATTATCGAGGCTCCGCTCTGCGCACTTGCAATTTTGGTCTTTGTCTGGGACTCTCCAACCGGGAGAGCACCGAGGCCAGATGTGCCGATCTTGGCTGGTAACAAGGAGTGACAAGGAAAGAAAGTATCCTAGAAGACCTCACGGTCCATTCAATGAGGGTACCTTTGAACTAGCAGTCGAGCGGGCACATCTCTGCTCAAATGCTTTACGTCCTTAAACGGACACTATTCAAGACCCTGTCTAGTACTGACTTGAACTGGTCAACAGATTTACTGTTGACAACTTCCATAGGAAGTGCGTTCCAACTACCGCAGATAGTGTACGTGAAAACTTTCCACACAAATCGCGGTTGTAACGCTTCAGTTCAAGTTTAAAGCCGTGATTTCTTGTTCTGCTCTCAAGAAGTGTGAAAATATCCATGTAGTCAGCATTGTCGAACCCTCTAAGTATTTTAAAAACTTCGATGAGCTGACCACGCAGTCTACGGGTTTCCAACAAGAACAGATCTAATTCCCTTAATCTATCTTCATAACTTTTATGTCTGATAGAGGAAATCAGTTTGGTTGCCCTGGCTTGCACGCGGTCCAATCTTGCGATGTCCTTTCTAAATGAAGAGCTCCAAAATTGTACGGCATGCTCCAGGTGCAGTCGGACAAGTGAGTGGTACAAACACAGTACAATCTCCTTATTCCGATATCCAAACTGGCGCTTTATGTAGCCTAGCATCTTTTGGGCTTTTTTCCCTGCCTCAATGCACTTTTTCGAGAATTTGAGGTCACGAGTGATTGTTACACCCAAGTCCTTCTCAGTGTCAGGGGATTCAATGGCAGTGCCCTTAAGGGTACACTGAGATTGCAAAGGGGGGGGTTGGTGGCTGATATGCATCACTTTGCATTTGTTCACGTTAAAAGGCATTTGCCACGTGTCCGACCACTCCCCAATCTTCCCAAGATCTTCTTGCAGGCGGGCAGTATTTCCATCCTTTGCAACGTTCATACCAAGCTTGGTATCGTCGGCAATTTAGAAATCTTGGTAACTATGTCACCGTCCATGTCGTTGACGTAGATGATGAATAGTGGTGGTCCCAGGACAGAACCTTGAGGCACCCAGCTAGTAACGGGCACCCACTCAGGAGCCTGTCCATTCACCACCACCTGTTGCCATCTGCCACTTAGCCAGTTCTCTATCCAGCCGGCTACTTCTATGTCTACGCCCAGCGCTCGCACTTTCCGGAGAAGGCGGTGGTGTGGTAACTTATTAAAGGCTTTCTGAAAGTCTAAGTAGACCACATCCACCGCCTTGTCCCGATCGTGCTCACTGAACACGAAATGGAAGAATTCCACAAGGTTTGTCAGGCATGACCGTTGCCTTCGGAAGCCGTGCTGGGAACTCCTCAGTAGCAGGTTTGACTCTAAATGCGACGTTATTTTGTCCATTATCATGCTTTCCATGAGTTTACTGACTATCGAAGTAAGACTATGAGGTCGGAAGTTCGACGGTTGGCTACGGTCTCCTTTCTTGAAGATAGGAGTCACCTCCGCCTCACGCCAGTCTCTAGGAAGGCATTTGGTCCGGATTGACATGTTGAAGATTGCGCTCAGGTGTCGTGACACTTGATCGCGCACTTATTCGTCTTAAGGCAGTGGACCCATTCTTCCCCATGGCTCCTGCAGAGGAGGAGGAGCTCTGAGTCTTTTTCGTCTTCTTCCTGTTTCTTTTCGTTTTAAGAGAAGAGGATGGGGAATGAACTCTCTTCTCTCCTCCACCGAAAGGACCCCTTAGGCCAGATAGACCGGCCTCAACGAGATTTATTTGTGAATTGGAGAAAGTCTTGGCTGTCAGAGAGGCACCATCTGATGAAAGAGAGATCCCTCTTCTTCTTTGTGTACTTGAGTGCCCAATCCTTCTGAGGAGAAGAATTAACAGTGGCGAACTCGGTTTCTGTGCTTGGCGCCGAGCCTGGTTTCGTCCCCATGAAAAATCCTACCGTCTGGGGCCTGGTCACCTTAGGGACCATGTCCATCTCAGAGAGGGCCTCCCTGTGGCTATCCTCCCCCAAGACATCACGGATCCCATTCCAGATACCTTTTCTCTTGTCTTGAACCGGCGCACCGGCATCAATCTTGGACCTCCTTTTCTGCCGTAGAGCTACCTTTAGCGGATCCAATGGTGGTAAAGGGGAAGGAAAGAATGTTTTTTTTTAGACTTTTGTTATTGGACATAGTGACCTTATTAAATTCACGGGACGCAAACGCTAATCACCCCACGCAGTAGCCCGCTCTGCAAGGTGTGAATCGGGCCCGACAAAGCCAGCTCCCGCCATTCATGACCACTCCTCCCGCCCAGTGGCCAGTTAGTCCTTCAGCAAGGCGGCTCCACCTTGGGCTAGGCGTATAATTGATAGACCGTAAAGGAGAGAGAAATGGTATGTGAGGAAAGTGAGAGTAGGGGTAAGGTATGTTGTTAAAAACCCACCACCCCAAACCAGAGCTCAAGGGTAACGGGGCGTTGTCTCTTCTCCCCCAGCCCCGGTCCGGGATGGTTGGGTGAGAGGAAGTTGATCGCTGTCTATCCTGTGAAATTAGAGGCCAAACAGAGAAAGTTGTGGGAGAGGTGGTAATGTAAGTGAGGAAGCAGGGTAAGAAAGCAAGGTGTCAGAAAGAAGGGAAAGAGGCTAAGCTGGGACCGGACTGGGCGCCGAGTTCCGTCATCACTGTGACCAGGAAAGCAAATCACCGTGCTCTTACAGGGGGCCCTCTTTGAACGGCACACACTGTGTATGACGATCTTAAGGTGGGGTTGGTGGCACTTGGTAGCTGATATTTTCCTTCTCCAGTGTTTCTCCTCTACCCAGCGTCTCTACTTGCTGCTTCGGAGGCCTCGACGCCTTTTCCACGATGTCCCATGGCGCCTTTTATATATGGATGGAGGAAGGCAGGTTAAAGTGGACTCCGAAACAAGTTCCCCAGGCAAATTTAAAGAGAAATACCAACGAGGGCATAGCGAGAAAAAGTTTGTAAGGAGAGATTTGTAAAGAAAGCGGTAAAGATAGATGAAGTGAAAATGTGTACAAGATATATAGCCGTGGATCGTCCCAAGGACATTGGGGTAGAGAGAACATAGATTCCTTCAGATCTAAGCTGCAGAAGGGTTGATCCACCTGAGATCCCCTAAGGGGATCGAAACCTCGGTACTCTATAGGCTGTAACAGCTGCTGTGACGCCGAGTTAAATCGGAGCTCCATCTCTAGACTTATCAGACCCAATTTGGCTTATCTACGCTGTACTCGGATGCGGTGCTCAAACTCGGATAGTTGTAGCCCATTTTTGAAAGACCCTGGAGTAAAAGGTTACACCGAAAGAGGAGTGGTAGGGGGAACGAATTATGTTTATGTTCGAGGGCAGCATTTTAGAACAGTGATGTCGAGGAATGTCGTGTTTAAATATTTGATGAAAGGCCAGGGGTAGTCTAATGTGTGCTGCTCATCTAGCCTCCACTCCGAGGACATTTATCCTGGTTTTTCTTGGCAGGGTGCACTGAGACATGGTTTGGACCGAATGCGATGGTTTCAACCTAATATTAAGGGGCCCTAACCAGAGGCACCAACACGGTGGCGTTCCCATTTTTTTCCGAGCCACCAGTCACGCCATCAACACTCATTCTTGCTATGGTCAGGCTGGAAGTCGCGTCTCGTCTAAATAGCGCTGTTAGTTTGCATATAAATACCGCGTTTTGCAAAAGTTATGTTACCCTCGTTTTTTTATCTTTCGAAAGGTTTACGTTTATGATAGATAAAATCCTTAAAAGAAACTTAAAGTTCTACTTTTCTAGCACGTGTCATTAAAACGTCTTTTGAAGGGTGTGCAGGTATGACGAGATGGAAGGGAAAATAATCGAGGTTTCTGCTCTCCTGCTCGCGGGCCAAATACAAGTCCGACATCGCTAAGCGATTCAACGTCAGCCGGATGACCTTCCACTGAGTCGCAGAGAGTCTCAAGAACAGGAAAGGCCTCAAAAATCGACCTCTTTCAGGCAGACCGCAAGTTGTTAACCGTTTGCCTGTGAAAATGGCTTTTGAAAGTGCTCCGAAGTTCCAAATGACTGCTGCACCCGCGAAGAAGAAGAAGATATCGGTGGCCACGGTGTCCAAGGCCGCTAAGGAGGGTGATAAGAGCTTCAAGTGCGTGGAAATGCCTCTGCTAACTGAGAACAACTTCGGGCGGGCTGTTGTCTCCTTCTCAACGACTTAAAGTGTCATGGCAATCGAATAGCGAGATGTGGTTCACCGCCGGTTATCCGCTCGCCGCGACCCATTACAATGACATATTAGCCACAAAAGTCCGGCCTGAGTAAGATCATGAAGAAGCTGAACTAATTCTTTCAGGAGGACGGTGCCGAGGCCCAAACGGTCAGATTCGTGCATGATTGGTTAGGGCAGAACATAAATTTCTGGTTGAAGGTCTTTTGGTTGCCGCAGTACCCAGAACTCAATTCCATCGACTACAGCGTGTGGGCACATGTCATGGCTATTATTGCATGCAAGGTCCGCCACAGCAAGGTCGACGAGCTGAAGTCTTCCTTCAACCGCGTGTGGGTCTGCATGAGGAAGAACTTCGTCCGCCATGTCTGCGCCGCCTTAAGGTCTCGCCTGGAGCGCATTTTTGCCCCATAGGGCGGCCACATTGATTAATATTACAATTTAAACACATATTTATGTGTTAAAACAAAGGAAACGTGTCTAGCTGCATTAAAAATATCATTGTATCCTTTATTTAGATCGTCATAACGAGTGTAACAGGACATTTGCAATACCCAGTATGTGAGGCGTTACCAGCTTGCTCGCGCACAAAAGTGACGTGGTGGCGCGGCCACGCCTGAAATGTTGCATTTGAACTAATGCAAACATATGGTAGCGCTGTGTGAAAGGGCCCTTAAACTTCCATAATTTGTGGGCCTTGCTTCCACCTTAATTTGGTTCTCGTTACTACATCATTTTGGTATCAGTTGAGTGTTAGGGTCTCATCTTCCTTTGTGGTTTTTGGTTAAGTGATTAAGGCTCAATACCTACATAAATCAAACCTAACCTAAACTAGTTAACAATTAAAATACAAGCGCCTAAAACCACATGGCGAGAAAACCCCACCAAAGTCAAAATGTCCTGTTTGCCTTGGGGCAAAGAAGCTCTCTTTGGGAATTCAGAAATGGAGACGCTCCTGATACTTTACTTAACCTAAACAACTACCAGATTATGTTCGAAAAAGAGATTACTAAAATCGATGAAGTTAGAGAGATGTAAAAATGAGTGGCAGATACGTAGGCCTAATAAAATATATACTTACTAAAATATGCCAATTCAAATTTCAACGGCAAATAAAAATCAAACAAAAACACTAAACTGAATTCCTCTTTTTTCCCTCCCAACTTAAAATCCTCAAAATTCTTACGCAAAAAACACGAGTTAGTTCTACTATTTTTTCCAAGGGCAATGAAAATGTTTAGGGTGGCTTTTCTCTTTATTTTATTCTACCAAAAATGGGAAGAAATTATTTTCCAACAATTTCTACGAAATGGGTTGCTGACAATCTCCCAAGATACCTTGATCTAATTAATTAATAACGTAATTAAACTACTTCCCCCTAATTAACGCTTCTTACCGAAAAGTTTTCGTAAATTGTGTCCTTCCGCGCTTCCCAAGAAGGACAACATTCTCCTGATGGAGACGAAATAAGTGAAATATTTGCATAGGAAATAAAAGGTTAGTCGTGTGTTGTGTTTAGGCCCAAAGAGATGTACGAGTATGTACAGATTTGTAATTCAATGTTACTGTACTTAAATGTACAACTTGTTTGCTCGCATCATGAAATGTACTTTAATGTTACAGTTCTCTTATGTACAACTTGTGTCCTCCTATTTTGAAATGTACTCTAATGTTACCCTGCTTTTATGTACAAATGTGCATCCCCCATCCCATCTGCAGTTCAGCCGACCTTAAGAAAGGTTAATGAGATTGCGTTACTGCAATCCTTGTCTTCCATTTCACTTCCATTGTCCATTTTGATGATGTTATCCTCCCCACCTTTGCCCTGTAGAATGAACATGCCGCCTTCGGATTACACCTTGCCACGCGGTTTCAAACCATAATGCCGCAGCTGACATCTGGAGGATTGTGTGCCTTCTTGGCCAAAATGGCTGCAGAACGAAGTGTGGCTATATATCATCCACACATTTTTCCCTTCTCCGTATCCACTGCTTTCTTCACAACCATTCTGGCGAAGATGCCCTCGTTGGTTTTGTCTTTAAAAAATACTGTTAAGTGGCAGGTCAATTATTTTCTAGAGGAAAGAAACGTGTGTAAACAACGTGGGAATTTGTATTTAATCTCCAACGAGTTCGAACCCAAGGTGGCTCGCCACACCATTTGGCTACATTGATTAAAGCGCGACTCCATCCGTTGACTAACCAGGGCCGATGTGGATTAACTTCTATAAAGAGGTTTGGAATAGGTAGGGGAGATGTATAAATATCGAAACGTCAACCTTAAATACTGGATCAGAGAATAAACAAGTTCATACAAGGAGCACAAGTCAAAAGTACAAAACACACAAGATAATAATAATTCGTAAGCAAAGAGTGAATGCGCTTGGCAAAGATGCGAGAAAGAATAGGATGCGAGGAGATGTTTTTGATGTGCGTTAATTTCGATCTCTCCGAATTAAGGGGTTAATCGCAATCGTGTTTGAAATATAGACTTTGAACTAGGCTGGATGACGCATTGATTATTTTGGGGTGAAAGTTAAATGGCTTCTCCAGAGATACTTTGAGACGAGTTTAATTCTAAATTTTCTCGTTAATTAGGAGGTAGTTTTTAAAAGAAGACGTGAAGGAGGAAGAAACAAAAAAGTGAAAGACTGTGGAATCAGACTAAAATGGAAGTGTGTAAGAATGCTCGAGAGTAGATGGCGCTACGTTTCACGACTGTGTCCAATTAGGAGACAACAGAAAATGACTTGATACCGTCGAGCCATTGGGGAACAAGAACACGTGAAAAGCCGAAGCGGTGCAATGGTCCGCAACTTTAAATTTCCAGAGCACTTTCCTATATTTTTTGTCATATGGCCCGAAGTGCTGAACTGATTACTCTAATGTAGCCAGAGTGAAGAAGAGCAAAACACCGGTCTGGTTGGCAAGTCTGTGCAGCCAGCCTAGGCATCACATCAGTCTGGTGGCTAGGCTGTCTGCACATCACAAAGCAATCTCCATGTCCTCCAATCTTACAGTAGCCTTGGTGTCACGTATAGCGAGAAACAGGGATCTGAAGATTCTAATGACTTGAGGACATTTAGCGCCAGGTGAATCACTATAGATTAACAAACGTCTCAAAACTTTGCACGGTGCGTGATCTATCATACCGAGAGTTATCTTGCAGTCATCTCGCCGGTAAACACATATGCAGCTTCTACAAGAGCTCCGCAAGCTTCAAACAAATATGGGGGTAGGGGGTAGGGGTTGGCTCTCTCTCTCTCTCTCTCTCTCTCTCTCTCTCTCTCTCTCTCTCTCTCTCTTTCTCTCTTTCTCTCTCTCTCTCTCTCTCTCTCTCTCTCTCTCTCTCTCTCTCTCTCTCTCTCTCTCTCTCTCTCTCTCTCCCTTGTTTGAAGCCGGCGGGGCTTTTCCAGACGCTGTTTCTATATTCACGACCAAAATTACTGCAATATAGGGCTCAGTATGAGATATTACATGCCGTACCCGGTGTTACGGAGCGTGTTTTGTATTCTATTATGACTCAGAGTGCAATAAGTGCCATTGAGCCATTATAGCCTTCACATTTCGTGGTTTTTATTATACATGAATTTATGGCTGCTGCAGGTCGTTAGGATATGTTGTAAACAAAGGTTGTTTCACAGACTGAGCATCCAGACTGGCCTTTTGTTCTTATTCAATTTGATTGCGTTGAGGGTTGAAGCCAGCCATTCCGGCTGCATGGCAAAGAAGATGGGAAACGGCTCTAGTAAGATTGTGTAAATAAACATAAATATTCATTATAGATATTTATACAATTATGTTGTATCTAAATAGATGTATCTGCCAAAACATTTGGTCATGACTGTCTAGTCTTCTTATATTAAGCTGAATAAACTACTCAAATTACAACCTGTATCGCATTTATGGCGATACTTCTCTTCGTCACTTAAATGTAGTTTCCCTTTCTTGTAGTTTACTGGGATTAGTAACATATACTTAAGCGTAAAACATGTTACCAATGTGTTTACCTATCTATCAAATCCGTAGATAAAACCAATTTGAATTCCAATAAAAGAAAAACCTCATGATAAAGTGACAAAAGCTGCTTAAAAGGGCACGTGAATTCACATGCTAAGAAGATCCGTATGATATCCAAGAAAATAAGGAGATCGGTATGAGGCCCAAGAAAACAAGGAGATCGGTATGAGGCCCAAGAAAATAAGAAGATCGGTATGAGGCCACAGAAAATGAGGAGATCGGTATGAAACCTAAGAAAACTTCAAGATCGGTATGAAACCCCCCAAGATAAAAGGATCCGTATGAAACCCATGAAAATGAGTCTATCGATATGAAACCCAAGAAAATAAGAATATCGGAATAAAACCCAAGAATATCAAAGCATGCAAACAGCGATTTATTTCTCACCGCGAAGCAAAGGTGGATTTTTCTTTGGGATCATGCATGGAGAGGAACTGCCTTCCAGCCTACCATCAGAACAAGCGACTGCCGCAAGGCGGAAAAGAGAAAAAGCAACAAAGTCAACAACAACACATAGCAATACAAATTTAGAAGCTATTAAAATGGAACAAAGGCTTTGAATCCTTCCATTTTCGCATATTAGAAATTTGGCCACGTTTGACGAGGCTTCAGAGAAGCAAATATAGGCTTGATTGAATGTAAACACACGATTTAATCCATCGTTAAGAAGCACAATATTTTATAATAAAAACTTACCCATGTGTCATGCTGTTTTTCATGTATATGTCACAATTGCCACTTAATATTTAAATTAGTGATTCATTCACTTCGTATCTTTAGATAAATTTTAATAATAGTTAAAGCTAAAGCTCTAAGATTTCCGTAGCACTCTTAAGGTCGATTGTGCTTGCTCTTACCTTTTACTAGTATAAGTCATTTTAATGTTTATCGTGATTTTTCATGATTTTAATTATCCTAATAAAGATTTTTTCAAAACTTTAACTTTTTTCACAGAGTGGAATCAGAGCGCTTCAATGGCCTGAACAATGTTTTAACAATATTAACCATCAGAAATATTTTGGTAGAGACCTACTATTAGTGACTAGAAAATCTCATATACCAGATGACCGAAAAAGTTGAAACAAATATTTAGAATCTTTTAATTGGCATTTATAAATGGATTAAATAAACCCTTTCAATGGTAACAATTGGTAATTATCATTTTATCCATCCATAACAATTCTGTACACGACACCCCCAAAAGGGTCCCACGGCAACAACGAGTGAAGACAAGATGGCCATACAAAACTCAGTTGTACGAATCTCGTCTCAACGAGTTCAAACTGGATGCAAAGCAGCAAAAAAGTACACAGGATGACACTTCTGGCGAAAATCAAGTGTAACCACAGTACATAAAATGGTGGTAAATAGGTTTCAACTATCTATCTAAAGTTGTCTTCCACCTCATCCCCGACCATACAGGGTGACCAAAAGGCATTAATAACGATGAATATAAGTTTTGCCTTGAATTAAATCAACTTAAAAAGTGACAAATGATTATATTTGACTTTAACGCGAGGGACAACACCTCTTCTGCTGAAACTTGCCACTGAAGACACTTGAATCAGATTTTGCACACATAAGTTTATAAATCCACATTATTTTTTCGGTCAGGTAATAATAATAATATACTATTTTTTTTAATGGACTTTCAATTTACGAAATATCTTTTTCTCAGAAAATTTAAATTTCTTCCTGATTATTTTTGAGAGGAAAATCTAAGGGCTTTTAATGTGTAATGTGGGGAGGGGAGGGCACGTCGAAATATTCCAGATACTATAGTGGACGGGCACTTAATGGAAAAAAATAAGTCCATTGCCACCTGGGGAGATGATTAACGAGAATTGGAAGAAAGGGGGGGAGGGGGATTTTGAAGTCTGGGTACCGGGTTCGAGTCTCGGCGAGAGCGGACACAAGAAATTTGCTTGCTCATAGGCATCTTGCCTCAATAGTCGGTGCGCCGAGTATGAAGTAGGCTCGCAGGCAGCTCCTTCCTCATACGTCATCACACGTATATCCAATCGCAACACCACTGTCATTTCCTCCCTGCCGTAATGGTTTTCATACCCACACTCACCTGAAATGCTACAGGTGGCTTATCTATTAGGGCTCGAAGGGTTTCCATACTCGCTTGTTGGTGGAAAAGGATACTGCTATCACTCTTCTAGTACACCCCACAACGAAGACCGGCTCCTGCTACTTCCCTTTGCTAACGATTGTCTCTCTGATCTTTATGTGAATTTCAATACTCGTTCGGGGGACCTCGTCCGCAATGTTGCCATTTTGTAAACTGTTAATCATAGTTACAAAGTTAACAACCAGCAAAGACCATAAAGTTCACTCGAAGCTAGTTCAAGAAAGAGGGGAAATGAAGGATGGAAGGCAGAGGTTAAAGACAGGTCAAAGGATAAGAGAATATGGATAAAGAATTTGTTTCACATTTCTTATTTCCGTAGGATAAGTTTAAATTAATATTTATCAATTTTATACTCTAAAATAATTACTGTATTGCTTTCAACGTCATCCATAGGCAAGGTATTCCAAGTTTGGTTTATTTTATAAGAAAGAAATCTTGTTCTATCGCAGCGTTAATTAAATGTTTTGATTATTAACTTGAAAGCGTTATATTATTGGTCGCTCGGTTATCTAGCTAAAAAAATTAGTCATAATTTATCCGCATAGATATCGATCTTTAAGAGAAGGTTAATTGAGGTGCATCAATCTGTCTTCGTATGATCTATTTCCTAAGTTCAGGAATTAATTTCGTCGCTTGACGTTGGACGCGTCCCACTATTACAATGCCCTTTTGCATGCATGAGACCAGAATTGCATTGCAATAACTAAATGTATTCTAGAACCCTATTCGTTTTCCATGACGTTACAGTGTATGGTTTCGAAAATTTTAGATCATTTAATAATAAAACATCTAAATCTTTCTCCATGTTCATTAATTTTAAGATTTAACCAGCCTATTGTAATTTTTTCGAAGATCATCATGAGCTATGTTCATTACCTTATACTTATCCACAATGAAGTGCATCTGCTTTCCTTCCGACCATTCTACTACTCAGTTCCCGTCTTTTTGCAAAGTTTCCGTTGGCACTGTGATATTTGGCTTAGTATCTAGTTTCGTGTCATCAGCAAATTTTTAAATTTTACCTAATAATTCGTGTCAAAATCGCTTATTTGTATATATATTTACAAAGGAAATAACAGTTCCTTGAGGAAGGCCGCTACTAATTAATGTTCATAATTAACTATTTCCATTGATCACACCTCATTGCCCACGGGGGGTTTCCAGTCAATCTGCCACCCATTTAATCGCGCCTCCTTGTATTCCGTGCGCTTTTAGCTTTATTGAGTCTTTTATGTAGAACAGTGTCTAAAGCAGTTGTAAAATCCAGATAAATTACATCAACAGCTTTAGCTTGATTAAATCGAATCATTTTGTGACAAAAATGGAGACAATTAGTTAAAACATGAGCGCCTGCATCGAAAGCCGTGTTGCGTGTCGTCTATTAAGCAATTTATTTGCAGATACTCCACGATCCTCTCTCTAACAATAGACTTGAATAGTTTACCAACAAATGAAGTAAGGAAGAAAGGCCAGAAATTTCAGGCTGCCACTTTATGCCTTTTTTTAAATTAGTTTTAAATTTGCCTCTTCAAAGTCCATATGAACTATTTCCTAGCTAATAAACTTGGGGGAAATTGTAAAAAGGGGTTTTAAAAGGTTCGTTTTCTAATTATTTCGGGTGAATCGGTTAGAATTTATCAGGGCTCGGCGCATTCGAAATTTTCATTTGCTTAATATAAAATCTGATTTCATTTTTGGTTATGTCAATATTTACGTCTTATATTTTAAGTATTTGTATCTTATCAGATAAAAAAAAGGAAGAAAATGTTCATTTAATCCCATCAGTACGTGGTCCAGATACTCAATAAGGGTACCTACGACATCCTCATGGTCTCGATGCACTCTCCAATTAAGTTCCGATTATTTAAATATCCATAAAATCGATAGAGATCGTATTTTGACAACGTTGCTGGCTCCTTTTCATTGTTCCCTTTGTTTGTTCTTGTGCGATTGACGAGACGTCGGTAATAACGTTATCGGCTTCGATTCTCCTCAATATCGCTGGTTTTCGAAATTTGACTCTCGGTTACGTTTCGTTATTCACCTTCA
Source organism: Ceratothoa steindachneri (assembly GCA_963969495.1). Taxonomy (NCBI): domain Eukaryota; kingdom Metazoa; phylum Arthropoda; class Malacostraca; order Isopoda; family Cymothoidae; genus Ceratothoa; species Ceratothoa steindachneri. The sequence continues at coordinate 192,759,232 of OZ018319.1, read as the reverse complement.
AATCTCGATACAGTATCGTCCAAAACTAGAGAACAAAATAGCACACTCTAAATTTTCTTGAAGATACTCATTTAATTTTAAGAAAAATTACACAGAGATTTGCCTCTGATAGTGGTTAAGTTTCATACCATAGAACAACAGCTAAAACAAGTTATGAGAAAACTAATATGTATTTTAAGAAAGAATCGGTCCAAAATTAGTGAACGTTAGGTATAAATGCAGGCATACCAGGACAGCAATATAATTATCTCCTAAATAATGTAACAAAATATTAACAAGGATCATGGAAGCCCTTGTTATGAATGACTTGAGCGCATCTTCGGCCGCCGGACTTCATCCAATTGTTCGGGGGATTTTATTCCATTCTTTGTCAGAGATCTTCAACAGTCGTCGGTTTTCGAACCAGAACTTTCTCATCAAGATCCTTCCGTAGGTTTACTCTCGGATTGAAAGCAGGGATCTGCGTAGGCCAACTCATCACGTCGATATTTTCAGCCTCCAAGAACTGCTTCACCCTCTTGCCTTGACGTACGGAGCATTGTACTAGATGAAAATAGGTCTACATATTCCCGATGTTCGGAGAAAGGGGTTCACATGCTCCAAAAGAAGATTCTTGTACACCGCAGCTTTTACTTTGCCCCATAAATGAGCGATCCGATAGAATCTAGCACTTCCACATCCAAATTTAACCATCATCTCCTGACTAAACACTTGTTTTGCAAAGAGAGCAGCTCCATTAAAGCAATTGGAGTGATTTCAGGTAGAATACAATGAAAAATAGTGATATTGGGCCGTAATAATGAGTAATGTTGGGTAAGAAAATAGTGATTTTAAGCCAGAATTATTGATTGAGGTTAGGCAAGAATATAAACGAAACTAAATAAAGAATTTTGGCCAATAATAACTAGTGATGATCGACAAGAACAAAGAGGAATGTTAGACATGAATAATGAGTGATGTTCGCCAGAAATGATGAAAAGAGGTATGGGTGTTACCATCGATCTGGGGCACTCTTTGAAGCATTTTATTTCTCCGTGGGGACCAATAGATTAACGTAGTATCCAAACCACGACTATCTAGAGTGTGTGACAACCACCACGAAGATTACCAAAATCAGAGCTGCACCCAACCATTTACCACACCTGATGTTGGTTGACTTCTCTATAGTTCGAAGCGTTGTTCCCACCAGACTAGGTTGTAATAGCTCGCAGAAATAATGAATGACATTTGTCAAGAATAGTGATTTTGAGCAGGAATAATGAGTGATTTTAGGCAAGAACAATGAAAGATGATAGTCAATAATAAAGAGTGATGTCAGTCAAGAATATTTCACAGGTGAGACCAACCAGCATGGGAAATAAGTGTTTGTGTAGGATGGAGTGAATGGAATGTGACTCGTGGTCATAGGGGTAATTAGAGGATTGATGTGGTAGTGAGTGTATAGTGACATGGTGTAATGGATAGGTATGAATGTGTAAATTGGACAATTATATGGATGAATATTTGTAAAGGTGAAACTATGCGGGGTTGCATTGTGTGTGGCATTAGAATTCTAGTGTGCACCTTGAGCAAATGCTCTGTTTAGAGCACTGCGGTGTATCTTAAATGATAATGGTACAGATGAGGAAGACTGTAATGGCAGTTTTAGGAATGTGTGGAAGGTATTAGGGGGCATCAGAGCGATAGTCAAGGCTAAGAGTTGGAATATGGAATAAACAGAAAGTTGTGCAAGAGTATGCTGGTCAAAACTTTAGCGCAGGGCAGCTATGACTAAGGCATAGAAGATGAGGGAAAGATAGTGTGTGATAGCAGTACAAATGGGCATTTTGAGATGTTGTGTTTGAAGGGAGCAAGGTGAGATAGAGTGAAGAACGAATAGATAAGAGGTACATATGGCGTGAGGAAAGGTATGAATGAGGTTGTAACCAAGAATGTCCTGAGATGTTACGCTCATGTGAGAATGAGTTGATGATGCGAAAGAGTGTTTCAGAGAAAGGGATTGACAGAGAGAGAAGTAGGTGGATGGTATTGTGCACAATAAGTATACAAGGAGGGAGCTTTTTAAAGATGTGATTGGGGCTTTCAGCGCAAAATGAATCCTGACGGAATGTGATGCTACACTACATAACACCCCATCGATCTAGAGGGTCAACGGCCCTGAAAAAAATGTGTAGTTGTGTGATTAGATGTATATAAAGAGATGGAACGGGGGTAACTTAAGTGGCTTCGATCCATGCTGACTCTTGTTTAGGCAAAAATAATGCCTTCCAGTGCTTTGTACTTAATGACTTCTTGTACCTCTACCTTCCGGTATTTGTGCTCAATTACTTGTTGCGAAGTTATCTTCCAGTATTTCCCTGTCAATCACTTACTGTACTCCTATCTTCCGGGAATTCCCACTCCCTGAAGTCTGAAACTCTGATTCTTAAGAACTACTCATTCACTATTTGCTATATCCTTTTAACCCTTCAACCAATAACGACCAGAATTTGCCGCTATTCCTCCCATTGTCTCCTCTCGCCGCTTTCTTCCTCTTTTATCAATCCTTTTCCATGCCTTTGTTCTCATGTACTCTTCTTCTAATTTACATTCATTCACTTTCCCACCCACCCATTCGTCAGTTTATTGAATAAAAAAACTTCTTCGGTATCGAAAGGTTTTCAATTACGTTTAGAAATCTAATTCCCATTCCAATCAATCTCTTCATGTTCCAAGGAGTCTCTTTCATTTACTTCGCCCAACCAATTCTTTAACTGTTTGAAAGGTCGATTAATAGGTCCATCTTCAGGTGAGGTCTTCAAAATCGACTTAAACGGAAGGTCTCCACTGTGATAACCATGAAGTAATGCGAGTCGGTGGTATAAACAATAACATATTCCATTATTCACTCGAATGCCAAGTTTCCAGTTAATTCGTCACTACACACATCACCTTTGCAAAGATAATTGATCTCGGATTTCTTATCTACTGTACATCGGGAGGACCATAATTTTACGTGCTCCATCCCTTTCCAGTAATTTTCAATGTTAAAGTCTGTTTTTCACTCTTCATAGTCATAAAAAGGCTTCGGGTTCACAGGTTATTTATTTATATATAGTTGTAAATTTATTCTATATCTAGAGTATGGATCAGAGGTTTAAATATACAACAGATAGTCAACAAGATTTGGTGTGAGATTTCCTGTTCCAGCCTGACCAGATTTCTTTCATGCTGAAATGTGCTTAGCGACGATCTTGAAATATATGCGACTTTTCAGGCATTAGCTCTCATTAATTTATCTGCGTTTGTTTCCAAAGTGATTTCATAAGAATTGTACTCTCTTCTGCTGTTTGTTGAAGGCCACGTCTAGGAGTAGGAAAGGGTTTATGTTGTTCTTTTCAATTAAGCCATTATTTGTTTATTTTAATATTCTATTAAAAAACTCAATTTTCATCTCCCGTAACATTTCGGTCGAGAAAAAGCTCGCAAATATTTTGATGTTGGAAAGGTCGTCTTTCAGATATTTAAAGTGGAACCCAAAACCATTTTTATAGCTTGAAAAAGGCCTATCATTGCTAGTTTATAAAAAGGCCTAAGCATTAATAGCTTATAAAAGGCCTAGGCATTACTAGCTTATAAAAGGAGTAGGCATTACTAGCTTATAAAAGGCCTAGGCATTTCCAGCTTAAAAAAGGCCTAGACATTACTAGCTTATAAAAGACCTAGGCATTACTAGCCTAGACATTAATACGGTCATATTGAAACGGTTTGCATAAAATTTCGAACGATTTGAAAAACTCTGAAAAGCATTTTTCATGGCTTCTAAAAACAGCATTGAGTTTAGGCTGTTCATCGTACTGTTCATTTCTAAACAGGTCCCTGATCGAACAAGGTCAACAAACCTAAGTCGCGTGCTCTCGTTTATTCTGACTTATGACCTTACGACCTTCAAACTTTCAATGGGTGGGGCAATCCGACCCTATATTTAGTTTTCTTTCAGTAATTCCTGAATTAGGCTTGGCAAGATCTTGGCAATTATATCATTCGAAGGATAATGTAAAAAAACCACAAGGGTTTCAAATTTCGTTAGAATCGACCTAGTGGTTAAAATGTTATTGCCAAAAATCTCATTCAAAAGTGAAATACGTATATATATATATATATATATATATATATATATATATATATATATATATATATATATATATATATCTATTAGTTGGGAGGAAAAGATAAAAGCCACGAGAATATGTATATATACAGTTACATACACATTATATCCTATAATGTACGTAGGCTTCCATCGCTACGTACAAGTACGTTCACTTCGTAAAAGAGTGCGATTTTAATACAGAGGCCGATAGCGTTTAATGAGTTTACCAAGTTGCAGTTCAAGGGTATATTTAAAGAGTGATAACCAAAAATATAATTTTTAATAAGTCACTAGTGAACACACATATATATATATATATATATATATATATATATATATATATATATATATATATATATATATATATATATATATATATATATATATATATATATATATATATATATATATACATACGGGAAATATAGGAAATGTAAATAAGGACAATACCCACAGACTATAGAAAATTGGCAACGGGTAACGTTAATTACTTGTTAATTACCTTTTTAAATGTGATACTATAAATCAGTTATACAGAAGGAATATTTAAAAGTCGGAAAGCGGGTCGATTAACGGGAGATGCAATAGTTTTACCTTAAACGGAGTCCTGGATGAAGGGGACTCCTTTAGCGAGTCGGCACGGGGGAATAGAGACGGAAAATGGTCGTGATGCTCGACCGAATATCCTGATGGTGACGAGTATGAATGAGGGGGGGGGGGGTACCAGAAGACGAGTTCACGATCCTCCTTGAAGACGGATGAAGGCAACTCTACTCTAGAGAAGTGCAACCTCCCAAAAATCAAGACTCTGAAGCGGCTCGGCGCCAAATCTCACACGGGAAACTGGTGATCCTTGAAGTGGGGTTCTGATGAGACAAAAAGAATCCCGGCCAGTCCTTCGGGGGGCAAAACGATCAAGGCTTTGCCCTGAACAGAGTAAGCCTTTACAAAAGAGGTGGATCTGCCTGGTGAGATCCAACCTCGATGGTATACGCGAATACCAGGGACTTGGGGAAACAGATACTCGATCTGAACCGAAGGCAATGAGATCTCAAACTCAATCTGCCGATATGTGAAAAACCCAGGGTATTTATATGACGGTCATTTTTTTGATGCTCAATCGCTGGAAGGCACATACGTCTGAAAAAAAGCTTCCGGTGCCGAGAAGGATTAGCTTTTTGTCTCCGACACCGGTATTTATCGTCTCCAACGATGTGGGTGGGAGATTTAGGCTATCCTTTTCCCGACTAAAGAAATTAGCATTTCATCGGCGAGGTGAAACCTTTTAGCGATCAGCTTAACTCATATTCAAATTCTTTCTCTTTTATTTTTCTCCTTGGATACAGAGCTTTTTTACTCCACGTGAAGTTATAGTTAGAAGAGATAGGGTGGGAAGGAATTCAAGAAACAAGAGAAGGGGGTATTCTTCTTGGCGTCCCCTTTTCCCTTATATATATATATATATATATATATATATATATATATATATATATATATATATATATATATATATATATATATATGCCTTTTCATTTACGGTATAAAATATTCGAGTGTATTTAGTTTTAAAAATAGTACTAATGGTGTTTTTAGGCACTGTAGTCGTCATATATAGTGTCGGTTTGGCGCGGAAAGTACATATTTTTAAGATACTCCACCTTGATGGGGTTAAAATGATATTAAAATAAGTCTACCTTTACTTCTCTTGCATTGGCAACCATGGTTTCAAACACTTAAAACAAAGTGGATTTCAAAATTAACACCAAATCTCATTGGCGACCGTGGTCAAACTTCATAAGACCTACTCCGTATTTTTAGTGTTATACGAGTACTCTCGTTCTTTTTCGGCATTTCAGTCGGGAGATATGGTTTCAGTTTGGCGCGGAAAGTATATATTTTTTTGATATTATACCTTAAAGGGGTTAAAGTTGACATTAAAATATGACGACCATTGCTTTCTTTTAATGTGAAAATAAACCATTATTTTGACATACTGGCAACCCTGGAGGCAAGCAATTCGTACGAGCTCGTTTCGTTTGACTTTAATAGGCCTTTTGCAACAAGAGTGGAAAAGAAGCGCCGCTTGATTATAATAGTGAAAGGGGGAGAAGGTTTAGCTTATGTCGTGAAGTGATTATTTATTAGATAATTTAAGACGACGATAGTGCGGCCGACATTTAGCAATCGCCTTCTGAATTCAAAGTTAACCTTTCGAATTATGAATATTACGAGTTTTCTTTTTATTTGCGGGGGGAGGTGTTGCACCCTCCATAATTAAGTAAAGGGTATTGGGGCGAAAGTAACTTAACAAAGTCTGCTGACCAAAAAGTCGCGTGCCCTCACTTATTCTGATTTACGTCTTTCAAAACTTTAAAATAATTCCCGGAGTAACCATGGGATGACCTTGGAATAGCCACATAACATAGCATAGTATAGTAGAGAACAGCCCAGCCTAGCATAGCGTAGTAATGTCTAGCATAGCATAGCCTAAAAAAGCCTAAGCAAGCCTAGTATAGCATAGCATATCATAGCTAAGCATAGCCTAGTATAACTTACCCTGTCTTAGCCTAGTATAGCCAAGCCTAGCCAAACATAGGATAGCATAGCCTAAAATAAAATAGCCTAGTTGTGCCTGGCTTAACCTAGCCTAGCTTAGTATAATCTACTAGCCTACTTTATCCTACCTTAGCTTAGTATAGCCTAACCTATCGTATCCTAGTATAGCCTAGCCTAGTTAGTATACCCTAGTCTAACCTAGCATATTGTAGTATAGCCAGTGCAGCTTAGCCTACTATAGCATTTCCTAGTGTAGCCTAGCTTACTATAGCCTAGCCTAGGCTAACTATGTATGGCTTAGCATTGCATGCCAGAGCCTAGCCTAGCCTAGCATAGAATACTATAAGCTAGCTTGGTATAGCCTATCCTAACATAACCACACCTAACATAATATAGCCACGCGTATAAAATTATAGCCAACCTAGTATATCCTAGACTAGTATAGCATACTATACCTTAGACTAGAATAACCTTGCATAACTTAGGCTATTATAGCCTTGGTTAGCTCGCCTATCGTACTCTCCCTAGCCTATTATACTTAGCCTACCCTACATAGCATAGTATAGCCCTATCTAGCCTAGTATAGCTTAGCATAGCTTAGCCTAACCTAGCATAGTATAACCTAGCCTAGCATTAACTATCCTAGGCAAATATAGCCTATACTATCCTATTATATCCTAGTCAAGCATAGCTTAGTATTGGCTACCCTAACATACTATATGATATCCTAGCATAGCATTTTATAGCCTAAATTAGCATAGTATATCTTATCCGTGTACATAATATCTTAGCATAGCTTAGCATAATATAGCCTAGCCTATAATAGCCTAGCGGAGAGTAGCCTATTCTAGGCTTGCCTAGCAGATTATAGCATATTATAGCCTAGTCTAGTCTAGCAGAGTATCGGCCGAATAGTTCCATGGCTAACTTTGGGAGGACTTTGGCAATTATATCATTCAAAAGAGAATGTAAAATAACATAAGTGTTTCAAATTTTGTTCGAATCAACCGAATAGTTATGATGTTATTACAAAAACAATAAAACAAAGCAAAACGGGAACCGACCGACCGACATAGAGAACTTAATGGTGTGTCTATATCACTTTGTCACAAAGAAGCTTATTTCTTCAAGATTGGCAGGAGATTTAGTTCTTCTTAAGCGCATCTCATGTTTAGTATATTATATTTATACTGACTAGTCATAGTAAACTATTGGAGATAGTGTTCTTTTTGTGTGCAACTAGGTATGATAGTAATTTTCAGTAAAGATATTTATGCAATGAAATCCTATTGAAATGGAGGTTAACATGTACACAATATGTTGTCAGAACTTTTTTTTTTAATTGGAGTTAAGTCTAAATAGTGTAATGAAAGTGTAATATTATGATTATTTCAGGAAAAGCTCTGTCAGGAGTAGCCATGACACAGACGCACTTCGTTTCTGTCCGAATGCGATGAAGATTTGGGGAAGACACCCTTTTATTCGAAGAACACAAGGACGGTACCAACTGTATTCTTGAAAAGAGTGGAGTGAAGACGAATAAGTAAAAGTGCCGATACAGGAGAAGTGTACATTACTGTGGAATTAGTTATTGCGACAAACCATTTCTTATTATACGTCATTATCTAGATAAGTACTTATGATTATGGTCTCATCCACACATAGAGATTAAAGCTTTCAGTTTGTTACAGAAGAAATGCTTCTATTGACACTACGATCCACAACTGCGAAGTAAGCGATCTTCGACGCTTTGCTTCCTCTTTTCTAATCATATGTCACCTCTACCCCTTGTTGAACTGAAGGCCTGCATGGCTATTGCTCTGTATGCAAGAGTAGATAGAGATATCTTCACATCTTTAATATATTTCTGGGATACAAAGAGGGGGTCCCTTTTTATGGAGCAACCTTGTATATACTTAGATTTAAAATTTTCTTGAAGCTGTAAGGTTCGACAACCATGGCAATAGAAGTAACTCGCCTGCCGAATGATCGTTTAGCTGAAATGTGGACTTTTCCTGAATAACTTTCGAAATATTGATATCCCTCATGATGTATGTACTACTAACTGTGACTATGTGAGGCTAAAAGTGATTATTTCTGAAGGCGAAAGTTGACAACGGAAAGGACGGCGCGAAATGAGTATCATGGCTAAACTAAGGATATTTTATTAAAGTTTGCCAACCTTACAAAGCAACAGGGCGTGTTAGATGTTTCCGTCTTATTGGATTCCTCCTAATGAAAAGTGATAGTTTTCGTATGCCAAGAAAACATTCCTTTCAAACAACTTGCCAAACAGCTGAAGCCACTGCTACTTCGTCAATTGAACGTTCGTCTTCGAATTGTATATAAAAAAGTTAAAATGGAGGAGAATCAAAATTCTCTCGGAAGATGTTCCATTTGTTCAAAAGTATCATAATTAAAATGCGACAACTGCAATTGAGTCAACTGTCCAAAGCATTGGTTAGTTTCCAAATGAGGTTTTCTTTCTTTTTTCCAATTATTTTGTGCAATAGGAAAACAAATTTTGAATAAAAACTTGCGATAACTAGAATACATCATTAATTAACTAGGGAACCCATTACCAACATCAATGTCTACACTTTACTTTTCTAATACAATTCTATGGTTATGGGGTTCCATATGCTTTTAAAGTTGAAAAACCAGCCACGACGTGTGGGAAAAATATCAATACGTTCGCCTCTTTTTGTTCATTTCTTCCATTTTCCTTTTATCTCTGGATGAGTTTACGCATCAGTTTCTCAAAACCGCTTCGTTTTCCTGCCTTGATATGTCCCTGTGCTCTCCTGAATCACAGCCTCATTAGGGGGAGGGGTAAGTCGTTGGTGACCGCCGTGGTAGTGATCACTTTCCCAATCAACTATGATTTTCTAGGCCGTTATCGCTTGAAAAACTACCCCATGGGTGCTTGGAGCAGACGCGAGGGTCTGCATTCCAGTAAATCACGGATTTTATGGAGCGCCCTCCGCACCTTCCTGTGACGACTGCATTGTCCCCAAGACTGTTCGGCCCAGTCTGGTTGCATGTCTCAGAGTGGGTGATCGTGCACACAGTCTCGTTGTATGTCTCAGACTGGGTGATCGTGCATACAGTCTCGTTGCATGTCTCAGACTGGGTTATCGTGCACACAGACTTGTGGATTTTCTGACTATTTTGAGAGTGCTAGTGTCCTCTTAATTTGACTTTCTTTGATGTTGGTCGCATGAACCTGCACTGAGGGGAGGCTGCTTTCCCCACCCCACCCCACCCCAACGCCGGGGCGTGTTTCCTTCTTCTTATTCGTTTGTTCCGTTTATGCTTTGTTTTTTTTCCTTTTTAGTGATTTATTTTGTACTTTAAATAGCCTAGTTTTAGGCTGGAAATTAATTACGGCGACTTATGCCCCTGCTGGCAGCCGCCATATGAGCGCTTAGACCTCTTCCCCTGCCCCCCCCCCCAAAAAAAAACCCTGCTACCCCTTACAGGGTAGTTGTTAAATATTTCAATTGCAGGGGATGGGTATGGGTATATGTAGTGATGGTTATGGTCATCTACGTAGTTGTGCTCATTCCAAGCTCTTTAATTTTATATTTGTTCTTAGTTACCGGTCGTCCAGATGACTCATTCACTCCAGCTTTCAGGGATGAGTTCGTATTCTAGGGGAAAGTGCCCATAAGTACGAATGTACCCTCTTTTAGGATTATCAAAACTTTTCTCGTCCTTGTCAATGCCCTAACACAAACCGCATTAATCCTGTAGTGACAAAAAACAGCAGGATTCGAAACTGCCCCTACCGGATTTGCTGTTCTAAGGCAGTTATTAATGAATAAACTTTAATTATTCCAAACCTCGCAACAGCGATGCCGTTCGTACTTTTGAGTGTGTTCGTAGTGCGTGAATAGTCTCATTGGGTACCCAACTTTCTTGTCTTTCCTAAAAAAAAAGGTTTCCTAGCCAAGATACCCTCGTTGCTTTTCAACATGAAAGAACCATTGTAATAAGAGTTCGAGACCCAAGTGGTAACTGCTTTTCTGTAAAGTGAGGTTTGCGTGCATCAATGCCACAAAAAAATACCCCTTTTATTCCCTATCAGGGAGAAAGCAACTCATCAATCATAATATAAAGACTGAATAAAACTATGGAATTTAATAAAGTTTAAGTAATTGGAATATTAATTACTACTATTGTATTATAATTTTTGTGTTCGTAAATTTGATTACCTTTATCCTTTTTACGAACTTGATCGTGCATATTAAGAGGGATGATGAAGTTTGCTACTACCACCTTTATCATTCTTTATCCTTCTAATAGTTATGATCTTGATATTTATTAGCCTTTTAACTATTTTTTTATCCTTTGATTATTTTTTTCACATTCCCCGAAAATGCTGTCGTTGGTTTCATTAGTATATTAAGCATTTTGCAATCTGGTACTCATCGGTATGGTTTAAGGGATACTTTGCGGCACTTTAGTAGGCAGTTCGCTTTCTGGTACTTTCAAGGTAAATAGTAACTTATTATAAGTTGTCTCTTTTCTCAATTAAAACAATATTCAATTAACTCTTCTTCCCTAAAGATCTTCGGTTACCATTGGCTGCTTGTGCCAGGTAGGTGTAACGCCCCAATTTTTCTAATTTAGTTTAGTGAATACCTTTAAACCATTTCTTTATCTTTCTTTTTCCTTCCTTCGGTACCATCGAGTTTATCTTTTAAGAAATTCAGTTTATGGCCATTTCATGACCCCATTTAAAATCGCAAAGTGTCGATTTAAAGTAGTATTTTAAGTAATATTGAATATTACTTCGATTTCCATTGAATGATTATTGTTTCAAGGCATTTTGATCTTGCCTATTCTGCTGCGCTCGTGACGAAACCCATTTAGAATTTGGAGGGACCAATTACATCTCTAAAATGAGGTCACGAAATAAAATATGTCCAATATCACATTTTATTTTTCTCTTAACTTGTGTGTTGTATTTTCTTGATGTGAAGAAATATTTTCGTTTTCGTTTCTGTGTTGGGAATTTCTTGTAATAAAATTACTTCCAATAAACCTCGTTACTCCTATCGATGTCAAGACTTCTTAAAGGATTTTAATCTCAGTAATCCGATTAGGGTTTTTTTCCCCCCATCTCCTTGTGGTGGCCATCGGAAAGGTACGTATGACTAGTGCACTCTAAAGAAATTATTTTGCCAGAAATTTACTTATATTTTTTTAACTACGATAGAGAAATAGGAACTATTGTTTCCAATATATTTATTAATCAAATTACATTTTATTCAATATATTTTGCTAACGTTGAATGAAGTTTTTACCTCCGATTCAAAGGCAGTTTTTATGAAAAAAATTCCAAGACAAATTTGTCTTGAAATTGTTTCCATCTTTAAAATTCATTTAGCAAAGATAACGCCGAAATATTTAACAAATATTCCTTTTTCTACGACGATAAACGAGACTAACATGAAATGTACTCTTTTTTGGTGCATTAGAAAGACCCCTTGAGTGTTATCTTCTAGATCGAGGACTAGGGCGTCCTAAAGGACCTGAAGTAAAGTCAGCTGTCTGATATTACGATACAATAATATATATATATATATATATATATATATATATATATATATATATATATATATATATATATATATATATATATATATATATATATATATATGGATAGCAAGACACAAGCCCCGCCTACACTAGCAAAGGAAATATAACCGGGAACAAGGAGGAATTAATAAATAACCCGCTATGTCCAATAGCGAGAAAGAATATTAAAAATAAGTAATACAAAAAAGTCATACAAAAATAGATAAAAACAAAAGAAAATCAAACTAAATGCAAATAATATAATACGGTGATAAAACAAATAAAGGAGGGATAAAAAAATGATAAACAAAAAATATGGGCTTATAATGAGCGACTATTTAATTCAAAGTAAGCTGTTGTTAGCAGCATTTAGACAGTTGATTAGAAAATGGTAAGGGTAAACAAGATTGGTTACAATCTTGGTTACCTCACCATTTTTCAATCAGCTCTCTAAATGATGCTAAAAAAATTCTACACAACGGAAATTCGACGTACCTTAAATTCTAAAAATTTCTTCGTTTTTTTCTTTTTGTCTACGCCTTTCCATTTCTTCCTCGCCTCTTAAAATGTTTAAACATTTCGGTCATTTCCTAATATGATGATACTCTATATAGATTGTTGGTTTGTAATAATACCAAAATGAGTGGTAGAGTCTATTCTGTAGAATGCTGTATTTGCCCTTCGAGTTATGATGGCAACACTAGCAAACCTGTCTTTATCTGTCCGCGTAAACCAACATTGATACAATGTTAGAAGAGGCAATGAAAATGATGCTTTTTGGCGCATTTGTCTTCAAATTATCATCCCATTAATTGGAATTCAGCCCAATTTATTTATCGTTCTGATAACTTTAGTAAACGAAATATTGTTGAGTGCTCAAACATCACAACCCGGCCTAATTTTAATATCCGTCTTGTCTTTTTAATCTCGATCGTGTAATTAAACAGCTGACTTTGTATGAAATAGTCTCTCATTATACTCATAATTTTATGCTTATCCTTTTTCGTTCCATCTTTACTTGTGTTGGCACCGTTTTACTTTCTTGGGATACAAAAAAGGCTTTTGTATGTATTTATTTATTTTCATATGACTTTTTTGTATTCCTTCTTTTTAAGTCTCTTCTTCCTGCTCTCTCCTTTCTTGAAGCCTCGAAGGATTCTGAACACCACTATCGATCTCAGACTTAGAGACTTAATGGCACACACTCTGTCTGTCGGGCTATGAATTGCTGATTAATGCTGATTTATTTGTATTCTGCCACGTTGCTATTTACTTGTCCCACCACGCAGGAGGCCACACATTTTCACTTCCATCTTTGCCACTTTCTTTACACATCTCCCATTGTAAACTTTCTGGCGGGATATGCCATCGTTGGTTTCCGTTTTCTAATTTTAAGTAACAATTAGGTATGAGCTGATGTGCTGTTAATACTTGCGAGTGGATATTATGTTAACTTTGATAGTTGATAATAATAATAAAAATAATAATAACAACCGAACTTAACGAGATGCTTGATAATTTCTGAATCTGTAAAAGTGAATTGATGGCATTGCATCCTAGCCAGGTGGTGTCAGTTGTAACATAGGTAATCATGCTGCAGGTGACATCTGAAGGGTTATGTGCCCTTCCAACCCAAACATTAGGAAAGGGGGCTACTTTCAATGAAGAGGTTCCTGTCAATTAGCGTTCTAAGTAGTCTGTTTCATTAATCAAGGTATGTACTTTACACGCATAGGCACTTTGCCTAATTTCACCACTTTCTTAACGAACACCTCTACAAATTTCTAGGAATGTTCTCGTTTCTAAAATAATAAAATAATAATAGTAATAATTTTAAGAGTAACATAAGCTTGAATATATTTTTTTCCTCATTTAATTAATCACAGGCAAGTACAAAATATCTAATAATGTGAACTAATGGCAGCTTACGTTTTTTTCAATTTAGGGAGCCCATCTGGCGACTGCCTACTAGGGCAGAAGACTCTGTATTTATATCATAGCCTACTACTAGGTTATATTAACAAACCAAATAACTATAAAATTAACAAATGACAACAATGAAAAGGTAAGGCTAAAAAAAACACAGCAAAAGAAAACAAAGAAAAGCGTAACTAGAAGGAAAAACGCTCAAGCGTCGGGGGTAGGCCTGCCTCCCCAGGGTGAAGGAACATGTGACCCACAACAAACAGTCAAATAGAGTGAGGGAGACCAGCGTCCTCCAAAAGGTCGTATAGTACACAAGTCATTGTGAAAGAACCCGTCCTGAGTTGAAGCGACAAGCGGTAGCGACCCCGGTCGTCCCGGTACGGGGACAGGTAACGTGCAGGAAGATCACCCAGACTGAGATATTTAGCAAGGATGTGCCAAACAGTCTGGGGGGCAACACAGTCTTTAGAGTAAGGCGGAGGCGAGCGTTCCATCGAATGGCGGTGCGTCCTACGTGTGTGTCCAATTCGGAGACGACAGAAAGCAGCCTGAGCCCGTCGCGGCATTATGGGGTAGGTCCATGTGAACAGTCGTGGCGCAATGGCACGTAACTTTAAGTTCCCCTCGACTCTCTACATTCTTCTTTGCCAAGTAGCCTGAAGAGCTGCCCGTATTTATACTATGTAATCGGTCTGAGGAGAAGCGAAACACTGATCTGGTCGCCCAGTCTTCCGGACTCTTTGACGCCCTCATCGGCGCGCTCATTCTTCAGAATTCCTACATGTCCAGGAACCCAGCAGAAGATAATCTCGACATCCGCCTGGCTCGCCAAAACCGTGGCGTCACGGATATCGGGAGCCAGGGGATGCGTAGATCTCAATGCTCCGAGAGTACTTAGGGCGCTTTTTGTGTCGCCATAAATCACAATCTGGTCTACGAACCAGGCACGTCGCATTATCTTTCGTACCGAGCTGTGTATTGCAACCAGCTCGGTCGTGAACACAGACGCATGCCTGGCAGAGCCCCGCTTACTTCAAACAGAGGGGATACGGCATGGAAACTAACCCCTTCTTGTGACTTAGAGCCATCCGTATACATTGGCACGGTTCCAGCATAACACGAAGTGTGCTCGAAAAAGGCCGAACGCAATGCTCCCGGCGCTGTAAAAGCTTTGGAAGCAGAGGGATGGTGACAAATAGTCAAAGGTGGTACCCTTCAGGATTGCCAGACGAAGGCTGGTGTGGTGGATCGAATCCACCTTCCGCAATACACCGTCGGCTGCGGGTGCATAAAACTCGTATCCGTAGTCGGGCTTCGAACGAACAAAAGATATATAAAAAAGTATAGAAGTAGCCCTATAAGCGCCCCAGGCGTTGAACGTCACGGAACGAAGGATGTCCATGGCGTGGATACAAGAGACCCTAAGGCTGCCAATATGAGCCTCGCAAGTGAGGGGGTCCGTCAAATACAAGACCAAAGAAAAGGTCCAACACTTCAAAGCGCACCCCATTTATAAAAAAAGTCAGGGTGGAGCCATGGATGGCGGCAAAAGTGCACTTACTTAGTCTTGGCCAAGGAAAACAGTAGACTCTGTGCTTCGGCATAGCGAGATACGCAATCCAATGCCTATTGGAGTCGACGCTCCAGAGTTGGCATCTGGGCCACGCCAAAAAAAGATCGAAAGGTCGTACACGGAGTGCGTAGCGAGAACATCTTCCGGCATCTGTTGACTCTCAGATAAAAGAGTGCGACACTTAGGACACTTTATGAGGGACACTCTCTTCGTTCTCTATTGGACCGGAAAGTGCTCCCTCGACCCGTACGAGGAATCGATGATGTCGCAAAAATTCAGATATAAAGATTGGGAGGTGTGCCCCGGCCCACATTGCGTGAAGAGTCTCCATGATACCGTATCGCCATATGGTATCATAGGACGTCTCCAGATCAATAAACACCGTGGCGTAGTGCTGTCTACGAGGAAAGGCCTCGCAGACGGCATTTTTCATTCTGAGCAGAAAATCCGACGTGAAGGGGAACTTGCAGAAGCTACACTGTACAACAGACAGCTGGCCTTCGCTTTCCATCAACTTGCACACGCAGGCGGTTGAGAGATTGGGTTGAAACCGGCCAGGTTAGAGTGATCTCTCCTCGGTTTGCGAAAAGCGAGCACAGTAGCGATTCGCCAGGAATCTGGGAGGATACCCTCTACCCAGATCCTCTTGACCAAACCTAACATAAAGGTCATGATTCGTTCACCGAGGTGTCTAAGCATGGCGTTTTGGACATCGTCTGGACCATGGACGGTGTCCGCGCACAAAGAGAGAGCGGAATGCAACTCAAACAGAGTAAACCTGTCGTTGAAGGGTTCTCCTCCTCTTCTAGGTAAATTCGAGTCGGCGGCATTCCGTGATACTGCAAAGCGCATTGAAAGCTGGCGGAGAAGCGTCCCGGCTAGAAAATTCAGAGAAAGCAGTCACGAAAGATTACGCCACGGACACGTGGTTCGAGATTGGGTTCCGATTCTCCCTGAGAACGGCAGGGGGCTCCTGCGTAAATCCTCCTCCCCCCCCACTGAATCCTTTTGACTATCTTTGACACGTCTGCTAGATGGGTCTTTCCGTTAAGTGAAGACACATATGCCCCTCAAGAAGAGCAGCGGGTATGCTTCGAAAAATACCGGAACTTAGCTCTAGCTCGACGAAATTCACCAACAGTGAAGTCGTTCGGGCGGCGCTTGTAGTGCATGTAGGCATAACGCTTCTGCTTGAGGGACGTCTCACTCTCTGCTGACCACCACGAGAGCGGTTGGCGTGCAATGGGGCCAGACGTTCTATAAATAGTAGTTAGGCCCACGGTGATGAGGTTACCGGAGAAGAACTCAACGGCCTCATCTACCGACCTAAACTCCTCGAGTGAGACAGAGAAATCATTCATTTCAGGAAATAGAGGCCACCGCGGTCACGCCAAGCACCATTGGGGTGTGTTTCGGGCGGCAGCGGCCCATAAAATGATATTCAAATATGAAAACGATCACTACCATGGAGCTAATAGACCATCCGTCACCCCAAATCAGGCTGTGTATCCGGAGAGCATAAAGATAGATCGAGGCAAGAAAATGAAGCGGTTCTCGGCCAGTGCTGCGTAAACACATCAACATTTAGGACACCTATCTCCAGTTCTTCGATCAGGTGGGCAAGGAATTGATCCCTGGGATTAATCGAGTAGTCTTCTCAAAGGGGGTGTCTACACCTCAGATCTTCGAGCAAGAGAAAGGGCCTTGGCAGCCGTGCCACGACGTAGCAGAAATCCCCCTCGTTGAAGTCGGCTAATGGTGTAATATACGCGGAAATAACGGTATACCTCCTCTCCTGTTGAAGCTTCACGGCTACTGTCTAAAAGAAAGTATCAAAAGCAAAAAGAAGAATGGAGACATTATGCCGGGTTTAAATTGTGCATCCTCCTGCCCGGCTCAGATCCTGTGGCGGTGGGGTCACAAAACTCATATACCCAGGGAGGGTAGGCAGGGGCCACGCGCCCAGCATGGTCTCGTGCAAAACGATGGCTGAAGGGGAACGGGAGGAGACGAGCCTCCGCAGCTCCTGGCTCGGAGTTCGCGGCAATTACATTGAAGGAAAATGACTCTTAGTTCTAGCTCGGAGGAGATGCGCGAACCGTCTTCAAAGAGAAGATCCTCGCAGTAATGGTCGTACGCTTCCTTTAGGCAGAACTCCGGGCGCTTTTGGTCGGACAATGCGCTGAAGGAGCTGTCGCCTTCAAGGACATATCTAGAGAGGTTGGGCTCACCAGGCGAGTCTTTTCCTCTCTCCGTCTCGAAACCTTAGGCAGGCAGGGCAGCCTCGGAGGTGGGAGTCCCTCTTTTGGACGATACACCGTTTCCGAGCCACCCAGCCCGAAGTTGGCCTCACCACCAACTTCAGGTCTAATGCCTCTTGTGAGTCTAAAGACTCGGTGGAGGCGCGCGGCCGTTTCGCCTTACGGGAAACGGTCACATTGGGGAAGAAGGGATAGCCATAGTTTTAGCCGGGGCTGGATGTGAAACCTTTATGCTGCCAGTTCTACCAGGGGAGCGCACGGGGTGGGTAGAACTCGCAGAAAGGTTCAGAGTGGGCGCGAAAACGACCGTACTCGTAGGGCTGGAGGTGCCAGGAGCAGAGGGTGTCTTTCTTAATGTTGAGGCATAAGACGTCCAAGGCAGAGCCGGACGCGCCATGACGAAGTCCTTAGCCTTGCAAAATGAGAGATGATCCTGAGAGATGATCCTTTCCTACTGGAGGCGTGCGACTCTCCGCGATCGACACAATTGGCGACACACGATTTGGACCTATCGTGTGTGGCTTTAGAGCAACTTACACATAATTTACGCGTCTACAGGAACAATTTGTAATGCCGAAGAGGCGACAGTAGTTGCGCCTCCGTGGCAGTGGCCCGAATAGCTTTACGCCGTGGCGGTGCCAATGAGCACGCACCGACTCATGGATCTTGTCACAGTTGAACGTGACTAAGAGTGTAGGCGTGGGTTTAGAGGCCCCGCTCTGTTTTTTCATCACACGCTCAACCACCCCATGGTCGGATAGCTGTAAGGTGATGTCATCTATGGAATAGTCCAAGAGTTCTCTCACATAAACTACTCCTTTCATAAAGTTCATGGTAGAGTGGGGGGTCACACTAACCTGCGTGCCATCAAGACTCCGAAGCGCACTAATCATGGCCGTCTCGGAGGGATTCGAAGCAGCCACCAGAAGGCAACAGTCTTAGAAACTGGTCAACTTAGGCTGTGTACAACTTACGCTAGCTAAGGCTCTCCTTTGATGGATCATGTTGCCCTTAGCCAACATGTTGCCATCAGGGGAGGGAATAACGAGGAAGCGTTTGAAGCAAGTGGGCTCGAAAACGCCAGGTAACCTCTGAATGAGGAGACCCGACGCAATCGAGGCTCCACCCTGCGCACTTTAGGTATTAGCCTGCCCTCCCCCCACCTTTCCTCGAGGAAGCACTGGGGCCAGATGTGCCGATCTTGGATTGGTCGCATACCGAAATGTCAGAAACACTGTCCGTCCCCGTGGCTCCCGCGGAGAGAGAGGAACCCGATTCTTTTTAGCTTTTTTTTATTTCTTTTTTTAGGAGAAGAGGGCGTGGGATGAACCCCTCCCCCGCCGGCAGGAGCCCCCAGGCCAGATATATCAGCCTCAACAAGATCCTTCTGCAAAATAGAGAAGGTCCTGGCTCTCACAAGGGCACCAGCCGGGAGAGGAGATCCCTACTCTCCTTTTAAGCCCTCGGGCGCCCGCGTCTTCCGAGGAGAAGCTTTCACAGGGACGGTCTCAGGTTCTGTGCTTAGCATCCAGCCCATGTTCGCCCCCATAAAAGATCTTACTGTATGGGGCTGGGTCAACTAAGGGACCATTTCCATCTCAAGGAAGGCTTCCATGTGGCTATTCTTCCCACTCCCAAGACATCACTAGTCCCATTAGGGGCCTTTATTCATGTCTTTGGCCGGCGAATCCTCATCCATCGGGGAAGAGAAAGAGGCAGGGATACTGACCCCCTGCAAGCTGGTCGCGTACACACGCAGGATATTAGGGGCCCCTGCCATCCCTTGCTATCTTAAGAGGGTCGTCCCTATCAAGTCCGTCCATACCGGGAGCGGTCAATTATGGGCCGCCTGCCTAGTTTCTTGGTAGTCCCCTTAGAAAGTAGAGGGGGGACTGCCGCTGGATAAAGTGAATCGCTTATGGGCGACTCTAAAGAAGGGGGCGAGGGGGACCCCCCTGCACCTGTATGCCTAGGAGAGGAGTAAGCCTCCTCTCCGGTCAAAGAGTTTTGGAAGGGTCCCCTGCAAAAGCACAGTTGAGGGGGGGGACCTCCATTTATTCGGTGGAGCTACCCGAAAGTGGCTCCAAAGCTGGTACAGGGGGAGAGGAGAAAGGGGATTTTAGATTTTCATCATTGGGCAGGGTAACCCTATAATTATCACGGGACGCAAACGCACATCACCCCTGGCAGTAGCTCGCTCTGCTAGGGGTAAATATGAGGCCGGCAAAACCAGCTGCCACCATTTGAGGACACTTCTCCCGCCTAGTAACCTGGCAGCCCATCAGCATTGTGGCTCTACCTTAGAAACGGCGTAAAATCGATAGACAGGTAAAGGAGGAAGGTGTGAGTGTGGATGAAGCATGTTGTTAAAACTCCACCACCTAAGGGAGGAGCTCAAGGTTAAGGGAACATTGCCCCCTCCCGCCTGAGCCTCGATCTGGGATAGTTGGGTGAGAGGAAGGTGTTTGGCGTCTGGCCTCTGAAATTAGAGGCCGACCAGAGAAAGTTATTGGAGAGGTTTCAGTAAAAGTGTTGAAGTAGGGTAAAAACACAGACTGTCAGAAAGGAGAAGAGGGGACTCTCCTCTGAGTCCAGGCAGCACGCGACAGGAAGGCAAATCGCCGCGCCCCTTACGGGGTGGGAGCTTACAGCTCTAATTACATTTGCATCCAATTACATTTAAAGAACAAAATAAGAACATTCATAAAAGTTTGAAGCCAAAAAGGAACTATCGATATATTTTCGCTACAGCATGTGGAAGCAGCTACATAATCGACCTTAATCCGGCTCCATCCAGTGACTAACCACGCCTAATGTTAAATGGCACGATGGCTGATCACTGTTGAACTCTGAAGAGAAACTGACCCCTGAGCATTCTAGAAGCTAAAAGAAGCGCAAGTTCATACCCTGAATTCTTAACAATGAGGAGCTAACATCCAATTTACATGAACTTAGATTCATCAATATCTACTATTCAATGAACACTACTCAATTTGAGAAACCTTTAATTGATAAATTGTGTTAGAAATCGAATTTCTTTTATCATAACATCCTATTTCGGTTGAGAAATATCAACAGAAATCAACCGAAAATGTCACAAATATGTAATCGATATAGTTATAAGATCTGATTTTTTAAAGAACTGACCGAGCACAAAAACCTGCCTGATCAGAGGAAATGGATGATATTTACGGATTTAGTGGTCCAAAATTGTTCTAAACTAGTTGAAAAAACTTACGACGACTTACAAAGATTTTTTTTGTCTTATTTATTTATTATATTTCTCTTTTTATATTTTCTATACTCTTTTCATTTACGGCATGCCCTCGTTGGATTACGAAATATTTGTTTAATATCTTCCTTGACTGAAACCTGGAGAAGCGGCGCGCCCTACAGACCCCAGTGCCCCATGAGTAGCACCTCTTCCCTATCTATCTTTCTCGCGCCTGGATAGATCTAATAACGTGGGAAAAAGGGCGTTAAACTTTATAAAAAGAAGTAATCGCGTGTTTCAAGCAAATTACCTGGAAGGTTTTGGTTCTGGAAGGTTGTCTTACAGAAGCTCCTGATTCTCATTGTAAGATTGGGATATAATACTGATTTGAGTGTGTAATTTTTCTTGTATTTATTTAATACATCAATCACTGTATAATAAATACATTAGTGATTAATACTTTTGGGGAAGATAACTAGCAGCAATCCTGAGCAAGAATTTTTTTGGGGTGAGTGTTAACTTTTTCATTAGTAAATTTATGAGAGTATGGCTTTTTGTATAGATGGTGAGAGCATGCCGTTTGAAAGTAGTGTGTATGTGGTGTGTGATGCATGTGGAGTTGAAAGGAGAGTGAATGTAACTGAATGCCGTGTGTGTTTTCTGGAAGGGGAGGTTAGGAGGTTGAGTGGGGAATGTAAGAGGTTGAATGATTTGGTGTTTGAGGTGAGAAGAGATGCAAGTGTGCGATTGAAGGGTGAGATTAGTGCTAAGAGGGTGGAAGATAGGGCTAGGACTGGGAACAGTGTGGAAGTTGTGAGTGATGATGAATGGTGGGTGAAAATGGATAGGATAGATAAGTTAGGACAGGTTAGGTGTGTGAATGAGAGGGACATAGAACCTGTTAGGTTGACTAACAGATTCAATGTCCTGAGAGAGGAAGAGTGTGAAAGTGATTTGCCTGGTGTGATTGTGGATGAAAGCAGGATGGGTGGTAGCGTGACTGAGAGCAGGAGGGAGGGTAATGTTAGGCCAAGACAGAATAGGAGAATGACTGAGGTGCTAGTGATGGGTGACTCTCAGATTAGGTATTTAGATAGGAAGTTGAGTGATAGCAAGTGGAAGGGAATGAGAGTTTGTCTGCCGGGTGCTGGTGTAAGTGATGTTTGTGAGAGGTATGATAGGCTGGTTTCTGGGTGTGAGAGGGATGCAGTTGTGATTACGCATGTGGGAGTGAATGATGTAAAGAAGGTGGGTACATGTGAGTTACGTGAGCAGTATAAAAGGTTAGTTGAAAGGATGAGTAAAAGCAGGGTAAAAGGTGTTGTTTCTGGTGTGCTTCCGAGATTGGATGTGGGGGTAGAATGGTTGTCGCGTGCAATTGGTTTGAATGAATTTGTGAAAGGACTGTGTGAGGAGCTAGGATTGGTGTTTGTAAATGTCTGGGGAGGGTTTTACGGGAATAGGAGATTGTATGCGATGGATGGGCTCCATCTTAGTCGGGCAGGTGTTGAGGTTCTATGGGGGGAGCTGGATAGTGTGATTAGGTCCTTACGGGTGGGAAACTAGAAGCTGTTATAGGTAAGGGAATAACAGGAATAGAGGGCAGGTGTAGGAAATGGAATGGATGCAGTGATAGAGGAATAGCTAGGGGAGAGGGCATACTGATGCGTTATAGGGGGACTAATGCACAAGTGAATGAGCAGATAACTAGGAATAAAAAAGCACAATGCAATGAAGATGGGAATAATAAAAAAAACTTAAAAATATACTACACAAATGGTCGGAGTATAAGGAATAAGATAGATCTCTTAAGAGCGTTAGCAAGTGAAGAGAATTTTGATATAATTGCGATAACAGAGTCATGGCTTGATTTGGCAGGTAATCACTTTAAACCTGAGGTTGAGATTGAGGGCTTTAACATGTTCCATACAGATAGGAATAGGAAGAGAGGAGGAGGGGTTATTATTTATATTAAAGATAATCTCCAGTGTTGTGTAAACAGTACAATTAAATTAGATGATAACACAGAGTCATTATGGCTAAATGTAAAGGAAGGTAAAAACAAGCTTGTCATAGGATTATTATACAGACCACCAAATCTTAGTAAGGAAGCTTCAAATCTTCTGTGGCAGGAGATTGAACGGGCATGTAGAAGTAAGCATGTGTGTATAATGGGCGATTTTAATTACAGAAATATAGACTGGGAAGCTCTTGTGGGTGATCAGGAGGCTGAGGAATTTTTGAATGTTGTCCAAGATAATTTTCTGAGGCAGATTATTAACGAACCCACTAGAGGTAATAATATACTGGATTTAGTTCTGACAAATAGGGAAGAAGTTATTAAGGATACTGAGATTGGAGGAAATTTGGGTAATAGTGACCATTGTGAAATTAGATTCAAGATGAAATGGAATGGTATTGATAGTAGCATGAACAATGTTAAAATTCCTGACTTTAGAAGAGCAAATTATAATGGGCTCAGGACTTACCTGGAGGCAGTTGTACAGAAACCAGGCAATGAAATCAATTCAGGAATAGATTCAATGATATCAGTTAGTGGAGACAATAATCACCAGGAGGAAGAGATTACAATTGAAGAGGAGTATGAAAGAATAATTGAGCAATTAATTACAGGTCAGATGATTAACATTCCATATAAGGAGATTAGGACTAAAAATAATGACCCAAAATGGATGACAGATAAAATTAAGCATTATATTGGCATTAAAAAGGGCATTTATAGGAAAATAAATAATGGAGAGGATCACTTAAGGCAGAGATATAATGAACTAGCAAGAGATGTTAAAAAGTTAGTTAGAGTAGCAAGGAGAAATTATGAAATTAAAGTGGCAAATAGGGCAAAGGAAGATCCTAAAAGTTTTTATCAATTATACAAAACTAAGGTTAGAGATAAAATAGGCCCACTTATAGATTCCAATGGAGAATTAGTGAGTGATAGGGACTCAATGGCTGGAATGCTAAATGACTTTTTTCTCTCAGTATTTACACAGGAGGATACTCTAAATATACCTGAGGTGTCAATGATCTTTCGGGGTAATGATGAAGAGAAATTAAAGGATATATTGATCACAAAGGAGATAGTGACAAAGGAAATTGATAAAATCAAAAGTAGTAAAGCACCCGGTCCTGATGAGGTCTTTCCTAGAATTTTGAAAGAATGTAAGGATGTGTTAAGTGAGCCCCTAGCATGCATCTTTAGAAAATCATTGGAGAGTGGCATTGTGCCAGTGGCATGGAAGAAAGCCAATGTGATACCTATATTTAAGAAAGGGGATAAAACAAATATGTCTAATTACAGACCAGTAAGTTTGACATCAGTGGTAGGGAAAATGATGGAATCTATTATAGCAAGGAATATTAGAGATCACTTGGATAAGCATAAGTTGATAAAAGAATCACAGCATGGCTTTAGTAAGGGTAAATCCTGTCTCACTAATTTGCTGTCTTTTTATAGTAAGGTGTATGAAGCAGCAGATAATGATGAAAACTATGATATTTTATACTTGGACTTTAGTAAGGTTTTTGATCGAGTGCCACACTTACGACTTCTGAGCAAAGTTAAAGCACACGGGATCGATGGCAGTATATTTAGGTGGATTCAGTCATGGCTTGGTGACAGACAGCAAAGAGTTAGTATAGATGGAGTTAAATCTGAGTGGGGGGGTGTTAGCAGTGGAGTTCCTCAAGGATCTGTTTTGGGTCCCTTGCTATTCTTAATTTATATTAATGATCTTGACATAGGTATAAGTAGTGACCTGAGTAAATTTGCTGATGATACTAAGCTAGGTAGGGCCATTAGGGCTGATTCTGATGCTGTTGTAATGCAGGAGGAATTGACCATTCTGTCCAATTGGGCCGAGAAATGGCAAATGAAGTTTAACATAGACAAATGTAGTGTACTTAGTATAGGTAGAAATAATCCATTGAATAGTTATAAATTAAATGGCAGAATTTTAGGGAGGACTGATTGTGAGAGAGACTTGGGTATTTTGGTAAGTTCAGACCTTCGTCCTAGAAAGCAATGTCTAAATGCTAAGAATAAAGCTAATAGGATATTGGGATTCATTAGGAGGAGTGTAAGCAATAAGAGTGCTGAAGTCATTCTAAAACTGTATCTGGCGCTAGTTAGGCCTCATCTAGACTATGCAGTACAATTTTGGTCACCATATTATAGGAAGGATATTGATTTGCTTGAGTCTGTGCAGAGAAGGATGACAAAGATGATTGGTGGGCTAAGGAACTTACCCTATGGTGAAAGGCTCAGAAAACTAAATCTACATACATTGGAAAGGAGAAGAGTCAGAGGGGAATTGATTGAAGTCTTCAAATGGGTAAAAGGATATAATAAAGGGGATCTGGGTAAGGTTCTTATACTTAGTGAACATGACAGGACACGTAGCAA
The DNA here is from genome assembly GCA_963969495.1 of Ceratothoa steindachneri. Taxonomy (NCBI): domain Eukaryota; kingdom Metazoa; phylum Arthropoda; class Malacostraca; order Isopoda; family Cymothoidae; genus Ceratothoa; species Ceratothoa steindachneri. The sequence goes on along the minus strand of OZ018319.1, from coordinate 192,733,561 downwards.
TGGGTTTAAGCTTGATAAGTATAGGTTTAGGAAGGAGATTGGGAGGAATTGGTTTACAAATCGTGTGGTAGATGAATGGAATAGGCTCACTAGGCATGTGATAGAAGCCTCCTCTCTGGGTAGTTTTAAGAATAGATTAGATAAATATATGGATGAAGCTGCTAGATGGGACTGACTTTTTTTTATGTACATATGTATATATTTTTCTAAGGCGTGGGAAGATTATATTTTGCGGTTGCATGAATGGACATAATCCTCTGGATGCATTTTATGTATATTGTAGATTAGATCTGACGAACTCCTGTTAAGGGTGACAATGTTGATGACTTTTCTCTGGTAAGAAATCTTTTGTGTGTTGAATGGAACAGGAGCTGCCAAGTGTAGGCCATGAATGGTCTTTTGCAGTCTCCTTCTTTTCTTATGTTCTTATGTTCTTATATAATTTCCCTTCAACTAACTTCACTCCTTTTCAAAAATATTCTGTCGATGCCTCCATTGAATATCGTCTTTTTAAAATATTTCCTAATTTTTTTATTACTTCTTTCCTCTCTATTTTTACTCTCCTCATCTTTTATCTTTTCATACATGGCACGCCCTTACACGCCCCCTCACCCCCAATTCAGGCGATTTTGATTTTACCGAACGTCATCCATTTTCAAAAACATTCGGATGGTTTTTACTTAAGAAGAAAAACAAAAACATTTTCCTAATCTTGGACCAGATAAGAGACGATGACGCTGGTTTTTAGATTTGAAGATTCGACCCACCAACCCTCCCATAAATGTGTTCTTTTCCGATGGTTTTCGATACCCAACCTCTAAACCAGTGATTTTCAACCGGGGTGCCGCGGGGGTGACCAAGAAATCATTTTTAAAATACCTAAATTGCCAAAAAATATGTATTTAAAGCATTCCTAAAAAAAATCTTACGTCACTTAAAAGTATTTTGAAACTCTCTTCTCTGCATTTTGAAACATAAAACCAAGGAAAAGAGTAAGATTTCAGACAGTGATGGAAGAAATGAGAGTTGCTTTGTCAACTACACCTCCCAATATTAAAGAATAATTCTGAACTCCTCAAGCTCAAATTTCTCATTAAACTCTTAAAGGAAAGATTGATTTATTTTCAATTTTTTAGGTTTTATTTCGATTAAATTAGGTTAAATGTCAATCGTGATTAATTTTGAAGTATTTTCCACTTAATTAGATATTTATAGGTAAATAATTTAAAATTGGGTGCCACGGCTGCATCTAGATATCAATTAGGGTGCCACTATCACAAAAGGTTCAAAGCCACTGCTCCACTGCTCTTAACCAAAGGTTTATGCGCCACCAACTTCTTAATTAAGTTACAAAGTTCCTACAGAGGCGATTTTTTATGCAGGGACGAAAGAGAGTCTTTTTATTCCACATTTTAAAAGGTTTCTACCCTTTCCATGCACGAGTGTGGGAGTGAATGGATTGTATGTGTTTTGGGAAACGAACCTTCCCTTGGATTTAAACGGTCTCTGGGTCAGAGTTTTTGTTACTTTATTCTTTCTATGATTTTTTCCTTATATCTGCACTTTTTTGAGTGAACGATGCCTTCAGTGGCGGATCCAGAAGAAAAATTTGGGTGGAGCTAACCTGAATTCCTCCCTCTGAGTAGTCTTAGAAAAGGGCTTTGATGATTAATAATGGTTATTCTTACACAGCATCGATGATTAATAATGGTTATCTTACAGAGTATTGATAATAAATAACAGCATCTCATACAGGAGTCAGCACTAACTCACCGAGATCGACTTTTTTTCATACATCAGAAAATTATGAATTGTAGTTTTTGGACATCAGCTAAGGTATAATACTGAATTTAATAAAATTTTTGAGCTTTACCTCCATTTTAGACATATATCATATAAGCTACATTCGCTCACAACGGTTTATAAAACTGTTTTTATATATATTCTATATTATTATACATCTCTTTCTGAGAAGATGAATACAGTTATGGCTTAAAAAAGAAATCTAAACATAAATGGGTCGAAATTTTGGGGTCTTCAGCTACCTCAATCCTTCCTGGATCCGCGACTTGATGCCTTCGTTGACTGTACTAGTCTCCATTTTTTAATAAATCCTCAACTTTTGACCACTAACTATAACTAGTATTTTGTATTAAAGGTAACCTTCCTTAACTTAACTCTTATTGACCAGACACGGCATAGTAATGGCTATTACTCAGTCCCAAAGGGAGGGGCATATGTCCCACAGGCACCATTCGGTCCGTGGTCTCTAGGCATTTTTTTCCTGAAGTTATGGTGCCTTGGACGATAGAGCACCGTGTGTTCGCCTACGACAGTTTCGTGAAGAATAACGAGTCTGCCATAGCGATTCAGCGGGAGTTTCGTCACCAATTCAACATTCCCCGAAATCAGTCTGTTCACAATCGTAACATAATCTTACTTTGGGTTCATGACTTCGGACATGAGGTACACTAATCAATAGCAGACCATTGGGGGGCCCACGAATGGTACGTACCCCAGAAAATGTGGAATGCATCAGACAAGCTTTACTGCGCAGTCCGAATTGCTCTGCTCGGGGGCAGGATACTGAACTTGGCATCGAGAATCATTCGGTAAGGCGTATTTTGCATGAGTACCTAATTTCCACCCACAAAAATTGGTCATTGCGCAAAAGTTGAGACAGGGGGACTATGTACAGCGGTTTAACTTCGCAAGTCAAATGGAAGCACTTTTTGAGGCAAATGACAACCTCAAAGGGCAAGGTGAGTCAACAGAATTGTCGTTATTGAGCTCTTAATAATCCGAGAAAACTGCACGAAAGACCACTGCACAGCCCCAAAGTGACTGTTTGGTGTGATGTTGGAAAAGGTGAGGTCATTGGTCCTTACTTTTCTAAAGACCATAATGGAAATACTGTTACTGTGAACTCCGAGCGTTACATCAATATGATGAACAACGTTTTTGTGCCTGAATTACGACGAAAATGTATCCCTATTCGACGTGTGTCGTTGCAGTAGGCATCAATGGACGTTCTTCACCCTCTCTTCGGTGACCGCTTCATTTACAGGTTTGCTGACACTCCTTTTGCCCCCCTCTGTCCCCCGATTTTTCCATGTGTGATTATTTCTTGTGGCTAAGCATCAAGGCATGTGTGCCTGACCATAAGCCCCGTACATTGGACGATTTGAAGGAAACTATTTGCGTGGAAGACGACCAAATCGATAGACCAATACTGAAAAGAGTGGACGCCAACTTCCAAGAACGCCTTTAGGAATGAAATAATGAAAATGGACACCACATGAGAAGAGATGTTTTTCACACTTGATTTTGTTAAATGTTAATACGAATACATTAATGTAATATTTTTTCCTTTGAAGCTAAAATTATTGATTTTGTGAATGATTCAAAAACGTCCGTCCTCTCTGCCTCACCCTGGACTCAATTTTCAAACAACATATGCGAAACAAAGGTGTCCTAGTTATACACTTAATTGATTACTCCTTAACTAATCTCATTTAATTTTGTCTCTTTGACCAACCGCGGCTCAGTAAATACCATTAAAGACCAATTGAAAGTTATTTTTGGTTACCACAAACGTAGCCCTCGATTTACACTTAATTTTCAAACAGAATAGGAAAAAAGAAGGTGTCTTCTAGTTCTACAACTAATAGGCTTTTATGGCTTTGACAATCCTGGATAAATTGCCTTGACCTTTCTGGCCACTATTGAGCAAAGCTTTTAAGACCCACCAATATACGGGGCAGATTAATTCGTCTCGATTTATTTATTAGGTTGTCTGGAATGTTCGTCCCGTTTTGGGGAAAAAAAATATTTCGAAATAAATCTATTAAATTATATAGTTGCTATTTTGTTCTACATTTTTTTAACTACTTTATTGATTCAAAAATAAAAACGAAACTAATTTCTTTGAAAAAATAAGAATTACTATGCAATTTTTTTTAACTACCAATGTGAGAACTAGGCTAGCCTTGTTAGCCTACCACTACTCTGTTTAAAAAATTCGTGTAATAGGATAGTCTAGTCGATAGTTAACTAGGCTAGCCTAATCGTCATTAATTGTTCATTAAGTCGAGGTTCGTTCTTAGCTAAAAAACATGGTATGCTGACAAAAAGTGTCGAGCCCTCACTTAATTTGATTTATGACTTTACGACCTTCAAAACGTTCAATAATTATCCGATTAACCTTTGGAGGACCTTGGAAATCATATCATTCGAAAGAGACAGTAAAAAAACATAAGGGTTTCAAATTTTGTTAGAATCGGCCGAACATTTATGATGTTATTACCAAATAATTCCCTGGCGAACTTTGGGAAGACTTTACAATTATATCATTCGAAAGAAAATATAAAACAACATAAAAGTTTCAAATATTTTAAAATCGGCTGAATAGTTACAATGTTATTACAAAAACAAAGCAAAACAAAACGGGGAATGACCTACCGACTAACAGAGTGAGATGTATAGTCGCCCGCAACTAGACTTGCATGCCACTAAAAATGTATATTTATTCTTCTTTTTTCACCAATAAAATGCGAAAAGGTTGTAGAACAAAATGGTAACAATATAATTTATTGAATTTATTTAAAAATATATATTTTTTTATTTTTACAAGACGACATGAACTTCCCGGATGGCCTACTATAATTTTCTGAATGAATTTGAGTATCCTCCGGATACCCATCCCGTGAGTTGTTTGTGGTATACCAAGAAGGCAACCGCCATAGAAAACTTATTTTCGGCGCCATGTATAGTGTTTGCGTAAAAGATATTATGCAGGCCATAAATCTACACTCTAGCCCCAATCTATTTAACCCGCTTCCTACACTAAGTCGGACATGAGAAATGGAGGGAGAAATGAAATAGATTGTATATACAGTGCTTTATTTACAAAAATTATGGGGTAAATATATTTGAGATCACGGGTGTATATATATATATATATATATATATATATATATATATATATATATATATATATATATATATATATATATATATATATATATATATATATATATATATATATATATATATATATATATATATATATATAAAGAATACAAACAGTCGTAAGAATTAAAATGGACAGATGGTACCTCTCAGAACCCCAGAAGAACAGGAATACGGATAATGAAGATATTATAAAACCCATAAACGCCAAGAAAAAGATCGCACTAATCATCTACTATCAAAATAGACGTACTACAACCCTCTTCATGAAAAATAACCCTAAACCCCCGCTACAACCGAAACAAAGGACACATCTGATATACGAGTACACATGTAACTAGGAGACTGTGAGCTCCTACCTAACTCGTATATCGGCAGGACCGAAACCACTTCTCAAGAAGAATGTCATACCATCTGAATAACGGTGTACCTAAAAAACATACACAGTAAGTACACGGAACATGCCTCAGCCGAAAAATGATAGATGAAAACACCAAAATTTTAGACTATGCTCCCAACAGGCGTCAACTGCTCTTCATTGAAGCTATATATATCCAAGAGAAAACGACCGAAATTAAACATACAGTCCAACTCCAATGAAATCTTGCCCACGCAAGAAAAGCAAATAGAGGGACAGGTGTACTCAGAGCTGCCCGTGGCCACTAATCCCCTCTGGCAAGCCGCTTAATCCCCCCCACCCTCTCTGGCTACCTACTGTTCCGACATTTTATGACCTGGATCCAACCTGCCTATGCGTGTATAGCTTCGTCCGTAATTTTGTTAATACATTTTGCAACATATATAAAGTGAATACTTTGTAATAATTCCCCATTGTAACTCTGAAGATGATACTCGATGTATTGAAACGTGTCAGTTAAATTAAAGAAGTGCTAAATTACATTAATTTACTTGTACCTTTAGCACAAAAAAGAAACCGTCCCCGATGAATTTCGGTACGCTGATCCACAGGTTAAACAATGAAGAAAAAGGCAATATAAGACAAAGCGAGATGATTGAAAAAAGAATTATTAATTTGAAACTAGCGGTCGCTTTTAATAAAACATGCTATAATGAAAATATACTGCCCAACTTCACACGTATATATATATATATATATATATATATATATATATATATATATACAAAAAAAAACAATCCTATCACCAAACAAAATTTTATATACAAAAGAAGAAGAGATAAATGGGCAAACAAAAAACGAATACACAATCGAATTCAAAGAGGCTTAAAAACACACAATCAAGCATACAAAAAAAGAGGTTTTTATACTTTTAGGTCCTCGGGGGAACAGTCTGCCGGCAGTCACTATTAGTGACCGAAATTTGGGTGCGCACGTCTTAAGGGTCTGGCGCCTCCGAGCTCAATATAATACTGCGATCTGGGACTCACAATAAATTCAATTAAGTTACTTCAAAACTTTTTGATCCCAGCCACTCTTTACAAAAGGTAGTAATAATAATCTCTCTCTCTCTCTCTCTCTCTCTCTCTCTCTCTATATATATATATATATATATATATATATATATATATATATATATATATATATATATATATATATATATATATATATATATATATATATAACTGGGTGCTTCTGGAAAGAAAAAAAAAAATTCAAATTAAACATGAAATCCATTATATATTTATATAAAAAAAAACATCTCCCCATTCACACACATTCTTACAGAGGGAGTAAGAACAAGGAGTAAAACAAGGAAAGGAAGTACCTTAGGAGACCTTACGGTCCATTCAAGAATGGTACCTTTGGACTAGCAATCGAGCGGGCACATGGCTGCTCAATTGTTTTGCGTCCCTAAACGGTCACTTTTCAAGACTTTGTCTAGTCTGCACTTAAACTGGTCAACAGATTCACTGTTGACAACTTCCACTGGAAGTGCGTTCCACTTACCGCAGATACTGTAAGTGAAAAAATTTCCACACAGATTGCGGTTGTAACGCTTCAGTTCAAATTTGAAGCCGTGATTGCGTGTTCTGTTCCCACTCAGTGTAAAAATATCCCGGTAGTCAACATTGTTGAGCCCTCAAAGTATTTTGAAAACTTTGATGAGCTGACCACGCAGTCTGCGGGTTTCCAGCGAGAACAGATCTAATTCCCTTAGTCTATCCTCATAACTTTTATGTCGGATAGAGGGAATCAGCTTGGTTGCCCTGGCTTGTACGCGTTCCAATCTCGCGATGTCCTTTCGAAATGGAGGACTTCAAAATTGTACGGCATACTCCAGGTGCGGTTGGACAAGTGAGTTGTACAAACACAGTACAATCTCCTTATTCCGATATTCAAACTGGCGCTTTATATAACCTAGCATCCTTTGGACCTTTTTCTCCGCCTCAATGAACTGTTTCGAGAACTTGAGGTCACTAATGATTGTTACACCCAAGTCCTTCTCAGTGTCACTCGATTCAAGAGCAGTGCCCTTAAGGATATACTGAGATTGGGGGTTTATGTGGCCAATATGCATTACTTTGCATTTGTTCACGTTAAATGGCATTTGCCACGTGTCCAACCACTCACCAATCTTCACAAGATCTTCCTGCAGGCGGGCAGTATTTCCATCCTTTGCAACGTTCATACCAAGCTTGGTATCGTCGGCAAATTTGGAAATCTTGGCAACCATGTCACCGTCCATGTCGTTGACGTAGATGATGAATAGTAGTGGTCCCAGGACAGAACCTTAAGGCACTTAGCTAGTAACGGGCACCCACTCAGAAGCCTGTCCATTCACCACCACCCGTTTCCGTCTGCCACTTAGCCATTTCTCGATCCAGCCGGCTACTTCTCCGTCTATGCCCAGCGCTCGCACTTTCCGGAGAAGGCGGCGGTGTGGTACCTCATCAATGGCTTTCTGAAAGTATAAGTAGACCACATCCACTGCCTTGTCCCGATCGTGCTCACTGAACACGAAGTGGAAGAATTCCACAAGGTTCGTTAGGCATGACCGCTGCCTTCGGAAGCCGTGCTGGGAACTCCTCAGTAGCAGGTTTGACTCTAAATACGACTTCATTTTGTCCATCATCATGCTTTCCATGAGTTTACCGACTATCAAAGTCAGACTGATAGGTCGGTAGTTTGTCGGTTGGCTACGGTCTCCTTTCTTGAAGATAGGAGTCACTTCCGCTTCACGCCAGTCTCTAGGAACGCATTCCTTCCGGATTGACATGTTGAAGATTGCGCTCAGGTGTCGTGACACTTGATCGCGCACTTCTTTTAACACTTAAGGTAGAAACCCATCCGGGCCAGGTGACCTATTCGTCATGCGGGCAGTGATCTTCTTTTTTTATTTCCCCTTCGTTGAAGTCCATATCATCCAGATTTTCCCCAGAGTAGGTATCCATTGGCTGGGGGATGGGACCACACTCTTCAGTAAACACTGAAGAGAAGTAGTCGTTGAGGAGGTTAGCATTTTCTGCATCTAAATGCTTTAATGTTCCCTCCTCATTTCTCAAAGGGCTAATCGTTCGACAGATTGGTTTACGGCTGTTCACATATCCAAAAAACTCCTTGGGATTATCTTTACAGACTCTGGCCCTCGGAGTTCCTCAGACCGCTTAGCTGCCCTTATGCTTTACTTCACTCTCCTGGATAGCCTCCGGTATTCGTCAAAGTCACCCGAGATCTTCGATTGCCGGTACACAGTTCTTTTCTTCCTAAGCAGTTGGCCGATTTCTCGATTAAACCACTTTAGTTGAACAGAAGACCGACTGGGACATTTCAGAGGGATGAAACGCGATTGAAGATTCATGAATGTGGTTTTGAAACTGTTTCACGAGTCTTCAACAACATCGCACCCTTCTAGCCTCGCGTCAGTCAGTCCAGCACGAAAACCTGCAAAGTCTGCTCTTTATAAATCGAGTTTACTCGATTTACTAGTTGCAGGCCCTGCCTTCGGGACTTTGACTACAAATCTAATTAGTGTGGTCACTGCCACCGAGCTCTTCGCCAACAGAGAAGTCCTCAACGATGTCATCCTCAGAGGTGGAAACCAAGTCGAGGATATTGTCTCCTTTCGTTGGCTCTTTTACTTATTGAGTCAGGAACTCGTTGTTTGCAAACTCCAGGAGTAGTGCGTTCTCGCCACATGGTTCTCTGGTTTTCCAGTCAAATTGTGTGTTGAAATTTCTCATGACGATACACACTCTGTCTTCGACAAGTTCTCCTAGTAGCTGGTACAGATCTCTGTTCCTTTCAACGAGTTGGGCAGGAGGTCTATAAAGCACCAGGGTCCTGTATTTGACAGGACCTATCTCTAGGTCAACACTTAGTAGTTCATGGTCGGATACGATGTTGCAATCCGTCGAGTTGAGAGTATCTTTGACATACAACATCACACCACCACTCTCTCTGTCTGGCCTATCTTTCAGGAAGAGCTGGTAACCGAGAATCGTGAATTCACCTTCAAAATCTTGGCTTGCGGTTTTTATCCACGACTCCTTTATGGCTACCATCTCAGGTTCTTCTGTTGCTACGAAGCCACGGAGCTCAAGAAACTTGTTCCTGATTGATCTCGCTTTGAACAGAAGAACTTTCAAGGAGTCCCCGAATGTAGGACTCCCTACTCTCTTCCGTTTCCCGGCTTGCTTGCTGGAGCGGTGCCATTTCTCTTTGCGACCTCTGAGAAGGTCGTTCCAGGAGTCACATGGGTGTACTGGCGTACGTCCGCCTTCACTCTAGGCCTGACACTACTTAGGGTCCGTTCCACGACATTTTGTATCATGTTGCAGAGTACGGCCCTTCCTTTAAATGATAGATGTACTCCATCACTTTGGTAGAGGTCATTTTTACCATAGAAGGTGCGTTAAGGGTCCACAAAAAAGATCCCCTCCGCCGTACACAAATCTCCGAGGCGTCGATTAAGGGAGACGTTCCTCGAGTGAGCGGCCCATGTTGGACCTCTTTTCGAGAGCATCCCGACCACTACACGTTGCGTGTTTTTTAACCCACAGTCGTCCACAGCACCCATGACTGTGTTAAGAATCCTTTCTGTAGGGCTAATCTAGCCTCCTCTAAGGTAGAGATCGTTGCCACCTACCATTAAGGCAACGACTAAGTTCTCAGAAATCTGAGATTTCTCCGTCTCTACTCTGATCTGCTAGTTTCCCCTTCCTGATAGGCAAGCCTGACCTTACAAACACTCTCTCATTCGCTCCACCACACTTCTCCTTCCTTAGGCCATTCAATCACAGTCACTCACAATACGCTCTCACTCCTTACTCACGGTACTCTTTATACTCAATCGTGCCCTTCTGAACCCATTCACACTCGTCTACAGGTCCCTGGCTACGCGTAGCAATCTGTCGGTGTCGTTCGTCAGTCGTCCTGTCAGTCTCCTCGTCACTATTGATCATATCGTCCACCATACTCTTAGCCTTCATAACTAGCTCTCCTATCTCCCGACAGAACTCTTTCATACTCTTCCGTTCAGAACCTTCACGGTTCATACCGCTATTTATCAGCTCCTCACTCACAGCTCTCATCAAACTCAAAGCATACTCTTGTGAAACAGACAGATCACTCACATCCCCTCTATTCTCAGGAGATATACCAGAAACCCCTTAAACTGGTTTCCGCCAGAAGCCAGAAAAGTCAGTCACCTCCTCATTCTCTACATTGAAACTCACCTCTCCCCTTACCATTCGCAAAACCAGAAAAATCAGCCAGATTAGGTTCATTCTGCCCAAACACACTATCATTCATATTGTGGCTAAAACCAGAAAAATCAGCCAAAAGCAGCTCACTCACTTGTCTAATTACATCAGCCAAATCACCCACCTGCTTATGCCAACACTCAATCTCTCCCTCTCAAGCTCCCCCATACCAGAAAGACTCTACTCAGACTTACCTTCATTCGTACTTGCATTCTTCCTTTTACTCTTCTCTGCACGCTTTCTACTCCTCGAGATCAAGACAAGCTCTTTCCCAGACAGATCCATACTATCACACTCCATCTCATCATCATGAACCTTCTCTCTCTCTCTCTCTCTGCACAGTTCATGCACCAGATAACTCACCAGGTAGTCAGGAGGTTATCTCCACCTCCTCAACTGACTCTGATAAGCCCGCACTCTCTCAGTCACACCTTCATTCAAACTCTCCAAAACATACGTCACACCATTCTCTCAGAGTCTCACAACTCTATATGGTCCTTCAAACTTTTCACTCATCTTCGACATATTTAACCTACTTTGTACTTCTTTAACCTTCAATACTTTTGTACCTATTTTAAACGAACGAAACCTTTCATGCAAATTGACACTGGGACATCCCAGTTGTACTATGCAAAGTCGAATTATACGCCCATAACACTCTACCCAACCATACATCCCAGTCATTCAAACTCGTACTCATCATTCTCAACATCTCACACAAGGTCCTAATTGTACGTTCAGACAGCCCATTCGAAGACGGAACATAAGGAGTCGTTCTTACATGCTCCACACCATTCCCTCTCAACATTCGCTCAAACACTTCACTCGCAAACTCAGGCCCATTATCACTCAGACATCTCCTAGGCTTCCATACACACATAGGAAGAAAAAACAACTGCTCAACCACACGCGCAACAGTCATACTCCTTTTATCTCTCACAGCCGCTGCATAGGCAAATTTACTTTTATGATCGACCATAACAACCATACCAACCTTCCCAGCCCTTGTATGCGGTAAAGACTCACTACCAATTCAAACGATTCTTTCGCATCAACTTTAAAACCTTGCACCTTTCGCTTCTGACACCTTTCACACGTAGTTGCAACATCATTCACAACAGTCCTCAGAAACGGATGGAACACATGCTTCTTCATACACTCCCACAACTTAAACTTACCCATATGCCCATAATTATGACGCACAACTTTAACCAGACCAATCATGCCAACCAAGGACGTCACAGGTTCATACATATCATCCCCATCCTTCATATGCCTCACAAAATATACAACATCCATACAAACAAAAAAATCCTTAGAATACCTTTTAAAATCACTCAAACACTCAGGCCATTCACTCAAATCAACACACATCATCACACACATCTTCAACTCACTGACAAAAGGACACATCTCTTGCATCTCTAGAATATCATCATCACTTAAAATCTCATTCTCATCATCCATGACCAATTCGATCATACCGCAAAATTTGACAACATTCTTCGCACACTCATTCAACCTCATCACCTCACATTCACCTTCCATAGCACAATCCTTATCAGCATCCAAGGACAAATAATTCAATCTCATAAAGTCCACACCAAGCAAGAAACAACGCAGAATTTGTTCATCTTTCAGAATCACAAAGTCATGTTTCACATTCACACCACTGCCCAAACTCCCTCTCAGGCTAACCTGTTCCCATGCCACTAACATTCCATTCCCCAATCCACTTATCCATAATTTCTCATGCTTCCGTTCACAACATCTAAACTCATCGTACTTACTCAGAATCCTCTCGTTCATTAACGACACTTGCGCTCCAGTATCAATCAAACCACAGAAGAACCTTTCATCAACTTTCACTCTCGCCTCCATTTATCAGGTCCTCAATGTTTGCAATACACAGAATGAACAACCACACTAGCGTCAACACTGACATCCACACCGTCATCAACTCCCACATCATCACTCACCACACACCCATCTTCATCCAGACAATTATTCTTCTCCCTCATATACGAATACTTTTCAATCACCCAATTGTAATGCACACCGCTCCAACACTGCAGATGCACCACATCAGCATTCGAACCCTTCACTTTCTCATCCTTGTACACAATCGGCCTCTCACCACCAAAGTACATATAAACATTCACTCCATAAGAACGACTCACTACAATCAACACTTCCTGAAACAGCGGGACCCCTGGCATACACATCGCTCTCAATTCTTTCATAAAGTTCCGCCCCCTCGTCATACCAATACTTTCAGGCTTCCTACATACTTCACTCATTACTTCCTTCCTTAAGTCATTCACACTATTTGCCACTCTCACATCTACTCCATCACTCGTCAAATCTTGCAAACCATTCCATACGCTCTCAAACAAGGAATCACTACCACCCTTACTCTCCTTTCCATTCATAATCCCTTTCGGCAAATACTCAGGATCACTCACTCCACGCATAGTTTCATCATTCTTACCAGGATACCTTGACATCAAATCAGCCACTCCATTCCGTTCACCAGGCACGTACTCAATCACATATACAAAATAAGTAAAATCTTCCAAAGTCCTGGCAATCCTACTATCAGCCCATTTCATATGTTGCAAATACACAAGAGGTTGGGGATCTGTTTTAATCACGAACCTCACCACATACAAAAACGGAGGCAACACTTTCATACAATACCTTATCGCAGCCAACTCTTGCTTCACAGTCGAATACTTTCGCTCTGCCGCATTCATAGCCTTTGATACATACCCGATTATTCGCCTAACATTCTCTCCATTTAAACGTTGCTCTTGCATCAGAAAACCTCCCATATAGTACCCACTCGCATCCGTATACAATTCAAGCATCTTAGTATTCACACTATAGTCCGGGTATGCCAATTCAACATCTTCAGCCGCTGCCTCTTTCAGTCTCTCATACGCTTCATTCATCTTATCATTCCACCTGACAATCGTACTATATTTCTTGCCCATCTACTCAGTCAGAGGCTTACTCACACCCAAACAATCATGTATAAATTTTCGTTGAAACTTAATCGAAGCCAGAAATGACTTCAGCTTCTTCACAGTCACCGGTTTCGGAAACATTCGCACCTTCTCAACATACTTGGGTGACTTTCATAACCGATTCTCACTTACAATATGCCCAAAGCATTCTACTTCTTTCGTAAACCATTCACACTTCACTACTTTCACCTTCACACCAACACTTTCAACGTCCTCAACACATCATTCACCCATCTCATATACTCCTCAAAATTATGTTATAATCAAAATATCATCTATAAAGACAATCACATGCTTACTCGCAAACTTAATCAACACACCATTCATTGCCCGCTGGAAGGCACCGGGAGCATTAGCCAACGCAATGCTGAGGTTCCGGAACTGATAATGCCTTTTCGTAGAGCAAAAGGTAGTCACCAGCCGGCTCTCCTCAGCAATGGGAATCTGGTAATACCCCCGCACTAGATCCAGTTTTGTAAACCACTTCATCCCATGTTTACTATACACACACTCAGATACCACACACATTGGAAACCTCTCTTTCACAGTCCTTTCGTTCACCTTTCGATAATTCACACACAGACGCAATCTTCTAGCCGGCTTACGTAAAGGCACAATCAGACTATTCCATGCACTCTCAATTTCTTCAATCACCCCCAATCGTTCTAATTCCACACACTGCTCCTCAATCTCATCAGCAACCGGACGCGCGAAATGTCTCGGCCGCTGATAAATTAGGGTATCCTCCTTCGGAACGATCTTGAATTCCAGGAGGTTTGCTACCCCGAAATCCAGATCGCCCTTACTGAGGACCCCCTTTTGCTCAAAAAGCATTCGATACTGTGATAGAACGGTCTGAGGCCGCTTAAATTCAGCCGCTATCACATGGTTAGAAACATTGCTACCCACGTGCATCTGCGAGAGCAACAGGGCGCGTTATCGCCACCTGAGTCAATATTTAACCAAGGAGGTCATTCCCCCCCGTTTCGCCTCCATTCGTCGATCTCGCCAGATTGAGTTAGGCTTATGGGCAGATAAGGTATTTTCCCAGGCGCGACCGGGGCATTCCCCCAAGCCTACAACTCAATTGTCCCCTACGCCAAGGAGACGGCCCCAGGTACTTATACAATAGCATTCCCCAATAAGAGCAGATCAGATCCAGATTATCTTCGCGAGACATCACGCCGATCCGGTCTCACCTTGTGCACCAGCGAGCTCTACCTTTAGAACCACCTTATTGTCCAGAAGAGGACAATATCCCTTGAGTGCCAAGGTTCGTGCCTTTGAGACACGAAGTCCACAAGGCCCCCCTGTTGTTCAGAAAGAGAACAACGTTAGAACAGCCATCGTTCTTTGAGCCCGTTGACAAGAAACGGTTCTCACCCTCCCTCCCCTGTTGTTCAGAAAGAGAACAACGTTAGAACAGCCATTGTTCTTTGAACCCGTTGACAAGAAACGGTTCTCACCCTCCCCCTCTGTTGTTCAGAGAGAGAACAACGTTAGAACAGCCATTGTTCTTTGAGCCCGTTGACAAAAAACGGTTCTCACCCTCCCCCTCTGTTGTTCAGAAAGAGAACAACGTTAGAAAACCAATTGTTCTTTGAGCCCGTTGACAAGAGATGGTTCTCCCCCCCCCCCATGTTGTTCAGAAGAGAACAACGTTAGAGCAGCCATTGTTCTTCAAGCCCGTTGGTCAAGAAACGGTGCTCATTCCGAAGACATCACGTCAGGATAATTTAATTCCCCATTTTTAACGTTCTTCAAGAGAACGATTGGTTTCAACGATAACCTCCATTGTTCATCTAGAGCATCCCCGATTTGCTGTCACAAAGATCGCTTGTACCTCCGACCCCCACTTCGCTCTCACTCTTCGAAGACAGTCTTTCCTCTTCGCTAAGAACAACCCTCCAAAGAACCCTTCTGCTGGAAATCGCCAGTGGACCAAAGATTCCTTCGCGTCGCCTTCCTCTGCACAACAACTTTGTAATTACGTAAGCTGAGCATTACCTTTAATTATCTAACCTTTTGTCAACCCTACCCTGTGCTTTAAATGGTTTAGCGAACCATTCTCCCCCCTTTAATTTTTATTTGTTTACCTTTTTAAATCTCTCCAAATCTTAATCCGCGGATTAGTCAGATATTCCCACGACCCTTTCAATTCTCCGTTTATGTAAACATTTTATTTTAGTGTGTTGTTGATAGTTTAATTAATAAAACTCTATTTTATTAATGATAGCCATATTATTATCCTTGAGCTCAGTTCCACTTCTTAAGCATATTAAAGATAAATAACCTCGGTCAATCAGATTAGCACGCACTCGAAATATTAGAATAATTCCCTCAACGAATAGTTATATATGGTATATCGTCGAGAGTCTATTCTACGATATATATATATATATATATATATACTATTTATATTTGGTATCAAGTGTGTAAGGTTTAACGCTATATCTTTGCAAACACTGGTCTCATTCGAGTGAAGCATAGTGTTATTCGTTATAAGAATAGAGTATAGTAGTTCCCTTTTGTTTTTACGATTGCTATCCCCTTTTTTGAAACTTAAGAAGCTGGAGTAGCTCAAGGAACCGTTATAATAATTTGTGGGTTTTTTTGTGTTATTTTAGTCATTGGTTATCGAGGTCGAGAAACCAATTACGAATAGGTCAGTGCCCATATTTAGGTAGGCTAATTCTCTAGAAGGCATAATTCTTATTGCAAGGAATTTAGTTGGTTGACTATTGCGCCCCCAAGTGCAAATATGACTCAATTTGAAATCTTTAAAGCGCAAGGAGAATCTTTGGGACTTACCGGAAGAGAATTGATTGAGTACGTTCAAGAGGAGCAACGAACAGAAAGAGAAAAGTTAAGAGAAGAAAGGCAAAATGAAATCTAACGAGAAGAAAGAGAGGAACGGAAAAGACAAGCTGAGCTTCACCATCAGCTTGAAATGGCTAAAGTACAGGTCAAAATACAATCAGTCAGTTCACATTCAGAAGCCCCGCCCAATCTCCCACTTAAGCTCCCCAATTTCAGGGATGGAGAGGATTTCGGAGCATTTTTAGCCCACTTCGAAAAGATCCTCGACATCAATAACCTGGATCTGGAGGCTGAAGGTGTAGTCAGATTACTTTCACTGTTGAATTGTAAATTGCGCGACATTTTCATATCTTTACCATCTGAATGTACAATTGACTACAGCACCTTAAAAGCTGAGTTATTGGCCGCTCATAATATGACTCCCGATTTCTACCGTCAAGAATTTCGAGGAGGTCGTATTAAACCCGGACAGACGACGTGTCGTCAATTCGGATACATTCTTCAAAGGAATTTTAAATTCTGGTCAGAATACTCAAAGGTTGATCCTAACTACGAGTCCTTAACAGACTTCGTGTTGCGGGATCATTTTTTGGCGTCTCTCCCGACGGAGATCCGCGCGTTCGTCAAGGATCGTCAGTGCCAGACCTTTAAAGAGTGTACCAAAGAAGCGGATGTCTATGCCGCAAGCCATAATTTATACCCCAAGGAGAATCCAACTTCTCACCAATCCCCCAACCAGGAAAGAAGGAAGGATTCGCGCCCCTTCCCAGGAAAGCCAACGAAGTTTCCGGGCCCCGAAAACCCCAAAACTTCTTCCCCCCAAACCAACAACGAAACACCAAACCTCCCGTTAAGATTTCTCCTCCATTACTCTTCCCGAAGTGACCAATCATATGCTCCACCTGCGGTGTAGAAAACCACATGAGCTGGAATTGCCCCAAAAATTCTAGGCTCAAAAGTGGACCAGCCCACCAAGTTCACCAGATTAATGCCACTCCGGCTTCCCCGGTGGTGCAGACCCAAGCAGCAACTTCTCCCCCTCTGTCAGGTCAACAGGTAAATTTTATTTTTGATAAAAGTTCACCGGGAACTTTGAAATTTGAGGAGGGCAGCGTGAACGGCTGCCGTGTATTGACTCTCTTTAGGGACACAGGGTGCACGTGTTTTATCGTGTCCGACGAGCTCCTTCCCCTAGTGGACGCTAACCACGAAAAATTTGCGGTGGTACATGACTACCTTGAGCGGGCGAACCAATTCCCCGTCGTTAGATGTTACCTGCTGTGGCAGTATTATAATGGCTGGTCTGAAGTCATTTCAACACCCATACAATTTTGTTCCGTACTTATAAGACAGAGCCCTCAAGTAAGTTTTGACCCTGTGTCTCAGGCCGCCCTTCCTCGAGGCCGAGCTAAGAAAGAAGCCTAGGAGCCCGTCCCCCTCAGAACCCCGATACCGTCCGAATTCTGGGAGCTCCTTAACCAGGATTTTAGGTCCAAAGATCAAAAATTTAAGCCCGGTGATGAAGTACTTCTGCTCCTTCCCACAGCGAGTAATAAATTACTGAGCCAATGGAAAGGTCCGTACTCGGTCCGCGATGTACGAGGACCGGTAGATTACCTAATTGGTACCCCAGCAGGCGATAAGCTCTACCACGTCAACTTATTGAAAAAGTACCACCGACGTGCCCATGGAGATACGTTCGTAGCACTGGACGAAACATCGGCACTTGAAGAGGATTTCCCCGCGGAGTCCCTCAATGTCATACGGACAGTGTGCATCCAACCTGATGCCGATTACCCTCTTCCTTCCCTCCTAGGCGAGTCTTTTGTACCCTCTGACCTGGATATCAACGCGCAGCTGACACCACATCAAAAGAGTCAGCTACAAGAACTATTATGTCAGTTCGACGACGTTATTTCAGAGAAGCCTGGATGCGCTACTAGTTTCGAGCATGATATTAAATTAACGACCATAGAACCTGTCCGTTCAAAACCCTATCCCATGCCGATTCATTTACGCCAAGCTTTTAACGCCGAAGTTGATAATTTGATTAGTTTAGACATAATAGAACTTTCCACCTCTAGTTATTGTTCCCCAATCGTCATGGTCAAGAAACTTGATGGCTCTTATCGGATGTGCATCGACTTCCAGAAGTTAAATTCGGTAACTGTGTTCGACGCCGAGCCCATCCCGTTAGTAGACCAAAACCTCCACCTTTTTGAAACGCCAAGTTCATCTCAGAACTCGATTTGTGCAAGGCGTATTACCAAATTCCCATCCGGCCCGATGTGAAAGCATATACCGCCTTTGCAACTGAGAAAGGCTTAATGCAATTTAAGCGCCTTTCTTTTGGCCTCGTGACCGCTTGTAGTAACTATAACCGTCTCATGAGAAGGTTGTTAGATGGACTTCCGAATGTCTCCTTTTACTTCGATAACGTCTACGTCGCAACTCGTGAATGGAGCCATCATTTAACCATCAAATTAGCTTTCTTCGAGCGACTGCGCGAAAATGGCCTCACCATTGGCCCCAGCAAATGCCATTTTGCCCACGAAACTATAAAATACTCGAGTTTTAAAATAGGTCAAAGCCAGTTAGGTCCACAGGAGGACAAGATTAATGCAATCGCCGACATGCCACTCCCGAATACTAAGAAGCAATTAAGATCATTCCTAGGATCAGCTTCTTACTATCGGCGATTTGTCCCGAATTTCACTGCAATTTCGGCGCCCCTCAGCACCCTTTTAAAAAAGAATTCCCCCGATCGTCTACGTTGGAATGATGTCGCTGTTTCTCATTTTAATCAGCTCAAGAGTAAGCTCATTTCTTCCCCCATTTTGAGGTTGCCCAACCCGGAAAAATCCTTCGGGTGTACTCCTTCAATATGAGGATGACGGAACGAGTCATCCAGTTGCATATGCTAGTCGCCAGTTATTACTAGGCGAAAAGAGATATGCCACTATAGAGAAGGAAGCTCTAGCAATTATATGGGTTATTGACAAGTTTAATATGTACTTGATAGGAAAAGAATTTCAGATAGGAACTGACCACCGCCCGTTGGCCTATATTCGGAATGTACGACACTCCAACGGCCGAATTATGCGCTGGAGTCTACTCTTGCAAGAGTACCAATTTAAGATATATTATATAAAAGGTTGCGATAATTAGGTCGCTGACGCACTCAGTAGGAATGCGTTACCAAATAGTGTAGATTAATTTTAAATTCGTAGGATTAGGATCTCCATGTATGTATATACCGTCTTGTACGACTTAAATTAGATTCTTCTGTAATATAATTAGTTTATTATCTAATGTCTGAATTTTGTGGCTCAATGTCTATTTTTTTCTCGTATGTGTATATATTTGTACCCATTAAATTACGTAGAAATTCTTTTGTCCCATATGTACTGATTTTATATTATTTTATTGTTCCATGTCTCTTTTATGGTTAAGTTTGTATTAAAGGTTAGTTCCCCTATAATCAAAATATCAACATAATAATATGTATTGAGGTAATAAGAGCTAAGTGCATGAAGGTACGGTCGATGCAAGATAGCGAGTTCTTCACAACGGAGCTCTATGATTGTCCCTTCTCTTTTTTTCGAAGTGACAACTTCCCTTGGAATTGAGGGGTGTGATAGAACGGTCTGAGGCCGCTTAAATTCAGCCGCTATCACATGGTTAGAAACATTGCTACCCACGTGCATCTGTGAGAGCAACAGGGCGCGTTATCGCCACCTGAGTCAATATTTAACCAAGGAGGTCATTCCCCCCCGTTTCGCCTCCATTCGTCGATCTCGCCAGATTGAGTTAGGCTTATGGGCAGATAAGGTATTTTCCCAGGCGCGACCGGGGCATTCCCCCAAGCCTCCCACTCAATTGTCCCCTACGCCAAGGAGACGGCCCCAGGTACTTATACAATAGCATTCCCCAATAAGAGCAGATCAGATCCAGATTATCTTCGCGAGACATCACGCCGATCCGGTTTCACCTTGTGCACCAGGCAGCTCTACCTCGAGAACCACCTTATTGTCCAGAAGAGGACAATATTCCTTGAGTGCCAAGATTCGTGCTTTCGAGACGCCAAGTCCACAAAGCCCCCCTGTTGTTCAGAAAGAGAACAACGTTGAACAGCCATTGTTCTTTTAGCCTGTTGACAAGAAATGGTTCTCACCCTCCCCCCCATGTTGTTCAGATAAGAACAACGTTAGAACAGCCATTGTTCTTTGAGCCCGTTGACAAGAAACGGTTCTCACCCTCCCCCTCTGTTGTTCAGAGAGAGAACAACGTTAGAACAGCCATTGTTCTTTGAGCCCGTTGACAAGAGACGGTTCTCACCCCCCACCCTGTTGTTCAGAAGAGAACAACGTTAGAGCATCTATTGTTCTTCAAGCCCGTTAGTCAAGAAACGGTTCTCATTCCGAAGACATCACGTCAGGATAATTTAATTCCTCCTTTTTAACGTTCTTCAAGAGAACGATTGGTTTCAACGATAACCTCCATTGTTCATCTAGAACATCCCCGATTTGCTGTCACAAAGATTGCTTGTACCTCCGACCCCCACTTCGCTCTCACTCTTCAAAGACAGTCCTTTCCCGTCGCTAAGGACAACTCCCTGAAGAACACTTCTGCTAGAAATCGCCAGTGGACCGAAGATTCCTTCGCGTCGCCTTCCTCTGCACAACAACTTTGTAATTACGTAAGCTGAGCATTACCTTTAATTATCTAACCTTTTGTCAACCCTATCCTGTGCTTTAAATGGTTTAGCGAACCATTCTCCCCCCCTTTAATTTTTATTTATTTACCTTTTTAAATCTCTCCAAATCTTAATTCTCGGATTAGTCAGATATTCCCACGACCCTTTCCATTCTCCGTTTATGTAAACATTTTATTTTAGTGTGTTGTTGATAGTTTAATTAATAAAACTCTATTTTATTAATGATAGCCATATTATTATCCTTGAGCTCAGTTCCACTTCTTAAGCATATTGAAGATAAATAACCTCGGTCAATCAGATTAGCACGCACTCGAAATATTAGAATAATTCCCTCAGCGAATAGTTATATATGGTATATCGTCGAGAGTCTATTCTACGACAGATACACATCCTCCCTTTCATACTAAGTCAAACATTCATCCAATTCCACCATCTTTTCCACTTCATTATACGTCTATTTCACGTCTTTTCATTCACAATATTTACCCTGACATCCGTGCAACCATCCATACCTACCTCATTGACAGTGGAGAGGTGGCCCAGTACATCTCCGACTTGGATCCTCCTTACCTGCCCTTTCACCTTGGATTCCGCCTCCACGCATACAAAAAGATCATTAATTCTCATCAAGCCATCAAACACACAAGCAACACGCCTTACCTTATAATACGTATCCTTTCCATCCAATAACACAACGTTCTTACCCATATCCAAACTCAAATCTTCACTCTAACTGACTCAAACAGTAACCCTTTCACCCTTCACAAGCCTTACACTTTCCATAGCAGTCACCTCAATACCGCTAAACACACTCCTCAAAACAATACCATCTTTCCCTACATACAACTTATACACCCTATTTTTACCAATCTTTCTCTCAATCTGATCACTCACAGGATGAACAACCATACGGTTCACTTTCATAAAATCATATCCCAAAATCGCACCATACTCACTACTCACCTTATCAGTCACAGAGAATTCACACTCATTCATTAACATACCATGCATTTAAAGAACAGCTGAATTCATCATTCCAATATCAGGTACTTTCATACCACCAATTCCTACCAAACTACTTTTACCCTCTGACAAGAGGGCCTTATCACTCAGTTTGTCATACACGTCCTTATTTACTAAGCTCGTCTTGCACACAGAATCTATCAAAGCCAAACACTTAATCCAGTTCAATTCAACTTTCACACTCAGACACTCATACTTCCTATCAGACATCACTTTCACACTAGACAGACTTACCAACACATTACTCGCACTCCTACACCAAGAGAATACTTCACCAGGTACCCTCTTACAAATTAGTTTCCCGCTTCTGACTTTTCATTCACACCTTGCACTCTCAGTCTAATCCAACACCTTTCACTCGAATGTCCTTCCATCGCACAATAGTTACATACATTCCTCTGGTCACGAAACATCCTCGCATAATGACCAGCCTTTCCGCAATTACTACAAGCATACTTCGTACTCCCCCCAGTAGTCACTCCACTATTCAACTTCGGACAGTCTCTCTTCAAATGTCCCCTCTCTTTACATTCGAAACATTCTTTCACATTTTATTGATAGTCCTTTACCATATGCCCTTTCTTTCCACACCCGAAACACACACCAGACGTCCATTTGCATTCTGTTAAAACATTTCCCTTCCTACCACACCTACGGCATTCTACAATCCTTTTCACCCCATTCGGCCTCTCATTCGCTGAGACATACCTCGGTTGATCCCTCATATACTAATTTACGCGCTTCCCAGTCATCTGCTTCCTTCCATTTGCCCATCCTCCATTCGCCCATCCAGTCTGCTGGCCCAGGAAGCTGGACATCACCCCCACCTGGCGCAGCCCTCAGGACATCCCGATAGCTTACAAACTGCTAGGGTGGAATAAAGCTCCTTGGCTTCCTACCACCAACATTCACACTATACCATCCATCCTCATCTAAATCACTCTCTTCATCAAAGCGCCCATCTTCCAGAAGCTCCAACACATCCTCCCAATTCAACCGTTCCCTCGTCAGCCTCATTCTCTCCTTTCTCTTCGCATTCAGCCATTCACTTATCTTTCGCGGGACCGTATTAAGGAACTTTTCCATCAATTGCTTACATTCATTAACTCCATCATCACCATACCTCTTTCTCGCCATAGTATCAAGCTTATGCGCATACATATTCACACTTTCACTCTTGCCGATGCAAGCCTTCTCAAATTCGCACACCCTTTTATACTTCACACTCTCTTTCATTCGTTTCACTTGCCCAATCAATCGTTTCATTACCACTTCATACCTTGGTTCACCCACACTGGTGATCACGCGGAAAAACTCCAGCACCTTTCCTTCCAAGCACTCGCATAATACATTCACCCAATATCCCTTATTCTCCGAGCACTTGAGCTTACAACAACGCTCACATTTACCGAAGAATTCATCTACACTCTTCCCAAAATGCAACCTAATCTTATTAACCTTTGGCACTTCCCTTATTCAAATACCTTTCCCCAAATCGACATCACTCTCAATTGAGCTGCTCTCACTCTCACTCATGCCAATCATACATTCACTCCCTTCTTTATTCGAATACAACGAGTCCACACTCTTTCTTATCACGTTCTGATCCTTCCCCTTTGACCCAGTTTTCCTTCCTCTCTTGCGTTCCACTCTCTTCCATTCACCTTTTTTCCTACCACTCACAATCAACCTGTCCTCTCTTGACTCACACACATTCCCATTGGTCCCATTAGTCTTATCGCCTTCCATCGGAGCAGCGATCAGTTTCGAGGGTCCTGGAGCCAGTCCTGACCCCGTCATTATGTCATAGAGGTCCTGCATCCTTCTCTCAACCACTTTTTGCCTCTCATCCATATTAACCTTCATCCGATCAGTCTTTTCATTCATACCCACTATATCAACTTTCAGTCCCTCAATCACTGTCCTTACCATTGTAATTCCTCCTCTTTTTGCCTCAACTGCAGTTGCAGTCACACAATCTCATCATGGAGACCCTGCTCCACAGAAGCCATCCTCCCAGGTTAGTAAGAAAGGACAGAAAAAGTAAAAAAACAATCAACTACGTCCAATCTGATGACGGACTGCAATCCAATCATGGCACGCTCCCGGTTTCAAGATCTCACGTGCCTATTTGGAAGCCAAATGTTACGGGCCACTAATCTGCACTCTAGCTCCAATCTATCCAACCCGCTTCCTACACTAAGTCGGACGTGAGAACTCGAGGGAGAAATGAAACAGATTGTTTTTACAATCCTTTATCTACAAAAAATATGGGGTAAATATATTTGATATATATATATATATATATATATATATATATATATATATATATATATATATATATATACAAAAAACAAACAATCCTATCACCAAACAAAATTTTATATACAAAAGAAGAGATGAATAAGCAAACAAAAACAAATACACAATCGAATTTAAAGAGGCCTACAAACACACAATCAAGCATACATAAAAGAGGCCTTTTGCTTACGTGGTACCACGGTTTTTATACTTTTAGGTCTCCCCGGGGGAAAGTCCTGCTGGCAGTCACTCTTAGTGACCGAAATTTGGGTGCGCGTGTCTTCAGGGTCTGGCGCCTCTGAGCTCAATATAATACTGCGATCTGGTCGCGGTATTAAGGCTATTAAAGCCCTTTCCGTCCTAACGGGACTCACAATAAATTCAATTAAGTTACTGCAAAACTTTTTGATCCCATCCACTCTTTACAAAAGGCACTAATAATAATCTATATACATATATATAAATATATATATATATATATATATATATATATATATATATATATATATATATATATATATTAACCGAGTGGCTTCTGGAAAGAAAAAACAAAATACAACATGAAATCCATTATATATTTATATAAAAAAACATCTTCCCATTCACACACACATTTTTACAGAGGAAGGGAGAGGTCCGCTAGAAAGGTAGTGGGAGAATGGCCCTACAAACACTCTCACATTTCCTCCACCACAGTATTACTCTGTTCTGCGAGTCTAGGAGAGAGCCTATGGTCTAAGGACATGCAAACGTCCTATACTTTTATTCCTTTTCTTTCATCTATCGATAGACTTTATAATTTGTACTGCTATTTTCCTACACCAATCAAAACCATTTATTTTTTTCGCCTTCGTATTTATTTGCTCTAAAATAATGTAACCATTATTGTCAGATGAGATCCGCAGTTACTTACAAAATATCTAAGGATTAACATAATTTTATCAATTTTAAAAATAATGCCCTCTTCCCAACATTTCTGGCAGAAAGTGTTTAAAGGGCGGATCGTAAAATAGTAGTGAAATGGGGCGCTTGGTACCTTGCAAAAAAAGGATCGGAAAATTACACATAAATTGAAAAGGATTGTGTCCCATATATTGGTAGGATTTTAAATCTTTGTTAATTAGGAAATGGAAGCTTTGAAGCAATTTAACCAGAATGGCAAAGTCATAGAAGCCAAGTTTAATTTATAATATTGAATTTGATACGATGGTGTTATGATTAATTTCGCGGTCCTTTAACATGAGTTGAACTTGGAGTTGAAAGATGAAAACAGGCCAGCAATTTTTTGTATCAAATTTATCTGATTGAGTCTGATTAAGTATTATATTTAGTGCATGGTTAAAGTAAAATAGGAATCTACAAGTGAAGTAATGCCGAGTCTGCTAAGTATATCTTAACGTCCTTTCTAACGTGCCGAGTCTGCTAAGTATATCTTAACGTCCTTTCCAACGTGTTTGTGAAAAAGCTCCTCTTACGTTCCCTCCCGAAGAAGACTTCCTGTTGTTACTGCTAATAGATTTTCAATTTTGCCTTCTTTGTAGATCGATGATGAACTTCGCTTGATTGGTTGTTTGAATAAGAGAGATCAACTCGAATTCTCTGGAATTGTCCAACGAAAATTCAGCGATACTGTTACCCAAGAGATAATGTCAGGCTTGACGGACTCCGTTGGTGACATTCATTTTAGGACCAATTATAATATTTTTTCGACCACGTCAGAGGAATTTCTGGTGCGCTACAGGCAACTACTGATAAAAGTAATAATGCTATTTTTACAGGTATACTGGTGAGACAAAGCTGGTAAAAATGTTATGGGAGAGCGTCTTACATTAATAATTCTGAGTTCTTTTTCACGAGGAATGAAAAATTTTGTTGACATTTAAGATAACCTTAACGATCGACTTGACCTCTAACCACGGCCCAAAGTTCTCGGACACCTTGAAATTTTATTATTCCTTGGGTTTATCTATGAATAGTTGGTGTATGGTTTCATGTATTTGTTCAATACATATACAAAGCAAAATAAAAGTAAAAGCGTCCTCATAAGATTTTTAAAAATATTTTAATTGGCGATAATATTTGTATGATATGTTGGTATAGGTAAGTAGTATGTAACATTCAAAATCTCTTCATGTAACTCATAATTTTTGTTGATTACTATGATATTGCATGTCGAAGGAATCTGTTAACGATTTGATGATGGCGAAAACATGTAACTATGCGGTGGAGGAAAGAAGTCCGACGCGGAAGGTTTCAGCTGTCGACAAATCGCCTAGAGGTGCGGCGGCTCACATTGCGATGTTGCAGAAATGTTGAAGAAGATCCGAGAAAGTGGGGACATACAAGACCAACCTCGTTCTGGACGACTCATGGTGAGTACGGAACGTGACGATATGTCTCTGAGTCGCATGAACCTTCTGGATCGTAAGAAAACGGCAGTCCAGCTTCAGCATGAATGGAAATAAGAGCAACCACGTTAATGCATGCGTTTGAACAATCTGTCGCAGACTGCTTGGAAAGGCCCGAAGTCTTGTAAAGCCGGCCAGAAGCCGATGATCAAACTTTAGCAGAAGCGAGGTCGTTTGGTTTGAGCATATGTTCAGAGCAACTTGATCGTGCGTCAATGGAGATGAGTCTTATGGTCCGATGAATCCATATTAAAGTTGTTCTCGCCCAAGGTAATATTAGAGTCAGCAAGAGGCCAACAGTGAAGCATAGAGGCTGCTCTATAATGGTATAGTTATAAGGATCACTAGCTTATAGGGGGAGGAGGTAAAAGAGGGTGACCCAACCGAAGACTGAGGTTTTAGACTCTCCATTTTTGGTGGACAAACTCACCAGACCTCTTCTTCTTCGTCCTTCGAGCGGTCACCAGTTATAGAGTCTACTTCCTTAGGAGAGGAGCACTCCATAACCGGCGACAAGGCCTACTTTTTCGGGCCTACTTAACGTTCAGGCTGGACTTCATGACGGATGGACGAGAGGAGGGAGTGACGCGAATAATAGCAATATAGCAAGTAAGCTATACTGACGGACGAGTTACTGTTTCCAACTCTATATTCTATCTTAGTCTCTTATCCTATGTGTGTGTTTATATATATATATATATATATATATATATATATATATATATATATATATATATATATATATATATATATATATATATATATATATATATATATGTGTGTGTGTGTTTGTGTGTGTGTGTGTCACGTCTCCAAGGGGAATGACCTGTTTCTCTTGACCTGGACGCGGGGCGAAGCCAAAGATCAGGAATGATTCAGTTCCTTCGTAGGGCAGAGCTACAAGAGTTATGTGCAACTAATGAACTTACATATTTTACACGTTTTGTGCTCATCCCATATCAGAGAATTCCCTTGCCTTTCACATTTTTTCGGAAATTTTAACCGGCTAAGGTATGCATGACGCTGTATTTGTTCAGCTTGTCCCTGCTATCTATCATTGAGACCTTTCCGTTAATGGACGAGAGGAGGGAGTGACGCGAATAATAGCAATATAGCAAGTAAGCTATACTGACGGACGAGTTACTGTTTCCAACTCTATATTCTATCTTAGTCTCTTATCCTATGTGTGTGTTTAATATATATATATATATATATATATATATATATATATATATATATATATATATATATATATGTGTGTGTGTTTGTGTGTGTGTGTGTGTCACGTCTCCAAGGGGAATGACCTGTTTCTCTTGACCTGGACGCGGGGCGAAGCCAAAGATCAGGAATGATTCAGTTCCTTCGTAGGGCAGAGCTACAAGAGTTATGTGCAACTAATGAACTTACATATTTTACACGTTTTGTGCTCATCCCATATCAGAGAATTCCCTTGCCTTTCACATTTTTTCGGAAATTTTAACCGGCTAAGGTATGCATGACGCTGTATTTGTTCAGCTTGTCCCTGCTATCTATCATTGAGACCTTTCCGTTAATGGACGAGAGGAGGGAGTGACGCGAATAATAGCAATATAGCAAGTAAGCTATACTGACGGACGAGTTACTGTTTCCAACTCTATATTCTATCTTAGTCTCTTATCCTATGTGTGTGTTTAATATATATATATATATATATATATATATATATATATATATATATATATATATATATATATATATATATATATATATATATATATGTGTGTGTGTGTGTGTGTGTGTGTGTCACGTCTCCAAGGGGAATGACCTGTTTCTCTTGACCTGGACGCGGGGCGAAGCCAAAGATCAGGAATGATTCAGTTCCTTCGTAGGGCAGAGCTACAAGAGTTATGTGCAACTAATGAACTTACATATTTTACACGTTTTGTGCTCATCCCATATCAGAGAATTCCCTTGCCTTTCACATTTTTTCGGAAATTTTAACCGGCTAAGGTATGCATGACGCTGTATTTGTTCAGCTTGTCCCTGCTATCTATCATTGAGACCTTTCCGTCTGACAGCTCTTTCCTAGCGTGCGTATGTTTGTGTGTGGCTGAGTGAGAGAGACTGACGATCCGCTTTGCTCTATTCATATTTCTTAATAAATATACAATTGTGATATATTATTTCTCTCTATTTTTCATTAATTCACTATCTATTAAATGGTATATTACTTCTTTAATTCATGCGTACACCCATTTTCAGGATTTCATAGATCCACCGGGCGCCGATTTGTGGGGGTTCCTCGCTAGGCCTACCAATTCTGCAATTTGAGTGCCACAGGCCTACCTACCTTGCGATTTGAGTGCCACGTGGGTCGACATGTCAAATTCAGGTTGGGTCGTTTCGCCATTTGTGATGGCTAAATGAATTCGAAGAAGTAATAAGCTGTTCCGAGAGACTACATGCGACCACCAACCCGAGACCACTCCAGAAATACCCGGAATGTGATTTTTCAGCAGGACAATGCCCCATGTTACGCGTCTACGTCCACTATACAGTGGTTCATGAACAACAATATCGCGGTGATGAACTGGCCATCTCAGTATCCGGATATGAATCTCCTGGAAAACCTCTGGCAGGACCTGAAGGAGGCCGTAAGACGTCGTCAGCCAGCCTCCAAATAGCCACTGAAGGTAATCATCACTGAGGAGTGGAGCAGTATCACATCCCTCATGTGTCGCACCCTCGTAGAGAGCATGCCTCGAATAATAAATGATTTCATCAATGGACTCTCAACACGCTATTGAGCTTTCTGTATCAATTTGGTGTCGCTGTAATTTCCACAGAGATTCATATCTTTATCTGTTATATGTTGCTGTTGTTACATGTTCTGGAATATTTAATACTTTGTTAATTCTTGTTGATTCCTTGGAGCATATATAACTTGTTGCTATTTATTCATTTTTATTTCACTGTTATATTCATATTGATATACAAATAAGAACTTTACAATGCTGCATTTATCTAATTTCGTAAAATTTCAGAGGTGTCCGAAGACTTTTAGCCATTGCTGTATCTCAGTGGCCAAAATGCAGTGGCAGCGGCTAGCTTTGACTGGCTCATGAATAATTAATGCAGTTATGTTTTCTTTTAGAGGACTGCCCCAATCTTTAGGAGAGGTAGAGAACTTTCCTGTAAATCTTTCCTCAGCGCTCTGTGTGATTGCCGTGACTTATGCCCAAGTGGGCAGTCGCCCGATAGCCTCAAAGAAAAAATTCCTCAGCGCAACCATGGTGAAGCAAGGTTAGTCTAACATATCATGCTTTTATCCGAACGCCCGATCTTGAGTAATAAAGTGAAAGCGTTAAGAGCGCTAGTTACGACACAGGAATTTGATATTATTGCTATTACAGAAACGTAGAAAATCTCTATCAAGACTTTTATCAAAGAGTTCTCTTTATCGAGGTTTAAAACGCTTAATAAAGATAAGTTTAAAAGAAAAGTCAGCTGGGTTTTATTATAGTTAAAAAATATATGAAAGCGATAGTTTAAAATATAAATATAATTCAAATGTTTTAGCTTTTTAGATCTCGAATAGGATTTCCGAAATTGACTTTGTAGTTGTTGACAGGCCATTGAGATAAACAGAAAATTAAGATAATATTCTTGTTGAAGCACATTTGGATTGGATTAGGCCACAAATAGCTGTTCTATGCGTTTTTTTTAATTTCGCGAACACAAATTTTGAACGTGGCTCAGATTAAAAGAAAGATTAAAAATAATTTAGAGAATTATCAAATCATTTCCCTAACTTATGTGTTAGGAAAACCCCTTGAGTCTATTATTGGAGACCAAATCTTCGAGTATTTATAGTCGCTAAACTTATTAAATGAAAATTTTCATAGCTGTAGGGGTGAGCGTTCGTTTCTGAATAATTTGATGGATTTCTTTCACAAAATGTTTAGAACCTACGACCAAAATAAAGCTGTCAATATATTTAAGATGAATTTTCAAAGAGTCCTTGATACTGTAACGCATAAAAGACTTGATAAATTTAAAAGCACATGGATAAAGGGGAAATGCACTTACTTGGATTGAAAACTGGCTAGCTGACCGCAGAGAGGGAGCTGTGATTTAATCGGATTAACTCGAAATGGGCATTGAGCAATAGTGACGTCCTTCAGGGATGTGTTCTTGGCCTATGTTTGTTTATAATATCAATGACCATAATTTGAAAGTTTAGGTAATAGAGTAAAGTATCGATGCGACTTCGAAAATTGACCAAACTATTTGGATGGAGTAGTACAATGGTCTGAAATGGCAGCTGAGATTTAGCTTAGCTATAAAGTAATTCACCTAAGTCACCAAAACCCTTAAAACGTGAACATAAGGAGTGGTCATATTTAAGGGCGGTTACTACTAAAAATAGCTTGTATGTTTTAATTTAGAGCGACCTAAAACTTCTAAGTACTGCATTGTAGCATCGCAAAAAGCAGACAAACTTCTGTGGTACATAGCTAGAATGTTTGCTTTTAAATCAAAAGATACTATTCATAACTTAAATGCTTTTTAGCCTTTATCCAAAGTACGCATTTCAATTTTTGTCTCCGCATAAGTAAAAGCCTTAGCAATCTAAAAGTGTGTTCAGCGTACAACGACAAAATTAGTCCTTGGGTTTTGAAATAAATCACATGGACGACAGACTGAGGAGTTTTAAACTGCTTTCACTGGAAAATCGTCGATTGCGCGGCCAATTAATTGAAATATTTAAAATACTAAACTGCTTTGTGTTTCTTTTTGAGATAGATAATCGTGCGGCAACTGGGAACAATGAATGTAAACGTGTTAAGAAGAGATTTAACACTATGACAGCATAATATATGTCATCCTTAAACCACATATTAATGCTGAAAAAACAACAACATCTTTTCACTACATAAATTACTATCCAGTACCTCCACCTCTGGGATGATTCTTGGATATGTGAGTCAGGTAAACAAACAACCTTCGAGGAAAGGGAAAGTGAGTTCCGAACACTTTAGTAATAATAGACCTCTTAATGGATTAAATAATAAAACGAAAGAGCTTGGAATTCACTTTTATTTTCCCTCGTCGGTTGTTTATAATTCGTTTAAATCAACATTGAAGCCATAAAATAATATACAGTGCCCTTCAACCAGTATACCCCATTCAGGTCAGCCAACAGATAAGCCTTCTACAATAGTTGTACGTTTCAGGATGAAAGGTTTAAGAAATGCAAGACAGGTTTCAGCGGGTGAGCCCCAGTCTCGTCTAAGGTCAGTTAAGGTAGTTATGGACTTAATATTACAGAAAGTGGGTTCCCAACCTTTCCAACCAGCCCATTTTCCCCATGGATGCAGTCACTCATACGACGCGCGACTGAAATCACAGTACACAGAACTCTTACTTCTTCCCTCTCCTATGGATAACCATCCAACACTTGTGTTCATTCCTGTCTTCTTAATTCTTAAAATATCTCAGAGGATTTATTCATGGCAGCTAAAAGCTCACCTATACTTTTTAATCCAGCGACATGACTATTTATTAGGGCTCATCCCATTAGCTCCTTCCTATTTGGCCGGGAATCGCGTCTAAATTTCATTGATGAATTCTCTTAATAAATTCTCTTACTAATTTCTATTACTAAACTCTCTTAAAATCGCATTACTAAATTCAATTACTAAATTCTATCACTAAATTCCATTCATAAGTTTTATTAACAAATTCCATTACTAAATTTGATTACTAAATTCTCTCACGAAATTCTACCAATGCATTCTATTACTAAATTCTTTTAGTAAATTTTATTACTGAATATTTTACTAATTTCCATTACTAAATTATCTTACTAAATTATATTACTAATTTTTTTTTCTCTAATGGAGAGTAAATTTTATTACTAAATTCTATTCTAAATCTTCTTACTAAATTCCATTATTAAATTCTCTTATTAAATTCTATTTCTACCTTCTATGACTAAATTATATTACTAAATCCTCTTACTAAATTCTATTATTAAATTCTCTTACTAAATTCCATTTCTACCTTTTCTGACTAAATTCTATTGCCCTAATGGAGAGTAAATTTGATTACTAAATTCCATTACTAAGTCCTCTTAATAAATTCTCTTACTAAATCCTCTCACTAAATTCCATTATTAAATTCTCTTACTAAATTCTATTATTAAATTCTCTTACTAAATTCTATTGGTCCAATGGAGAGGAGGAAGACAACTTACTCGTACAAAGGACTGTAATATTGATGGGGGCGCTTAGTCCCTTCCCGATTGAATTCACGGCGATGCAAGTGTAGACGCCGCTCTGGGATCGCCTGGAGCGACCGGAGGACGAGATTGACGCCCGAGATGAGGATGTTTTTGCTCAGGTCCGGCTCAACCACCACTCCCTGCAAGGGTGAGAAAAGCTTCATGAAAATGTTCGTGAGAGGATACGTGAAAGGGTGGATTTAATGCTACTGTGGGGGAATTCCACGTGGAATTTCTTTTCCAGCACGGAGGTTCCATGCGCTGGAGAAGGTTCTGTTAGGCTTAAATTGGTAAGCCTAACCCCCTTCCCCCTTCCAAAAGCGGTAGCCTCGAACCGCGTCCCCCATGGACCACCTTTACACGGGTTAGAATCACCTCGGCAAGAAGATTCGAGGCCATTCGAGAGTAGAGCTGTTTCCCACTCACCCCCCGCGGGGAGAGCCTCGGACATATATAGTGCTCGTCTTCCATGAGGCAGACACAGAGTTTATTAGTCTCGCCCGGACCTAAGAAGATTTCCCTAGTTCCAAGTCAGGTGCTAACAACAAAGCAAAGTGACGGCTGAACTATTTGTGTGTTGGAATTAGCCCCAGCTAGTGAGGTAATTTCATTTAACGATCGATACCGAGCAATTTTTCCGACTTCACTAGCCCTCCTCGTTCGCTCTTTGTTTTCGGGTGGCCGAAATACTCTTCCCTGGACCAGACGTTATCGCCCCCCCTCCTTTTTGGAGAACCGTCATCACTTTAACTTCCCGCTCAGAAGCTTCGAGCGTCATCGCCTCACGTGCAGAAGACATCCATGAAGCCTTACCCCGACGTCTCACCTAGAATCCTCCTAAGCCAACCCTTCTCCCCCATTCAGTAACCCATTTGAGTTAATTCCTCCATTTGAATAGTCTCCTCCTGTAATACATGAAATTTTAACTTCATAGTCTGATGCATAACTACAATTCCTCCCCCCCTCGTTTTCCCATGTAATTTTGCCCATTAATTCTCTGATGTAATTTTTCCCATTAGTTTTATAATGTAATTTTGCCTATTTATTTTCTTACTTCATGTAAATAAAATTAGATTTTTTTAACATGCCTTTTTAAATAACCTTGAGCTTTGCAATTGCCCATATTTTACCTGACCTCGTTGCTCTCTTATCTCGCTATTCCGCCCGTCGAAACTCATGGTGTTCCGCCCCTTTTTCGGTTAGCCTTTAAGTTACTGGTCCCTTCCCCATAGATATAATATGGTATTAATGTAATGTAATGTCATACAACGACAGCTACATGAATTGGTAAATAAAATGTTCCAAGAAAAGATTCATGAAATGGTTCAAGAAACGCTCGATGAAAGGGTTCAAGAAATATTTCGTAAAATGATACAGGAAGTGCTGCAAGAAATAGCCCATGGCAAACTGCAAAAAATATTAATAAAATAATTCAGGAAATGGTTCTCGAAATTATCACAAAAAATATTAAAATTGCTCATGAAGTAATTTATTAATTTTCTCTATGAAATGGTTCATTAACTGATTCATGAAATTGTTCCAGGAATGTAATTAGCAAATGCACTGAACTTAAATCGTTGTTTAGAGAAGGTTTGTATGTATACAGTTCATTGCATTAAGTTCACTGCATTGGTAATTACCTAATTTTGAACAAGCGAAGGTTAGTTGGTAGCTTCTCTCTCTTGCGCGCTAATTGCCCGTACACAAACTCTATAAATAGCAGTTTTGACACTAAATCTATCACTCTTAATACTTGATGCGATCAATGATGGTTCCTCTATAGCAGGGGTGGGCAACCTTTTTAAGGGTGCGTGCCAAAATCGGCCAAATATCTAACACAAAAATTTTTCACGTGCCAACCAAATTTTTTTGAGAACATATTATTTGATATCTCTTAAGCATTTGAAGAACTTTTTTAAATAATAAAGAACAGTAAAGACAACAGTATTGTAAGTCATTATGTAAATTATGTAAAACTGACTGAATGAAAAAGATTATAACAGGCTTTACAAAAAAGTTCTTTGTATGGATTTTTTCATTAGCCTCTAAGTATAACTGTAACTGTCATACCTATTCACATAATTTAACGACTATTATTAACATCAACACAAAAAATTAACATTGATATTTTTTTCGATT
Source organism: Ceratothoa steindachneri (assembly GCA_963969495.1). Classification (NCBI taxonomy): domain Eukaryota; kingdom Metazoa; phylum Arthropoda; class Malacostraca; order Isopoda; family Cymothoidae; genus Ceratothoa; species Ceratothoa steindachneri. Next base: position 192,698,206 of record OZ018319.1, on the reverse strand, counting down.
AATCACTCATTATTTTTTCCAAGTTATACTTTTGTATTACTAAATCACAGTAAAAGGTTACTAACAGATAATCTTTTGATTATTTTAAATCCTTTTTCAATTAATGAATAAAAAAAGAAAATATATTTATTTACCTTCAAAACTACATTCAAACAACCACTTTCAAAAGAAAACATCAGATAAAACTAGAGTCAGAAAACTTGTTGACTCTTTCTATATATTATTTTTCAGCGGGATTTCTGCTGCTGTATCACTGATGACAGATTTTATATCGGGTTTATATTTAGTAACGTTGAGAGATATGCATGCACTACTAGATTCATCCAACAGGTTACTCCTCTTACGAAACTCAACAAAATTCATCCCTGAGAACAAAGATTCATAAGCATATGTAGACGAAAACATGGATAGTAATGCTGTTGCAAGGTTCTTTAAACAGATAATTTTCTGGAAAGTATTCTAAATCTTTAATACTTCGTTTTCCGCATTTCTCTCTGTTACTCCCATCTCTAATCGCTCCTTTTTCACTATTTTCCAAGTCAACTATAAGATCAACATATTTATTGTTTCTAAATTGAGCTACTTTGAAATTCAATCAAGTGCATTTCAAATCATCCATGTCTATCCAATGAAAACATTTGCAAGTTTAGTTCATCCAGTTTGATACTGTCTGGAAACGTAATGAATTTTGCAGGCTCTTCCAGTTCTCTAAACCTAGCAAATCTTGCAAAGAACTGCCCAACACTTGCCTCAATAATTTTTACAAGCAGCTTTTGAAGACACTGGCGGTCTGTTATGTCATCTTTCGGGAGATCATCGATGTACCTCTTTGTGGTTGGAAAGTATCTGAATTTCTCATCATTCTACATCCTTCTTAAAAACCTCTTTTAAAAAAACGATAACCTGTGCTTTCGCGTGCCAGAAATAAGTCATCGGCGTGCCACATTTATCACCCGTGCCAAGGCTTGCCCGCCCCTGACCTTTAGTATGTAGTGACAATATGTGTGCAACATGTTTTCATCATTGCTTCTATTTCACATTTTTTTAGTCTTTAATTTTTTTTTAAAGTATATTATTTTTTTAAGTAATTATCTTATATTTTGTAAGTATAGTTTAACCAAGTCAACTCTAAATGTTAGTCTCTTCATTTTACCTAAAAACTTTGCTAAGTTTATATTTAAAGGCTGTTCTTATTTAAATTATTTTACATGTTTTTGATCTCTGATTGCTAGGTATATTTTGCTCGTGTGATAATTTATTTAATCTTCATTCTTAGTCTCAAGACGAATACTATGAAAATAAACGATGTTGTATCCGTTTGTATATATATATATATATATATATATATATATATATATATATATATATATATATATATATATATATATATGGAGATACACTCACAAAGGAAAAGTAAAAAACTATTCTGAGCCCTTTCGTCTTTATTCTCAAAGACCTTTTCAAGGAATGAACAGCAGGCTGGACATACATGGCCTTAAATAGTGGAAGGGGGGATTAGATTACCCACCTCTGAACCTTAATTAGGGGGTACAAAATCCTGAAACAACTTTATTTGAGATTTTATGTATGTAGTGATAATGGGGTGTAGCATGAACAAACCAGGGCTAAGGTTGAAATTTGGGAACGCGTTAATCTAGATACATTCTAATATATTTCTCTAAATATAATTACTGCATTTTATGATTGGTTTGACACTGTTCCAGTTAATGGTATGGTTAAGATTGTACATATGTAGAAAAAGCGCAGATTGCTCACTGTGATTATGTACATTGTCTTTATGTTACTTAACCCGGACATCTACATAGTTCTTTCTCGGTTTGTCCATAATAACATTTTTGGCAGTTGTTGCAGCCTATCGAATAAACAATGCCAAGTTTTTTCCCTCATTACTAAAGTTCCCGTACCCGATCTCTTGAATTTCCTTGAAGAAAACCTCGACACAGTTGCTCTCTCTATACCCGTTTCTACCCTCATTAAAGTCATTGCTCTTTGCATCAACAATTGAAAATTTACCTTTAATGGAAAATTTAATCGCAAAATCTTTGGAATGGCAATGGGAAATTGTTTGTCCCCTGTACTCGCAAACCTATACATGGAATTCTTTGAATCCAGAATACTCCCCCAAATTAATGAAACCCCTATAGCCTGGATGCGATATGTTGATGACATCCTTTGCCTTTGGCCTAATAATTTAAATATTAATACATTTCTTACTAAAATTAACACCTTAGTGCCCTCGAATAAATTTACTTCAGAAGTTGAAAAAGATCTCATACTTATTTTTAAGTACGAGACTACAATTTATCGCATCCTTGTCAAAAATTCATTCCCCCGACTTGGCATTGTTTATTCGATAGGCTGCAACAACTGCCAAAAATGTTATTATGGACAAACCAAGAAAGAACTATGTAGATGTCTGGGTTAAGCAACATCAAGCCAATGTAAATAATCACAGTGAGCAATCTGCGCTTTTGCTACATATGTACAATCTTAACCATACCATTAACTTGAACAGTGCCAAACCAGTCATAAAACGTAGTAACTATATTTACAGAAATATATTAGAATGTATCTCGATTAACGCGTTCCTAAATTTCAATCTTAGCCCTGGTTTGTTCATGCTACACCCCATTGTCACTACATATACATAAAATCTCAAATAAAGTTGTTTCAGGATTTTGTACCCCCTAATTAAGGTTCAGAGGTGGTTAGTCTAATCTCCCCTTCCACTATTTAAGGCAATGTATGTCCAGCCTGTTGTTCATTCCTTGAAAAGGTCTTTAAGAATAAAGACGAAAGCACTCGGAATCGTTTTTCTCTTCTCCTTTCTGGGTGTATCTGCATAAGCATTTTTTCATATATATATATATATATATATATATATTGACGCAAATGAGCAATGAGACAAGAGACACGAGACGGGTAGGGGTGAGGGGTGAGGGGGTCAAGGTAAGAGAGAAGGACAATGGAATAATACAAGGATCAAAGAGAGCAAAGAGCAGCGCAATGAAGGCAATCTTTACTGAGAAGACAGAAATAACATCAGGGGAAAAAGTTTGAAATTCCTGGGCGGTACTCGAACCCGGGTCTGTTGATTGCCGGTCAGTTGCTCTACCATTAAGCTATCAGGCACAGTGACTCTACTTCGCCCAAAGCGTTACCCTATCAAACCCAGTATCTCTCTAAGCTAGGAACCTCCAAGGGAATTTTATACCATATCTTCTTACCCGTTCACAATTTAAAGGCTCACTATCCATGTCACATACAAAGAAAGAGCATATACAAGTTCTGCAGGTGGTAATGATCACCATAGGGCTTTCGCTATATTTATTTTCTACCTTCCATTTTGACATTTGGTAGTGTTCTGTAGGTATGATCTACTTTAAGTTGCTATCAGTTAAACAAACTATTAAAACATACATATATTTTCAGCTTTTAGACCGTTTGAACACAGTTTGGAAAAAAAAATTGGACTTCTCTGATCAGTCGCAAACGAGTCTTGTTCTTTATTGATCATGTATGACCCGATCCAGCAAAGATCACATCTGTAGTGATGGAAGACCTCAGATGGCAAAAAGCTCCTCTGCCTTTCCTCTTCCAGAGCTTCCTTCATCTGAATACCGCCTCTCCCGGGTTTGCAGAGCAATCTTGATGGATGAAACTTTGCAACATATGAAGAAATGTGTTTGTCGTGGGTTAGCCTAAATTATAGCTTTATTTATTATAATGATTAATAAAAATGAGTCGTACGTTCGTACTTCCAGTGATCGCTACAGGATGGATCTCTAAGAGCGCTTTTCTTATCTTTATTCTATTGAATGAATAAAAAGGTGAGTTATCTCTTTAATATACTAAATACTGCCAACGCAACTCGTTCAAGGATAATTTAAACACTCCAACCAAAATATACTTTTACTGTACATTAATCAACTCGAAGAAAAATTACTATATACATGTACAAAATACAACTTAAAAATGGTTCTTAAGTCCCGCTACCAATACTCGGTTCCTGGTGGCTTTAAGGGAGACCAATTTACTTTAAACAAAATTCGTTTTTATGATATACAAATAATCTACGTTAAACGCACGGGGACATGAAAATAGGATTGATTACTTACATAAGGTAGTGGGGTTTAACCAGAGAATCCAAACGAAACATTCACTCGAATCTTGTCCGGGAAGGAGGTGTAAGTGTAGTTTATTGGCTTCTGCTAGATGGCGTTACTTCGAACGAGGGTTGGACGAGTGACGTCACGCTAAATTTCGAGGTGACGGAATAGAAGGAATCAAAACAAAACGCCGATGAGGCGGCGAGGTGTCATGTGTTTATGACCTTGTAAAGGTTTTCTTAGACGCGGCTCAAGGATGGCTGTCTGGTATTCTAGCAATTTGGTTTAGCTTATAGAGCTTCTCTTTTGGGTGAGAAATCTATCTAGTTTGGAGGTGTCAACTCGAACTGTGCTGAGGGTACTTGGAGGCAAGATCCTTTGACAATCTTTGGTAATCGAACTGTGCTGATGGTACATGAGTTAAGATCACTTGACGATCTTTGGTAATCGAACTATGCCGATTATACTTGGTGCAATCTGGTATTGCCCAAGAAAATGAAAGTCCTTCTTAACTTGCTGGAGAACTCTATCCCGACAAGTTTTTATCGATCTCGTGACGAAAACGAAAAAGTACTCTTTTTCTCCTGCCGAACATTTTTATACTCGAATTACTCCCGTGGCGTAATGGGAAGGGTAATGGGAATAACAAGGTGAGACCCGCAGGTGCCTTTCCTTTTGAGGGGCGGCTGTTATTTCTCTTCCTCGACATTTTGAAATTCGGGAAACGGGATCTCATATTGAGTCGACAGAAGTGGGTATCAATTCCACCGTGCTTTGGCATCGTGACGCTCTGGGGGGAGCGTAATACGAGATCGACATTTTGAATTTTTGACTTGCTTGTTTATAAATACACCCTCGGGGGGTAAGCATTTTGAGCAGAGGTCAGGAATAACTGTCTCCTAAATTTACCATTTTTATTGTTCTTGTATTTTACCGGAGACCGGGTAGAGGGGCTCAGAGAAACCCAGGTGGGCATTGTTTTTCATTCATTAATGCTCCTTGGCCTGAGGAAGACCTCGATATATATATACTCGAAATTTCTTAACTGCCTTGGTTAACTCGTATATCTCTCGTGTTCTTTTCCTTGGAACTTAAAAAGTTGTGAACAAATGGTATTCAAAGGCTTTAGAATCATTGAAAGGAAATGATTGATAATGATGGGGATTGCATTAATGAATAAATTATAATAAAACTTAAAATTCAGCTACATTTTTTTTCTCATCCGACATTACTTATGGGATAATCTGATATATAAATGAAAGCAAGCCACATACTCCGATATGCAGATGAAGGGGGTATAAAGGTAAACGAAAGAGAGATTAAAATAAAATCAAACCGTTGTTTACAGCCCAAAGGATGTGGAAAGAGATGATAATTATCCCAACATGAATTGTATTAAAATCTAGGAATATGCCGTAGAGATACTAAATATAATAAATGAAAAGGAGAGAAAGAGAGAGGAAGAGAATGAAAGAAATATATCTAATATATATTTCCGAAAGTCTGTTTGTATGTATTAAATCCAAATTCACCGCAGTAAAGAGAAAACGGAATAATTTTTTCTTCGGAAAAGTTATTTCTTACTTCGAAACAATCGGGGCTGGGGTGGGATTCGAACCGTGCACACTGAGGCAGCGAGCAACCGCTTTGATCTCAATTAAACCGCCTTTTAGACCACTCGGCTACGAGGAAGACAAAAATCCTCAAAATAGATAAGCTTTTTAAGGCACGCTTCGCATGGTCGAACGAGAAGGAGAAAGAGAACATATTGGGGATTCAAAGGACAAATAAGAAATGGAGTTTAGCCGCGGCAAATACACAAATATATATATCTCTCATGAGCGCGAGAGAATGATGAAATAAATCCACAATATAAGAATTTCAAACAATATTCACTTGTATTTATTTGCGAAAGGACTTTTTATCCAGGGCAAGGTCGGGTACCTAAGCTAGTGTTATAAAAAAGAATATATACATAAGCATAAGTTTATCCAAAGTAGATAAAGCAATAGCTTAACAAATAAAGCGGACTAAAAAGAAAAAGAAGCTCATTTTTGTCATTGTTGTGATTGAGGATATTATCCGATATCCATAAAGTAATGGTGTCATATTCGGATAGAAAATTAGTGAGGGTCAGGGCGTATCATGAGCATAGAAATGGAAGGATAGACCTAGGCGACCCAGAAGAAGGCTACGAAGAAGGAGGTAGATGCGAAAGAGGAGTGGGCCAACGACAGATGGCCGAGAGACTTCACCCCCAATGAAAACAGAATAAGTACGAGAAGACAACGAAACCAGGAAGTCACAACGGCGCTGGAAAAGAAGGGAGTAGTTAACGGTGTCAAATGCTGCCGAGTGAACGAGAAGCACCAGAATTTAAGGCCTCTTACCGTCGAACTCGGGGCGGAGACGGTCAGTCACATGTAGGAAAGCTCATTCAGAGCAGTGACTTTCTTTGGATCCGGCCTGAAAGGTTTCGTCGATGCTGGAGGAGGACACGAGTTCAGTGATGCAGGCAGTTACTACCCTCTTAAAAGTCTTGAGAGATTGTACGATAAGTTGAAGTTTTATTAGGGTCAAGATTTTGTTTCTTTAAGATCGGATAGACAACATCTGTTCAAAGTAAGAAGGCACATTACTTAGCTATAGGGAGGCTTTGAAGATACCCAGTGGGTGTGGTAGGATGACAGGTAAGAACTGATCATGAGTCTGGATGAGAAGGTGTCAAGCGGAGAGCAGAAATTTTTCGATTAGCGGAGTATTGAAGCGAACTCTTCATGGGATACAAGAGTGAGGAAAGTGGGAGGGGGTTGAGGGAGATTATAGTGTGATGGGGGACAGGCAAACGACGGGATCCAAAAGCGAAAATTAACTCCTTTCAGAGAAAAAGGCACAGAAGGTGGAAGGGGAGATTTGGGGAGGAGTTTGGGCGTCCAAAGGTCCTTCGACCAGATGTTCATGTTCGACCCTAACCACATTTACCCGGTCTTAGCCGTGTGGCCTAATGCACATTCCTCCTGAAAGACGCATTCCGCCTTCTTCGTGATCTTTCTCACCCAGGGCAGGACTATCGTAGCCAAGATATCCCTGTAATAGGCCGCGGTGAGCCTGTAACCGGCTGCTAACCACACCGGCGGCATCTTCTCGCCATTCGAGGCCACAACGCTAAGCATTATCATGGAGGCCGGTTGCTTAGGCGTGAACACGTAGCGGAACTCGGAGAAGTCCTGGATGGGGTTTACTACGCCGTCGTTCTGCATGTTCATGACAGAATTGACTGTGAAGGTGTTTTAATCAGAAAAATGAGAATTCCATTGCCATCACTCATCAAGTCGTCGAGAAGGCGATGAGAGCGCTCCAGACGTTGTTCTTGCATACGGCCGGTGAGCAGCGGTCTTACTACGCACCTCGAGCTTTTCCCCCTCTCCTCTCCTCCTTGATGGCCCTAGATACCGTAATCACCGAGATGTTCTTCACGAGCGCTGTCATTTTGAACTTCCGAACACGTTCGAAGGTCTTTCTCCCGCTCAAACGGTTGAAAACTTGAGGTCTGCCTGAACAAGGTCGATCTTTAAGTCCTTCACCACCGTTTTTCAGCATCTCCGCGCGTCGGTGGACGATCATCCGGCTGACGTTGAGCCACTTGGCGATGTCTTACTTATTGTCGCCCGCGCGCAGGAGAGCAGAGTTTTCGATTCTTTTCGCTTCCTTCTTGACACACTTGCACACAATGGAAAAAGACGTTTTAATGAAAAGTGCAGAAAACTTAGAATTTTAAGTTTGGTTTACTGAATTTTTTCTATCCATACGTTAGCCTCTTGAAAGATCAAAAGAATCGAGTGTAACAGAATTTTTGCAAAGCCATCCTACAAGCACAGATTCGGTTGGGCGTGATCTTTGGAGATGCGAAAGGAATAAGTTTATTTGGGAAGAAATATGTCGCTTTGCATCTTGGTCCCTTTAGCTTAGTGGTAGATCACTGGTCTAGATAATCATAAGTCTGAGGCTCGAGTCCTTGCCGGGGCGATGTGTTTTTTTCTCGTGGCTTTTTCGGGGGCATCTTCTGCTCTGTGTAACCTTTGCACACATATCCTTTATCAAGCAACATAAGCCTGAGCATCGTAGATGGTTTCTAGTTTGCACGCCAACAACAACTGGCGTAAGATTCAAATTTACATATTTTATTCAGTTTGAATTCTACGGTCAAAAAATTTCAGAGAATTTTGTTTAGAATTTTATGGAGAATAAGCCATTTAGGACAGTCCTCAGGTTAGATTTTTTTTATTTAGCCTTTATAAAACATGCTCGTTATTTCCTTCGATGACAATATGAACTTTCTAATTTCTATCAAAATTTGTTTATCGCAACACTCGAGGATTCCTTCTTTTAATTCCTCCTCAGTTAACTTTTTCATTCGAGCTTTATAAACCCTTTATCCCAGAGTGTTGAGAGAATTCAATAACTCACGGGATTGCAATCTGGCGATTGAAGGGGTTAGTCATTTTTCACCAATACAAGTGATCGCAATATTTTCCAGATATGTGTGTCTAAACTAGGCATGCTCGTACCACTAGAAGAAGGGGGTGGCGAAACGAGTCTGGAAGGAGGGTGTGATGTTGTATTAAAAGATGGTCGATCTTTGAGATGCGGATAGATTGTTTATAGACATTAATGATACAATTCCCTATCTATAAATTATTTTCAAAATCCTTATATGAATATGAACAATATAAGCAAAAATTAAAACCATAATAAATCTTTTATTGATATCCTAAACTATTCGTGTATGAAAGTAGCAAAAGGATTGGGAGAGCTACTTAGTGCATTGCAAAGTGACAAGTATGGAGAAAGGTTTAATTCTACTGCTCTGAATACAATTCTATGAGATGTTGCACCGTCTCGTTGCGGTGAGAAATATGATCAGGGCCTTTTTTCTGGTGTAATGTACGTCTTAAACTTGGTTATGCGTTTTCATACCGCACTTTATTATGCCAAAGAAATAATAAAAGTCATTGGCGAAAGTTTAGCACATTTTAATGGCAAGATAAAATAGAGAACGAAAGAGGAGGTGGAATTGGGTGACTGCGGATTTCCTACTGAAGTATATTCAAATTTAAATTTCAGTTTGTTTTATGCACCACATAATATATACCTGGTGGATCCCACCCCTGCCGCTCAAATAAACTATTTTTACATTAATATTATCACAGTAACTACTAAACTTCTGGAGACAATATTTTAACATAATTGACAGCAAAACCCATCTCACTATGGCTGAAATTTGAAAATTAAATCATTATTTTTTTGCTCCCAATTCACAAAAATAACAATTTGTGTAAAAGCAAGACAATTACATTGATTAGAACTAATTAAATGATCGATTAACCATCTTCATTTTGATAAGGTAATCAGGGTCTTTTTTTCCATACATATATGCTTCGTTTCATTTCATTATTTTTAATTTCCTGCCATGATTGTAATATTTTGTCTTTTAATTCACGTTTAGTTCATATTTCGCGCTGCTGTACAATATCTTTGCTTTCCAGCGACTCCCAACTCAACATTCCATTAAAATACAGCTCGTGCTTTGAGGGAGACAGTCCTTCTTAGCAATAAATTCGACAATAATGAGGTGCAGCGAAACATATCTGTGTGGAAACAAGGTCAACAGAACTAAGTCGCATGCTCTTAATTATTCTGACTTATGAAGATCATGGAAGGAAAGAGAAGAATATTCAACGCCTGTCTAAACCCTGCATACTTCCCGGATGCTTACAAAACGGCTAAAATGATTTTTTCTGCCGAATCACGGAAAGGACCCGAGGTTGAGGGAGAGAGCTACCGGCCAATTTAATTCCTGGAATTTTGCGGGAAGCTCTTCGAGACGATCCACAAGCAAATACCGGTGTCTCAGCTGAAGGAGAACTCTCTTTGCAACTCGTACCAATTTGTGTTTAGACAAAATCGAAGTACAGAGATGGCGATAATGTCATCGCGGAAAAGCTTGCCCAAGCCAAACGGGAGAGGAGTTACGTGGATATTGTTTGTCGGGATCTATCAAAGGCGCTTGATAAGGTTTGGCAGAGGGGAATGCAGTTCAAGATCCTACGGCTGTGCTTAAGTGAAAACTTAGAATGAATTCTCTGTGACTACGTCATGGAGAGAGCGGCGTATATCAGTTTAGGGTGCACGGACGGACCAAAGTTTGCGCTCACTGCGTGCCTCCCGAGAAACCTCCACTATCTACTCGATTTAAACTGCAAATGTCCCGGCCCATGCGAAACCACTTGCCTCAACATTCACTACGTTGATGATTTCATCGAATTTCTAGGGCATCGGGCGCAGTCAAACTCTATACATGTTTAGAAATCGTGATAGCAACAAGAGGATGATCTAGAATGCAATTATAAGATCTACACTGCTCTACCCGGCTCTGTCCTCTCTTGTAACTCTAGAACACAAAATAGGAGACTACATGTGCTGCAGAATAAATACGTGTACCTAATCACGGGTACAAGCAGGTGAGAAAGAAGCCACAAAGAACAGCTACACTGGGAGGCGGGGTTAAGTCCCATTAATATGTCATTTAAGAACGGACAGAGAAAATGAAGGAACTGGTTAATCAAGAATTGAATGATGAAATCATTCAAATGATTAACGAGAACAGAAGAGCTGTAAGTCGCGCCAGATTTCCAAGTTCCACGAGTCTAGTGGCTGGCGGAGACGAAGTTATTTTAACAAAAATAATGACACAAAAACCTTATAAAGAAGATAATACTCCGAACTATGAAAATCACTAACATTCGACCACAAGTTTAAAGGATCAAGACTTATTTTAACCGAAAATACCCTCAAGAGAGAAGAAAGAAGAAACAAAGAACACAACTTACATTCATTACAAAATAAAGAAAAATAAGGAATACTAAGCACAAATCTAAAGAAATTTATTGAAATTACAACATCAAAATGCGTATTACATACCCAAAAAATATTAAGATTAGTAAGACAAATGGGTTGAACGCCATTTCAATATAAACTATAAACCAAAACAACCAAAAAGACACAGAGCAAGAAAATGATGAAAGCGATTGGCCTGACCACCAGGCGCTTAGCCTCTCTATGCGACTCTCCCGCACTACTTTCCCACACACCCTTCTTTCCCCTACATACACTCAAACCAACTTACAGCAATTCGTATGACCTTATGACCTTTTAGGACCTACAAAACTTTCAACAAGGTGGGCAATCCGACCCATATTAGTTTTCTTTGAATAATTCCAGGACTAACCTTGGGAGGACCTTGATAATTATATCATTTCAAAAGAGAATGTAAAACAACATGGAGGGTTTTTAATTTCGTTAGAAGCGGGGGGATAGTTACGATGTTATTGCACCTCAAACTCATTGAAAAGTAAAATGGTTACCATACGTCCCCCCGACCTACGGACCGACTCTAAAGTTAGAGTAGCACGCGACTAAAAAGAGACTTCGATTAGCTCGTCAACACTTTTGTGGTAGAAACCGATCTTTTAATTGGTCAAATCAAATAAAATATTCATATTTCTTTTTGGCACGAATTTATTGTTTTCAATTTTAACCCTAAGTTGTCAAAGATTTGGGTATGGATTGTATTAAAATATTATCTGTATAGAGTTACGAATTACTGAGATATGTTAAATTAAAAAATGTGAACTTTTTGGGAGGGTCACCTGATATCAACAAAGGCTCAGCCTCTCCCCAAAACCGGACCTATTTTAAAGAAAAATAACTCGAAAACGAACCCTTTTTACGTTAATATTCCTATAAGGTATTTTGTTTCGATAGTTTTAAATATTTAAGCAATGATAAACAATTGTTATATAACGTTAAGAAATTTATAATATTTTATAATATTTTTTATACCTATGTAAAAATGAGGTAAAATAACAATTCTAACAATTTTTTTATATTATATGTCTTTTCCTAACATTTGTGTATCATTTAATAGTAGTAGATCCTTTAAGTTCAGCTGTGGCCTATCAAAAGAAATTACAAAAAATGGTACTAATTGTGTACGGAGAGTGTTCTATATGGTCACTATCCGTACAAAAACACCTTTTAAAAAAATGGCACCATAAATCTGAACTGGTAAACATATGTCAAAGTTCTGTATGTAGAAAATTAACGTATTGATGTGAGCTACCTGTTGGACACTTTGGATTTATGCTAACTTTAATACTTTAGTTTTGATGACTAAAAAAACACTAGCAGTACGATCCGTGTCCACCTGAGCTTACGTGCAAATAGCATTGAAAAAGTCGGATATTATTTTGCCCGTCAGAGTTTTATGAAACGGCAGTTTTTAATCCATTTTTAAAAGACCTGTTTTATTTTTGTTTTATATCCTATAAATAGAATACTTTGAAGAAGATGTGATTCTAATTCGGGCATTACAAGAAGGGAATTTGATTTCGCACTGAAATATTATAAAATACCCAATTCGCAAATGAAATAAAGTACTGTGGCTGATTTCCCAAAAAAGCTTAAGGAAACTGGTATCATCCAACCTTGGATGATTAGTGGATGCCCCAAAAGTAAGAAAATTAAAAAATATATATATATAGAAACTGGATGAATTAATCGTAATAATTAATAAAGAAGATGCTGGGCTAAAGACTTTAAGATGTTGCCAAAAATATTTACGTAGATTAACATTAATTTTACAGTTATAAGAATTTGGTTTCAAGAGGTAAAAAAACATTAAAGGTTGAAGCTTCTCGAAATGATCCAAATTATCATTTCTGAGGAGACGTTTCAAGAAAGTGAGAAGTTACATATTTGAGATTCAATCCTTGTTTCTTTTAAAGTTACTTTGAAAGGAAAATCTTCTTTAATCTTCTTCAATTGCGGCTTAAAGAAGAAATCGATACTCTCGTGCGATGAAATATTTACACCAATGTTAGCCGAGATTAATGAGAAGAGTTGGGATACGTCTTCATGCAACATGGAGCTTCCTTTCATCCTGCTAAGGAAATTTCAGTTTTTAGTCGCGTGACTTTGTAAGTTATTACATAAGTCGATCCGTAGTTCGTCGGTCGGATGATAAACGTTTTACCTTCCAATGGTATTTTGAAGGAAATAACATCATAACTATTCGGCTGATTCTAACGAAATTCGAAAACTTAATGTTGTTTAACATTCTCTTTCGAATGGATTAATTGACAAGGTCCTCCTAAGGTTAGCCCGGGAATTGTGGAAAGTTTGAAGGTGGTAAGGTCAAGTGGTGATAAGTGAGAATAATTCAGAGCAAGAGAGTTAGATCCGTTGACCTTGTTCTCAAAGGACATTGCTTTTCTTTAATTGAACCCGAGAAATTGTCACCATGAAGCACGACCTTAACTTTTTTGCCATAGAGAAGAAAGCAAACCATAATGGGCAATACTTTGGATTGGCAAAATTATCCTCAATACTCCATTGACAAAGATTGAACCATTCATTAACAATTAAGTAAAAGGAATTAGCGGTTGATAAATTTTATACTCTTTTTTGCACTTTTAACATTTTATACTTTTTTTGCACTACTTTGTAAAAATTAATTTCAATATCAAAAGAAGCCAATGAATCAAACAAAGTTATTTATGTATTAAAAGAGAAAAAAATAAACTTTCCTTTAGAAATTATTTCGAATTTAGCTCTACTTATTTGGTATGCGAGATAGAAGCAACCAAAATCGGCTCCTATTTAATGGTTTGGGGGCAGCCCATATATATATATATATATATATATATATATATATATATATATATATATATATATATATATATATATATATATATATATATATATATATTATAGAAATAAGTGCATAAAAATATGCAACATCAGATTCGAATTCTAATATTGGGGGGCTTAATTGTGTATTGGTTAAGATTGAATCCGTTTTTGGTGCTTATATTGTTGTAAGATCATTCTGTTGCTTAGATGATATATTTAGATCATCCAGAACAGAAGATTATAGTAAATAAATGCTGGTTTGGTTTACGTGTCAATAATATGCGAGTACAAAAGTATAGGTAGAATGGGTAGCTCAAGGATTATATTAAGTATATTTTTCATATAAACCGAAAGTTTTTAAAACGTTATCAAAGCGATTCTACAGTAAACTAGAACGTTCATGGTGGATTGGTTAGCAGCTAATTTAGATGCGAGATTGGTCATTTGTTGTCACGACTTCGCCGGAGAAACGTTTCTAAGAGGGCAATGGTGAAGACTGATGAGCATTCAGAATCTGCAAGAAACCTCATTGTTAACTTGCACAAGGCCGATCATTGATAAAGCCAAATTTCCAACATTGAGAACACTCCAATTTCATCTGTAAAGAACATTATTGTGAGGTATAAATCTGATGACATCACAGGAAATCGTCCGTGTGAAGCCCAACCAAAGAACTTGAGATCTAGAGATGTTGGGTCTCTGTTGAAGAGAGAAACACTCCCAACACCTCATCAAATGAGTTACACACAAGCATTGCAGCATGCGGGGTTTATGTATATGATTCAACAGTACAACGTTATCCACACTGGGAAGGATTTTATGGACGTGTCTTTTGAAGGAAACCTCTGTCGAAAGCTCATAAAGAGGCCAATTTGCTGATCGCTAAAGAGCATATGGGAAAGGCCAAGCTAAATTAAATAAAGTACTATGGTAAGATGAGATAAACCTCGAGCACCTTACCAGAAATGGCCAACGGTACGTTTGACGGAGATCTGGCGAAGCTTCATAGAAAAGAAAACCGTCCCCACTGCCAAACATGGAGGAGGTTTGATTATGTTTTTATGTTTCGCTGCTGCTGGCACTATCTTATCAAAAGTGATACATGACCGCCATGAATTCTGATAAGTATCAGTCCATACTTAATGAAAACGTAAAGCAATCGGCAAGAAAACTGGGACTTGGAAGGCATTTCACTTCTCAACACAACAATGATTCCAAATATACCAACAAGTTTACTCAGAAGTATCTAACACAACCTCACATTTGAAAAGCATCGAACATGCTTGGAAGGAGCTGAAGAAGTGTGTGCGTAAGAGTGGCCCTTGCAATATTGTTGGATTGGAAAAGTTTGCTAAACAAGAGCGGATAAAATCCCTGAAACGTCCACGAATCTTGTATATTATGTATTATGAGAAACATATTAGGACTATTAATGAGGCCAGAGGGCGTCATACCAGATATTAATTTCATGTTGACATTATTTGTTTTTCGCTTCCCGATAAATAAATCTTTGTCATTATTATACTTTATTTTATTTTACCATTTTGTATTAATATTTGGTTGCAAGTGAAGTCTAAATTCAAAAATATTGAAAAAATATCAATCATATAGATGTTGCTAATACTTATTCACTATTCTTCACCTATATAAATATATATATATATATATATATATATATATATATATATATATATATATGAGAAATTAAACCACATTCTCCGAAGGCAATTTAATTCAGAACAGTTTCGGTGTATCTCACACCCTTTTTCCACTGACACTGGATAGAAAATATGAGAGAAGTGCATATAAGCATAACACAAGGTCAGATCGTGAAAGATCCCCTCTTTTTCCCCAATCCCCTACTTGTGGCTAATCTGGGGGGGTAGGTGTTAGGCCTAAACATATTGAAGTGACATTTTACTATTTTGTTTATTTTCTTTCTTATTACAGGATTAAAAGAAAATTGACCCTCAGATAGATTTAAATTACGAACTGACGATATCAAGCTCGATTCTACGATTCTTCTCTTAACATAGTTAGCCGATTTAAATACAATTTTACTTCCATTGAAATCGATCGTATGATTCTTGTCTCTAACATGGCAAAATATTCTACTGCTTTCGCTGCCCACTCTAATATCTCTTTTGTGTTCATACAATCTCTTGTCGAGATTTCTCCCCGTTTCCCCTATATAAACTTTACGGCAATCGTTGCATGGTATTGCATATACTCCTATGTTATGATGTTCTTTGGGTTTCCTGGTAATCATCAATTGGTTTAAGGAATTATTATATTTAAAGGCTAGATTAATACCCGCTTTTTCAAATATGTCCTTTAAACTATTTAATTTATTATTAAATGGCAATGTTATACATTTTTTTAAGTCATTAGTGCGGGAAGGCTTATTACCATAGAATGTTTTCCTAGCTGCAAAATGGGCAGACGATATGAACCAATCGGGGTAATACAAATTAGAAAAAATAGTCCTGATAATGACAATTTCTTAATCTAAATAGGAAGGATGACATATTTTGTATGCTCTAAGGAAAAGGTTAGAAATTACCGATTATTTAACAGTATTATCGTGAAACGAAAAATAATGTATATAGGCATTCGAGTGGGTTGGTTTCCTATACACGTCAAGTTTAAATTCATGGTGATCTTTATTAATGAGGACATCTAAAAAGGGTAATCTATTATCATACTCCCATTCATATTTAAATTTGATGGAGACATGCAAATTATTCAAATTATTAAAAAAAGTATCAAAATCATGGCCATTAGGCCATACAGAAAATACATCGTCAATGTACCTTAACCATATAAAGTTAGGGGGAGAAATTGTGGGAAGCAGTTCAGTCTCAAAATATTCCAGGAATAGACATGCCAATATCGGAGATAAACTATTTCCCATGCTAAGGCTAAATATTTGTCTATAAAACTCATTATTTACTCGAAACACATTGTCAGAGAGACATAATTCAACTAAATCGATAAATTTACTTGTAGAAATGGGAGGATCCAAATTAAGTCTAGGCATGATTTCCCGCAGAAGGCCCATGGTTTGGTCAACCGGAACTTTGGTAAACAAAGAGTTTACATCAAAGCTCAAAAGTTTTCCATCCGGTAATTGCAAGTGGTTGAGGCGGTCAACGAAATCTTGAGTGTTCATAATGTGTGGCTCGCCAAGCATTTATCTCCAGCAGTTGGAAGAATCTCATCTGCACACATTGAATAAAAAGGTAAGTTCTCTCTTTAATATACTAAAGACTGCTAACGCAACTCGTTCAAGGATAATTTAAACACTTCAACCAAAATAGACTTTTACTGTACATTAATCAACTCGAAGAAAAATTACTATATACATGTACAAAATACAACTTAAAAATGGTTCTTAAGTCACGCTACCAATACTAGGTTCCTGGTGGCTTTAAGGGAGACCAATTTACTTTAAACAAAATTCGTTTTTATGATATACAAATAATCTACGTTAAACGCACGGGGACATGAAAATAGGATTGATTACTTACATAAGGTAGTGGGGTTTAACCAGAGAATCTAAACGAAACATTCACTCGAATCTTGTCCGGGGAGGAGGCGTGAGTGTAGTTTATTGGCTTCTGCTAGATGGCGTTACTTCGAACGAGGGTTGTATGAGTGACGTCTTGCTAAATTTCGAGGTGACGGAATAGAAAGAATCAAAACAAAACGCCGATGAGGCGGTGAGGTGTCATGTGTTTATGACCTTGTAAAGGTTTTCTTAGACGCGGCTCAAGGATGGCTGTCTGATTTTCTAGCAATTTGGTTTAGCTTATAGAGCTTCTCTTTTGGGTGAGAAATCTATCTAGTCTAGGGGTTGTCAAACTCAAATAGGGTAAGATCACTTGACGATCTTCGGTACTCGAACTGTGCTGAGGGTTCCTTGGAGGAAAGATCATTGGACAATCTTTAGTAATCGAACTGTGCCGATGGTACATGAGGTAAGATCACTTGACGATCTTTGGTATTTGAACTACGCCGATTATACTTGGTGCAATCTGGTATTGCCAAGAAAATGAAAGTCCTTCTTAACTTGCTGGAGAACTCTATCCCGTCAAGTTCTTATCGATCTCGTGACGAAAACGAAAAAGTACTCTTTTTCTCCTGCCGAACATTTTTATACTCGAATTACTCCCGTGGCGTAATGGGAAGGGTAATACGAATAACAAGGTGAGACCCGCAGGTGCCTTTCCTTTTGAGGGGCGGCTGTTATTTCTCTTCCTCGACATTTTGAAATTCGGGAAACGGGATCTCATATTGAGTCGACAGAAGTGGGTATCAATTCCACCGTGCTTTGGCATCGTGGCGCTCTGGGGGGAGCGTAATACGAGATCGACATTTTAAATTTTTGACTTGCTTGTTTATAAATACACCCTCGGGGGGTAAGCATTTTGAGCAGAGGTCAGGAATAACTGTCTCCTAAATTTACCATTTTTATTGTTCTTGTATTTTACCGGGGACCGGGTAGAGGGGCTCAGAGAAACCCAGGTGGGCTTTGTTTTTCATTCATTAATGCTCCTTGCCCTGAGGAAGACCTCGATATATATACACTCGAAATTTCTTAACTGCCTTGGTTAACTCGTATATCTCTCGTGTTCTTTTCCTTGGAACTTAAAAAGTTGTGAACAAATGGTATTCAAAGGCTTTAGAATCATTGAAAGGAAATGATTGATAATGATGGGGATTGTATTAATGAATAAATTCTAATAAAACTTAAAATTCAGCTACATTTTTTTTCTCATCCGACATTACTTATGGGATAATCTGATATATAAATGAAAGCAAGACACATACTCCGATATGCAGATGAAGGGGGTATAAAGGGAAACGAAAGAGAGATTAAAATAAAATCAAACCGTTGTTTACAGCCCAAAGGATGTGGAAAGAGATGATAATTATCCCAACATGAATTGTATTAAAATCTAGGAATATGCCGTAGAGATACTAAATATAATAAATGAAAAGGAGAGAAAGAGAGATGATTGCCAGGAAACCCAAAGAACATCATAACATAGGAGTATATGCAATACCATGAAACGATTGCCGTAAAGATTATATAGGGAAAACAGGGAGAAATCTAGACAAGAGATTGTACGAACACAAAAGAGATATTAGAGTGGGCAGTAAAAGCAGTGGAATATTTTGCCATGTTAGAGACAAGAATCATACGATCGATTTCAATGGAAGTAAAATTGTATTTAAATCGGCTAACTATGTTAAGAGAAGAATCGTAGAATCGAGCTTGATATCGTCAGTTCGTAATTTAAATCTATCTGAGGGTCAATTTTCTTTTAATGCTGTAATAAGATCGCAAATAAACAAAATAGTTAAATGCAGCCCTTCAATATGTTTAGGCCTAACCCCCCCCCCCCAGATTCGCCACAAGTAGGGGATTGGGAAAAAAAGAGGGGATCTTTCACGATCTGACCTTGTGTTATGCTTATATGCACTTCTCTCCTATTTTCTATCCAGTGTCAGTTGAAAAAGGGTGTGAGATACACCGAAACTGTTCTGAATTAAATTGTCTTCGGAGAATGTGGCTTAATTCCTCATCTTTTCTTGCGATATTGCATTAATTTTCATCATACATATATATTATATATATATATATATATATATATATATATATATATATATATATATATATATATATATGTATATGTATTAAACTGAAAAGTAATCGTATCCTTTTTTGTATGACTGAAAACTATCGATCAGTTGTGGTAGTTCTGATAACTAGCAAGCATCTACCACGTTCAGGCTTATGCTGCCTCGTAAAGGAATTGTGTGCAAAGGTACCACATATACCATCCTAAACCACAGTTTCAGGTGGCCGTTATCTTTGCAGATGCGAACGGAAGAGTTTATTTAGGAAAAAATATGTCGCTTTGCGTTTTGGTCACGTTAGCTCAGTGGTTTGGGCCAGATGGTTCCACGCGTCCTATGCGGCGAGGAGAAACGCTACTATGATCTATATATATATATATATATATATATATATATATATATATATATATATATATATATATATATATATATATATATATATATATATACAGCTACGGCATAGCCGAGTGGACTACAATGAGATAAGCCATATCAGGTATGGTTATTTTTCTGATGGATTCCCGGTTCGTGCCTCTTTCCCAGCGCCTGCCATAAACTGCAGATACCCTTGGTTCGAATCCTCCGTTAATCAGTAGATCCCCTGCTGATAAATAAAAAGCCTCAAAACGAGTTCACTTAGGTGCTTAAAACTCATGCAAAATTATTATTATTATTATTTTTATTGACAGTGAAAAGTGGAAACCAACGTGAAAACTCCAAATAAAGTTCTTGAAAATAATTTGTAAAGAAAATGTTAAGATTATGGCAGGTGAAAATCTGCAAAAGCTCTATAGCTGGAATACCCTAAACAGGAGACTACTTTAGCCCCTCGGGTGCGCAACTCTTCTGAAAACTGTTTAACTTCCACAAGAGAAAAATCCTTGGGCTTGAATTATTGTCCTGTCATCAAACGCGCGCTCATAAGCAGAGACCAGGTTTTACGTGGCTATTTTTTATTCCTGTCCAGAGAACTGAAATCGGGGTAAGTTTCAGGAGAGCTGCGCACTCTTACAGTCCTGGCGTCCCATGTACTATTCTCGTTTGGTTACTCTGCCTATCTTTCTCCCCACTTTTTAGCTTTCCCTTATTTCACCACTCTTGCCAATTTAAATCATTGAATTTTCAAAACCCCAAAAAGGAAGAAAAGGAAGCAGATTCAGATCACTCTAGTCTTAATTTGCAAAGTGCTTCCTCCTTTATTTACAAACACCCACTGTAATTACTTTATTTACAAAAGACCTAATTTATTTATATACAGAAGACTTAATAAATTTATTTACAAGGGACTCAATTAATTTATTTACAAAAGACCTAATTCTTTATTTACCCTAAACTTCATTCTATTATGTACGAAATACCTAATTCATTAACTCATAAAAGACTTTTAACCTAATTTCAAAAGAATACTTTCCTTTATTTGCAAAATACCTCCCTCTTGTTTTACTAAAGACTTCATCCTTTTATTTACAAAGGACCTGATTCCTTTATTCAAAAAGTCCTGATTCCATTATTTTAAAAAAAGACATAAATTTTGGTTTTATAAAATACCTAATTCTTTTATTTACCAAATATCTTAATTCTAAATTTAGAAAAGACTTTTCCTTTATTTACAATAAACCCCATTCCTTTCAATACCAAACACCCCATTACTACATTTAAAAAAATGTAATTCAATTGTTTATTAAAGACTTCTTTCCTTTATTTACACATGACCTCATTTCTTTATTTTCCAAATATCTGATTCCTTTATTTACAAATCTACCAAATACCTCATTCCTTTATTTACAAAGTACATCTTTGTTTTACTTACTAAAAAACTCATTTTTTTTACAAAACATAATTTCCTTTATTTACACAAATTTCTTTATTTACAAAAAGAACCTAAAAAAGACATAATCAGTTAAGAGGTCATTATAAATAAAGAGGAAAGTGCTTGGAATCAATTTTGCATAATGGTGACTGACTGCTACTTTGAGAAGTAGAGGTAAAAGATTAAAAAGTAAACTCGAATCATTCATACTGTTCCTCCTCAGAAGTTCGAACTCATTTATTAGTACTCTTATTTTCATCACTGTTCTAAAATAAAAGGGGATGGAACCGCATCAAGGGCAAAATTAAGGCGACTTCTACAACCATCGAACCCATGCCCGAGTTCAGCCGTCTTTTAGAACACGAGACGAGAGTAATTAAAATATTTTAATTTTTAATTCAAAATGGAAAGAGTTAATTGAAATGGTCAGCGATCAGTTGTCTCCTTATGGTAGACAATCACGTTGAGATTTAGTGGTTGCCTGCCTATAGAGACAAGCACATTGGATTTAGTTGTTTGTTTCCCTCTGGCGAATATCAAGCAGAGATTTAGTTGTTTCCTCTCCTCCGTCAGATGATGACACCTTTCGCCAACCTCGGTCTGGTGGGTGTCACGCGCGTCTTTCCATTTTGGTTGTGAATTTCATTCAATTTAATTCTTTTTTGTGATTGGCGGCTTCTGGAACACGACTTGGGCGCTCACCTCATTAATGAGAGGCTCGTGTCTTATAATTAGCGCGCGGTCTCGAAAAGAACGATGGCGGTCGAATTGGAAATTAAAACCAACCTTTACGAGGACATTTTGATGGCTCCTCTGGGTGGAGACCCCCCTCGCCCCTAAAGGAGTTAGCGCTCGAGACATTACAAGTTAAAACGATCGGTTACATTGAACATCGTAATGGTGGCTGAGTTGTTTTCACTTTATGATTTAATGAAATTGCTGAAAAAATAGCCTCTATCGAACAGACACCGCTCCACTTTTATCGTTTTGTTTGGCGAAAGGCGGCCTGGGGAAGGCGTGCCCTTTCCCCTCGGATCATTGGTGCTTTGTGCCAAATAAGAATATTTTTCATCACACGTTAGAAAAAGTTAATCATAGTGATTAAAAGTTAAAAAATGGCGCCATTTTAATGTGAATATTTTTATGATATCGATGCTTAAAGATGAAATCATCATCCTCATAACTGTATAATTTAAGAAGGGGATTTTCTTTTAGTATTTGAATAATAATTTCATCTTAGTTTGGTTATGACTTATGTTTTTTTATCAAATTTATTTCTAATAATTCTTTTATAATATCAAAAAACAAAATGGTAAAGTTCAGAAATAAATATAAGTATCGAAATTTTGTAATGTTTTTAAAACTCAAAGAATTACAAATGGTGAAATTCAGAAAATTTATTTTTATATATCTTCTTCTATAACTATATTTTAGCAACGCGATATTTTGAAAGGGTGAAAATTTAGTTTAGAGTTCCTTTTTAAAATTATTATAATTGGCGAAGTTCAGAAAATTTATAAAATTTAACCATGGCTGCTTTTTTTTAGGATTTTAGGATTTTTTAGGATTTACGAGTATTCGAAAAGTGTGGCCTCACTTTGCTTAAAATAAAACGGTCTTTTCCTTGACTCCCGATCGACAATCTAATACATTGTTGTGACTTATGAATAAGATGAATGAATAGAATATATAATAAAATTATTTATATACTTATTTACTCTTTAATAAAATTCTTTGTATTCATCCATGGACTGATTAATAATACCAACCCAAACGATTGCTTAGTCGAATTTAGCTTCTCCCATCAAGCATAAACTATCATCAAATAAAATCACATCCGAAATAACCATCAAAGTTAATATATTAATTGTGACCCATTTATTACTAGTCCAAACAAGGGTTACTTCGCAGGTTTATCTTCATTTCATTTTTATAAAGTCCTAATTTGAACTTAATGGTAGAATTTAAAGAAAAAACTTTAAAAATAATTCTGAATTAAATTGAAAATTCAAAGATACCCCCCAAAATGCAATTTTCCAAAAAGAATGAGAGGAAATTGGCTACAAAACTTCATTTTTAGCCTCTACCGCCCTTGTTAGACTTTATTAGGTCAGGAGAAATGGTTAGGAGATACAAATTGGATAATGGACAAAGGAAAAGATCAATATTGATACTGCCACATTTTTTAGGGCACAAACTTCTATCAATTTGACACAAATTGAGCAAATTCAGCCAACTAAACGCCATTCAATAACGAATCCACCCACACACTCCAATTGTAGACTACGAAGTATAAGTGGCGCAATAAAGCTTTTTTCTCTCAAACAAAATGTGATTGATACAAATTTTGATCTTGATTGTTTAAATCTGAGCTCTTCACTCACCAAGAGACGGCAAAGTAGAAATCAGAGTCAAAAAAAGCTGTAATTAAAAGAAAAATATTCCAATAATTGCCAATAAATTTGAGGGCTGTGTATAGTAAGGGGAAGCTAGAAGAGATAATAATTTTTTTTTTAAAAAGCCGAATTGTATCTTTAGCTCAACATTTCTTTCGGCCTTAGTTCGTTTAGGTAGATTCTTATTATATGGGCTTCTCTCGTGATGGGACCATCATCCAAGGAAAAGTAAGTGGTTTACAAGCAAAAACTGACGATGGCATTTCATGCTGTAAACTTTCAAGGGGCTCAAAGGAAGACTAATGGCTTGCTAGGGATAGCGTAATCTTTACCTACCTAAGTTCGAAATGATGACGCTCCTCTCGCGGGCGACCTTTGTGTTTAGGCGCAACTTTTCCTTTCAAACTCTAGCCTCTTCGCGACCTCGCGGCAGTTCATTATTAATTAACGGATGATACTGGGCGGTAAGGCAGTACGCGATATAAAATGTTTATGCGTGGCTACAAAGGAGGTAAAAAACTAGTAAATGATTTGAGTTAATTTTCATTTCTAATTTGTATTATTCTGAAGCCAACAAAAATCCTGTCATCCTAAAAGTTATTATTTTCCCCTAAAGCTAACAAACGAACATCAACGTGGTTTATCCAGAGAGTTTTGAAGAAGTCCAAAAAATGATAGAGTTACGGTTAATATCTGTACGAGATATAAGCCCGATAAGTACATAGAGACTACCAGAGATGCCAGGTATGTATGTGAGGACGACATAGAGGCAGAAGGCGGTTTTATTTAATAATCCTTTGTTATACATATGTAAAAACATATCTAGCAATTTCTATGGAAATCATTTTTCCTATAGAATATTACCGTTTTTACTCAAATTATAATCGTGTTCTCAAATAACTGACCCATCCTTCATTTGGGGAACCCGGGAACGGAAGTAAAGAAGAGAAAACTTAAATGCAAAATAACAAGAGATAAACAGAGCGAGAATAGTAAACAAAGAGAGCTAAAGTGGAGGGGAATAGCAAACTTCACTGAGTGTGACAGAAAGGCATATTCAAATCCTTTATGACCCAATTCATGATGAGTACAATTGCACAAAATTTAAAATATATGAACTTTCTAATGGGGAAAGGGTGGTAATTATTTGGGGGGTTTCTGCTTTTAATGACTTATTTTTCAGGTTTCGATCCATGGATCATATTATTTTGAGAGTACTTTTGGTGGAAACCCCAAATTAGTTCTGTATACTAAAAGGAAATATAAAATACAGATTTCGTTGAGTATAGTAAAATAAAGAATAAAAAAGAGAAGTTTCGTTGGACATAGTAAAAAAAGGAATGAAAATTCCAGCAAGTTTCGTTGATACTAAAGAAATAAATATTACAGGAGATTTTGCACTGACTACTATTAAGGGGTTGAAAATTACAGATTTCTTCCGAAAGTAATAAAAAGTACTAAAAATTACAGCAGGTTTCTTTGATGTTAAAAAAAGAGTGCAAAATACTGAAGCAATTCGTTGAGGTTATAAAAAATGACTGAAAATCAGAGCAGGTTTCATTAAAAGTAATTAGAAAGAATAAAAAATAAGCAGGTTTGCTTGAGAGTAGTGGAAAAGAAATTAAAATTGTATGTTTCCTTGAGAGTACTACAAAAAAGTGAGGGAAAATTGCAGCATGTTTCATTGTGAACAAATGGAAATTACAAGTTTTTATGATAGTACAAGAAATGAAAATTACAGTGTTTGGTTTTCATTGTGAGTGCTAAACAAGTAATGAAAATTACAACAAGTTTCGTTGAAATTAAAAAAAGAAAGAAATGGTCAAGAAGTTTAGTTAAAAAACTTAAAAAACAAGGAAAATGACATCACTTTACAGTTAGGTTTTACAGTCTCAAACATTAGATGTAGATGTTTTGTGACGCCCTCTATCGGAATGAGATAGATAGACTCATGGGTAAAAGATTTGAGACTAATATATATTTTATTCTTTTTTTTAATTTAAATGATAGTAATAATTAATCAGACATTAAAAGTATTGCAGGTTTATTAAAAAATCGGCATCTCAAAAATAATTAGCATTCCTTTGCTGAATCCAAAATCGAGCTCTCGTTCTGTTCAGGTAGGAGGTGGGTTTCAATCCCTGGAGCTTTGCTATCTGATCAAAAGGGTAAAATGAGAACAACTATTAGTTAAATGAATGTTGTATAATTATAATCTTTTTCGGAATACTTTTTTAAGAATAAATGCTAGAATCTTTTTTAATTCCAGAAATGGTTCTTTCCAAAGAGAAGCATGCAACCATTGTTACCCTGCAGCAAAGTAGCTTAGAATGAAAGGTGACAGTTACTAAGGATATTGAATCATAAAGCACCCTCTTTAGGATCAATAATGACTTTAAAATTACTAGTTAATTTCCCGTGAAGAAGTCTTCTGGACGCCCAAGTGCTTCAAATGAACGCCAAGAACACCTCCTAGTAAGGATTGGGTTGTTTACAGCGCCTAGCTTGCTCACGTTAGGAAAGTACCAGGTGTGAACGCTGCACGCATAGAGTGAAACGGAGATTTTTCGATGAAGGTGTTAAGTCGAGTAGGGCTGTGGTGAAATCTCATCTCACCAAGAAGAACCTTACAGATGGGCTTTACTTTTGTAGGAAATGTAAAGAGTTGAAGAATGGGGCAAAGTGATACTTTCTGATAAAACTTCCTTCCGATTGTTTGGAGCTTGTTGATGATACCTCGTTATGAGGAAAGAGAAACGCTTTGACTTTTGAGCTCTGTGCCGTCCTCAAGGTGAAGCATCTGGAGAGTGCGTATGTCTGGGATTACTTCTCTTCTAAAGGAACTGAAGCACTAACAATTTTGCCCAAGAATTCTGCTATGAACTCAAAAATGGTACCAAAAACGTGCTTCATCAGCAACTTTTCGCAACAGTTCAGGACCAATTTAAGGATAAAAACTTGTATCATTCAGCATGACAGCGCACGTTGTTACAAAGAAAACGCAATAATAAGGTTCTTGGCTGAAAGATGCATCGAACCTTTGGGCTCTTGACTCGGGAATTCGCCCGATTTGAACACAATAAAGATTTTGTGGACAAGAATCAAACTGACGATTGATAAACAGAAGCCATACAATTGTGAGCATTTGTGAGTCTTATTGCACAAAAATGGGCCAATATCTGTCAAGATCGCATCCCAAATTTGGTCTTCACCATGCACGAACGAATCGAAGGAGTCGTGAAGAACAACGGACATCATCGGCGATATTTCTTTTCGGTACATCAATTGACTGTATTTATTAATAAAATAGGTTTGGCCTCTATATTTTTCTATATTTCACCCTCAAATTATGATACGAACATACTAAAACAAATGCAACGTTGGATTAGCTCTATTAAAATCCTTATATGAAAAAATATAATAGTGTCAAAACTTTTGCCCACGACTGTAATGATGACAGGTTAATTATTCTCTAATTTAAAGCGCAATAATAACGAGGGCGAATCAAACAGATGGTTTGCAAGGAGACATTAGTAACGAGGGTGGAGATGATATAAAACGGAAAATGTGTGGAAGATATATAGATGCAATTCATCGTGCAGACACTGGTCCCAGAAAGGCACATGATCCTCCAGATGTCAGCCACAGCAAAATTGTCCATGGTATACCTGATATCCCTGTGTCTGTGTGTGTGTGCGTAAAAGGATAGAATGGGAAAAGAAATGTGGGAAAAGTAAAAAGAGTAAAGAGAAAGAAAATGCAGGGTGTGAAAAACTACTAATCGAACCTCAGCCAAGAGGGAGGGAGAACCCCCCTTTCCCCCTCCCGGCCCTGAGCCGGGTCGAATGGACGAAATCTGATCGGCGATTGGCCTGCGAAATTAGTCGCTTTGCAACAGGGGGGAAGAGGCTTGTAAATAAAGGGAGAAATAGGCAAAACGGGAATGTATATATAGGAATAAAGCCCAGATAGTCTGAATCTAGTTTGAGACTGCCGGGCATTGGGGCCGGGAGGGCTTTCCACTAGAGGGGCTACAATTCAGACTCGTTGGTTATCCGCCATGAAAATCCAATTCCACTGCGCTCATGCTGCTTCCTGAACACGAGGATATTACTCTCGAGAGACCAGTTAAATTTGTAAGAAACGTGCGAAGAAGAAAAATTGGATGTATGGGGATTTATGCGCTGTTTTGCCCCATAAGTGCCCTTGATTTCATTCAAGCACACCCATTATTTTCGGATTTATCCCATACACAAGGCGCAAACACTAAGCTTATTTTTCCTCGTCATTAAATGACAACACATTCTTCCATTACAAGTCACACAACCGACACCTGAGAGGCAGAGTGAAAGCTATTGTTCAAAGTAGCGATGCAAGAAATATGCAAGAAATTTACAACAAATAAGAAGAAATATACAAGAAATAAACAAGAAATATGTTCCCCCATTTCCTTTTTTAGGCTGGCCTCTAGTGGATCTTGCGGTTTTGTTGGTCGGAAATTATTTAAAATGCTCTCGTTAGAAAGAGAAGGCATTTATTTTTAGTAAGGAAGATATGGTTGAGCAAGAGAAAGTAGTACTTTCCAGCACAACTACACAACTTTGATATTAATTAAAAACCGCAAATTAAAGAACAGAATTCTGTAAAAATAAAATGAAGGGTTGTTAAGTTTATGTCATCCTAATGAAACGTGCTAAAGGAATTATGGCCATTGTTGCTCGTCGTTTTAGCGGAATTTGAAAAAAGACCCCGTTAAACAGGAGCAAAGTACTTTAATACAAACGAAAAGAGAGAACGGCTCGAGGTAGTTTAGAAAGCAGTACTAACATCAGCCGAAAATGCATAAAATGAGAGAAATTCCCATCTGCCACTACAAATTGCGCTCCAACTAAAATATAAACAGAATATGTGCGGTGGAAAAAAATATGAGCTGGAGCACTAAGGTGTGCTAGAATTAATTGCATTATTTACCGAGAAACCTAGTAGTTTAAAGACTCTGTAAAGGTCAAGCCGATCATAGAATTGCTCGCCCAGTTCCTTGATGATGTAGTAAAATGGTTAGAGTATAATTGTGTGCAAAAGCACCAAATATATAGCAATCTGTGCGAAATGTGGTTGGGGAGTTGAGAAGTATTCTTCTTGCACGCCGCCATTTGCAGCCTCTCAGGAGGTCAATTTTTAAGAGTTCTTTTTCTTTTGAAGTAGTACTTGCTTGACTTGGAGTCTGTAACTGTCAGCGGAGTCCAACAAGCGAATAATGAGCCTTCAAGATAATTCCGGCGATATTTTTATTTAACTTGAATAATTAATGATTTCTTTTACTGAAAATCATATTTAAAACTGTCAGCAGAAAAGGCCTTATTTTTGGTAAAAGAGGAGAGTAGTTGAGAGACAAAATAACGAAGGTAATAAGTTAGTACCTACTCGCAGATTAAAATATCCACTTCACTGAGTCAAAAAGTAACTCTTCCAGCAGATACTCACTCGACTGACCCTCCTCACACTGTCGAGTCAATAAATTATTCAAGTGAAAACTGATTGAGCGTAAATCACATTAGGCCAACAGAGTTCCCAGCACGGCTTCCGAAGGCAACGGTCATGCCTGACGAACCTTGTGGAATTCTTCCACTTCGTGTTCTCTGAGCACGATCGGGACAAGGCGGTGGATGTGGTCTACTAAGACTTTCAAAAAGCCTTTGATAAGGTACCACACCGCCGCCTTCTCCGGAAATTGCGAGCGCTACACATAGACGGAAAAGTAGCCGGCAGGATCGAGAACTGGCTAAGTGGTAGACGGCAACGGGTCGTGGTGAATGGGCAGTCTTCTGAGTGGGTGCCCGTTACTAGCGGGGTGCCTCAAGGTTCTGTCCTGGGACCACTACTATTTATCATCTACGTCAACGACATGGACGGTGACATGGTTGCCAAGATTTCCAAATTTGCCGACGATGCCAAGCTTGATATGAACGTTGCAAAGGATGGAAATACTGCCCGCCTGCAGGAAGATCTTGGGAAGATTGGGGAGTGGTCGGACACGTGTAAATGCCTTTAAACGTGAACAAATGCAAAGTGATGCATATCGGCCACAGAAACCCCCAATCTCAGGATATCCTTAACGGCACTGCTCTTGAATCGAATGACACTGAGAAGGACTTGGGTGTAACTATCACTAGCGACCTCAAGTTCTCGAAACAGTGCATCGAGGCAGAGAAAACAGCCGAAAAGAAGGTAGGCTACATAAAGCGGCAGTTTGGATACCGTAACAAGGAGATAGTACTTTGTCTGTACAACTCCCTGGTTCGGCCGCACCTGGAGTATGCCGTACAATTTTGGAGTCCTTCGTTTCGAAAGGATATCGCAAGGTTTGAACGCGTACAAGCCAGGGCACTCAAGCTGATTCCCTCGATCCGACATAAAAGTTATGAGGATAGACTAAGGAAATTAGATCTGTTCTCACTGGAAACCCGTAGACTGAGTGGTCAGCTCATCGAGGTCTTCAAAATACTTTGAGGGTTCAACAATGTTGACTACCGAGATATTTTCACACTGAGTGAGAACAGAACGCGCAATCACGGCTTCAAACTTGAACTGAAGCGTTACAACCGCAATCTGTGTGGAAATTTTTTCACCTACAGTATCTGCGGTAAGTGGAACGAAGTTGTCAACAGTGAATCTGTTGACCAGTTCAAGTCAAGACTAGACAAAGTCTTGAAAAGTGGCCGTTTAGGGACGCAAAAAAATTCAGCAGCCATGTGCCTTCTCGATTGCTAGTCCAAAGGTACCCTCTTTGAATGGACCGTAAGGTCTCCTAGGGTACTTCCTTTCCTTGTTACTCCTTGTTACTCCTTGATTCTTTGTATGTTTTGAGCAACTGTGCCGTTGAATTCCAAGTTCCATGGATTAGTACAGTCGCATATAGCTCTAACTTCCAGGGATTGGCGCTATAGCATCGAGCCACAATTTCTATAAATAAGTATCTCTCATTTTCAATTTTTCCACTTCAAAATATTGGCATGATTTTTTCTTCAAAGTTACTAGATTACGGCATACTAGGCATATGTACATAGCTCTTAAACACTTTTACTTTGCATCATTTTGTCATTTTATGAATTATATTTAAATATATATATATATATATATATATATATATATATATATATATATGGGGGACGTGTGGTCGTTTTTTTAAATAAATATAAATAAAACTAGAATTCACACATAGGGCCCATGCTCCCGCCATATGTCATAATTTTAAAGGAAGAGAATAAGTGATTCAGAATCCGCATTCGGATCTGGATCCACCTCCCAATCTAGTCAACCCTTCCTTGGCCTAAGAAAGAACCCTCCACAAAATTTCATAGAAAATAGGAGAAAAAAATTGAGGATATCTTCTACACAATGTGGCTGACAAACACAAACTTACACGGCTAATCCCTATGGCGGTCAAAAGTCAATAGCGGGGTTTTTTTGCTGGAATGACTAGAAATGCCAAAGAATACCTTAGGGGGTATATTATCAAAGTTAATAAGTCAACAAGAGTTAACTTTTACATGTTAGGTCAAAAAATAGCAACGAAGTCAATAAAGACGCTGCTCATATTTGTCTTATTTAATTGCATCTTTTTCTGGTTTGGGAGGTGGCTGCACTTTTTGTATTGTTGTTACTGGTTACCATATGACCTATATGGTTTGCCAGAAGGTACTGACTCACTTTGGAAGCGAAAATAAGACAACAAAATTGTATGAAGCAACACCAAGATTAGATTAGGTTAACCTTACTCAATCGACTACATTAGGTTAGGTTAGCCTTACTCATTTGACTACATTAGGTTAGGTTAGCCTTACTCATTTGATTACCAGCTTCCGTACGTTGCTCTTGTTTGTTGCCCCTACGCAGTTTATTTCTCTTTGTTTAAGCCCCAACTGAAAGAAATGAGTTTGTAAGAAAATGGAATTAGAGTTTTGATTCGCTACTGTTACAAGCTAAAACTTTCTACAAGAGTTGCTGTAAAAGAAATTTGCGATACTAAAAGAGAAGGCACAGTCAGTCAAGCGAACGTCTCGAGGTGGTACAGACGTTTCAACTCCAGGGATCATACCCTTAACGATCAACCACGTTCCGGCTGACCATCAATCTTTGACAGCGAGGCTTTAGAGGCAGCATTGAAAGTTGAACCGCCTGAAAGCAGTCGTTACCTTGCGAAAGTGTTGGAGTGTCATCCCATTAGACTGTTCTGAACCGACTGCATCAAATGGATTTTGTTCACAAGAAGCCACGATTGCATCGATATGAACTCACCAAAATACAAGCTGCCCGTAGAGTAGAGATTTGTAGTTAATTTGAAAATAACCCAATGGACGACCGAGTATGTAGGCGAATTGTCACATCAGATTACAAGTGGGTGTACTTGGTTAATCACGATTGGGAGAGGAACTGGGTTCCACGATGTGAAAACCGGCATTCGTTCCACAAGGGATTCGGTTTGACAAAGAGGTCTTGATCTCTTTCTGGTGGAATTTCTAAAGAGTACTGAATTTTAGCTTGTTGCATATGGTTGTGTCATCAACGCTATACTGTATTGACAGCAACTAGACCACGTATAAGACAAACTAAAGATGGAGTATCCAGCTTTGATCAATTGAGGCCAGGCTTTGTTTCAGCAAGACAATGCGAGGCCGCACACTGCTAGGTTGGCTATGGAGAATTTCAAACAAATGGATGGTGTTGAGATTCTTCCACATTCACCATTCAGTCTCGATGCTGCTCCGAGTGACTATGGCCTATTCCGCTCAGTGGCATACTTTTTCCGAGAGTAGATATTCAACACTTTTGATCGAGTGAGTTTGCGAATCTATATCTCACTATGTCGGTCCGTCCGTCCGTCCCCGTTTTTCTTTTTTTATTTTGGTATTAACATTGTAATTATTGGGCCGATTCTAACGAAATTTGAAACCCTTATGTTCCCCCAAAGGTTAATCCGGGAATTATTGATAGTTTTGTAGGCCGTAAGGTCATGAATCAGTCTAAGTGAGAGCATGCGACTTTGATCATCAGACTTTGTTTATTCAAAGCCAGTAGACTGGTATCTGAGACGGATTCCAATGCTAGTTGATCACTGGAAGAAGATCTTAGAGAGTGATGGACTTTATTTTGAAGAATAAATGTTGGTGTTGCTCCATAATATTTTGTTGTTTTCTTTCCGCTTCCTAAGTGAGTCAGGACTTTCTGGCCAACAAAATATATTTAATTAATTATTTATATTATTTTTTACTGATTCGTTTTAATTTCAGATATTGAAAAATGTTAAAAGTTTCAATTTGTTCTGTTGCTAAAGTATGCGCTACAATTGCAAAATATCCCCTCCTCCCCATAAAAGATCTTTATTGTTAGATTTTATGGGTTTCGGCTAAACATGATAAAGCTTTGTTTGTAGATAAACAATTGATCTATCCAAATGCATCAGTGTGATAATACATAAGCAAACATGTGTAAAATAAAAAAGACGCAAACACTTTTCAAGTACAGGTTTTCGGATTTTTCGGAAATCTGCGACTCCAATTCTGTTAGCCAGCATGGCTCTTGATCCATTAAGCATCCTTCATGTGGAACATATGTTCTGTGAATTAGCGTAGCCTTTTTTTAGGTGTCAACTTGTTGATTAATAGCAATGGAGAACACGAGGCGAGTCTAGAGGAATAAAACTTTAACTAGAGGGTAAATTAGCTCTTCAATTACTGATGAAAGGGATGTAAGAGGCTCAAAGTTTTCAGACTTATTTACTGAACATATTGAGGTGGCCTAGATAAAATATTTAATTAATTGGTATATTCTTCATAGATCTGTTAATTCACAAAGGGTCATAAATAAAATTGAAGATCTTGTTGAAGAATTCGAGATAACAAGAGAATTATTTTTATTTACTTGTGTTCGATATAGCTCTATACACGGTGTCAACTAGAACGACACACAAATATCTTTACTCAAGAGTTTTCCATGTAACGTGTGTTGCTCATATGTTACATAAGTATGCGATGCAAATAAGAGGATTTTCTAAATCTGAACACTGAGCAACAGTTTATGGTTACCTTTTGCAATATCTACTAACAACTGCTGCTGTAGAGACGTTTTCCCATGCTTAATCAATTATTAACTATGAATACCATCTTTTACCAGAAAATGTCAGGAAATAATTCACATCTACAAAAATCGGTAAGTCCATGTGGAAAAGAAAGAATACCAAAGCACATAAATAATAGATAGAGTCAACTTTATAAGTCAACGTTTTTAATTCTTAATGTCAATTCTCTTCATTTTTAGGTCCGATGCCAAAAAATATTTAGGGATAGAAATATATTTTTAGGAATTAATCTCCTCAAATCGGACACAGTCTACTGCCCCAAATAGCTTCCAAAATCTTGATGGATGCGCCAATGTTTTATTACCACCGCCTACAGAGTTTGCAGAAGGTTATGCTATCTCAGGTTTTTGTTTATCTGTCTGTTCTTGTGCAAGATATCTCTAAAGGTTATCAGCAGATTAGAATGAAATTTAGTTGATGGGTGGGCCTTGGGCCGAGGAATTTTTTTCAATAAAATAGCGCCCATCTGGCGATTTCCTTTAAAGGCACAAGTCGTGGCAATTAATTTCACTCTAATACTAGGCTACATTATAATAACAATATATCAATAAAAACACTATGCCGTAGGGTGACTGTGAAGAGGGCACGCCAGGAGACCGGGATACAGATCCCAGTGCGAGGGTTAAATAAACAAATTCGAGTGCGGTTGGCCTAAACAATCAATTCTTAGAGGTTCTGAGATTAGAGAAACTAATGGTAAAAAATATTTATAACATTACTATATACAAAGAAAATATTAATAGCACAGGAAAATAAGTGACAATAAATAAAATGAGACCCTGAGTACCAAACGGGGGAATGAGGGATATAAATGACTCAATGGGTACGAAAGTCCGAGAGAGGATGCACAGTGATTGCTTCCAGAGAAAATGGGAGAGGGGAATTATCGGGGCGACTCACGTAAAGCCTAATTGACCGGAGGCTTGAATATGGTGAGTAAACGGGGCGCTGCAAAGTTGAACTTGCAAGATTCCTTCTTCTTTAACCTCGCTTAGAAATGAGTGAGGGAGTACTCCAGTTGTTGAACGAAGTCGATAACCGAGTTATAGATACCTGCCCACGTCTATTGTCTGTCGGCGGTAACCCTGGCCTTGCGTAAGAGCGAGGGAGAGTAGAGAAGTGGCAAATCGCGTTCGTAGCTGGAAGCCGCTGGGAGGTGAGGCAGGGTGTACGAGACTGTACGTGGTTGCTAACCAAGACAGGTCTGTATGGTACTGATTTTTCAAAGCTTTTCTCGAAATATTTATGCTGCTTCGGTGGAAGCGCGTCGCCGGGGACCCCAAAATGGGGAGCGGTGATGTCATTGTCTTGGCGCGCCAGAGCGGGGGGAGGTGAGAGTCTCGGCGGTCTCACAGCTTTGCGCAAAGGTCCTTAGCGTCGTGAGTCTGGCGTCGGTCAGACGATGAGACGGGAAGATAAAGAGAATCCAACCCGGGTCAGCCGACCGCGCGAAGTCTCGATGATACCTTGAGGCTGTCTGGCCGTGCAGGTGCATCTTTCTCAGGCACCACGGGTAGACGTTAGGTTCTTGGGGGGGGGGGTAACTTTCTCTCTCTGACACACTACCCCCCACCCCCCAAAAAACAAAAAGCAAACCGAAGCAAACAAGTACTAAAAAGACAAGAAACAAAACAAAAGCAAGAAAAATAAGGGAGCAAGCGTGAGCTTGGGTCG
Source organism: Ceratothoa steindachneri (assembly GCA_963969495.1). NCBI lineage: Eukaryota > Metazoa > Arthropoda > Malacostraca > Isopoda > Cymothoidae > Ceratothoa > Ceratothoa steindachneri. Next base: position 192,662,659 of record OZ018319.1, on the reverse strand, counting down.
ATGAAGAATTGACTAGAATCTGTGGCGGGTCCAGATCCGGAACACGTATTCACTTTATTTAACATTGGCTGAGGTATGTGCTCTCTTTTGGCTCCCTATTCCTCGATTGTAATTTGTTTGAATCAGATATTTGACTGAATAAAACGCCACACCATGCGTAGTAAATGTTTGAAACCCCCAAATGTTGACTAAGCAAAAAAATTATGGCGCACCCAAAAAAAACAAAGAAAGGTTGTTTATCTCGTTCGCTTCCAGTGCCACCATTGGATATCGCGGTCACAGGAACAAAACTTTGGGTGGGGCGGTTTCTAAGGTCAGCGACCTCTATGAGTATTCTCCATGCTTCACCTAGAGGCAGAATCAACTACGATCAAACCCCCAGAATTACAAACATGAACACTCTTGAGGTGAATGAAGAGAAATGAAGTGGGGGAAGCAGAAGAAATATCCTTTTAATTGGTTTCAAAAGTATATTTGATTAATAAAAGATGGAGTTTTCCCCATAAACCTTTTCATAATACGCTGGTACTGGTGCCAAATTCATGGGGTAGGTACTTAGTATTGTGTAGGATCACATCAATCCCGGAAGTAGGTAAATGAGAATGAAATTGACCTATGCCTTCTCGATAGTTGTCCAAGGCTCTCCGTTATTTGTGAGTCTCGGATCTTGAGGTGCGAAGAAACTACTCTACAACATCCTATAAATGCCTGAAGGTCACACTATTAGTTGGAGCTCTGCGGAATGCCCATCAAACTAATGAAATGCATCCTGGGCCTAATGACAAGGAGCATTATCCTTCTGAAATATCCTCTCGTTCTTGAGGTATTTGAAGCCACTGAATGGATTTAAATGGTCAGAAGTAATGCAACGTAGGCGTTATCGATCAATGGCGTGTTTAGGTGGACCAGAGGATCCAACTCATACCACGTGAACACACCCCATATCAGTATGGAATCAACACAAGCCTTCACGGTACCTTGTTTGCAACTGAGGTCCATGGCCTCATAGGCCTCATGGGGTCTGTGACCCACACGAACCCTACCGACTATCAGCGCGAAAAGAAACTTGAAACAGGACTCATCGGACCACGCCAGCTTTTGTCATTTATTCACGGTCCAATTAGAGACTCCACGAGCCCAGGTGTGGCGCTTTGTCTGGTCTCGTGGTGTTAACATTGGCACACTGGTGTCGCTCCTGCTCCCGTATCGCATAGAAGGTAAAGATTAGCCTGATGGATATTCTTCTGGTACGTCTTGCATTGAATGTGGATGCGATTTATGCAGGGACTTCTCGTCTGTTACCAGAGGCAATTCTGGCCACACGCCGCTGGTCACGATCATTAAGCGCCTTTGGTCGGCCACTGCGCTGTCTACGCTAGTGGTAGCTCCTCCCATGAGGTATTCTCGGTCCACACGTGACACCGCAGATTGGTGGGAGCTTAAATGCTCTCACAGTTTCATAAATGAAATGTTTCATTCATTTGGCACCCACTGTCCTTCCCCGTTCGAACACACCTGATAGTGTAAATCAAAAGTGTCCATACATTTTCGAAAATTATGTCTCCTCCGTCTGGCGACCACTATCATTCCCCGCTCGAACTCCGATAATTCACTTCGCCTTGCCACGAGCAGCCTAACCGGTGCCCATACTGACCCACGGGATGTCTAATCAAAACAGATACATATCTGGGAAATTCCATAGGTTTTAGCACCTCGTAAGAGAAAATTGGTTTCCTTGTAGCTATGTATATGTTACAAGTATCTAAGCCGATGAAGATAGATTACAGGTGTTTTATTTTTTATAATTTTGAGATGTATTTTTACACTTATTGAGGAGTTAAGTAATATTTATTGGGGACAATCCTCGATCAGTAGGAAGAAATCTACCAGAATACAAGGTCGACCAGATCAGGCTTTAAATGAGTTTTGCCTTTCACTATATCTGGTAAGTGAGTTCAAATTTGCACGTTTAAGTACTTGTGCTCTTAGTTTGAACATGTTCACTTAGATTTAAAATGTACCCTTCTAACCTGAGCTGACTACGATGACTAGAACATTATTATTCTTCACCTATAAAATTTGTGGGTTGGCATCCATCACGTCGAAATGGAACTTGTCAGGATACCATAAATTAACATTTGCAGTGACAAATCATTTAAAGGTTTTCTCCACCGCAAGCAAGAGGAAGAAGAGCGCCCCACACCTGTATTTAACCCAGGTCTAGTTTACCTCAATTTCAGACTTCCCTATATAAGAATGAAAACATTCAATCTCCTTGCTGACGACTGCTCTGGTTGCCTGAGTAAGTCTTTGTACTCGCTGTGACCACCTCGGAAATTGTAAAGCAAAGTTTGCAAAAAGTGATTTGTGATACTCGCATTGAGTTGTGAACTATCGGGATAGCGAAAAAGCGAGATACGCACTCGAAAAGTGGACCACTGGCTGGAGATCGTAGGTTACGGAAGAATCTTCACTCCTTCGTGGAAACGGAGACCGAAGCCTCACCTGGCCCACACGCTAGCCTGAAGAAAGTTTTTCTAAGGTAAAGTGAAATTTTAGGAGACATTGGCCCCCTTTTTCTCTCTTATCTCTTCCCTTCTATAAACACCTTAAGTACATACACACACTTGCACATATATCCCCTAACGCATAATATGATGCAGGTGAGATGAGGGAAACCTTAAGAATAACTCTTCGGGTCCTCCCGGAGGGCCCGAGACCCGACCGAGAAAAAGTTTTCGAACAAGTATACAGAACCCTACGCATTGCCCTTGTTAGACTAATTAACTTGAATAATGGATACTCAGCTATCTGCGCGAAAGAGGCCGACTGCGAAGCCTTGACCTCCGGAAAAGCTGTTGAATGCCTTAAGACAATTAACCTAAAACCGACCACACCGCCACAAATTAGAACTCACAGCAGTTTGATCTGCAGGCGCCTCGACCCCTGGGTTGGGAGCTACTCATCAGACTCAATAAAACAGGAAATCGAACGGAACCACGAATGGGCAAAGGTAGCTGAAGTCATCAAATTTAAAACTTACACGCACGTGTTTAAGGTTGTTTTTTTAAGACACGGCTATGGCTCAAAAAGCTAAGGACAACGGAATGCTGCTTTTTAAAGTGAGAGTTTGCCCAGAACAAATAGAACGTGAGGAGTTTGTTGACTTGCAGATGTGCTTTAGGTGCTACAAGTACAACAAACATACCACTTCCAACTGCCCTGAAAACAAAGACCTTAAGCTATGCTCCATCTGCGCCGGTCGCAACTATTTTTGGTGTGGCTGCAAGAATACCACCACCAAATGCTTGAATTGCGAAGGCCCGCACCGGACCATGTCTATGGCATGTCCAATCAAAAAGCATGAGATGAGCAATATGTGATAGAACGGGTTGAAGCTGCGTTAATTTCAACTCCTATCACATATTATTTAAAACCACGATGCCCCCACGTGCATCTTCGCGTCGAAGCTTGGCGCCTTATCACAGCCACCGGATGTCAATGTTTAAACAAGGAGGTTATCGTCCCCCCATTCGCCCCCATACGCCAACCTCGCCAGATTGAGTTAGGCTTATGGGCAGATAAGGCATTGTTCCCAGCCTCGGCTGTGCATTCCCTCGAAGTTCCCACTCCATTGTCCCCCACGCCAAGGGAGTGTCTCGACTATTAGATGGAAACTTTAACACTAAGATCAGATTGGAGATCCAGATTTTCGTCACGAAACATCATCCCGACCCTCTCTCCCTTTGTGCGCCAAAGGGACCTCGACCTCAAGATTCCCCATCACTTGTCCAGAAGGAGGACAATATCCCTTGAGTGCCAAAGGTTTGAGCCTTTCGTGACGCCAAGTCCTCAAGGTATCCCTCATTGTTCAGAAAGTGAACAACGTAGAACAGCCATTGTTCTTTCCAGCCCTTCGCCAAGAAACGGTCCTCACCCCCCCCCCTCCTGTTGTTCAGATAGAGAACAACGTTAGAACAGCCATTGTTCTTTTGAACCCTTCGCCAAGAAATGGTTCTCATCCTTCCCCTTTGTTGTTCAGAGGAGAACAACATTAGAGCAGCCATTGTTCTTGAGCCCGTAGACAAGAGACGGTTCTCACCCTCCCCTATTGTTCAGAAGAGAACAACGTAGAACAGCCATTGTTCTTCAAGCCGTTCTTCGAGAAACGGTTCTCATTCCCTAGACGCCATGTCAGGATCATCTTATTCCCCCCTTCGGCTGGAACTCGCCAGCGGACCGAAAATTCCTTCACGTCGCCTTCCACTGCACCACTCGTATAAAGTTACGTAAGCCAAACGTTACCTTTGAGTATTGAACCCTTTTGTCAACTCTATCTTGTTCTTTAAATGGTTTAGCGAACCATCCCATCTCTTTAACTCTATATTTGTTTTACCTTTTTAAATCCTTTAATCCTCGGATTAGCCCGAGCCCTCACGACCCTTTCCATTCTCTGTTTATGTCAATATTTTCCGTTTTGTGTTTGTTGATAGTTATTATTAATAAAACTCTATTTTATTAATGATAGCAATATTATTATCCTTGAGCTCAGTTCCACTTCTTAAGCATATCGAAGATACATAATATCGGCCCGCCAGACATTAACGCACTCTAAAGATAATTAAAGAAGTTCCCTCAACGAATAGTGATATATGGTATATCTTCGGGAGTCCATTCTACGACATATATATATATATATACTATTTAAATTTGGTATCAGGTGTGTAAGGTTTAACGCTATATCTTTGCAAACACTGGTCTCAGTCGAGTAAAGCATAGTGTTATTGTTATAATAATAGAGTATAGTAGTTCCCTTTTGTTTTAATGATTGCTATCCCCTTTTTTTTAAACTTAAGAAGCTGGAGTAGCTCAAGGAACTGTGATAATAATTTGTTGTGTTTTTTTGTGATTTTAGTCAGTGGTTATTTAGATCGAGAAAACAAGTACGAATAGGTCAGTAAGTGCCCATATTTAGGTAGGCTAATTCTATAGAGGCATAATTCTTGTTGCAAGGAATTTTAGTTGGTTGACTAGTGCGCCCCAAGTGCAAAGATGACTCAGTTCGAAATCTTTAAAGCGCAAGGAGAATCCTTGGGACTCTCCGGAAAAGAACTAATTGAGTACGTTCAAGAGGAGCAAAGAAAAGAGCGTGAAGAAAAAGAAAAAGAAAGAGGAAGAGAAATACAACGAGAAGAACGAGAAAGAGAAATCCAACGAGAAGAACGAGAAAAAGAAATCCAACGAGAAGAACGAGAAAGAGAAATCCAACGAGAAGAACGAGAAAAAGAAATCCAACGAGAAGAAAGAGAAATCCAACGAGAAGAAAGCGAAAGAGAGGAATGGATAAGACAAGCTGAGCTTCACCATCAGATTGAATTAGCTCGTGTTGAAGCAGAGATACAGTTGGCCAGTTCCCGTTCCGAAGCCCCCCCCAATCTCTCACTAAAGCTCCCCAATTTCAAGGATGGAGAGGATTTCGGAGCATTTTTAGCCCACTTCGAAAAGGTCCTCGAAATCAATAACATGGATCTGGAGGCTGAAGGTGTAGCCAGATTACTTCCCCTGTTAAATTGCAAATTGCTTGAAATTTTTATATCTTTACCATCTAAGTGTACAATTAACTACAGCACCTTAAAAGCTGAGTTATTGGCCGCTCATAATATGACTCCCGATTTCTACCGCCAAGAATTTCGAGGAGGTCGTATTAAACCCGGACAGACGTTCCGTCAATTCGGATACATTCTTCAGAGGAATTTTAAATTTTGGTTAGAATCCTCAAAGGTTGATCCGAACTACGAGTCCTTAACAGACTTCGTGTTGCGAGATCAATTTTTGGCGTCTCTCCCGACGGAGATCCGCGCGTTCGTCAAGGATCGTCGGTGCCAGACCTTTAAAGAATTTACCGAGGAAGCGGATGTCTATGCCGTAAGCTATAATTTTTACCCAAAGGAGAATCGAACTTCTCACCAACCCCCAAACCAGGAAAGAAGGAAGGATTCGTGCCCCTTCCCAGGGAAGCTGACAAAGTTTCCGGGCCCCGTAAAACCCCAAAACTTCTCCCCAAACCAACAACGGGACTCCAAACCTCCCGTTAAGATTTCTTCTCCATCTCTCTTCCCGAAGCGACCAATCATATGCTTCACCTGTGGGGGAAAAAAACACATGAGCTGGAATTGCCCCCAAAATTCTAGGCTTAAAAGCGGACCAGCGCACCAAGTTCACCAGATTAATGCCACCCCGGCTCCCCCGGTAGGGCAGACCCAAGCAGAAACTTCTCCCCCTCCGTCAGGCCACCAGGTAAATTTTGTTTTTGATAAAAGTTCATCGGGAACTTTGAAATTTGAGGAGGGCAGCGTGAACGGCTGTCGTGTATCGACTCTCGTCAGGGACACAGGATGTACGTGTTTCATCGTGTCTGACGAACTCCTTCCCCCAGTGGACCCTAACCCCGAAAAATTTGCGGTGGTACATGACTACCTTGGGCGGGTGAACCAATTCCCCGTCGTTAGATGTTACCTGCAGTGTCAATATTATGATGGCTGGGCTGAAGTCATTTCAGCACCCATACAATTTTGTTCCGTACTTATAGGACAGAGCCCCCAAGTAAGTTCCGACCCTGTGTCTCAGGCCGCCCTTCCTCGAGGCTGAGCTAAGAAAGAAACCCAGGAGCCCGTCCCCATCAGAACCCCGATACCGTCCGATTTTTCGGAGACCCCTAACCAGGACTTTAGGACGGCACAAAAGAAGTGTGAATCACTAACACCATTAGGCGATAAGGCCCTAGACAAGGACACGGAGACTGTCCGTGGACCCCAAGAAAAAAAGAACCCCCAACGCGCCCATGGAGATACCTTCGTAGAACTGGACGAAGCATCGGCGCTTGAAGAAGATTACCCCGCGGAGTCCCTTAAGGTAATACAGACAGAGTGCATCAAACCTGATGTCGATTACCCTCCTCCTTCCCTACCAGGCGAGTCTTTGGAACCCTCTGACCTGGATATTGACGCGCAGCTGACACCACATCGAAAGAGTCAGCTACAAGAATTAGTTAAATGGAGTCACCATTTAACCACCCTATTAGCTCTTTTCGAGCGACTGCGCGAAAATGGCCTCACCAGTGGCCCCATCAAATGCCATTTTGCCCACGAAACCATAAAATATTTGGGTTTCAAAATAGGACAAAGCAAGTTAGGTCCCCAAGAGAACAAGATTAAGGCAATCGCCGACATGCCTCTCCCGATTACAAAGAAACATTTAAGATCGTTCCTAGGATCAGCTTCGTACTATCGGCGAGTCGTTCCGAATTTCGCTGCAATTTCGGCCCCCCTCAGCCCCCTTCAAAAAAATAATTCCCCTGATCGTTTACGTTGGAATGATGTCGCTGTTTCCCATTTTAATCAGCTCAAGAGTAAGTTCATTTCTGCCCCCATTTTAAAGTTGCCCAACCCGGAAAAATCCTTTGGGATTAAGACCGACGTCAGCAACGAGGGCATTGGAGGTGTACTCCTTCAATACGAGGATGACGGAACAAGTCATCCAGTTGCATATGCTAGTCGTCAATTATTACCACGCGAAAAGAGATATGCCACTATAGAAAAGGAAGCTCTATCAATTATCTGGGTCATAGACAAATTCAAGATGTACTTGATAGGTAAAGAATGTCAGATAGGAACCGACCACCGTCCGTTAGCCTATATTAGGAATGTGCGACACTCCAACGGCCGCATCATGCGCTGGAGTTTACTCTTGCAAGAGTATCAATTTAAAATAAATTATATAAAAGGTTCCGATAACCAGGTCGCTGACGCACTCAGTAGGAATGCGTTACCGAATAGCGTAGAATAACTGTATTCATAGGATTAGTATCTCCATGTAGGTATATACCGTCTTGTACGACTTAAATTAAGATTATCTTGTATTATAATTAGTTAATGTATATGTCTGAATTTTGTAACGCTCAATGTCTATTTTTTTTTATATGTATATATATTTGTACCCATTAATTACGTATAAATTATTTTGTCCCGTATAAACTCATTTTATATCATTTCATTGTTCCATGCCCTTTTTTTTATTGATTAAGTTGTATTAAAGGTTATTTTCCCCTGTAATCTAAAGATCAAAATAATCATATGTATTGAGGTAATACGAGTTATGTGCAGAAGGTACGGTTGGTACAAGAAAACGAGTTCCCCACAACGGAGCTCTATCGTTGTCCCTTCTCTCTTTTTTCGAAGTTACAACTTTCCCCGGAATGGAGGGGTGTGATAGAATGGGTTGAAGCTGCGTTAATTTCAACTCCTATCACATATTATTTAAAACTACGATGCCCCCACGTGCATCTTCGCGTCGAAGCTTGGCGCCTTATCACAGCCACCGGATGTCAATGTTTAAACAAGGAGGTTATCGTCCCCCCCGTTCGCTCCCATACGCCGACCTCGCCAGATTGAGTTAGGCCTATAGGCAGATAAGGCATTGTTCACAGCCTCGGCTGTGCATTCCCTCGAAGTTCCCACTCCATTGTCCCCCACGGCAAGGGAGTGTCTCGACTATTTAGATGGAAACTTTACCACTAAGATCAGATTGGAGATCCAGATTTTCGTCGCGAAACATCATCCCGACCCTCTCTCCCTTTGTGCGCCAAGGGACCTCGACCTCGAGATTCACCATCACTTGTCCAGAAGGAGGACAATATCCCTTGAGTGCCAAAGGTTCGATCCTTTCGTGACGCCAAGTCCTCAAGGCCCCCCTCATTGTTCAGAAAGAGAACAACATAGAACAGCCATTGTTCGTTTTGAGCCCTTCGCCAAGAAACGGTTCTCACCCCCCCCCCCCCTGTTGTTCAGAGGAGAACAACGTAGAACAGCCATTTTTCTTTTGAGCCCTTCGCCAAGAAACGGTTCTCACCCCCCCTCCCTGTTGTTCAGATAGAGAACAACGTTAGAACAGCCATTGTTCTTTTGAACCCTTCGCCAAGAAACGGTTCTCACCCTTCCCCCTTGTTGTTCAGAGGAGAACAACATTAGAACAGCCATTGTTCTTGAGCATGTAGACAAGAGACGGTTCTCACCCCCCCCCCCCCCCTGTTGTTCAGGAGAGAACAACGTAGAACAGCCATTGTTCTTTTGAGCACTTCGCCAAGAAACGGTTCTCACCCTTCCCTCTTGTTGTTCAGAGGAGAACAACATTAGAACAGCCATTGTTCTTGAGCCCGTAGACAAGAGACGGTTCTCACCCCCCCCCCTATTGTTCAGAAGAGAACAACGTAGAACAGCCATTGTTCTTCAAGCCGTTCTTCTAGAAACGGTTCTCATTCCCTAGACGCCATGTCAGGATCATCTTATTTTCCCCCTTCGGCTGGAACTCGCCAGCGGACCGAAAATTCCTTCACGTCGCCTTCCACTGCACTACTCGTATAAAGTTACGTAAGCCAAACGTTACCTTTGAGTATTGAACCCTTTTGTCAACTCTATCTTGTTCTTTAAATGGTTTAGCGGACCATTCCATCTCTTTAACTCTATATTTGTTTTACCTTTTTAAATCCTTTAATCTTTGGATTAGCCCGAGCCCTCACGACCCTTTCCATTCTCTGTTTATGTCAATATTTTCCGTTTTGTGTTTGTTGATAGTTATTATTAATAAAACTCTATTTTATTAATGATAGCAATATTATTATCCTTGAGCTCAGTTCCACTTCTTAAGCATATCGAAGATACATAATATCGGCCCGCCAGACATTAACGCACTCTAAAGATAATTAAAGAAGTTCCCTCAACGAATAGTGATATATGGTATATCTTCGGGAATCCATTCTACGACACAATCAAAGCAGACTCAAACGTGAGACAGAGGAGATAAAAGCAAACTCAACTTACGCTAAAGTTGCAAAAGCCGCCATTGCCGAGTTTAACAACCAAAAAACATACCTACACATCTAAAACGAGCACTTCACAAAAATAATGTGTTGCATTTATTATGCACACATTGCAAACATTACACGCCCTGGTACTTTTGCTACAGAAGTCAACCGCATGCTCGTAAAGAACGGGCTAGCGGAGATGTGGTTCCCCGATAACCCTCCTTCAGAGGAGGTTATGCGTATAACCGTAGCTCCTCAATGCCAAGACAAGTGCCAAAAGTGCCAACACAAAACACAGCCATCTCACGTTACCCCCGACTAAACAAGCCAAAAGAAACACAAACACAAAAACAAGCGCCGCTCGCACTGAAAAAAAGCACACCTCTAAAAACAAAAACACACCCCCCCACACCAACAAAGGAGGCAGTCACACCCAAGGAGATCAGGTCTCCTAGGTCGACGAAGATCTCCAAAACTCGTTGCTCAAGGTCTACCTCCTTATCACGGGGAAGGAAACACCAGCTGAAATGCCACGCTAGAGGCTTCAACCTAAAACTATACGCCTCTGAATCGACTCCGTTCCCAGCTGAGATTGATTCTCGCGAAGTATCGGAGGGTCTTAGGACTGGACGATACATGTGGGAATGCTCAGATGAGGTTCCGGAGCGACAGGATGAGGAGGCCCTCGCACTAAATAAGGTAAAATTGACCACAGAATGTTTTCACACAATTACCGATACCGAATTTCGAAAGAAAAGAAACGGCAGGGAGCGCACCCCGCCCAGTACACCACATGGGGCTAAAGTAGATCGCGAATAAGCGTCTACTTTAATCCCACATACAAAAAGAACCTACATTACTCAAAATGACCAATAGACTTACGATCATACAAATGAATGTCGATGGGTGGGACGGAAAAGGTTCCATCTATGGCAACATTCTGCGAAAAAGTGACCCTGACATTATGCTTATAAATGAACACGGAATGACCACACAAAAAGAATTGAAAATATTTCAATACGACGTCATTAGCAAAAATTATAACCAGGAACAGTATGACGGCTGCGCAATAGCCGTCAACAAAGGACTTAAATACAAAAAACTACCCGACTTAGATGAATCTTACCTTGCCTTCAAGGTAGGCACTACCCTGGGAGGTCTGGTCGTAACCACGGGGTCTCAACCCCCAAGACGCGGCTATTTACCCATGCACAACCTTCTACAGATCTTCAGCCATAATAAAAACGTAATCTCTGCTGGAGATCTGAATGTAAGGTGTGCAGTGCAGTGGCAGGGTAAACCTCCTACAACAATGCAGGCAGAAACATCGAAGTCTTACTTGACAGAAAATACGTGACTAGAATCAGACCAGAATTCCCAACATACATTACAGGAAATGCAGCAACGAAACCTGATATTGTTTTATCAGTATCAGGTTTCCGTACAACTACTACATTGAACCGGGCCCGATAATTCTGAGTGACCACCAGGCTATTAAAATCACAATGGGCGTAAATCCCATTCAAATTGCAATCCCAGAACGCAAAAGCTATAAGCAGGCGAACTGGGAAAGCTACAAAAATTACCTTCTAAATTATATCCCAGACCCTTTACTCGATGCCAATTTAGAAGAGATAGATAAAGAGCTGGATAAAATCACCGACCTCCTAATTAAAGCAGATGAAAATAGCATTCTCCGTATCAAATATAAAACCCTTCCAGCTCCCATTTGGACCTCTCCCATGAAAGCCCTGGCCCAAGAATATAAGGACCTGTCCAATGTAGTAGCGCTGATAAGACCCAACGACAATGCTCATAGAAGAATAAGACAGATTAAAGACGAACTCCAGACACTAATTACGGACCAACAAATACAGGTATGCGACAGACTGATTGAAGGACTCGACATAGAAAGAGACTCACGCACATTTTGGCAGACATATAAACAATTAAAAGGACAACCCCCACAGAAAAAAATTACACTTAACCATGACGGTAAAGAAATTGACGAAACTAAAGAGATTGAGGAAATGTTAAGGATTTTCTGGTCTTCAATCTTTAAAATTACCCCCGAAGAAAATGACAATTATGACATCGATTTCGAAAGTGACATAATCCAACAGCTAAACACACAAATACATAAAACCTCCCCTCATCATTGTGTGTCGCAGGAAAGAATGATGGAGGGATGGGAGTAAAATAACTGCCCAAGAGCTCTCCGTTGCACTAAAATCCTTTCGTCAAAGAGCACCGGGTACCACGGGGCTGACCAGGGAGAATTTCATCAAGGCCCCGCCTAATGTTCTGAGTGGGCTTCTTAACATCATAAATGCCGCTCTGAACACGGGCTACTTTCCCGATCAGTGGAAAGTGGCCAAGATGATCTTCATTCCCAAATCGGGAAAGCCCCCGGACTGCCCTGCCAGATTCCGGCTGATATCTCTTTTAGAATTTGCTGGCAAAGTCTTCGAGAAGATATTGGCAAATAGGTTCAACTCTTTTCTCGACGAAGCCAATTTGAATAACGAGCAACAACGCGGCTTCAGAAAGAAAAGAGGGACTGACACGACACTAGCCGTTATTACGGAAAAACTTTCAAACATCAAGGCAGACAAAAGGCATGCCGACCTGGTGCTCCGCGATGTTAAAAAAGCTTTTGATAAGGTTTGGAAGAGAGGCCTGCAATTTAAGATCCTTCAAGTAGGCCTCGAACCCATTCTTGAGAGAATTCTATGCGATTACATAATGGAGAGGAGAGCATATATACAAATCAGAGAACACAAAGGTCCCGAATTCGAGCTCGAATCAGGGGTCCCACAAGGGGGCTGTCTCAGTCCCCTTTTATAAAACATTTATACTTGCGACTTACCACAACCTCTCTCCGAAGGTACGATATAGGTCCAGTTCGCTGATGATATATTGCAAATTTGTTCCACCGCTTACGTTCACAGGGAATTTAGGGCGAGAAATACGGCTGGGGAGATATCTAACATCAACTCTTTCAAGAGGATATGGAAGATAGCAACCAATGCCCAAAAGTTCAAAATAATTCCCATGTTTCGCAAGACCTTCAACGATATACGGGTAGAGGGGAAGAGAATCCCCTACTGCTCGGAAGGGACGCTTCTGGGGCTCAAAATCACCACAGGGAGATACAAGAGTCATATCGGGCGGACAGTCGCGAATAGCAGGAGAGATTTGAGGGAGTTTTATAGGTTCATTGACCTAACTCGCTCAATTAAACTCAAGTTATTCAATGCGTGCATTCGCTCGAGACTCTTGTACGTCCCCCCCCCCGGTACCGTTGAACGCGAGCGCCAAGACCCACATTGCGAAACTACAAGTCATCCAGAATAAGGCGGTTTTACTTATTACAAACACCCGAAGAAGAGAATATAAAGGACAGAGGGAGCTCTACGACTCGGTTAGATTATCTCCGATCAACGTGGCGCTCCACGAAAGAACTAAGAGGATATGGCAAGCCATTGGCGCCCGCTTGACCCCTGAATTCTTTCGTACACACCTAGAAATCGAAGTAGACCGACAAGTAAGACCATTCAAAAGTACAAAAGTAGCAAGTTACAGGCAGACAATGACGTGACTCCGAAATACACTTGACAGAACTGACAATAAACATCCAATGTAATGCGCAGGTTCCTTTAGCAAATTAAAACTCAAATTAAAAACTATTTACAAAACGCAAACTAAAAATCCAATTCAATTTTTTAAATTTATTTAAAATGATAATCATAAAACTTTTCAAAAACTCACAGCGGGAATAAAACCACGCCAAAAATAAAGGCTTAAATGCCAAAAGATCAATAAGATCGAAAATAATAATTAAATTAACCACGATTAATTTAATTAAATAAACTCTAAATTTATAAATTATAGTTTATTCAATAATGAAAAAACAACCCCAAAACACACAAAACTAACACATTGACAGAGCTACCCTTTCACCAGGAACCTTTTTATTCTGTCTCCTACACATCATCTATTCTTTAAACTCGCCCTTTAACCACTAAACTCTCTAACTATTCTCTCTCTAATTCTACCTATATTTCATCTCTTATTTTGTCCAATGTCCAATGTCCTCCTTGCTGACGCAAGTTCACACTTTGCCTGCGTAAAATGCCATTCGCTCCCTCTAGTCTCACCGCATACTAAATGCAGATAGACAGCAGCAAGACATCGCAAAAGCCTGTATTGCCATGGCTATGCGCTTAGTTGTCGCCGCTATTATGGGATCTTAAAATTTTAAACAATGGCGAGGAATATCATAGACTGCAGTGTCCTATTTAATTTGTCTGGTTCCTTTCAGTGGTAGCACTTTTAATAAGGACAGTTCCTTCTCTTTTGGCATATCACAAGGATCGCCCTTTCCTCGCGCTAGACTTAATCCCTCCCTCGCAAACTGCCATTAAGAGCAAAGTTGTTATTCATTATTCTGCCACCCTCTTTCGTCTACCGTAGGCATTTCCTCTATCCTGGTGACCCTGATTAATTGTTAATCCTTTGCTCGGTCACCACCTCTCCACACTGAGCTTTATAACTTATTATTTTCTGCTTTCATCTGCTAATGGCCATTTCCTTTCTGCTGATGTCTTTTTTATACGGCATTCATTAACATGAATCTCTCCTTAACAAAATTGTTTAGGATATCATTTTCCGTACTTTTATTTTCACAAAATAAATATATTAGAAATTGAAATTGTATACTAAATTTTGCAATGAAAAAAGTACAACCTTTAGCACGGGAAAAGGATTATCGTGATTAACCACGAACATACAAGATGGGCCTGCAGGTAAGTAGAGGTTAATCACTGTTAGAGTGAGTGAACTTTATTTGAGAGAACGGAAATCACACAAACTGTCAAATTCACTCAAAGTTATTGAGGCAAAAATATATACACTGAAACTTGCCGCAGGAGAGTTGACTGAGCGCCGAGTTCCGAGTTTTGGGTGAAAGAGCTGCAAGGCACTTGCCAGCGAGCTTGATGAACCGAACGAAGAGTAGTGAGCTTGGTGAGACCACAGAGAGAGAGAGAGAGAGAGAGAGAGAGAGAGAAGAGCTTTCTGTTATATGACTCGCAAGGAGATATTTCTTCTCTGGGTCTCTGCAGTTTGTATTTCATCAAGGGAAAAAAGGATTTGTGGCTCTCTGGTGACATTACCCAAGGCTAGCGTTTCACCTTGTTCTTGAATGACGTGTATAGCGATGGATTCTAAGACTGCTGGTTTGATACGAGAAAGATTTGTAAGAGCCGCGACCGTCTCTTCCAAGAGACAGAGGGGAAAGACATGGATAAGTGTACATAAATGGGGGGCCAGAAGGGCTTTCCCGTGCTCTGGTAAAGTCTTTGAGGGAAACAATGTGTGCATGGTTAGTATCTTTTGCGATAGTTGGAAGTTTCCCTTAGGTGGCATGATAGGCATGATAGTACCGTGTCGGTGGATTCTATGCTCTCCACAACCGGGTTCATTTTCGATTAGATACTACACCTATCGCTATCATCTGCTTTGGTTAGAAAATTTCATTTTGTCATTATAGTGCTAAATTTCAGAAGTATCTTGAAATAATACTCATTTATTTCAATACATTCTCTATCTCTTGCTTATGTATAATATGTATACCGTAGTTAAAGAGCATTTATTTTCAATTTTTAGTGTTCTTAAATTATACTTTTTGCGTAATAATTAGATTCTTTAGTTTTCTTAAAGTGCACTACTGGAGTTATAATTGGATTCTTTAGTGTTCTTAAAGTGTACTACTGGAGTAAAAATTGACAATATTTAGCCCATAGGTTTAATGGATAAATATTAATTGAGTCAATTTTCTTCGTTCGTGGAGATGAAGCACCTCAATTTTGTAGAAAAAAACTTTAATTACTAACATGATATTAATAACTGGAGTTTAAGGGGAGGGGGGGGTTACCCATACATGGATCACCCGCGGGCCCACCCCGGGTTCCGACTCGCGAAAACCCTTGGAAAACCCGTCTTTACCCGGGAGATGCTCGTAGTCCCCGGCACGCTCGCGTCCTACCATGGGGTAGCGCAAAACATTCGGCGCATGTTGAAAAGATTTTGAAAAACCTGCCGGGAGGTTGGAACCCATCGGTTGCCCATAGACAGTCGGAGTGTTACCCGGCAGTACCCGAGAGAACCCGGAAGTACCCGACGGGTTCGAGTGCTACGTAATACCTTTGTAAACACATAGGGCACCACGAGTGACTCGCCGAGTATTACGGGTCACATACAGGGTATTACGGATTTCGTGGCTAGCTCCGGGTACTCAGGGGTCACACACTGGGTACTACAGGTAACCTGCCGGGTATTACAGGTGACAGGCCAGATACTAAGGGCCAAATTTGACTATTGCCTGCCTAAACACGCCAGATTACACGGCAGGTAATAAGTATAGCATGGGTAACTCACCGGGTTACCCATGATGTGATTTGACGTCATGAACTCGTGATAAACCATAGCCAAACCGTTCCCCGACCCGGCGTGGACCCCGCGGGTGATTCGTGTATGAGTAAACCCCCCTTAAGTGGGCCATACTTGGTTATGGTAATGCGGTTTAGGCCATGGGGAGGGGATCGAGTAGGAAATTCAGAGGCAGTTTTTTGGTAACCGTTGTTTGGAGTGATAATTCCTGGTAACCATCGACCACCTTTTTAATATATTTGTAATTAAAAAATAAAGTGAGACCAACAAAGGCATTTTCGCTTGAAAGTTTTGAGAAGAGGTTTGCTTAAAATATGATGCAGTGTTAGGAAGTTAAGATGCGTGAAGGGGGTATAATCCGAGTAACTTTTAGGGGAATTAGATTCGAGCTGACACGCAACTCTCCTGATTTTTGCCACAAATTTTAAAGCGAAAATCAACGAATGTATCTTCCTCAGAATGATTAAAAGAACACATCTGCCAAGAAAGTAATGAAGGTGAAGAAAGTGAAAATGTGTGGAAGATATATAGTTAAGGAAGCTTCCTGCAGGCATTGGGGGTAGGTGGGTACGGACCTGTGTACAGGGCTGTCGCGGACTTTGCTCAGTCATTCCGGTTAATCCAGGTCAATGTTTGAAACGAGTTGTTGTGCGGAATGTGTGGTGTATATGGATTGAAGGAAAGAAGGGAGTGATAGTAAATGCGTTTTAAAGAGAGAACTCGCAGATGCTTGCTCTCAGTGTGACAAACATGAAAGTGAATGAATAGTTGTGTGAAATGGAGTGAATGGAGTGCGATCGTAGTAGTTGTAAGGCGGCGTGGCTGCGATTCTTAGTTCGGATAGGAATATGTTAGGTTAGGTATGAATGTGTGAACCTTAGATTAAGTGGGGAAGATTGGCATGTAAAAGAGGGAAGCTATGCTTCAGGGTCGAGGACCCTTTACACTATGGGGGGAGATTTTCTAAGGCTCGCCCATGTTCAGACTTCGTCCATGTTCAGACTTCGTCCATGTTCAGACTTCGCCCATGTTCAGAGTTTGCGAATGTTCAGACTTTACCCATGTTCAGACTTCGCCCATGTTCAGACTTCGCCCATGTTCAGACTTCGTCCATGTTTAGACTTCGTCCATGTTCAGACCTCGCCCATGTTCAGACCTCGCCCATGTTCAGACTTCGCCCGAGTTCTGACTTCGGCCATGTTCAGACTTCGCCCATGTTCAGATTTCACCCATGTTCAGACAGGAGACTTATTAGACACGGGGAATTGATTAATCTCATAAATAATAGTGTGAAATGGAAATGCTGAATTATGAATAAATATTACATACATTGTTCAATAAGCAGGTGCGTCCTAAATTCTCTGAATGCTATCAAGCCGTCTAATTTCATAATTATTAGAGGGAATTAATATTTCAAGCACTGGCGAAATTTCGCCAGACAACGAGCCCCACCCTCCCTTACCACTACCACCACCATTCCAGTATCGTGCATGGTTGTAGTCTATTTTCCAAAAATAAAACAATAAATCAACAAGGGCATCACTCGAAAAAAAGTTTGTCAACAAAAGACATAGAAGAAGTGAAAACGTGTGAAAGATTTCTAGCTGCACAGCCTCCTTCAGGCGTTGGGTCTGGAATATCATGGGACGAGTAGTAGATGATAATTGGTATCACTTGATGGTTATGGGAAATACAAATAAACAAAAAATTGGCAGGGTGAGAGAATATAAAAGTAAACTTTTGGTTCACTAAGAGAGAACACAAAAATGAGAGTGTGGTAAAGGCAAGTTTGATTTAGGCAAAGTGAGAAAGAATATGTTTCGGAAGGCATTTGATGTGAAAGAATTACAAGGTATTGGTAAGGGACTATCTGACCACATGTTCGTGTTGTGGAAGATTAGGTTGGTCTTTAGATGAGAAAAGGTAGGTGAAGGGGAATGGATACACAAAAGTGAAATGTTGTTGAATAAGAAAGAGAGGGTAAAGAATACGTGAGAATGCTTGAGAGTGAGAGAGAGAGAGAGGAAGTAAGGGTGCAGATGTAGATACAGTAAATGGCGGACAAATTTAAAGAGGGAAGAGTGGATAATGGGAGGGGTGTATGCGAGTGTGTTAAAACTGCGAAGAGGAAGCAGAAGTTTATGAAATCTGCCTGAAGAACAAAATGGATAATACTTGCAAGTGCTTAATTGTGCAGAGGAGAATGTCAGGGAGAAGCGAATGAATGCATATAAAGAGACGAAAATAAAAAAAGCGAAATGAGTAATTAGTTATAGTAAGAAAGAAGCAAATAAAGCATTTGGGCAGAAGATGAAGAAAGTGAGAAAGGCGAGGCACCAAGATAAGGGTAGTTGTGAAAACCTCAAGCATAAGAATGAAATGGTATATGTGAGCAAGGGGGAGGTCAAAATTAGATAAATCGTGAGAGTACTTAGACCAGGTGTATGTTATGGGTATGAAAGATGAAGCTAATGTGAATATGATTAGCTTCACTGGTGTAAATCTGGTGCTGTATTAAGGTATGAAGCGATAAGGATGCAATGGGTTAGTGCTGTGAGAGGTTTGCTATATAGCAAGGCAGATGAAATAGATCATATAGTTGTTGAGATGCTAAAAGATTGTGCTAATTTTGTTTTATAATGGTTCTGGTGGTTTTGTTGTAAGGCATTTGGGAGTGGAAGAGTGGCTGAGTATTGGAAATAAGGCTGTGATAGTATCGGTGTAGGAGGAGTGAAAGGTAAAGGCAAGAACTATATGGGAAAAAGAGTTGAGTGAATGGAAATATTAGGAGTTTAAAAGGATAATTGAGGAAATGATTTGCAATAGATAAAGTGTGTTTACGGTGTGTAGTGGATCAGATATTTTCACTGGGAGAGCTAAAAAAACAAACGATAACACATGTAATGTTTTTGTGCTCATAGATCTGGTGAAAGCGGATGAAGGCATAGATAAGGAAGCATCATGGCAGGTTCTATGGGTGTAAGGAAGAAGTGGTAAACTGTTGGGTGTGGTGAAAAGTATTGATGTTGGAAATAAGGTCTACGTATAAGATGGCCGAAGGGAGTGGTTTGATATAAGTACGTGTGCTTGGGGTGTAAAGCAAGGGGATGTGATGTCGCCATGGTGGTTTATGAAAGGACTAGTGAGAAGAGTACGGATGGAAATGAAGAAAATAAATGTAAAATTAATGGTGAAGGATGGCTTTTTAAATGTGCTGGTATATGCAGATGGCATGGTGTTAGTGGTTGAGAGTGAGAGAGATTTTTGAAATATGGATAGATAGAAGCGTTTGTCAGGGTAGGTGTGAGGAGGGGCTAAAGTAAATTCAGGAGGCGATTGTGTTTGAGGCGGAGATGGGGGTGCAGTGTAGTATTATCTTTGAACAAGTGCGGTTGCTAAGTATTAGCTAAGAGGTACCGATAATGAGAATGGTGGCAGCGGCAGATACAAGATAAAAATTTGGGTTGGATAACCTGAATTCCCCTATCATTGGAGTCTGAGAAGAGGGCGATGATGATTAATAATGGTTATCTTTCACACAATTGATAATAAATAACAGCATTTCATAAAGGAGTGAGCGCTAACTCTCTCAGATCCGAACTTTTTTCCACACATCAGAAAATTTGGAATTGTAGTATTTAATTATAATTATTTTTGAGATTTCCCTTTTCTCTATACATATATCATATCAGGTACATTCGATCGCAATGGTTAAAAAACTGTTTATTTATATTCTATATTATTACATAACTCTTTCTGAATAGTAGAATACAAGTGTCACTTAAAAAAGAAATATAAATATAAACGGGTCTGAAATTTGGGGAGGGTTTCAGCCCCATAGCCCCCCTAGACCTGCGCCTGAGTGGAGGAAAGGAAGCGGATTGAGACCATTGTTTTGAGTGATAAGAAATTCTCAGGGGCGATCAGAACGTCGATAAAACCTAAGAGTCTGTGTTTTGGTTTAACCAGGAAGTCGCATGAAAGTATGCTGCTGGTGCCAACATGGGTATATGGGAGTGAGACTGGTATGGAAAGGGAAAAGAGATCTCGAGAGCGAGAGATAGAGTAGTACAAGTGACTACTTGAGAGGGGCACTCGGTGTGTGAAGGGTATATAGGAGCTATGCAACATTTTAATGAGGGCATTAAAAGAGAGACACTGATGGAAGAAAATAAAAATATTAATCTCGTGGTTTATTTAACTTCACATGAATATAATGAATTAATTCAATATTAAAAAATCACAACAGAAAGAGAGAATGAAGTTGGTTGTTTAGAACTGATGCAATTATAGCGATTTCGACTGAAAATAACTGCTTCCCTTTGGTGCGGAAAATTTATGTTGGTTACGAATTACACTAGTCAACAATGACTTTGCTACTTGGGTATTAGCTTATGATTAATACTAAATGAGTATGCTGATTCCGAATCTGTAATCAGTATTGTTCTAGCACGTAAGGTTCCTGAGTTACACATATACTCTTTAGTTACACATATGGGCGGTGATGCTTCGGCTAGCGTAGTGAGAGGATGTGTTGTGTGTGTTTGGTTCCGGTGTTACACCCCTGCTTTATCACGTTGTCAAATTTAGCCATTATAGTTGTGGTGTTGAAACGGTATTTACATACAGTGATTAATTGCATTTTTCTTTCAGATTTATCTCTCAATTAATTTGTAAATGAAATAAGATTGTACAAAAGTATATAATCGGATATATACAAACTAAGTTGGAAACAAGAATCGGCGAGGATATATAAATAGCCCAGACAACTTTCGTTATATCTGTGGAAGATATACTCCAAAAAAACAAGCAGAAAGATTTAGCTAAAAGAGTGAAAACTGAAAACAATTATTATTTTTGGTTTTAAAGTTGGAGACCAAGACAAGTCCTGGGCACATTACAAATCGTGTACTGTGTGTTATACAGGGCTCACACAGTGGTTAAATAGCAAACAGAAGGGTATGCCTTTTGCTGTCCCAATGGTGTGCCGTCAGCCAACAAATCATGTTTTTGATTGCTACTTTTGTATAGCAAATATTCGGGATTCTCAAATAAGAACAAGTCAAAAATTGTATATCCAAATTGTATGTCAGCTATAAAACCAGTCCCACATAATATGGAGATGTCAATCCTAGTTCCTCCATCAGCTAGTGCCGTTAAAGAAGATGATTTATCGCCTGAAGAGGAAGATAATAATGACGATGAAATATATGAGAATTATTCTAAGGAAAAGAAGATCCAGCTGATAAATCAAGAAAGATTGAATGATTTGTGAGGGATTTGTCATTGTCAAAGGAGAACGCAGACCTTTTGGGCTCCAGACTACAGCAATGGAATCTTCTAAAGGACAGTCCAAAAATATTAACATTCCGTAAACGCCATGAAGCCTTAGCTGCCTTCTATAAAGAAGAAGATGGTGCTTGTTTCTGTATTGATGTTAATGGCCTCATGAATCAGCTAGAAAACGAGCATGTACTTGATGAATGGAGACTATTCACCAATGCAAGCACTGCTAGCCTCAAAGCTGTGTTGCTACACAATGGTAACAAAAAACCTTCAATTCCTGTCGCACTTAATGTTGAGATGATAGAGACATATGACTCAATTAAATTTATTTTAGGAGGGGTTTATTACTCGCATCATAAGTGGAATATCTGTGGTGATCTAAAGGTAATTTCTTTACTCCTTGGACTGCAGCTAGGATATACAAAGAAGATGTGCTTCTTATGCCTATGGAACAGCCGTGACGACAGGAATCATTATATTGTCAAAAAGTGGCCCGAAAGAGAAGAACACATAGTTTGCCGATACAATGTGAAGCACATGCCTTTGGTACATCCACAGAAGATCTACCTTACACCACTTCATATCAAACTTGGCCTTATCACGAATTTTTTTGAAGCAATAGCCCATGATTCTGATGGATTCCAGTATCTCAAAGAGAAATTTGGTGCAAATAAAACTGATGCTAAACTTAAAGCTGGCATTTTTGTATGGCCCGAGATCAGAGAATTTATACGTGACAGGGAGTTCAGAGATAAACTAACTACACTTGAGTTAGCAGCATGGGATTCATTTACCCATGTAGTGCATAACTTCCTTGGTAATCATAGGGCTGAAAACTATGAAGAACTAGTGGACAACATGCTAAAGGCTTATCAACGAATGGGGTGTCGGATGTCTCTTAAGATGCATTCCTTGCATTCGCATCTAGATTTCTTTCCATCTAATATGGGTGATATTAGTGACGAACATGGGGCAAGGCTCCACCAAGATATTACAATGATGGAAAGCAGGTATCAAGACCGCTTCAACGAAAACATGATGGATGACTACTGCTAGTTCAAACAACGGGCGGATCCTATATCCACGTACAAGCGCAAGAGCAAGAGTCTCAAACATTTTTGAAGAAATTTATAGCTAGGTGAGTACTACCTCTTTTATATGTAATGCATATCTTGTCTGGGTCTTCAAAAGGACGTACATGATGCCAAATAGTGTGCCACGATTCCAAACCTTTCCCCAGAAACGTCTCATTCTTCTCAAACTCGTAATAACTATATCATTAATTTATCCAAGGTGACAAAGTAAGCCATATAGCCTAGTTGCATAACTTAGGATTCTTATGTGCTAGGACAAATCTGAGCACATATTTGGAATCAGCGCACCAAAATTAGTTAGTTACCATGACATTTACCCAAGTAGCAGAGACAAAATTAAAATTTGTTGGCTAGTGTTATTGGCAAGAATAACGAGATATTCTCATTACTGGAATGACGTTGAAATTTAATCTGGATATTATTACTCACTTACTAGGACTGGTTCTCTTGCAAGGCACGCGTAATCTATATATATATATATATATATATATATATATATATATATATATATAGGACGCTCGATCAGTTCCTACGGTCACAACGTTGTTCGCTCATAACTAATGGTCATCACGCGTATGCGTAAAATGACGGGCGTGCGCAGAGAAACGTTTACTCTTTGTAAGTATATTATATTATATTATGTGAGATTACATGATATTATATCGTATTATATGATATATGATAGGGAGAGTGCGTAACTCTCCTGAATCTGCCTTCACCCTACAAATAATAATAATCATTTAGTAACGATATTTTTGTGGCACATTATAAGAATTTCAAACGATATGCATCCGTATTTATTTGCGACAGGACATTTTATCCCGAGAAACGCCAGGTACTTATTATAGTTTAGAATATTCTGGTTGGAACGGGATCTTGCACAAACGCATCCACTGCAGTGGTTTATCTTCCATATTGATATGGAAGACGATGATTCTGACCTTGGGAGGGTGTCGTGGGTGATGGAGGCTTTTTGATCACTGGCCATTTTTGAAAATCTGAGTTGTTTTGTTTAAGAACTGCAGTTAAATATGCTGAGAGTAAATAGGGTTAGCACAAATGGATTTTTTTGATTGCCTGCGCAACCAAAACCCGGGCAATTAAAGTTGTTATGACATTTAATGTTTATTACAAGATAGGTTGCCCCGGTAGGCTTAAGAGCTTGAGAGATGATAGCAAATCTGAGAAATGACTCGCGTGGAGGGCTTAGGCTTAATGAATCGATACATTGCCACACATAAAGAGGAGCCTCGTTTGGATCTATTCTGAGCCGCCATATTGTGAGTGAGTGACATATCTCTATCCATAGTGAAGAGAAAGGGGGCCCCCTCCATCTCTGCCCCAATTAGGGGTGAACGGATGAAAGCTGGTAGGTGAATAGCTAGCAAAATTATTCGTCATACAAAAAGGATAGAACGGGATTGAAAGAAAGTGAGGAAAAAGTGCAAACTGGATGTATACAGAAGGAGTAAAGTTCAGGTAGTTTCAATCTAATTTGAAACTTCTGGGGCTACTAGGGTCCCAGGTACCTGAATAGCGTGTCGCTCCTCTATGTAGTAGGTGTATCAGTCAACACAGAACGCCCTGTTGCGTCGTAGTTTATAACACCGTCTTACGAGAGGATAAATAAGCTCATTTTGATACAGAACTTGGCACATACTCACACAAGGAAAGATTGTTTAGGTACATTGAGAGCCAGCTATTACAGAGCTGGGTACCCGGGCGATGCCAAGGGAAAGTGGAGCCTAGGGTAAACACTTTCAAGTGCGTTGTGGGGCTCTGTAGAGCTGGAGAAGAGTTTCCGTGAGAAATGAAACTTCCGGAGGAGACAGAGGAGATAATGATTCCACACTCAGATTTATTTCCATGCCCTACATTTGCGGCATTTCTTTTCCAGGTCAGTTATGGGCAGATAACCAGAGGGCTCTTTACGATAGGAAAATTTACAAAAGCGGAAACTGTTCTCAACAAATATTGGTTTTCTGTTGTATAGGAAGTTGATATGGTCATGCAGGCATATTTGGACCTAGGGAAATATGGCACTTATAGGTAGATATATTGAGACAACTTGGTAGGAGATATCTATTGTGTGAAAAACCCGTGAACGAAGTTTGGACTGAGTATTCTGAGGTGTATTGGGCATGTAAGAAAAAGAGATGGAAATATACTTGTGAATAGAAAATACGAGGAATGTTAGGGTGTACGCATGGTGAGAAGATTGTGTAAAAAGTTGATAATTTATGTGAATGAGAGTTTAAGAGAGAGAGAGAGAGAAGGCTGATTGAGGAGCGAGTGAATGTTAATGTTTCAAGCAAATTTGCATGGAGGGGTTTGCAGTGGTGGAGTGTGCGTGCTTTCTGCTCAGCGATGAACCACCATAACTGTCCAAGATTCTACAGCTCATAGAAGCCGATCGCCATGAAGGGTCGATTTTGTGTGGAGAAAATTATAGGTGGGTTTATACTTGTATTTGTTATTAATGGCTTTGATACGCGCCGACCACAATTTGTGGGAAAGTAGTGTTTGATAAAGGATGAATAAAAGGAGGGATAGGAGGCGCTCGCCCCCGTCGTAATTAGAGAATTTTCTCCCAACACTTTATTAGATGAAAACTAGCACTGAAAGGTAATGGGCAGCGGCTATAAAAATATATTACCAGCTCTATTTCTTGATTTTTGTATAATTTTTTAATTGTAACTTCATCCCCCCTCGTATAATCTCTATATATACTAAGCGTGGTAGAAATCTCCATCTGGTAAAAGAAAATTGAGCTCTTTTTTTTGTCTCAAAAAAGGCAATTTTAAACTTTTTGCAGAAGAGAATCCGACCCTTATCTTCCCGGTCTCCCTTTTGCTCAAGCAATCAAAGGTAGATTTGTAAAAGTTGCGGGAAGAAATATATGCGAAATGACAGGAGAGCGACAAGCTTAGCCAATTTATATTTTAGCGAAAGGAAAATATTGGGATGTCATTTTCGGGAAATCTTTGACGATAAAAATACGTGGGTGAATGATGATACAAGGTAAATTGGCTACTCAGGTGTCCTTGGTTGTGTTAAAATTTATTTCGTAATATTTGTTTTTAAAAATAAATGATTGAATCTCTTTAAATTCCAGGAATAGTTTTTTCCAAAGAAGAACGTGCAACCATTGTTGCGCTGCACCGAAGTTGCCTGAAATGCAAGGAGAAGGTTGTTAAAGGTATTGCATTAACGAACGCCATCTTGCGGGTCACTAAATGAGTTTAAAAAGACTGGTTCCACTCCTGTGAAGAAGATTTGTCGACGCCCTCAAAGTTAAAAGGGACGCCAAGATCGCCTCCTGTTAAGGTGCCAGCTCAAGGTATTGGTTGCCTCCAGTGCTCGCACAGTGAGGCGGAGACCTTTCTGATAAAGGTCTCAAGTCGAGAAAGACTGCGAAGTATCTTATCCCACCAAAAATAACCATAAGGATTGGCTCTTCTTTTGTAGGGAATATAAATAATGGAGTTGAAGACTGGGGCAAAGTGATATTCTCCGATTAAGCACCCTTCCACTCGTTTTAGAGCTTCTGGAAGGCATCTCGTTAAGAGGAGAAAAGGCGAGCGCTCTCACGAGTCCCATGTCGTGCCCAAGGTGAAGTATCCGGACATTCTCCACTGTTGGGGCTGCTTCTCATCTAAGGAAAATGGAGCACTCACAATTTGCCCAAGAACACTACCATGAACTCAAAATAAGTCCAAAACATGTTTCATCAAAACTTTTCACAACAGCTCAGGACCAATTGGGGATAGTAACTGTATTTTCAGCATCATATCGCACCTTCACACAAAGCAAAAGCAATAACAAAGTTCTTGGCTGAAAAATGCATCAAACTTTTGGGATCTTGCTTCATGAATTCGCCACATTTGAACCCAATTAAGAATTTGTGGGCGATAATCTGACTGAAAGTTGATAAACAAAAGCGATCCAATTGTCAGCAGTTGCGGGTGAAAATTGACCAAAAATGGAGCAATCAATATCAGTTAATATATCATCACAAATTTGGTCTCCTCATCCGTTGTTGGGACCTTGTCGGAATCGAACTTGGCCGCCTTGCTCTGTACTGATGTTGCCTCTTGGAAACAGGAGGCAATGAAAACATAAAGCCAGGAGAAAACGCCACCAGAACCATACGAAACTGCTCGCCTTGAAGCCCGGGGCAGTCGCTGTCGTTCACCTCCACCTCGTCATCACCTGCTCCCCCACCACCAGAGAGCTTAATACATTTGAGCCATCGCCGATGGGCGCAGACCGTGGATGAGACTATTCACACAGCCTCGATGCAGCTATGCCTTTCACTTGATATAATGTAGGATAACACCTAATTATATTAAAATTGAAATGGAAATAAGAGGAATTTAGTACTTACTCGATTTGTCGTCTGCTAGCATAAGGTAGCTTGTTTCACTATAACACAATTAAGGAGAAATATAAAGTACTGAGGCTTAGAGGAATTAATTAGTTTTCTTATACCATTCATACGGGATTTCACGCAAGGTAGATAGTAATTAAATATAGAAGGAGAAATATAGTAAGGAATAAGAGAGTGGGAGCTTTTGGTCACATGTTGATCGGATCGGGTACAGCGTGGAGAAGGCTCGCGCATCTCTCTTCTTCCTCACGAACTCGGGTAATTTGGAATATAGGGGAAAATGTATGTGTAGAATATATATATATATATATATATATATATATATATATATATATATATATATATATATATATACATATATACAGCGCCGAATCCAATACAAGTAAACAACCATGTATAGGCAATATATTACACTGGAGAAGACATAATTGCAAGCCTCGGGGAAATGAGCTTTGTGGCCTAGCCCACTGCGGAACCCGAGGTAAAGATGCTACCTAGATATTGGCCAGAGTTAAAAACTTCGAGGGGAGATTATATACCATGTCCTGCGAGTTTCAGTCAGCACCACAGAGGGAGTTACACCCGTCTCTATGTAAGTTGGACGTAACTCTGAATAACCAAAACCCGTCCGAGGGGGCGGGACTCTCAGGTTGGGATCGTTGATTCGATCCCTTCCTATCATCAAGTCCACGATGCTTTTGAACTCTCTGAGGAACCCACCAGGTCCATACTTATCATTCTCATCACTCATCTCAGTCTCATCCCAAGTCTCAGTCTGCCCCACCTTTCCTTACACTGCTCCTATCAATAATACTTCTTCACTCGCTGCTCCTCACCCAGTACCTACCTTTCCCTCCTCCGATCCTATTCCTTCTCCAGTTTCAGCCCCCTGCCCATTTCCTACTCCCAACCCCTCCTCCGTTCCTCCCCCTACTCCTACTCTTGTTCCTACCCCCAACCCCATACCAAGCTTCCACACCCAGCCCTTCTAAAGTTCCTACTCCTGACCCTTCCTCAGCTTTTCCTACCTGCGCTCCTACTTCATATTCCCATTATCCTTTCCATACTACAGACTATGAACACACCGTCTCTCTTGTCTACTGCCCACCTCTTGAAATTTCTCTTGACACCACAGATCCTGAACAGACTCCTCGCCCACTTAATTCTACACCGCCTCCAACAGTCTCGACTCCTGACACAGCTCAAAACCCATTCCACCCCTTAGATATCGTAAACTCCACACCCCCAGAACAAACATCTATACGCGGTCTTCAAGGAGCACGTGACAAGATGGTCGGGAGATGTCCCCATCTAGACTTCCCAGAAAGTAAATTTGCCTCAGTCGAAGTACAACAAAACGCATGTCTACCACACCATCCAACATCTGCAACTACACAAGCCACACACAACCCTGACATATCTCCTGCCACCCACACCGCATACCACACAGTATCCCCTCCCCTCCCCGAGACCACCAATTCCCGAACATAACACACCTTCTACACCAATCCAGCTCTTAGACTACATTACTCAATATGCCATAGTCATAACAAGACATTATTAGAAATCTACAGGGCAGAGGCCAAAATAATGCCGGGGGCGACCCCTGACTGTACGCACAATCATTCAATCAGATCTTAACTTTAAACGGTCTGGAGGAGATAGACTTTCCAGAAAGTATATTTGCTCTAATCGTTGTACACGCAAACGTTAGCCCGCCGCAATACCTAACACATGCACCCACACAACCAACACACACTTACATACAACATAGGGTTCCCCCGCCCCCCAGTGGCTTCACCACTCCTCCAAACACTCACCATCCACACCTCACCTCACGGGAACAGTTCCACCAGACACACCTACAACACCTGCACTAACGCTGGTCGAAGCCTCAAAGCTTGCAAGCAAGGCTCAGAGGAAGAAAATCACCGTCATGCATTACGTCCCAACACGCCCCAGTCCACTACATGGCACAACTAAACACTTACTCGGGTACTGTCTGCCTATACAACACGCTCGATATGAGTCGGAGATCAATAAACACGCAAATAACACCATACTATACAACATCACGTAGTAACGTTTCCAATGTTGCCAGAACTTAGGCGCCTATCTCGACCGCCTGTTCTGCTTCCCCCGCCGCTCCAGTCACGAGAATCTTACACAAAATATTTCAACAACACCCCACACTGGTGTATAGCCACCGACCATTAATCCCCTCTTATTCCCTCATGAGTTGATTTCCGAACCGCTCCTCTTCGACTCTAATATTTTTTCCAAGATTATATAAATATATTGTAGAAGAATAAGGTCAAAGGGCGACCTCGTGCCCTTCTGTACCCACGTGGTCTCAAGATCGCCGCGTGGAGCGTGGGAAGCGAAGCTGATCTACGACGAGGATTCGCTCCATGCCGTTTTATTGCACCCCAGCTGCATTTACTTAGGGACACATTTTCCTCGTTTCGCATGCCCTTTTAGCCAGCCTCCTTCCCTCCGGCATAGATCGTAGGTCTTCGAACATTCTAAGCCAAGTTTATCTCGGTTCCCGCCAAAGAGTCGCTTCCTTTTACCAAGAACGCGTTAGTCGTGAAAACCCTCGCCCAGGGCCATCCCCGCCAACGGCGAAGCATCTATATAATCCCCCGACTCGGTTCAGCGTGCAGCACTGTAGCACTGTATTACTATAGCACCGGAACACAGAAGCCCTGCTCAGCCCTGTTCCGCCTAACGCCGCGTATGAGCAAAGGACACGCTCACCCGTCGCGATCGGAGATACCGGCGATTTCGATTCGAAGATGAAGGCTAAATCGACATCCGTTAACTCTACCATACTCATTTGGCGAGTATCTAACGAGGGGCTCCATTTCCGAGTGCCAAACTTCGTGTGCTCTTCCATCTGCCCCGTGAGGTAACCCAGCTACCCCATCGCAGTAACCGTATCCCGACTGGCCCTTCCCTTAAAATAACACGTAAGCAGTTGCAATCGTTGACGCCTACAGATTATTCTATAATCTGGTCTACCCAAACCTTCCCATCGTTTGTGTGAGCCCTGGATTAAAATCCCCTTTTAATCACCGACCTGAACCTGACCACTAATCCCATATTTATCCTTCCTGTGTCCCGTGCCGACATTTAATTTCACATGTACGATCATTCCGTTTAAAATCTGGATATATTTCAATTATATTTATTTGTTAGTAAAGGTATATTTTTGATATCGTCTTTTTCTTGCAACCCTAAAGGAGTACCAGCTACCTGTTAATCTTTGGCCAACTTGCACTCTTGAATTATTTGATTGAAAAGACCCTGCTATTAAAAAGTAAACCATTCCCACTAATTCTTAACTATTTTCCGTTCACGAACCGGCTAGGTCGACTCTCAAAACAACTTTGACCAAACCTCCAAAAAGCATATATATATAGAGAGATAGTCCCGCCATTCCACGACATATATATATATATATATATATATATATATATATATATATATATATATATATATATATATATAGATATAAATATATATATATATATATATATATATATATATATATATATATATATATATATATATATATATATATATATATCAAAGTAAATATACATAACACAGTGGAACAATTTTAATCACATTTTCAGGTGACTTAGATGTATCTGCCAATTTTAATTCGTCTTTTCATCCTGATTTCAAATATATAATCCATTTTTACCTACGTGCTATAGTTATTCTGTAATTTCTATTTTCTCGTTTTCCCTAAAACTGCCCTCCAGATGGACAGAGAGGGTGCTTGTATAAAGCAAATACTTCGCAGTACATAGTAGTAAGATAAGTAATAAGTGTTATTGTGCAAAATATTGACATTATTGTTTCTTTTTTCAGGTTTCATGTTAGAGGGATGGCTTCTTCAAAAGGAAATTGCGTTAATGATCCAGACACCTTCTGCTACATATGTGGCTGTTACATGCTAGTTCGTCAAAGGCGCAATATATCAAACTTTGTGATCCGCACTTATAAGGCATATTTTGATGTTCATTTTGGCGATCAAGATAAGAAGTGGACCCCACATGCTATTTGCCATAGTTGTAAGGAACATTTTCGTGAGTGGACGAAAGGAAAGAGAAATGGTCTTCCTTTTGGAAGCCCCATGGTGTGACGAGAGACAAAGGATCATGTATTGGACTGTTATTTCTGTCTGGTGAATAATAAAGGGAATGGCAAGAAAAATCGGCCCAAGATCGACTATCCCAACATTCCCTTGGCAATCTGGCCAGTACCTCATTCTGAGTCTTTATCAGTTCTGATTTTCAGTGCACATGCTTCCTCCGAGGATGAAAATGATGTACTTAATATGGACGTCCACTGAATGGATTCAGAGTCTGCATATTCATCATCAGATGCTGAACAGTCATTAGCTCCTCACTGTTTGAATCAAGAGGATTTGAATAACTTGATACGTGATTTGGCGCTCTTCAAGAAAGCTGCAGAACTTTTAGCCTCCAGGTTGAGTGAAAGACATATGCTTGATAGGTCGGTACGAGTATCATATTACCGAACAAGGGATAGTACATTTGTTAAGTATTTTTCTGAGGACAAACAATTTGTATACTGCCACGATGTTCTTGGCTTGTTTACTGAGTTGGGACTTGGCACCTATAGCCCTGTTGAGTGGAGACTGTTTTTGGATAGCTCCAAGCGTAGCCTCAAGTGTGTCCTTTTGCATAATGGAAATGACTTTGGTGCAGTTCCTCTCGGTCTCTCTGTCTATCTGCGAGAAACTCACGATGACATAAGAATGGTCATTGATTTACTTAAGTACCATAAACACAATTGGTTCATATGTGTAGACCTTAAGATGGTCAACTTCCTCCTTGTCCACCAGAAGAGATATACAAACTTTCCATGCTATATCTGCATGTGGAACAGTCGAGCCCGTGACAAACACTGGTCCCAAAAAGATTGGCCAGCGGGAAACTTTGGAAGCAGGAATGCCAAACATTGTTAATGAGCCAATCGTAAGTCGAGAGAAGATCCTTTTCCCTCCACTTCATCTCAAGCTGGTGTTGATGAAGCAGTATGTCAAGGCGTTGAACATTGACAATGATTGTTTTTAGTACATAGTATCGGCGGTTCCTGCTTTTTCATACGAAAATAAAAGCAGGAGTATTTGATGGTTCCCAAATCCGAAGACTTCTGAGTGATTCTAGATTCGTTAACAACATGAATGAAAAAGAGAAGGCAGCCTGGCTCTTATTTTCTGCCGTTGTTCGTAACTTCTTGGGAAACAAAAAAGCGCATAACTACGAGGATTTGGTTACTAATATGCTTTTAGCATATCGTGATCTGGGATGTAACATGAGTGTGAAGCTGCATTTCCTAAATAGTCATAACCTCGACCGATTCCCAGAGAATCTGTGAGCCGTGAGCGACGAAGAAAGGGTACGCTTCCATCAGGATTTGATGACGATGGAAGAGCGCTGCCAAGGTCACTGGGATATACACATGATGGCGGACTACTGCTGGACGATTAGAAGAGATCAGCCAGAGAAGGCTTACAAGCGAAAGAGTTACAAACGCAAATTTTTGCCCGATTGAAGTCAAGAAGAGTTCCTCCAGCCTGATGTACGGTCATTAATAAATTACCATCTATTTGACTACAGTATTTGTAATCCTAATGTGTAATTTAAGTTTCTTTACATATGCAATAAAATGTTTGTGCAAAAGAACCTGTAGAATATTTGCGTTAATATAAATAACGCAAAAGGATGATTCAAAATTACTTCGGGGCATGATGATAGGCGTGATAAAATGAAAATTATTATATAGTATTAGTTATTGATATTACGAAAAATCTGTCGCATTTAGAGAGAATCTGATTTCAGATTTGAATTCAGTATGCTCGGATTAGGTAGGAAAATTTACTTTTGTCAATTCGCCAAATACAGGGTGTTCCCCAGTGTAATCATTTATGAATGATTTAATTCTAGAAACAGAATGTCATTCGATGCATTCAAATACTTAATTTAGTATTTATTAGACATATCCTGTATATTTTTAAAGCATTAGCCCTTTTAGCATCGCAGTAATTAGTTCAGAAAGTGACCCCTGTAGAATTTCTGTCCAGGCTCACACAACATGTCGAATAAGTCTGCCTTTGACGTCGGTTGTCGGGGATTTTTCGCATTATTTTTCCCATTTCAAAAATTGGAAACCAACTTAAATTTTGTCTAAAGCTTTGAAAAATGCAAAATTATAGTTATCTTATGGTACTCGCGACCCTATGGCGGGGCCACACAACTCTACACAACTTGCCAAGACAGAAATCCTGCAGCAAATTGCTAAAGAGATATAAGCGCCAAATGGGCTTAAAATACTTGCCAGCTCTACAAACTGTCTATAATAGAGCCATTAAAGTTTTAACGAAATAGAAAAGATTCATGAAGATTCATAGCCATCATCAAACTTTTTTACAAAGTGGGGGTAGTGCACATCAACGCAACTACCCCCCTCCCCCTCTTTATAATTAGCTGAAAAGTTTGAGTTTGGGAGATTCATCTATTCGAGGCTGTTGCGGCGAATCAAAAACTTAAAACCTTTGAAATTAAAAACTTTAATTTAATCACACATAATTCTGAAAAAATCTCGAAACTGTTTGATAGGATTAGGTGAAGAGTAAAATGCTATATCACTATTAAAATAATAATAATAATAATATGTAAGAATACTATCAATATGGTATCAGCTACGCGTCGTAGAAAACTGCGACGATATCCACGCGCCAAATGAGTAAAAACACTAGGTTTGGACATGACTTTTTTTGGAGAATAATCCCTTTAATATTTTAACTAAACGTGGATCAATTTGGAGTATTCACCGGCCCCGTCCTGGATTAAGAAGGCTTAATCCACCTTAACAGTAACTATTTATGTCTCTATTTGGTGCTTTGATCGTAATCTACGATACCACGAAAGTACCAAATCAACAGCTCCAACTCGTACTAAGATGGGCAATAATTTGCATGGATTACAAGGTGAAGTCTTATGAAATATCCAACAAGATACTTCTTTCACACGTTGTTTACAAGATTTAATTCTTTCACAGATGTCGGAAATAAAACATGACTCACAATTATATTTTCCAAATCTTCCATTTTCTCAGTCGTTCATAAAATATGATCCCTGACAATAAATGCTCTCAGCAGTAATGTTTCGTTCAGCTGGACTGACTTGGCGGAATTACTCTCTCTGCGGTATTACTCAGTCCGCCATATTACTCACTCCGCCTAATTTCTCCGCGGAATACTAACTCAGTGGAATAACTCACTCCATCGAAATACTCCTCGCAATAACTAACTCAGTACAATTATCACTCCGCGGAATAACTTGCTCCTTGGAATTACTCATCATCAAATTACTCCACGGAATAACTCACTCTGAGGAATTACTTACTCTGCCAAATTACTCCGCGGAATAAGTCGCTTCACGCAATTACTCACTTCGCATGGATTCGCGTGGCCTTATGGGGTTCCTTAAATCATCTCCTCGCAAAGATAATTGAAAATGATGAAAAATGTGATGATCAGCCATATTGGTTTTACTCTTCCCTTCACATTGGTGCGGAGGAAAACCCCGCAGGACTATTTCAACATTTCTCGGCTAAATCATTGCTATTATGAATTATGCAATTAAAAAAAACAAAACAAAACAGAACAGACGTACATGAGAATAAAAAGGGACTTGCCACACAAACAATCAAACGAACAAACTAAAGAAGATTAATGCGTTGCAAATAACATATTGGGTGATGTTGGATTAAAAAAATATGCTATAATATTTAATAACATCAAAGATTAATAATATAACTGGATGAATGAGTATCGACGCAAAATATTAATTGGATTCAATTTATATCTTAAAAAGATTCTTTTTACCTAAATTATATTTGGACAGTTTATAATGATTATTTTCACCTATTTTAATCAAATGGAAATAAGTACAGGGAAAAGAATGTCATTCAATTTAATATTTTAAGGGAAAATGGAATGAAATCAACGCGGGAATCACCAATAAAATTTTATTCGTGACTCGTAAATTAATTAAATTAATGAAATTAAGGGAATTATTAAACCAAATGGCTACAAGAGGACACTACTTGGGACATAGGAGACTACGAGAGAGCGCAGCTGACCCATCATTACCTATTCTGAGGGAGAGACATCACCCGTTGTGTGGTTCTCTTTCAATAAATTAAATCGAGTTGGAGTGAGATATGAGTACCCCAATGTCCGGTTTTAGGTCTTTTATTATTTGGAATTCACTTCTTTGACATCGACCCAATGCCAGAATATGAGTATCACCGACCTCTGGGGCATAATCGCCCATTACGAAAAACTGGACACTTTTTGAGGATTCCAAAACAATTCGAGATACACAATAATAAGATTCACACAAAAATAACTAATGAATATAATAGGAGGTAGTACTAGTACATAATTACCGGTAGATAGTTACAAGTATTTGATGAAGAGAAGTAAAGGTTGGGATTTTGAGAGATGCTAAAGTCCACATTGTTTAGAAGCCAGAAAAAGGAGTAATAATAAGATGATATGAATACTATACGAGGGGCGGTCAATAAGTTTTGCGAATCAGTAGGGCAAAACAGAGTAACAACAACAAGGAGTAACAACAAGGAAAGAAGGTACCCTAGGAGACCTTACGGTCCATTCAAAGAGGGTACCTTTGGACTAGCAATTGAGCGGGCACAAGGCTGCTCAATTGTTTTGCGTCCCTAAACGGCCACTTTTCAAGACTTTGTCTAGTCTTGACTTGAACTGGTCAACAGATTCACTGTTGACAACTTCCACTGGAAGTGCGTTCCACATACCGCAGATACTGTAAGTGAAAAAATTTCCACACAGATTGCGGTTGTAACGCTTCAGTTCAAGTTTGAAGCCGTGATTGCGCGTTCTGTTCTCACTCAGTGTGAAAATATCCCGATAGTCAACATTGTCGAACCCTCGAAGTATTTTGAAAACTTCGATGAGCTGACCACGCTGTCTACGGGTTTCCAGCGAGAACAGATCTAATTCCCTTAGTCTATCCTCATAACTTTTATGTCGGATAGAGGGAATCAGCTTGGTTGCCCTGGCTTGTACGCGTTCCAATCTCGCGATGTCCTTTCGCAATGAAGGACTCCAAAATTGTACGGCATACTCCAGGTGCGGTCGGACAAGTGAGTTGTACAGGCACAGTACAATCTCCTGGTTCCGATAACCAAACTGGCGCTTAATATAGCCTAGCATCCTTTGGGCCTTTTTCTCTGCCTCAATGCACTGTTTCGAGAACTTGAGGTCACTAGTGATAGTAACACCCAAGTCCTTCTCAGTGTCACTCGATTCAAGAGCAGTGCCCTTAAGGATATACTGAGATTGGGGGTTTCTGTGGCCGATATGCATCACTTTGCATTTCCCCACGTTAAAAGGCATTTGCCACGTGTCCGACCACTCCCCAATCTTCCCAAGATCTTCCTGCAGGCGGGCAGTATTTCCATCTTTTGCAACGTTCATACCAAGCTTGGTATCATCGGCAAATTTGGAAATCTTGGCAACCATGTCACCGTCCATGTCGTTGACGTAGATGATGAATAGTAGTGGTCCCAGGACAGAACCTTGAGGCACCCCGCTAGTAACGGGCACCCACTCAGAAGACTGTCCATTTACCACCACCCGTTGCCGTCTGCCACTTAGCCAGTTCTCGATCCAGCCGGCTACCTTTCCGTCTATGCCAAGCGCTCGCACTTTCCGGAGAAGGCAGCGGTGTGGTACCTTATCAAAGGCTTTCTGAAAGTCTAGGTAGACCACATCCACCGCCTTGTCCCGATCGTGCTCACTGAAAACGAAGTGGAAGAATTCTACAAGGTTCGTCAGGCATGACCGTTGCCTTCGGAAGCCGTGCTGGGAACTCCTCAGTAGCAGGTTTGACTCTAAATACGACGTCACTTTGTCCACCATGATGCTTTCCATGAGTTTACCGACTATCGAAGTCAGACTGATAGGTCGGTAGTTCGACGGTTGGTTACGGTCTCCTTTCTTGAAGATAGGAGTCACCTCCGCCTCACGCCAGTCTCTAGGAACGCATCCGGTCCGGATTGACATGTTAAAGATAGCGCACAGATGTCGTGATACTTCATCGCACACTTCCTTCAACACTTTAGGTAGAAACCCGTCCGGTCCAGGGGACTTATTCGTCTTTAGGTCAGCGATCTTTTTCTTTATTTCTCCTTCGGTGAAGTCCATTGCCTCCAGCTTTTCCCCCGAGTAGGAATCCGTCGGCTAGGGAATGGGACCACACTCTTCAGTAAACACTGAAGAGAAGTAGTCGTTGAGGAGGTTAGCATTTTCTGCATCTGAATGCTTTAATGTCCCCTCCTCATTCCTCAAAGGGCCAATCGTTCGACGGATTGGTTTACGGCTGTTCACATATCCAAAAAACTCCTTGGGATTCTTTTTACAGAGTCTCGCCACTCGGAGTTCCTCAGACCGCTTAGCCACCCTTATGCTGGACTTCACTCTCCTGGCTAGCCTCCGGTATTCGTCAAAGTCACCCGAGATCTTCGATTGCCGGTACACATTTCTCTTCTCCCTAAGCAGTTGGCCGATTTCTCGATTAAACCACTTTGGTTGAACAGAAGACCGACGGGGGCATTTCAGAGGGATAAAACGCGATTGAAGACTCATGAATGTGGTTTTGAAACTGTTCCAAGAGTCTTCAACAGCATCGCACTCTTCTAGCTTCGCGTCAGTCAGTCCCGCGCGTAGACCTGCAAAGTCTGCTCTTCTTAAATCCAGTTTCCTTGATTTACTAATTGCAGGCTGTGCCTTGGGGACTTTGACTACAAATCTAATTAGTCGGTGGTCACTGCCACCGAGCTCTTCGCCAACAGAGAGATCCTCAACGATGTCATCCTCAGAGGTGAAAACCAAGTCGAGGATATTGTCTCCTCTCGTTGGCTCTCTCACCCATTGAGTGAGGAACTCGTTGTTCGTGAACTCCAGGAGTAGTGCGTTCTCTCCACAGGGTTCTCTGGTTTCCCAGTCAACTTGTGTGTTCGAAATCACCCATGACGATACACACTCTGTCTTCGACAAGTTCTCCTAATAGCTGGTACAGATCTCTGTCCTTTTCAACGAGTTGGGCAGGAGGTCTATAAAGTACCAGGGTCCTGTATTTGGCAGGACCTATCTCTAGGTCAACACCTAGTAGTTCATGGTCGGATACGATGTTGCAATCCGTCGAGTTGAGAGTATCCTTGACATACAACATCACACCGCCACCCTCTCTGTCTGGCCTATCTTTCAAGAAGAGCTGGTAACCGGGAATCGTGAATTCGCCTTCAAAGTCTCGGTTTGACGTTTTTATCCACGATTCTGTTATGGCTACCATTTCGGGTTCTTGCATCGCTACGAGCCCACGGAGCTCAGGAAACTTGTTCCTGATTGACCTCGCATTGAACAGAAGAACTTTCAGGGAGTCCCCGACTGTAGGACTCCCTACGCTTTTCCGTTTCCCGGCTTGTTTGTTGGCGAGGCACCCCTTTTTGCGACCTCTGAGAAGGTCGTTCCTGGAGTGACACGGGCATACTGGCGTACGTCCGCCCTCACTCTGGGCCGGATACTCCTTTCGGTCCTCTCTACGACATCCTGGATCATGTTCGACAGAAAGGCCTTTCCTTTAAAGGAAAGATGTACCCCATCCCTTTGGTAGAGATCATTTCTACCATAAAAGGTGCGGTACGGGTCCACAAAAAAAGACCCCCTCTGCCGTACACAAATCTGCCAGGCGCCGGTTTAAAGACACATTCATCGAGTGAGCGGTCCGTGTTGGACCTCTCCTCGGGAGCATCCCGACTACCACGCGCTTGCGGGTTTTCAGCCCACAGTCGTCCACGGCACCCATGACCGTGTGGAGGATTTTATCTGTAGGGCCTACCCTACCTCCTCTCAGGTAGAGGTCGTTTCCACTGACCATCAGAGCAACGACTGAGCTCTCAGAAATCTTTGATTTCTCAGCCTCTACTCTGATGTGGTGGTTACCACATCCTGACAGGCAGCTTACCTTAACGCTTGTGCAAAGGCGGGCCGCTAGCAGGGGCTGCAGGTCCCGTGCCTGGGAATCGCCCACAAGGATGACCCTGGAACATTTGCCTGCTGAGCTCGGATTCTTTATTTTCTGAGGCAAGCTCTCCGATTCCTCTCTCTTCCCCATCATGGTCTTTTCAGGCTTTTCTTTTTTCTTCTTCCTCTTATTCTTCTTCTTCTTCTATATCATCTTTTCCCCCTTGTCATCCTTTTCATTAACTTCTTCTACCCTTTCTTCTTCTATTTCTCTCTCTTCCTCTTTCTTCTTTCCCTTTTTCGTCTTTTTTTTCTTTTTCCCTTTTGGTGTCGCTGCCACATTCGGGCACGGGCTCTCTGCAGAGGAAGTGTTTGCCACAGGACTCGAGAGATCGTTTAATTTCTCTTCGAGCCTGCGGATCTGGTGGGAGTGCTCCTCCTTGAGCCTCTTGATTTTCTGTTCGAGGTCTGTAGTTCTTTTCCTGTAGTAGGCGACTACTTCCTCCACTTCCTTCTTTAAAATGCAAGTGGTGCATACACTGTCTGGGTGGCATTTCGCATAGCAGCCTTCCGGGAAGTCAACGCACCACTTGTCCTACTTACATGTGGCACACGTGAATTTTAGCGCTGCTGGACCTTTCTTTCCTGCCATTTTGAACACTCTCTTTCTTAAGCTTGTGACCAATCAATATATAAAAAGGGGTTGGTGAGTTCTCCCCGCGTGAGTCGCTCCCGCCTATTGATCGGAGTCGTTTCGGAGTCTTCTAGAAGGCACGCTCCATGTGCTGCTGTTCGTCCGACCGAGTCGTCAAGCCTCGGCGTGCCGTGGCTCCCAACCAAGCAGCACAGACGGTCCCCGAAGGGGCCATCGATTTCTCACCAGGTGAACAACAACGAAGCACACCCCTTACTAAACTCCTACTAGTTCCCTTCACAACGGCCAGGATCTCGGAGTAGCGTTCAATGGATATCCCGCCACACCAAGGAACTCGACCCAAGGCTTTTTATTGGCCTGGCAACCAACCTGGGAACAAAGGGCCGTCACCTCAGACCGATGCTAGCAGAGGCAC
This sequence comes from Ceratothoa steindachneri, assembly GCA_963969495.1. NCBI lineage: Eukaryota > Metazoa > Arthropoda > Malacostraca > Isopoda > Cymothoidae > Ceratothoa > Ceratothoa steindachneri. Next base: position 192,622,395 of record OZ018319.1, on the reverse strand, counting down.
CCGTCAACGGGCACTGGGAACGGTCAATAATTACGCGCCAGGGAAGGGGTTAACGGGGCACTACCCTCATCCCATTCATCGTGCCCCAACGCCTAGGACCCCTCTAGTCCTAGTCTCTCGCAACCAGTGAGCATCGATTGGCGTTGTTTATAGAGGTTCCAAAGCCTCTCTTCTGACGCGTGAGGTAGCTGCCAGGTCCTTATATGTAGATAGAGGGAAAAAAGGGAAAGAGTGGAATGATAGGAGTTGGCTTTTTTTTGTTTTGTTTTTCTTTTTGTATAAGTGGGAAGTAAGATAAAAGTAAAAAAAAGAGAAGGATAGAGTAGAAAAAAGAAAAGATGACGCACTTAGTCTGGAACCTCGTTTCCGACCAAACCGACAAGGGAAGCCCTGCCAGGGGTACCCAGAAGAGGTACCCCCGCCGACATAGCTCGAAAAGTCAAATGTCCACACAAGCTCTCTTCCCGCGACAAGGGGGCGTCACCTCTCCCTCTGGTTTATTTAGAGAGAGAGAGAGAGAGGAAGGGGGATGGCTGTTTTGGGGGGGGTTAAGACAAGTTATGACAAGTCAGGACCTGCAGCCGCACACTCCTGCCTCGTCTATTTAAGAAGCAGTAGCTGATCGTAGATCGTCAGTCACAATTTTTTCAACAATAGAGAAGGATGAGCACCGCGCAGTGATCAAATTTTTGACCAAGGAAGGCAAGAATGCAAAAGAGATCCATAAAAGTATGGTTTCAGTATACACCGACGCCACCCCTTCCTATGCAACCATTGCTCGCTGAAATAGGGAGGTCCGCCATGGTCGTGAGTCCCTTGAAGATAACCCCCGTCCAGGACACCCGTCAGACGTGACCAACGAGGACAATGTGGCCCGTGTGGAGAGGATGATCCTCGAAAATCGACGGGTGAAGGTAGAAGAAATCGAGCGAGAACTTGGAATATCACATGGAAGTGTTATCAACATCATCCACGAGAATTTGGCCATGACCAAGGTCTCTGCCCGTTGGGTCCCCCGAAACCTCACGAAACCTCACGCCCCACGATCGACTTCAAAGTCGTCAAAGTCCACAAGTCCAGAGTTGCACAAGCTGCCCTGCGCGAGTGCGGATTCGAGGAGCTCGACCCAATCCCTTACAGTCCAGATGTGGCCCCCAGCGACTACTTTTTATTCCGCCAGCTCAAAGCTGCACTGCGTGGACGCCGGTTTGGGGACGATGAAGATGTCCAGCTCGCCGTCCAGGAGTGGATTAAACAGCAGTCGGGATATTTCTGGTTGTCGGGAATTCGAAGTCTCAGGGACAAGTGGCGCAAGTGCATTGAAGTCGAGGGTAGTTATATTGAAAAATAATAAAACACTTTTCTTCATATCTCGTTTCCTTATATCCAAATTGCAAAACTTATTTACCGCTACTCGTATACTGGTTCTAGGGAAGAAAGCAGCTAAATAGCAAAAACTCTAGTATGGTTAAGTTGTCATCAAAAACAGTGTAGCACTCGCAAATACAATTAATTTAAATAAAGTTTATAAAATAACATTAAAAAGGATCAAGATTAAATAAAGTGAGTAGTTTACAATTTTATAGTTATTTTTAATGAACAACATATTTATTTACTTCAATTAACATTTATTTTTGTAAAACTTGAATTGTTTCCTCATTTTCAAAAGTCACCCACCGCACGCCACTGATATATATATATATATATATATATATATATATATATATATATATATATATGGAACTCGACATCACACCCTAAAAACAGAGGCCCTGTTCCGTCACCACAACGTCCTGGCATTTGGCAGCGTAACCCGATTACTTAACCCCATCCCCTCTCTTCCTGCGTCTCGCAGACCACCAGAAAGGCCTCCCACAAGCACGAGATACACGAATCATCAGATTTCTGGGCCGGCGAGCATAACATTGGTTAAACCGGCAATATTTTCCCTAAGAGTTGGGATCCAATTTCGCGTCATATACGAAATTAGAGGAGTGGCGACCAAAAGCCAGAAGCTGCTTTTAGGGCTAAGTGAAAGACACTCAGGAAAGAGCCGTTAAAGGTGGAGGCTTAATTCCTAAGAGCTCATCCCCCCCCCTCTTTCCCCTACCCCCAGTGGGGTTAGTGAAGTATATACGCGGATAACTGTAGAAGAAAGACGAAGATCGAGTTAGAGATCGACACGACAAAGTCAGGCGAGAGTGCCCGTCAATCAACGAAGGAACACAGAAGAAGCTCATGCTGGGCCAGTTCCTGGTGGTGACACCGAAATTAAGTTTAGCTTGTATTGAGAAACACGCTCACTCCTCTCTCGTCAAAGAAACCACCTATCCTGGTTTACAACAAAAACAAGAGATATTCCTCGCCATTGAGAAATACCACAAAGTGAACTTCGTCAAACACTCCCCATTCGTCAAATGATTCACTTGTTTTCTCA